>OZ014512.1:13325400-13979150 GCA_963966075.1 Aphodius sticticus
AAATTAATGGGAATAACTTTGTCCACAAATTCTAGAGACTTTTTTTTATCCTTTTCTATAAGATCAAGGTCACAAAATTAGTATGTTATTTATGATCTCAACCTGTGCCAACATACCAACTCATTTAAAAGCTACCTATTGTCTGAGCTACTTTTATCACGGTTACCTGTGGTTACCGTAATTATGAAATTTAAAACCGGGGCAGGAATGACTTTCGTAAATTAAAAATGAAATAATGTTGAAATATGTAGTTGTGTAAATGTGAAATTGAATACATTCCAAAACCTATTTGAAATGCAAGACAATAACAAATACTCTGCGAAATAAGATAATTTTGTCTGATTTTGTCACAAGAGATGTAACATGTTCTTTCTTTTTTTTTCGTAGTTGTCAAACCAGAAGTCTACGTCACCCAAATGTGAGACGAGATGGAGATTTACTACCAGGTACGTTATCTACGTTATAGTAATAGCACCAACTCCGTAAGTGTATACACTTACCAGTCAGTATACATTGAAAATTCCGTGTCAAAACGTTCTGAAGTAAAAAAAAAACGTTAAATAATTTTTCATCCAGCATTTATCAATACTTTTACTCGTTTTAAAAGCCTTTGTCGAAATGCCAAGACCCTATATTGCAGTTAAATGCAATATATGCACAGTTACTAAATGCAAGTAAATAATTTGATTAATTGATTAATGAATGGAAACAATTTTAATGGTAGCTTCTGAAAATCATTTAATCTCCTTTATCAACAAAATTCTAATTATAAGTTATTACATATTTATAACAATCTTTTGGATTTAAGTTGATACTTTGACTATGTGGTAGGAAATGTATGCATTGTCTAGAAAGTGTATGCATGTATTAGCTACGTATAATATTTTTTATGCTGAATTGATACTTCTACTAAAATCGTCAGTATATGCATGCACTGACTAGTAAGTGAATACATTTTCTACACTACGTTTTTACGGAACCACTACATAAAATTAACCGAAATGATCTGTACTTTTTGTGACAAAAAACTGGAAAAGGTTGAATTCCTTTCTGAACCACTCCTATTATTTTATGCTAGAGTGGACTTTTTTTACAGATAATTGTATCTGTTTTAATCTCATAAAATTTGGAGCATGTCATGCCAAAATTTGTTTTGCAGAACTTTAGATAATGAGTGATCATGGAGTGATCTTACTAGTCGAGTCAAATTAGACACAATTGTTGGTTATCTTGTTCCAAATATTGGGCCTTTAGAGATTATTTTTTGGAAACGTATATTAAACCACTAAAACCTGTATAGCTCAATGATATATTGATTTAATTATTTAATAAATATATCTGCATTGGGTTAATATTAACTTCTGTATACGAACAACCATAATATGAACTTTTACGTAATACGTAATATAGTACATAATATTCCGAAATCAATACCAGAGCAGTAACAATCCCCATTATAAGCATTCAAGTTAAGACCCAAATCTACGTGTGCTAAAACGCGTTTTGTATGAACGGCGTTATTTATGGTTCAAAATTGATGAAATTCTCAGTGTACATTCTTAGATAAATAAAGAGTTTGGTTAGGCCAAAAATAATTTTTTTGTTAGATAAAAATGAATTTTACTTCTTCATCTTTCTCTTTTGTCAAATATAATACCCCTAGCCAAACTCACAATACAATAATAGATTATTTATCTAGGTACAATTCTAGCCCAAACATTATAACTTTTCCGCTGACTGAAAATTGCGATAATTGTCAGATATGTAAACAGTGGCCATATTTCGGCTGTTACGTGTGGTCAGCTCATGGCAGACTCTATAAGCTGTAATCGATACGCGGTCTCCGACAGAAAACATCTTTTGTAATTCCAATGAACGGAGCCTTAACGTATGATGAAAATTATGCAACAATTTTTGGAAAAGTTATAAACATTTTGCAGAAAACCGAAACGTTTATTCCATGTTCAATTGAAGGTTTATTCCATGTACAATAGTAATAGTAATGGCATTTATTTAAACTCATAACTCTGTCACAGGTCGTGTCAGAAAATAACTACATAACTATGTATATTTGTTTTGTTTTTCTCAGAATTCTTGTACCGAATAGAATGCCCCCTCCAGTAGAATTTCTTTGATCTTCTTCTTGAAATGGTTTTCACTGCGGTTTGTAGTTTCATCAGAAAGCTTGTTAATCCATTTGATACCCATGTGGTTGGTTCCTTGTTGAGCACTTTTTACTCTATGGTGTGGAATGTTGAGTTCGTTTCCATATCTGGTGTCGTAAGTGTGCATTTCAGAATTAGGGTGTTCTTTATTGAGTAGGTGTACTTGAGACAGTCCAAAATGTAACAGAATGGTAATGTTAATACTTTAAGTTCCTTGAAGTGATGTTTGCAGCTGCCTCGTTGGCTAAGTTCTTTAATTATTCGGATTTCTTTCTTCTGAAGTACAAAGACCGACAGCATTGGAAAGTGCACAGTGACTGTGAAAATATGCATAATAAATTGTCACTACCTTGTCATGGATAAGATTCCTCTGTACAACTCTCATGCAATAAAGTGCTGATGTTAGTATTTTCTTTAGGATTTCAGTATCAGCACTCCAGTTTAGCGCTCCAGCGAAGGTCACTCCAAGAATGTTCATTTTTAATTATGCTATTTTGCTTTGTGGAATATGTAATTTTGGTGTTCTCTTCGTTCATCAAAAGTGTCTTCTTCGTGATTTCTGCAAGTTTGTTTAAGTTTTCGTGGCTGGTTATGATGGAGGTGTCACCAGCAATGAGGCATATGGAGTGTAATTTTAAGTTTTGTGTAAGATTGACATAGATAATAAAGAGGACTTGTCCCAGGACAGACCCCTGTGGTACTCCTCCCTCAACACTCCTCCAATCTGATAGTTTGTTCTTCCAATGTACTTGCTGTTGTCTACTATCTAGATATGATTTTAGAAACAGACCTGAAATTACAGGCACCCCATAGCATTCTAGCTCAGTTAACTTAATGTATGGTGATTAACAGTACTCAACAGTCTTCATGGTTGTCAAAGGCTTCCGAAACAGTGTTCATCACTTATGTCATGGCTGTGGAGGACCTTCCACGGATGTAACATGTTGATCTTTTGTTATCAGATTTTCTTTTTCAATGTTATTTAAGATTCTGCTTTTTAATTACATTTCAATTTTTTTTGAGAAGATTGGCAGTATTGATATAATTACATATTCATATTTAGGGGTTGTTCGCATCGGAGTTAAACTGTTTGCATTAATGTATGATTACCCCAACTTATTGACTACAATTTGGTGTATGATGAAAAATTATCCAACAATTTTTGAAAATTTTATAAACCTAGCCAACCAAAATAGAACTTCTCTCCGATCAGCATTTAAGACTAAATTCCCTTAATACTTACAATTTGGTATATTAGAAAAATGTTTTGTAATAATTGTAAACATATTTCACGAAGAAACCAACCCAGTGTTTATGAGTAAATACATTATTTTATTTACATTATTTATTATTAGTATAATTATTTACAATTTGACATATTATTTAGAACAATTTTTCTAAACGCTAAGTTATTATACAAGTTTTATAAGACGTCAAATTGCCGCATGAGTTGTTTAGGGCACGAGAGCGCCCGCGACGAGTGCCCTTCTCAGTCTTTTGCTTGGTGAAACCATGGAAACGTATTTTCATCTATTTTTGGACATTCTTCTTGAAGCAGGGGCAGGACGTAGAGTTTGGCCAGATAATTTTTTATCTTTAAAAATTTCTGGTCTCGCCGGGATCTGCTGAAATGTATCTACAAATTTAATAACAAAGCATAACGTTGCATGCTATACGTCTATTCTATGGTGTAAATGCAGTGCACAAGACCGATTGCTATATACGCCATCAGTTGGGTAAGCCTGTCATTAAGATTATTTAAAATTCAGCATACAATTATGAAGTAACCCGATTCACGAAACTTTCATTGTTGGTATTTCACGAAGCGAGTCGCCATTTTTACCTCTCCTACCACAAAAAAAATTGAATCGCGGAGGAGAACGCTGTCCAATCGCGAGAAAGGCCCTTGTTTATTATTCGGCTATTTTTCCAATCTCTATTTAAGAGCGACCGAGCTAATAAACGAACGAGCTCTCATATCAATAGAAATTTCCTGGCCAGATCTCCAGTGCAGATAACGTTCGACAAAGTGGAGGCAGGTTGGAAGGTGGAAGGAAGAAGAAGAGAAGAATACGTGTTACCTTTAAAGTGTGGGTGGCCCACCCATACACGAAATGAACCCATGGCAATCGGATACAACAATCAATAATTTTCCACATTGGCTCGTCGTCGGGTTCATAGGCAGCGATAATGCTCCGCGCTCTCACTCGATCGCTGGCTGGCCCATTCAAAAACGATTTTAATATCGGGCCGTCTCTGTCCGACTTTTACCTTTTTGATCAATATTAATTATTGGTTTAGTTTGATTGATACTCCGTGACGTGATTGGTTCGGGATATTATACCGGACCGCACCCGCCCTGCTCGTCATAGGGTAAATTAAAAATTTGTCCGCTGATGTTTCGGATGTTGAATTACCTTAATTGGGTTTTCGGCATTTCGGGGTGTATAAGCGAGTTTTGTTGCATTAGAAATAAATGGATTAGTATTCTTTTCCGTCGATTGTTTATTTATGAGTATGTTTACTTAATATAAAATCATTTATTAAAAAGCTCTATAAATGCACGATTATACTAATGCATGATCTGTTATAGCCAATCAAACGACTTCATTATAGGCATTCGAACATACGTAAAATAAACCCATCCCATCAAAACATTCCGTTATCCAGGCACACAGTCCAGAACTGTCGGTGTCAAATTACATAAATGGTCATATAACCTCAAACGACATCGACGAATAAAATCTATGTAGACGCCGCCAGAAGAAGACGATCGACGAAAAAATTTTGTAACGAACTCGAATATTAAACGGATATTAATGATCTCGACAATTAACGCACTCGCTAATCGCTCCTTCGTTAAACAGTCTCCATCATTAATAGCTCTTTTTAGCACGGATAAAATTACCAAACTTGCAAAATAGAAAATTCTAGAATCGTGGAACTGTAAGAGCTACGAAGTCGGTGAAATGGGACAAATGTTACGTAAATATAAAACCTTTTCAGAAAACTTTTGCTTTTTAAAATCTTTGCAGTAATCAATAGATATTATTGAAAAAGCTAAAACTGATAAATTATATTTTATTGAATAATTCTGCTGTTATGGTAGGTAAATAGAAAGTACAAATTCTTGTTTTTGTTCAGAAAATATTTTTATCCACCAGCTGGGTTTACCTCGGCGATGTTCACCTTTTTCTATTTTTTACAACGCGACGCCGACGCCTTGAATTTTTACAGGTAAAAATAGAATATGGAAAATGCTTTACAACCATGGAGAACACTTTTTTGCAATTATTACAAAATCATAAAAGTCCGATTAGGTGGCCCGCCAGAACATACGACTTAACCACCATGGATTTTTTTTTTGGTCTAGATAAAATCTATTGTTTATTATTATTCGTCAATTAGGGACATACCACTGCCGTAATTGTTACATCTTATGTAATAGCAATTACCTACTTTTAGACAAAATGCCCATCACTTCTTCCTAGTGAACGGAAACAATAGTATATTATTTGACGAGCTTATATATATCGCGAGCATGAAGTTACGACGTTTTATCTACGATTCATAAATTCCATTTTATGTAAAATATTTTAAATGAATTTGTCAATGGTGGCGAGGCGAACTGTCAAATAACTGTCATTCACGTAGGTTTTGACAGACTTTGACACTAGCGTTGTATAATGACGACAGTTCGTTCAAATAATGAAGGCATTATTTGAACAAACTGTCATTATTATACAACGTTAGTGTCATTATAATCATTGGCGTGTATCATGATGTGGATTATATAGTCATAGATACGTATGCAATGAACTTATTATATGTGAGTCGTAGATAAAACTTATTATTTGACATTTTGTAACTTATTAATTTATTAATTAATTTACTTATTGTAAAAAGGTAATTGTTTGTGATCTTTCGACGTTTTCGCATTGTTTGTTAAGTATTTACTTTTTATTTGCTTTCTTTCAAAAAAGTAATATTCCAAAGCAAACAAGTTATTAAAAAACTAGTGTGTATGAAACGTGTGTGTATAGAATGTATAGTGTATAGACTCAGAATTAAAATTGATCTCTAGCAAAAAAAAAATGGTATACCTGTATGTAACAAATATTTCATTCCATATAAAATAGCTAATAGTTCATGGTAACCAGATGATTGATTTTTTAAATTTATCTCGCAACACCTCCCATCCCCGCACCCTCCCTCCCGTCGGCGGACCTCATGAATGTCCTCCATTTCAACAAAATAATAATAGTCAACTTATTTATTTTTGATTGAATATTATTTCACAAAATTTCTAAATAATCACGAACAAATATTTTCACATTCTACTCAGATTTTTGACGTCATCGCTTTATTTATTATCCCTCCAGCAGTTGGTTCTCAAATAGATAATCTTGGTACTATAAGAATTGAATGAAACTCATTGATCTTATGTTGGTTACTAGTTTTGCTTGGTTAGGTAACTGATATAGGGATATCTATCTAGAGATGCTCTATTTCAGTTTGACAAAATTTGATACTCTGTTCTTATATATTCTTTAGTATTAAAGACAAACCAAGAAAAGAAATGTTCAGAAAAGATTGAGCTACTCCTTAATTCAAAGTGAAATCTGACACTTAAAGCAAAATAACTATCACAGAATGGTTTAAAAAACAGTTTACCTTTCACCAAACGTTCACCCACCTCTACAAGGTGTCACGACTAGCTTGTCCTTATGTTTGAATTTAGGAATTCTTTCCCGAAGTGATAAATTCGCTTAGCATTTTCCACTGACCTTGGTAGCTCATTTGATTAGAACCGATTGGAAATTGCGGAGGTTTCTGGTTCAAATACAGGCCAAGGTTATTTTTAAAAAACAATTATTCTCACTTGGATTGACCATCATTCGCATCATTCGCAATTGATGATATTTAGTGAATCAGAGCCGGTGAGCTGGTTTCCGGGACCAACGACGGGGAGTATTCAGTCAGGAGAGCGACCCTCTACTACGACAACCAGTCACCCAGCAATCATATGTATCTTATGTACTCTTCGGACTTTCTTCGATAAAAAAACACCACAGGTTTCTTATGATTCTATTTTTCGGAACAGCGTCAAGAATATACCCGTCGTGTATATACCTACACCACCATCAAAGTATTTAATAACACAGGTGGTGTACGCCTGGAACACTTTGTGAGGCTGTCCAGCCGTACCAGTAGCGTTCCCTTCTCGTTCTCGCCGTCAAAGGATTAATATGTAAACGAATTCAGCGCGTGCAAAAAAAGAGAGTCGCCGCCGCCGCCGTTGTCGACGCCGGCGTCGCTGTTAGCCATTTTCCGATTTCCCTTTATTCAAATGAACCCGTCGCCGGTCATAAGACGCGTCACACACCGAAATTGTCAACTGTGTATTTTCGACGAAAATCTGTGCGGGGGTGAGGGAGGTGGTCTTCCTCTTTCCCCCTCCCACCGCGGCAGCGTCGGTCCTCAACAGTTATGATAATCGACGTCGGGACGCGTCGATTCGACAGCGCACAACTCCCGATTTTAATTAGATTTTCTTTAATTAATATGCTAATAATTTTGCATAGTAATTATCGCGAGCAATCTACTGAGGGCATCCGATAGATGTCGCTTTGATGTTGCCGATTTCAGTTCTCTTTGTGTGCGTGTGTGTTTGAGTTGTGTGATTATGTGATGTCTATCTGCGGATGTGGCGATTGCTTGGGTGATGAGGATGAGATGTCCATAAATTCAAATCGTAAAACGAGACCATATTTAGGAGATGTGTTGTTTATTTAGTAGAGCAAGTGGAGTACCTTTTTGTATCATCGAAAATACCAAATAATAGTGAACTTAACACTGTAGTGTGGTCAAAGTCAACACAAATTGTAACTAAACGCACATAAAATACATTTCTTGTTAGTTAAAAACCAAATAATTACATAGTTTAAACTGTCGCATGTATCATAATGTGTATGAGTGATTATTTGGTATGTCTGCTACATCTGCCGAATAATGCTACCGAATTACTTCCATGCTTGATGAAGTGGTGTACCAAACAAAGAATTAATATAAATGCCAACGAAACAGATGTCGCGTATTTTTCGTTGGATTCCAGTACCCAGATATGGCAACCAGGTATGAGTGAGGTGACACTGGTGCACATCGTTCTTGAGGGTACATCTGCGGTTGGTTGCCTTGGCGAGAATGGAGCATGTAATACTGGTTAAGTTCTATTGCAACAACAGAATATTTGTTCTGGATCTATAAATACGAAATTTCATAAATACTTATCAATCAACCCCACTTAACAAATCAGGGAAGTATCATTACGATAATTATTAGGGAATAAGATAGACGAATAATTAACAACTATTTAGAAATGTCATTGCAAATTTCCAAAAAGCCCAAATTTCTAGTTATGCTGAAATATTTTAGGTTGTAATATTTGACAGTAAATTCATGAAAATAAAACGTTTTAATAATATGTATGGCAATGTTTTAATTTTATTTGCTATTGTAGATATTGTTGTCGTCCAGGTGTTATTAAAATAACAAATTCTCATTTTTATCAACTTATTCTAAACCGTTAACAAATAAAAAGTTACATATGTCAACAAAACTTGGAATTTGAACTTTTTAAAAATAGTTTTTTTCCTGCGAGATACGTATGTGCAGGATGTTCCTCACTTGTGTCTGTAACAGAATAAGAACACATTAGATCGACACCAAGAAGGTTAACCTAAAAAGTAGATTTCACATTCTATTTTGTTCTCCAAATTTTGATTTATAGGTTGAACATTATCTTTCAAGGTCTGTGGTTAATGCTCACAATTTTAAAGCAAATGTTTAAGAAGAAACATGGAAGACTCTGTACTTATATCTTTCTACCAACCATGGCGTTAAGACATCAATCTCTAGTGTCCAGTTGTTGTCGTTGTTGAACTATGAAGATAACACAATAGTTCTGGAGTATGACATACTACTTTAAACTTACTGCTACATATTTAAATGTAATTTTACGATTCTAAGTTATATTTCCATTGTATTTTTCCTAACAGATCTTATATGATGAAATGATGAAAATGTTTATGTATCTATCGCATTTTTCACCATAAAGGATTTAGGAAGTTTTATACTAGATTATTTATCCAACTCCATTATCTTAACAACGTTGATAGCATTCGACAAGAAACTCCACACCCTAGTATACAACCATCCTACGCTGCAATCAAATTTCAGACCACCAGTGGACGACAGACCTTCGTCGTAACTATCCCATCGGATTTCCGCAATAATTCCATTAATACCAGCGACGGTAATTATGACACTTCTCCGTCGTCATCGTTGTCGTCGTCGTGCTATGTCGAACCAATTTTCTCGATTTGAAATTGCGCCGTTAATGCCGTTACGTTACAATTTGATAATTCGCGCTAGCTCTCCCGTGGATGGATGGCACCGACAAGATATGAGTTACAGATTGCTAATAGATAACACGGCGACGAGAGGCGGTTATTCCAACCTCCTCTCGTATTAGTACAGCGCGAAGCATGCTGGAGACGCCATGATGGTATGAGATTCGCAGGTATGGATTGATAATGATTTTTCATTTAAAGCGTATCATCATCACGACATGCAGAAAGGACAGTTATTCTCTGTTTCTAACAAGTACTTTTACGTAGGTACAGGCTGGACCTCACCTGTATCTGTAACAGAATAAGAACACATTAGATAGACACCAAGAAGGTTAACCTAAAAAGTAGATTTCACATTCTATTTTGTTCTCCAAATTTTGATTCATAGCTTGAATATTATCTTTCAAGGTCTGTGGTTAATGCTCACAATTTTAAAGCAAATGTTTATGAAGAAACATGGAATACTCTGTACTTATAGCTTTCTACCAACCATGGCGTTAAGACATCAATCTCTAGTCTCTAGTTGTTATCGTTGTTGAACTATGAAGATAACACAATAGTTCTGGAGTATGACATACTACTTTAAACTTACTGCTATATATTTAAATGTAATTTTACGATTCTAAGTTATATTTCCATTGTATTTTTCCTAACAGATCTTATATGATGAAATGATGAAAATGTTTATGTATCTATCGCATTTTTCACCATAAAGGATTTAGGAAGTTTTATACTAGATTATTTATCCAACTCCATTATCTTAACAACGTTGATAGCATTCGACAAGAAACTCCACACCCTAGTATACAACCATCCTACGCTACAACCAAATTTAAGACCACCAGTGGACGACAGACCTTCGTCGTAACTATCCCATCGGATTTCCGCAATAATTCCATTAATACCAGCGACGGTAATTATGACACTTCTCCGTCGTCATCGTTGTCGTCGTCGTGCTATTTCGAACCAATTTTCTCGATTTGAAATTGCGCCGTTAATGCCGTTACGTTACAATTTGATAATTCGCGCTAGCTCTCCCGTGGATGGATGGCACCGACAAGATATGAGTTACAGATTGCTAATAGATAACACGGCGACGAGAGGCGGTTATTCCAACCTCCTCTCGTATTAGTACAGCGCGAAGCATGCTGGAGACGCCATGATGGTATGCGCCTGTAATGAGATTCGCAGTGTATGGATTAATAATTCCATTATATTTAATTCGGTCGGATGGGAGAGAGAGATCTCGACTACGGCGACGCCGACGCCAAGCCGTGCAACGCCGACGTCTCATCCGGGGCGAGTCCAATCGCAGCTGTGATAAAACACATTAACAAATTGTGTCCTAATTAGATTGGGCAGCAATCTGACGTGTTGTAGTTTAACTAACGGCAACGGCGGCCTAATTGCCAACGAAACCAGCGCGCCGCTATCTATCGCATCGGCTTCACACCCTCGCGGCACCACCTCTCTGCATCCACCTCGTCCTTGCACGTCGTGCTTCACCCCTTCCGACTTTTCAAGTCATCCTTATCCGGATGATGGTTCATCCTGATAATTTCCATTGATTGGAAATTATCGAAAGGTTGATTTTGTACGGATTTTTGTGGAAATTCTCTTCAGTTCTGCAAGTTCTGCATGGGTTAATGGAGCAATTACTACTGATTTGGACTGTATTGGGACTGTAATGTATTAGGGTTTCACATTTCTCATACTTCACGAGGAAGTTTAGCGCTGGGGTTACAATATAAAAAAGTACTCGGTGGCAATCTTCTGATGATAACTGGTCCAAATATCCAAATTGGCATTCCCACATACAAAATGCTCTACAAATGAAGTTTTTTTTATTTTACTTTTATTTAACTTTTTGACTGACGCTGTTGTTATGCAAAAGGCTATAGCAGTGTTGCCAGATCATATACAGTTTGACGTCATCTAGGCAC
This sequence comes from Aphodius sticticus, assembly GCA_963966075.1. NCBI lineage: Eukaryota > Metazoa > Arthropoda > Insecta > Coleoptera > Scarabaeidae > Aphodius > Aphodius sticticus. The sequence goes on from OZ014512.1 coordinate 13,336,921, forward strand.
AGCTCTACTGTTTTAATCCAAATATATGTCATGTAGTAAGAGCGGGGTATGAATCCACACACGATGGGGAGTCATACTGTATAGGGGTCTCGAGTCAACCCTATTTCAAAAAAGACATTTTTGTTTTAAATTTACAGGTCGAAATATTTTGGCATCAATTTATCAAAAATACAACAATCAAGAAAAAATGCACTGTTGGCACTCGTACTTGCATTTGTTAGATTTTGTTATTTTCATTTAGTTTGGATTATCGCATTTTTGACGAATTAAGTAATTGGAAATCTGTGACATTTTCCGGTAACTACATAGATTCAAAAGCTTATTGAAGTTTTTAATTGATAAAGTCTCATAAAAAAAATATTTGTTAAATATATGCACTGTGGGCCAACAAAAATACGCTACAAACTTTCAATTACTCATACTTCCAAAGATGCTAAGTAAATTCAAGCATTTCTTCGAAAACTTATGTTGTGAAGATTGAAAACATACCATATTCGCAATATTTCTGATATGATAATATCGGGCCAATTTAATGTGAAATGAAAGGTGTAATAAAATTAGTAGGTAATCGTATACATACAGGTGATTTTTTTAGTATACATATACAGGATGACATTTTGAAACATCTTATTTTTTGCTGGTGCATAGGCACTAGAAATCCAATTGCGTAGGTGAGTTATCTTTAAAGATGTTGAAGAAACTATGGCCAACTTTTAGTTTTCTTATGGGCGGCATGTTTAATTTTGAAATTTTTTATGGATTCTCACCTGTTTTACATATTGTACTACACTTATTGGGCTGTAGATTATCTTGCAAATTTTTGTTTTTGTTTTTAAAATTTTAAATTATGGCAGTTTGCATTCACTTGTCTGACAGTTATGTCTATGCTATTCGTTTTTCACGTAAAAATTACATCTTTAAATGAAAAATCTGGAATAAAAGGAGCACAATGTATTCAGGGTTCAGGCTGATGTTGGAAGTGCTATTTATTTAAGCATGATAAAAAATAAAAAAGAAGGCTTGGTTTTAAGTGATGTGACATACTCAAAAAGCTTAAGATTTGGACATGGGGCACTTTTGGACAATTGCAATGTCCCTCTCCATTTGCTAATAAACACATTATTATTATTATTATTATTAAACACAAATATAAATATAGCAACCGTTTGTTCATAAGGTAACTATATTTTCGTTTCTGTTTACAAGTTCAAGTTTTCGCAAATAGAGGAGGAAATTGTACTTGTCCAAAAGTGCCCCATGTCCAAATGAGCCCCACCCTACCCTACATCTCCGATTCAATCTTTGCAAAAATAAACAATTGAACAAAAACAAGTAACATTCGTCTAAAATTTACAGCTAACAAGTGCTTTACATCCTAATTGAAACTGACACAAAAAGAAAACCTAAAATGATAAAACCAAACACGCCGCCCATAACAAATGGTTTCTACACGATCTTTGAAGATAACTCAAGGACACAACTAGATTTCTCGTGCTGTTGCAATGTTTTTGTTACAAACGTCCAACAAATGAAAAAAAAAACAATGAAAAACATTGTTTAAAAAGATCATACTGTATACGATGCTAGTAAAATCTCTACTGTCCTTTTTGACCAAATCAAGACAAATGTCATTACCTCTTGATTTTAATACACCTTTTAATTCTCATTAAATTGACCCGTCATTATCAGAAATGATGCATAGCTAAACATAAAGCAATATAACTTTGGACTGAAAGTGTTGTTATTGCGAATATGGTATGGTTTCAAGATTCATACTACAAGCAATTCGGTTTCTAAATAAATATTTGAATTGACTAAATATTAATGAATATACGAGTGATTAAAAATGTGTACCGTTCTTTTGTGTATATTCAAAATTAATTCGATTTCTTTATATGTTTGGCAGTAGATTTGGACAAACTTTAATATTTTTATTTTTATAAAATCATGACATATTATATCTTCTTCTTTTAATTTTTTAAAACCAGATAAAACCGGATAATGTATATGTATAAACATTGAAAAATTGTTAAATTATAAATCGTTGTCATACTAATTACTATTTAATCAATCATATTTTCTACAGATAGCTATAAATAACACAGTTTGTTACAAATGGAAACGAACTGGCATGATTTGATTCAAGCAACAAAGCATATTGTTAAAAAGTTATTAAAAAATCATCTAAAATGTGTTTACCTAATAACATTATATATGTGAATGTATGAAACATCATTGGAATCAGCAAAGCACCACATTCTATAATATAAAAATCAAGCCTACCTAATCATAAAGATAACGAAAATGTTGCCTATAGTTTCTATCAGTGGACAAATGAGCAACTTGGCCCACTTCCGTATCGTTTCAAATTAGGTAACGAGATTGAACACGATAATGGTACCCTGTATAGAAAACTATTGTAATAAATATTAATACAGAAGTACCCAGGAAGATACCACAATATCTCCATGGTCTTCCGGTTTTCGCAATATCAAAAACCCACATCAGCCGTCACCGCAAACTAAGGCTTCTTCTTTTACCATTTCGCTAAGGAAAACATTAGATCTTGGTCTTGAAGACCTCAATCATTTTCTGGAAAAAATTAATCCAAAGCAATTCGCAAAAAGATGTAAGACGTTTGTATAGCCACAAAATAAGGTTTGCATGAAATAGTTAGCTACATAAAAAAGTCACAAAGACACAAAGAAAATGAAAAGTATTGAAAGTGTGAAGGCGTAATTTAGGCAGGAAGCGAAAAACATAAGACAATGACACGCGCGCAAAAAGAAACCTGTGCAGCAGCGCGGTTCTGACAGCGTAAGGAACGGGAAATAATTTGTCACAATTACGCGTCGTCGCTACTAAAACGTCCGTCGTCGGGGGCCGGTAAAAGTTTGGCCGCGTTTTTATCAGACCGTTGTTTGTTATTCAAGTGAATAATAAAACCGTTCACAGGTAAATTGATAATAACCCACGACGAATGGCAACCGGAGTAATAGATACAACGAATCATCCGACTATCCGTCTATCTATTATGGCTGGCTATAGCAGGCATTTGTTCGAATACGGTTAGATGTGTAATGGAGCCGTGTGAATTGGAATGCGAACAATGGAATCGCGTTTTTTTTTGTGATGGAAATTCAATGACAGTTGGTGTGCAATTAATTTATTCTATTGAGAATAGCGTTGCAAAGCAGAAATATTTTTGAATGATGTTGAGGTCATTTGTCCTGTATTCTAGTAAAATTATGATTTAACTTCGGAAACATTCAAATCCAGCAGTACATGAACATTTACATGTAGGTAGGTACTGTTTATATACTGCGTATTTGTATACGCAGTACATTTTACAGAACTTTTTCTTTATTTTATTTTTTTATTTATTTTTTTTTGCTTTCTACATTTTGTGTATTTTTCGGGTTATTTTCGACATTGTGGCCGTGAGTGTTTATTAGCAAACTCAATCATGGTATTTTCTTTGTTTGCGCTGGGAAAAATCGTAAATATCTATGTCTAACGACAGTGAAGGTGTCATTAAAATTGATAGATCTTTTAATGTTCAAAAGGAAAGATTCTATTCATTTTCTGCGTACGAGTAACCGTTTTCACATTATTCACAAACCGCGTCTTTAAAACATACAGGGTCATTTCCAGTGCCGTCATATTTTATGATAAACAAAACATTAAACATGTAGTCAAATAATGTTGGAATTTTTCGAGATATTCTTCAGAAGAAAAAATTGTTTTAAATAAACATCCCTTTGTAGAGTATTCTAAAACTAGTATCCTTTATTAGCATACATTTGAATACATAGTTACAAGAGTTTTGTTGCATTTTCGCTAGTAACCAAGGTGGGTATTACATAAGTTTTAAATTCGTGTTAATGTTTTTCTTATTATAAAATATCACTGTCATGTTTACTAAGACTTTGTTACCGGAAAGATTTGCCCAGCACAAAAAAGGTTGTTTCTCTTGCGTCCTTTTGACGTTTTCGTAGTCCTATAGCTTGAAAACGGTGACTCGTAGTAGAACTATGTAAAGACATTTTTTGTAGAGAATTAAACGATTTAGGGATTTCCTAATAACGCGTATTGTCATCTGATCAGTAGAAATCAAGATATTGTTAAAAGAGACTCCACTTGGTCATCTTTGATCGTAAGTAATTGGCAACGCAGGCACGATATCTATGGGGACTTTTTACGCGTTAATTTTAATACCCAACCAGAGGTGTACACCAAAATCCACCTGGGTTGGAATTTTTCAGAAGTTAAATCCTAAGTCGACTGTGCAACAAAAAGGTTTTAAAAGAGCTATCCTATGATATCTCACACAACCTACTTCCCCTATGCTCTTACTAAAGTTGGTACCATCTCCTGACATGAGTTCATTTGCACAAGTTGGTATGCTATGACCACTGTAATCCTTTTAAATATTTATCCTTATTTTTTAACAGTATGTACTATCATCTGTTGATTAAAAGATAAAGATCATTAAAATAGAAATACTACAGATCGTTGTTTTTCCATATCTCTCCACAAACCTTTGTTTTAAATTTTTTACCTACGACCGTATGTTAAATGTCCCTTACGTCACGGACTGCTTCACTCGTATATCGCTTATAACAAACGTGTGCCTTTGCTTGTGCTTTTGTGTTTTTAACACATGTCATAAGGTCTTGACAACGCAAATGTAGATCCATATTATCCTATTTGATTATAATTTCCCTCTTGTCACAACAGTTCAAATGCAGTTCCCCACTAGCAATAGATAAAATACATTTTTGTTGAACTGTCAAATATACTAACCTAACCTAATACATCTACTTCTGTCGCAATATTTCTCCTTTATTTAAAGTAAGTGATTAGATCTGTAATTGTCGGTCGTAGGTAAAATTATGGACCTACAATGCTCGAGCTGTAACGCATATTACGTGCTTGTGAAAAATAACAAAATTCGCCGCTTCGCGGCTCGTATGTTAACTTTCCACCCGCATGTAATACGCTAGTTACAGCTCTTGTAATGTAATATACTATTATGTCTGGTCATGATAATAAAAAATCTTGAAGTTGTTTTCTAATAAAATTTTACCATTAGATCAACTGTATATTATTACAATTGAAAATCATTTGAATACTACAGTACTATTCCGTTCTACTCACATTTAACACATATTTAAACATTCTGTGGGGTTTTCTCAGCTATTTATTTATTCATAGAAACTTTCAAGGAATGCAGCAACATAATAGCACTTTTATATACAGAGCCATAAGAGTGGTCTATATTTACGTTATGTTGCGAAATAAAAAAACGCAAACAACAAGTGGCAACGAACGTCTCTAAAATGTTCAGTCATTTTAAGTGGCAACATTTTATGGAAGAAAAAAAAATAAATTTGTAGTCAAATGTTGGTACATTGTTCTTTATGGGATTTTCCAACACTAGTATAATTTACTAGTGTAGATTTGAGAACAAAGTTACAGTAGTTTTGGTCCATTTCCGCAAAAAAGGCAAGGTAGTATTACATAAGACATTTCTTAACCTTGTAAAGGACCGATGTTTTTTTTATCATAAATTATGATGCTCAATCATGTGAAGTGAAGTAATTAGCTTTATTTGACTAATGTCACTGGACTCCTTTTCGTATTGATGATAGTAACATGTTAATTTCTTTTAAATGCATGATTGATTTTGGAAGAATATGAGTACAAAATAAAATAAATATCAACATAAACAACACTATATTCAAGAAAATAGCATAAATAAAAAGATATGAAATAAAACAAAAAGAAACTTTTTAGTTTATTCTTCACATAGAAAACAATTCATAGATTGCCTCACTTTAACGGACGTGATGTTCCGGGGTAAGTATCTTGAGGGTTATTTTTTGGTCCGGAGTGTATATGTATCTATGGGGGTGAGTGGTCATCCTGGGCAATACATCTAGGAGGCAATCTCTCACCGCTGTCAGCTGTCGGCAGTGCTTATCTCTATTGTTTCTTTATTGTCTGCAATTCAGTTATCGATACGGAGAGGATCGCGCTCGGTGTTATCCTCCCAGTTGTATCCATCGGGACTCTAAGTCCAAAGATGGATGGATTTTTCTGGAGAGGACGCGTGCTGGAAGACCGATCGAGTTTTCAGTCCGCCACGGCTTCAAATTCAATTAAGAGCCGCTTCTAGTATAATGCGATCATCGCTTTAAGTTGTTGCAGGACGTGATGTAGACAAAATTAATTATATAATAAAAAGCGGTTGTATTCCTTATTGTAGCGAGAGATATAATTAAAGAGGAATAAGGAATACAACCGCTTTTTATTATATATATATATATATATATATATATATATATACACCTTATTGGACAACGAAATTATTATACAAAATTAATTATTTTGTTTTGGTATTCCACAACTAAAGAAGATGTATACTAGGGTTGCCAACCGTCCCGATTTGGGCGGGACAGTCCCGAATTTTGAGCTCTTGTCCCTCCTGATGAAGCGTCCCGAATTTTGTCCCGATTTTTTAAAATTTTATTCTAATGTCTAGAATTTCCCATACACCAGCCATCAAACTAATGATGTTATTAGCATATAAAAGTGTACAGGTCCGCCAACTTAAAGTTGACTCGACGTGTGCGGAGAACGAGAACAAGGACGACATTCAGCGGAAGCGAGAGGCACTGTACGCTCGCAACAACACACTAACTGCGCCCCTCCACCAAAACTATCCCGTGTCCACTGCGCATCCTAATGTTTACATTTCTCCGTGACTTCTGAGTGGCCGGGCTGTACCATAATGTACGAGCTAATAGCGATTGAGATGCCTTGTTTGGCACTTGACGTCAATGTCATCAATCTGGGAAAACTAAAAGTTACTAAAAGTTTGTGATCTAGTGTTTTCATAACGACACCGAAAGCAGTTTCGTTATGAGTTTATAACGAACGCAAAGTAGAAAGACATAGCTATTTAGTTAGGAGGAATCATTAGAGCTAGTATGTCCTATAGAACAAGCATCCCCATAGTGAGCTTAATTTTTGTATCAATGAAAATTGTATACCTTTTATCTTTAGTTTGGTGTATAGCTTTTGCGATTCTGTAAACGAATAGCTAAGAAAACTCCTCAGAACTTTTACATGTTTTGTGAGTAGAATGTAGATCTGTTGTATAGAAATTTCAGTCGGTCAGGATTGACCAAATTCTATAATAAATATTGTCGACGGACAACGTACTACTTTGAGCTCCTGATTGGGTGAATAAATGGAATTTTGTAGTCATGGAAACACTTTCAAAAAATAATAATCAACTTATTCAAACGATTTTTAAATGTGTATTGTGTTTATAATTTAGTCAAAATTGATTTTGATTAATTTTAAATTTTATTCGCTGCTTATTTGTAATAAAGAAATATATTACTATCAAATTTCGGTTGAAAGAAACACATCATCACTTTATTGTTCATAAAATTTCTTTAAAAATTTAAAATAAATTAACCTTGTAATCACATATTGTTCGAGATATTTTTCATTAATCTAAAAATACTACAATCTGGATAAATAATCAAGAAACGAAAATTTAACAAAAAGAGAAGAAATAAACTCATTGGAAATCAGTTGGAAACAAATAACGTGCTTTGGTGTAGCGGCGAAGACAGTGAAATACAATAGACACATTGCATCTAATAAGTACAAATAATGCCTTAAAGTTACAAGGTCTCGAAAATTGATAATATTCTGGCTGTGGAGGTGAAACTGTTAAATATATATTCCAGGTACTATTCTGATCATTATCTATGTCAGAATCATTGGTTAGCTCATCAAGCTTCTTAAAAAAATGTAAAGAGCAAATGATGACACATAGTTAGGACGTAAATATTAAATTATATTAAATTAATAATAAATAAAACCAAACCCTGGGTTTAAACCAGGCATCTTTTGGTATCCAGCACAACACACAAATAGCTATGCTGTCGGGGCCTATTGCATGCTTTTTTTTAGTTTTATAGGGTAACCCACAGTCATTGGCACTCCAAAACCTTAGCACCCAAGTACTTCAATGCTAATAAAATACCAGTGTCAACCACTTTTGCGTTTACACTACTTATTTCAATTGGTTATTACGGTATGTACAATCTTTTCAATTGTATTCTTAGAAAAATGTAAAAAGAAAACTTGAAAATTAAAGAAAAACGAAGACCTAGCTTACAAACCTAGCTTTAACTTTATTTCCATTTATCTACCGCTAATCAAAAAGCTTTGCAATACTTAAGATAAATGAAGGTTTTAGTTATTGACAATATGTTATTTATGGCCCACCCCCCGGATGTCAGCGTCCCGATTTAGAGTACTAAAGAGTTGGTCACCCTATTGTATACTCGACTCTTGTTCTCTCATAAAATATCTAGTAAACAACTTCTACTTTTCATATTGTTTATATTGTCAAAATGTCAATCATAAAATTTTCGTATAACGTTTACTTGGTTAGAAAATAAACTGCTTCCGGGTTATGCCGTGTGTCAAGATTTGTTAATGCTGACGTTTCGCGAACCATGTTGCTCGCTTCTTCAAAGCTAATTGAATACTGAAGACCTACCAAGAAAGTCTCCCTTATATACCTGAATTTACACCTCACTGCGCACATCTGGAGCTACCGCTCCATGTGGTTTTCCACCTGACCGCGTTAGGATCGATTTCCAGACCCTACTAATGTCAGTACCGTCCTCGCGATTGATGTTGTCAGGATGTTTGTAAATTTCGATGGCTTCTCTAATAAGCCTTCGATGATAATTACCCACCCTTGCCAACATCTTCGCGTCATCGAAATCCATTGTGTGTCCCGACTCGTGGCAGTGTTGAGCAACAGCGGACTGTTGAATCTTGCCTAGCCGGGTGTCCCTACTGTGCTCCTTGATTCGACATTCGATGCTTCGTCCTGTCTGTCCTACATAGCATGTTCCGCACTCACATGTTATCTTGTATACCCCTTCGTTCTTCAGGAGTGGTGTGGATATCCTTTGGGTTAGGCAAAAGATCCTTTACCTTAGCTGGTGCGCTGTACCTTACCGTGATACCCGATTTCTTCAGTACTCTACCGATTCTCTCTGATACCCCACTTACGTATGGTAAGCAAGCGAATCCCTTTGACTCTTGCGGTTCCTCTGAGACTTGCGGTTTTCTTTGTGTGACACCCCGTATGTCAGACTTGGTGTATCAATTCTGACGTAGAGCCCACTCCAAGTGTTTCCGTTCGTCGTCCAAGGTGCTAGAGTCGCATACCTTCTCCGCTCTGTTGAACAAAGTGTTAATAACACTTCTCTTCTGTTGGGGGTGATGGTGTGATTTGGCGTTCAAGTACCGATCGGTATGTGTCTTCTTACGGTAGACTGTATGTACAAGTCTACCCGTTGACGTTCTGTATACCAGCACATCCAAGAAGGCAGCTGATTATCCTCTTCTATTTCCATCGTGAATTTGATGGAAGGACTAACATTGTTCAGGTGGTTAAGGAACTCAGTAAGTCTATCTCTACCGTGTGGCCAAACCACAAAGGTATCGTCGACATATGTGACCCAGTGCTTGGGTTTGAAAGGACTTGACCTAATGGCTTTTTCTTCAAACAATTCCATGAAGAAATTGGCGATTACCGGTGACAAAGGTGATCCCATGGCTGCACCCTCTACCTGCTCATACATCGCTCCCGCCCACTTGAAGTATGTGGTGGAGAGACAATACTCTACAAGATCCGGTACATCGGTTGGTAGACCTAGGGGGACAAGTGTTGTCCGAAGGCCTTCGACTGCCTCCTTAACCGGAACACACGTAAAGAGTGATGTTACGTCGAAAGTTACGAGTATATCCTGAGGGTCAATGACAACTTCCTTCAAAATCTGAATAGAATGTTCAGAGTTCTTGACAAAAGATGTAGTTTGTCCTATAAACGGTTGGATGGTTTTCGAACTTTGTTTTGCCAACAAATAGGTTGGGGAGCCTATTGCGCTAACGATTGGTCTTAAAGGTACGTTATCCTTGTGGATCTTTGGCAAACCGTAGATCCTAGGTGCCCTAGGGGCTTGAACAAAAAGGCTTCTTTGTTCCTGTACGGGAATCGATGATGATTTAACCAATTCCTTCACTCGCCTTCCTATCTTATCTGTTGGGTCCTTGGAAATTTTACGGTACGTATTCGGGTCCAATAGATCGTTCATCTTCCTGTTGTAGTCCTCCTTGTTCAATATCACCGTTGCATTCCCTTTGTCCGCTGGTAGTACTGTGATATCCTTGTTGTCCTTGATGGTTTTCAGAGAGTACTTCTCTTCTTTGGTAATATTGCTCTTTGGCGGGGTAGCTTTCCTAATTATCCTGGAAACCTCTTGACGAATGTCCTCTGCTTGTACACCTGGAATTTTGTACAATGCGGCTTCTAGGCGAGCAACATGGTTCGCGAAACGTCAGCATTAACAAATCTTGACACAGGGCATAACCCGGAAGCAGTTTATTTTCTAAATGATTCTGGCCGTGAAAGCCTACGTACTTACGTTTACTTGTTTTGTTAAATTTTTTGTTTTGCTCTTTTCTGTTGTATTACTCTGTTCCTTAGTTTTTTCTCGTACAGTCCTTTTTCTTTACTTTTGTCCGTCGATTTTGAATTGTCAAAAGACTCATTCTCATAATAACCTAAATTTAAAAACGATGAAAATGCATCAATTGTTTTTAACTTCATAGATGTCATTGACATTTTCTTGAATAGGCACCATATTTTTGTTAATGATTTTGTTAGTGCCTTAATTGTTACCATGGGAGAATACAAGTTCTATGGCCTAACATTAGTAAATTTTCGAAAAAATATAGTTAGAAAATAGGATGATATTAATAACTTTTGTGTGTGGGTTGAAATCGATTGGTTTCTGATATCTGGTTAGGTTATTGCGTTTTACTTCAAAAGCATTCATTGTGTAAAAGTACAAAGTTTAAGGTCTCCGACATTTGCAAGAATTGCTAAAATCACGTTTTTTTTACATTTTGAGTGCTTTTTTCGAAAACCTTACGTGAGTAAGGTTGCAGTTTACTATTCCCATTACAAACCCCGTGTTTCCCAGAGTAACCGACATTTTTCAATTTTCAACAATTTCTATTTCTTGAAAATCTTCCCATAAAATGTTTACGGTACCTTTAAGACAATTAAAAGCTCTTTCGGAATCGCTAAAAAATATTGTGTAATTGTAAATCGTACGCCAGTAACAATTGAAGGTAGGAAATTTAAATTTACAGAAAAATGTGTATTTTGATTAGTTAAAAATCGACGCGATTAATTTTTAAAAATAACGAACTCAGAACTTTACTCATCCATACCATACGCTCTCACTGTATATAATATAATACAATATAATAAAATACTGCGTAACACTTGTTTTTTAGAAAATTGCAAATAAAAATGGTAGGTATTTTGTGATTTTGACATATAAATTTCCGTGTTGGTGATGATTTGTTTGGAGTTGATATTACTGTTACAGAAGAGTGCAGTTACAAGAGAGACGGTTACAAATACATTAATTATCCCATACGATGAATGTTTGTCTTTGTCTTTTGTTACATGCAAAAAATCTAATATAATTTGATACTATCTGAATTATCATTATAATATTTTAAAGTCAAACGATATTATGTAAGTTAATAAATCGGACGTTTCCAAATATTTTCAACATATAGCTTTGCATCCCAAACATACCTGCGAAGCAGCAAAAACTGGCTTAGCTGCACGCATACTATTTTTGTGTTTGCCCGAACATCGTCTCATATGCAGTTACTTACATACCTTACGGCTTACGTCATGAATTTGACGCTGATAGTTCGGGGTTGTACGTAGTACATCAGTGTTCGTATTTAATTAAGTATTTCATATCGTGCTTAATAAGTGTCGGCATTTGCGAAGTGTTTAAACAATTGTGAAACGTGAAACGGTTCAAAGTTTTCGGGTAAATTTCGACATTGTCGTCGGTATTGTCCATTAGCAAGCTTAATCATCTCGCGTTGTCACTGGTATTTTCATTGTCCGTGATGCTTTGATCAGAATGCCCTGAAAATATGTGAAAATATTCTACTTTGTTATGCACTGTGGACATATTAGACGAACCCTACGTATGCATGCTGGCCGAATGTAAAGGTACATATTTTATTCATTAATTTATAATTTATTCTTAATGTATCCAACAATACCGCGTTGAGTCCATTTCAAGTGGGACTCTTACAGTATCACGGTCGCTCCGAGAAATTCTCGGGCCCATGAGAAGTCCATAACCTTGGGGCCCCACAACACCATACAAAATACGAACATAAAAAAATACATACATACATACAAAAGATAAAACTTCGTACTTTGTTGCTTGCGAAAGACATATCCAGTGAGCGCGTAGAGTATGGAAACATGGCTAAAGCTCAAGGACGGTTTGCTATTTTAAAAAATTCTCGAACACGCGATTTATAATTATCAAAATACACCATCAAATTAATTTTTTTACCTTTAATTGTTTTTAACAGATGACGTCATCGACACTTTTTTTAAATGACAACCCTATATTTTTTTATATGAAGTTGACAGATCTTTTAATTGTCTTAATGGTAGCATAATATTTTTATGGCCTTACATAAGATAATTTTCGAGGAAAAGACAATTGAAGGTTACGTAATAAAAGTGACAAAATCTCCGGAACGGCTCGACCGAATTTAACGAAACTTTGGATTAAGTATTTTGCAGCCATGTGAAGCCACTGGCGTTATTATCGTTGATGCAACGTTTACAGTTTCTGAGATATAACCTCAAACTTTTGAATTTGAAATAGAACACCCTGTGTATTTTGACATTTTCTGTTAGTGCTCATTATTCAGAAACATCTAGAAAGTAACAAAAACCTTTATTACTTAGGTCTAAAAATTAGCAAAGAAAAAGTTGATATATTGTTGATGGTTTTGCACCATGTAAGGTAAACGTCCCTAACTCAGACACTGTCCTAAATTCCGACATATTTTTATTTAGGTGGATAAAAGCAGAAATCTACAAAATTGAACTTTATTTTAGGACATCGGCATTGTTGTTTTGACATTACACTTATCAACCCACAATAGTTTCTTATTCTACCAATGTTCTAACGGTGAGAATATAACCTAGAAGTTTGACTCATCTTGATAATTAAGTGTTATGCTAAAAGTAGATTTTACCTTATAAGGTACATACCTGCATATCGACTTCTTTTTAAATCATCAATTGTCCTTAACTCCGTCATAAATATCGACAGGCTTCATAGGAGATGATGAAATAATACATGATGATGCAAAACTAGCAACAGAGAGTAGCAATTTTGGCATTGATACACCACCTTTGGAAATAACTGATGCCATCTCCATTAACAAATCATTATTCTTGCCTGAAATAAGAAGAGAAGCGAAAAAGGAACAGAATAAAAACTGCGCCAAGAAAAAGTGAACACTAAAAATTCCAGATGCAATAAACATTAAAATACAGATGACGTAAAGAGGGTAGACAGAAGAAGACTAAGGACTTATTTTATACTGAGTTTCATTAAAAATGCTAAAACAAATGTTTACCATTTCTTAAAAATAAATCTGTTTTAACAAAATTTAAAACACTTAATATTTATTTGAATGTTTATATTTGTCGGAATAGTGTACCACAAGTGTCTGATTTAGGATCATTGTCTGAATTAGGTTCACTGAGGTGTCGGATTTCGGATCAAAATATATGCTTAGTGTCGGAATTAGGGGCAATTGTTAAACTTATAAAATATAATATAAATTACAAAACTATTATCAATTTTCTTTAAAAATGAATAGCCAGATATTTTTAGACGGAGATATTTGTTTAAAAAAAGTTGTTATAGTTGTTATAGCACCACATAAATATAAATTCTAGAGTCACAAATGTAACAACTCCAAATGTAACAACAATTCCTTAACCTGTCTGAATTTTACTCGAATTTTTATACTCGTGTTCTTTTTTGATAAATAACTGTTAGGTATAGTTATTCTCAATTGTTTTACTTACGATTGCTGTGGGACTTCTTACTTGTTTTCATACATTGTTTTACTCCTTTCTCGTTAAACCTTTAATTTATTTTTACTGTGGATAAGCTTCGTTTTATTTTTCATCACATTATTACATTTGTCGTATATTACATCGTTTTATACAAATTTTCATATTAAATCTTCATATATATCTTCAGCTTAGTACCTGATTACACTGACAAGTGACAACTATACCGTTTCAAGTTCAAATTGGCACTAATCAAAATCAAACTGGCACTAATCAAAACCAAATTGGGACTAAACAATATCAAAATGACAATTAACAAAATCAAAATGACAAGTAACAAATTCAAGTTGAGAATTAACAAATTCAAGTTGTCACTAAATAATTTTAAATTAGCAGTATCATACGATTAAATAGAACTAAGTAAATAATGTTATTTATACTATATTTTAAAACAATAACATGGACATGTTAAATAAACAACATTTGCTAAATTAATTAATTAGAAAATAATATTCTCCATATCTAATGTTGCTGGAATATATCTTTGAATATGGGCTATGAATTTTGCACAGTTGGCCACATTGATTGTGTTAATATTATTCTGAACAATATGTTCTAATCGGCGCATTCTGTATTCAATTTGGGAGATATTATGCCGATCTTCTCCTGCTAAAACATCTCTTAGGGTTATCTGCCAAATCTGGTTTTACACTAGCCTTTAATACAGACCATGCTTGCTCAATCGGATTTAACATGGGACTGTATGGACAGAGTCTTATTAATCTATGGTGAAAAAAATCCTCTTCTGCTTCCTCTTTAGAAGAATGACAAGGTGCATTATCTATAACCATACCTACTGGTTCTTGGTATATATTTTGTATACATAAGACCGTCGAGGTGTTGACGAATACATTCTTTAGTGACATTAATTTCATATGATTGTAAAATCCTTTCTTTTAATTGCTGGAGAGTCGTCTTTGGATTTCTTTCAATTTCATTTTCAAAAAAGCGACGATGTTCGTCTATGATTTTAACTTTGCGTTTACCTCCACGCTGTTTCTCTGGAACGTCTTGACGTTTCACCCAGCTATACGCAAATTTGTATTTTTGAGTTTACGGCGTCAACTTTTTTATATAAGGCGTTATGATAACGTGGAAGGGTTCTTTTAATATGTTAATTATAATTGACAATTAAATTATTTAATTTCAACTTGAGTTTTTTATTTGTCAACTTGATTTTGATTGGTGCCAATTTGATATTGATTCGTGCCAATTTGAACTTGCAAAGGGATAGACTAATTTATTTAAGATATATCGCATTTTAAGCATTGAAATCGTCACGGGTCAGCATCAATACGGCAATTAAGTTTCCGGAGGGAGAGCGGCGAGCACTTCCCGTCTTTTGCCGGAGTAAATCGTCGCAGTGGGTCCGCCCGACCGGAGTTGTGACACATTCAAGTGTAAAATCTCGTTTTGTCTCGGTCGTCAGCACGTTTCCTCGCGAGAAGCACCGCTTTTTTTCGTCTGTCGGGCGCCTTCTTAATCTATTTGTTCGCTCGTGCGTTCGAACACGCGATCGCCGCCGACGCCGTCGCCGATTTTCGACAAACCACTCTCTTCCGTTCCGAATGCTCCGAAGGCGCCTCTAATCATTCTCTCTTTTTGTCCTGCATAATTAACGCTAAGACGGGAGAAGAGTCACAAGAGTCAGTGGTGAGTGTAATGTTCAGGACACGACGACGGTTTAGAGGTTTTCTTTTATTGTTGTATTACTAATTATATTCAGATAGACGAGGAATTGTATTGTATTTAATTGTATTTGATTTTGAATGTAAACTAAAAGACATACAAATGCTAATATATTCTTATTCTTTTTCTTATTATGCTCATTATTCAATGAGGAAGTAATACAATAATGCACATTCTAAGTTATCGTATGGATGACTAAGTAAAAATAAAATTTGTACATAGTTTGCAAACAGTAAAAGAAAAGGAATTGTTAACAATATTTGATATAACTATTTTAATGACGACATTTATTGATTTGTAGTATGTATTATTGAGGAAGATATTCAAAAAATTTACGTTGACACACGTATCAAGCTATCTACATAGGTAGTTAGTATACAAAGTGTCCTAGTAAGTGTGCAGCAAATGTAAATCATTGATTTATTGAAAATATTATTCTTTATTAAAGTATGTGCTTTCTTTAAAACAAACAATGCAACCATCAAGTTTTATTGGGACAGTATATTAGGCACTTTGACTTTATTCAACCAACCATGTTCAAAAAATGTGCAGAATATACATAATAAGATAGGATTGAAATTGTGGTTACTTAGACAAAATGTGTACTAGTAAAAAAGTAAATGCAGGTCATGGGGCGGTAGGTATAGTGTTAATTTCGGGGGCGGGGGGGGGGGGGGGGGGTTGAAAGTCGGTGCAGGTTGCGTTATCCGGCGAAACTTACAAAACTTAGAAACAACAAAAACCTACAACATTCATAAGGGTCACTTTTTACTATGACCTAAAAATTTTCTAGCGAAAAATGCGAATGCCAATGAAAAAACGAATTTCCTGTTTTTTATTTCTCATTAGCGCAAAAATAATTCAATATTGATAAAATTTTATAAAAGCATGCCTTGTTATGTCTTAAATAAGCATACACTTTTATATACAAAAAAAATCTGATGTGGCCAGGCACATGACTTTATCATACTATATATAAAATTAATAATTTAGCTGCATGAGATTCTATTTGATCGAAAAATAAATAAAATAAATAAAATAAATCTAGTAGAACTAGACAGATATTATGTCGATTAAGCTGCGTTCGGATATTGTACACTGTTGTAACCGGGTACACCGTTCAAATGACACTTACGTGTTATTGGGTGTAAAAAGTGACGGTGTACAATATCCAAACGCAGCTTATATTATACAGTAGGTGTTGTCAAAATCATGTCAAAACATTAGCCTGACATTACCTACTGTCATTAGAATCATAATTTCTGATATATCCTGGCTACTAGTTTAAATGCAGTACGACCGATCTCGATGAAATAGAATTTGCTCATGCGACTATACTGTTGATTGTACCAAAAAATGTCATAGTCATAAATTATTCAGAATTTCCTCATCTTTAATTTATTATTTAACTATTTCGACGAAATTCCAGAAATGGCGGCCTATTTGCAAAATCTTTCAAAAATGCTAAGACTAAACCTCCACTTCCTTTGGACCCTTTTCAACAGAAAGCTTTTCAGCTCTAAGTTTGGTTATAAAACTTCTAAATACGAAGTTTCGTCCCGATACCTTTAGTACTTTCTCCGGAATCGTCGTCACAAAAAACGGGTACACACACACGCACACACACACACAGACATTTTTTTGTACCTTGGTCAAAAATGTTCAGGGGACCCAAAAAGACGTATTTCCGCTAAAATCTCAAAATTTTTTTTTGGCACGATTACAATACTTTACATACTGCGTATGATAAAGTAACAAGAAGTTTTTGAAATATACAATTTTCTCTGTGTTTTTTTTTTTCAAAATTAATTCTGTGGTGAAAACTCACCGTACAGAGTACTTCTGGTGCTCATTTTTTTTTGTTTTTACATGTACTTTTAGCTACAATAATAATGGTCCCTTTTTAACAAAATGCTCAAAAATTGAAAAAAATGACTTTTGCAACAATGATTTTTTTAGTAATTGTTCATAATTTGTTAAAATCTTTAAGAAAATTGAAAAGCTGATTACTCTCATTTCTACAGTAATGCTATAAACATTAAATTAGAATAATAAATGTTGACATAAGTAAGAAAAATATTTATTTTTGTGTCTTAGAATCAAAAAGTATCCAATATTAAAGTTGTAGATCATGAAAAATCTGTAACTTTTGTAGAGGTTACTATATAACATAACCTCAAAACTTCTGAGAAAGATGCGAATGCCAATGCAAACTCGATTTTTCTCTGTTTAATTTTTCATTATCGCAGAAATAAGTAAATATTGATGAAATTTTGTGAAAGCATACCTTTTTATATCTTAAATAAGTATACATTTTTTATATACAACAAACAAGAAGTTTTTGAGCAAATCAGTTTTTTCAGTCTGGTTTTTTTTTTCCAAATGTAATCTTTGTGGTGAAAAATCATCGTACAGAGTTGTTCTGGTGCTCATTTTTGTTTTGGTTTTACATGTACTTACTGATACAATAATGAAAATAATAGTCCCTATTTAACATCATGGTCAAAAATTGAAAAACTCAAACAACTCAAACAAGACTTTTGCAACAATGAATTTGTAGTATTCATTGTTGCAAAAGTCATTAGAATTTAGTAATTGTTTAAATAATAATTTGTTTAAATCTTCAAGAAAATTGAAAGGCTGTCTCTTGTTTCTACAGGAATGTAAACATTAAATTGGAATAATAAATCTTCACATAAGTAAACAAAATAAATATTCGTTGTCTTAGAATCAAAAAGTTCCTATCTAATACAAAACTTGTAGATCATGAAAAAATCTGTAACTTTTGTTGTGGTTACAATATAACATAACCTCAAAACTTCTGAGAAAAATCCGAAAAATCCTTTGTTTTTGCATTTTTTAATTTTAACTTTCGCATAAACCTTTTCTTGTCATTGCGAAACAAGTTGCGAAAGTAATCGATGCGGATGTCGGAAACACGGACTGCAGTGTACATAATATGCACAAACTGTCTGGAAAATTGTTCAAACATTGAAAAAATCGTGCAAGATTTAAGTGACTTACAAGACAATTCCACTGAAATGGAGGAGCTGAGTGAATTGCCAGCTGAAGAATTCAGTGATCTTGAACTGAATTCGAAAATTCGAAAAGTGGGATATTTTTATTAACAAACCGTTGGTTGTTTGTTCTTCGCTCTTATATTTTTTATTGTTGTTGACAACTGATAATGGTGTGTTTTTCTTTGTAAAATCTGGATTTGATGACAGAAGTTGTGAATTGAAGCTAGTTTTGTTGTAAAATAAGTGAAAGAAAACGCAACAAGTGCAAGAATATGCTTATTTGCTGTTGGCCAGGGTAGTTCATTTAGTTTAGATTATTGAATCTTTAACAAATTAAGTAATAGAAATCTGTAAAATCCTCTGATATCGCAACTCAAAAGATTTTATTAAGATAATAATCATGGCATGCAAATATATTATAGTTAAAATAGTAATACAAATTGACGATCGACATGTTATGGTGTTCAGAATATCATGATTGAAAATATTAGAAACATAATATAATAGGGTACCACTTAAAATGTCAGAGATTACATTACTTCCAAAGAACTCTTACTAACCTCAAAAATATCCCAACAAATTGATTTTTCTGCTATTAACACTCCTCCAAATTCTATTAGATGGTTAGGTTTGATTGCAAATATTGAATATAATTCTGTATTTGTTGCTAACTTTGTATGAATGAATCTCAAAATTTGACATTTATTTTGACCGCACTACGTTGAATAAAGTAGGTTATAAATCTTGTACAATACCTCTTATCAAATTTAATCTGCCTTCTCTATTTTTATCTGGCTTTTGTAGTTTTATATACAAGGTGCGGCCTTGAAAGAACTGAGAAACAAAGCGTTGCAGAGGACAATGTTTAAAGGGTTAAAGGAAAATTAAAATTTAGTGACAATTATAAAATAGTACAAGTACTAACACCAGTATTGGAAAAGTATACAACAAGGCGATATAATATATAAATCATTTTTAACGAGACAGACTACACAGAGCGAGCCAAACCGTTCCAAAGAAACGGCGAAGCACGATTCCCAAAATCTCCCGAACCGTAACAAAGTAATTCCGGCAACCGTAACCCGACTGTTAAAATACTATAGAGCACTTATTAATTAAAGCCCTCCTTTGCCATCGGGTGGGTGTACTTAATTCCTCCGAACATAAAACTTATCGCTTTTAACTTGTCGCCATTAACAGTTCCTTGCTAAGGCAAGGGGCAGGCAACGATAGCGAACTTTATGGCGAAACGAAATGTAAATCATATTCGGGAGGGTGGAGGGGCGGCGTAAAAGGGCGACATCTAGGATTTTCGCGGCGCGCGAGCGGCCATCTTGGCCCATTCACAACGCATAATTAATTAAATTCTAATTGCGAGCCGGAGAGAGCGCGCCCAGAAAGTTGGCGATGTTTTGTGCCCGAAACGTCCGTATTGGACGCATTCATCATTTGGGCGCGACAAAGAAAGACGTTAATGGTCGCCCGCTTAAGAATCTTCCAAAAGCCCTTCTCACCACTCGACAACGGTAGAACAAAAAACATGATTCGTTTTGGTGCAGGATTACTTTTTCTAATGATTTGTTTTTTTTATGTAAAAAGATGTTTTTATTTGAATAGAGAAGTTGTCACCATGAGGAGGAAATGTGCAGAAATAATTCTGATGTCACAATTAAGAAAATACCTGAAATAATGGTGTGAATCTTTTATGAAATATATCTGCTTAAAGTTTGCAATAGGCATTCCCAAATTTGGCAAAATACCACAAGATGCTATCGTATATTGTGGATTTTGCAACCTTTGATGATCTTACGACCTTACGAGAAGTGCTTATAGACAAAAAATGCCATTTTGTTGATACTTTTGAGGATGGTATGACTTCCGGGTTGTCTGGAAATGACGTCATTATCGAAATTTTTAATTGCAGGGTATTATTTGTATGATATTTCCGATCAGGACGACATTCTGAGCACAAAAAGATACCGATCGTCCAATTTGTATCACAAAACATCGAAAAAATAACTTTGTTTTTTGCTTATAAAATTATCAAATAAACACTAACTAACTCGATTTTGGCCGATATTGTATTACTGACGCCCTCTGGCGTGATTTAATTGGTTTTACACCATTATTATTCGATATAGAACATTTTTCCGATTACAATGATTACAAAAATGTGTTAATGATCAAAGTCAGCGTAGTGAACTATGGATGAATGCTAATATCTGACTTTAACAGTTGTATATTGCTGGAGGTTATTGCTGGATATTTTTGATTCATTATTAATATAGTTATTGTTGGTTGTTGTTGATTCTTATTTAGTTTGTTGTTTACATCGCAATTATTGCCGTTTTAATTGCAATTTTAAAAATTCTTGTCCAACATTCTTTTTCAGTATTTGACAATTTTTGACTATTTGCACTATTTTGTAGCCACCTAGATTAATAAACAAAAAGGGTTATTTTTTCATTGCATTGGTGATAAAAATTGACGATCGGTATGTTTTTGTATTCAGAATGTTATCCTGGTTGAAAATATCACACAAATAATGTAGTGCTATTTAAAATTTCAATGATGACGTAATTTCCGGAAAAAACGGAAGCCATACTAATCTCAAAAGATTGCCAAAACAAATGCATTTTTGTCAACTAGTACTTCTCAAAAATTCGCTCAGCGTCATAAATACAAAAAATAAACGGGCGTACCTTTGGCATTCCAAAATTTGGAAAAAAAACCACAAGAAGCTATCGTAGTTTCTGGATTTTACAATTTTTCATGATCAAAGACTTTACTATAAACACTGCAACACTTGTATCTATCATCATGCATAGTCATTTTGAGCATAGATAGAATACATTTATTTCCAGCAAACTATCAATACAAATACAATACATGTTACAGAATGTGACATAATTAAGTGTTCTTCTTGCCTGGAAATGGCCATGTACCGTCTTGCAGCTTGCAGCCCATATTTTTTTGGATTATTGTTTTGTTAGTTCGCTGGTTTGAAAAGACTTTTCTGCGAATGCAAAGATACCAAATAACGTTGTCTGGAAATGACGTCATTATCGAAATTTTTAATTGCAGGGTATTATTTGTATGATATTTCCGATCAGGACGACATTCTGAGCACAAAAAGATACCGATCGTCCAATTTTTATCACGAAACATCGAAAAAATAACTTTGTTTTTTGTTTATAAAATTATCAAATAAACACTAACTAACTCGATTTTGGCCGATATTGTATTACTGACGCCCTCTGGCGTGATTTAATTGGTTTTACACCATTATTATTCGATATAGAACATTTTTCCGATTACAATGACACCAAATAGTTGATAAATTGCTGAAAATCGTAGCGTGTAAATGTCGTTTAAAGCAAAGAATTAGGAATCAAAAATGTGTTAATGATCAAAGTCAGCGTAGTGAACTATGGATGAATGCTAATATCTGACTTTAACAGTTGTATATTGCTGGAGGTTATTGCTGGATATTTTTGATTCATTATTAATATAGTTATTGTTGGTTGTTGTTGATTCTTATTTAGTTTGTTGTTTACATCGCGATTATTGCCGTTTTAATTGCAATTTTAAAAATTCTTGTCCAACATTCTTTTTCAGTATTTGACAATTTTTGACTATTTGCACTATTTTATAGCCACCTAGATTAATAAACAAAAAGGGTTATTTTTTCATTGCATTGGTGATAAAAATTGACGATCGGTATGTTTTTGTATTCAGAATGTTATCCTGGTTGAAAATATCACACAAATAATGTAGTGCTATTTAAAATTTCAATGATGACGTAATTTCCGGAAAAACCGGAAGCCATACTAATCTCAAGAGATTGCCAAAACAAATGCATTTTTGTCAACTAGTACTTCTCAAAAATTCGCTCAGCGTCATAAATACAAAAAATGAACGGGCGTACCTTTGGCATTCCAAAATTTGGAAAAAAAACCACAAGAAGGTATCGTAGTTTCTGGATTTTACAATTTTTCATGATCAAAGACCTTACTATAAACACTGCAACACTTGTATCTATCATCATGCATAGTCATTTTGAGCATAGATAGAATACATTTATTTCCAGCAAACTATCAATACAAATACAATACATGTTACAGAATGAGACATAATTAAGTGTTCTTCTCGCCTGGAAATTGCCATGTACCGCCTTGCAGCTTGCAGCCAGTATTTTTTTGGATTATTGTTTTGTTAGTTCGCTGGTTTGAAAAGACTTTTCTGCGAATGCAAAGATACCAAATAACGTTTCTCTTTTCAAATATTTAGACTGCAATACCTCCTTCAGTGGCCGCACGGTGTCGCTACTCGTCTTATAATGGTCGGTTTATAATTTATCGCCGGATAGAAATTGAGAAGGCCGCGGCGCTGCGGTGGCCACTCGATCGCCGTAGGCTAGGAGGTGCCCGAAAGTTCGACCGGAAAATTGTGATGAAAAAAGACCGTCCAGAAATTTACCAACTTGATGGATTAATAATTGCTCAAATTGCGATTTTTGGGCCTTCTTCTTCCACTGGTACGGTGATTAATGATCCAGTGCTTCCTGATTGGAACACTGAAGGATAAATAAGGAGGGGTAATGTTTTGTAGCTGGAAGATTGGCATTTTGCGTTATTGTAGTTGTGATGTCATATCTCGGCGCGTGGTATTTTTCTTCTATGTGCATAAAAACAACTTTTGGGAAAAATCGTTAAGTTGACGCTCCACAGCTGTTTGATCCGACCACAATACTTTCATTATACATCAATACTGCAATAAGTATCTGAAGATCGAAAAATTCATGTATAGACGCTATGTCCGTGAAGCGACACGGTAAGTTGGGGTTATCTTAGGAATTAACAATAAAGGAACTCTAAATTTTATAATTAGTAATTACAATCCAAATACTATAAGGTTATGTCGTAAAAAAGTAAACAAAAATTCTTGAATTTATATGTAACGATGTCACAAGCTGTAACCTTTTTATAAATATAATTAAAAAATTTTACAGTACTGTAGTTTTTACCAAAAGTCAATATCCCTCTGAAATTAAAGGTAGCCTGCTTTTGAAACCAAAATAACAAAAAATGGAAACCCTTAAAAACTTTAGCATAAATAGATTTTCTTTCATTTTCTTTGTACCAATATTTTAGATTTCAATAATCCTCCGATTGAGTTACAAATAGAAGAAAACTTTTTCGTAAATACCTCCGTTTAGAAAATCCCGAAAAATCAAAACTCTAAATCGGGGGTCCCCAAAGTTTTGAAGAGGATGGTCACAAAAAATTTTAGTTGGACGGATAAATAATATCTATCGCACAATAAGTGTCAGATTGATGAATTTTATTTTGTCCCAAATGTTTTAGATGTCGATAAAGTGTCGTATTAGATGTAATTTCTCCAGAAATGTAAAAAAATTCCAATAAACCTTATTTGGTTTCACAACATCTATACTTTGATGTCTATCTACTATCTACTATCTACTACTATATACTAAAAGTTTAACACAGTCCGCGGAAGAAGTTTACGAAAATCGGCGAATCGGGGGAAAGGTCTGTTCCTCGGATAACCGCCTGAAATTTGATTCTACAGTGCTTAGGCTTTCGATTTCGTCCATTTTCGGCCCAGTTCTCGTTATTTTTTACCTCGATTCGGCTAAATTTATGGATTATCGATTGGGACTGTACTCGTCAGCGCGTCGCCATGGGGTTGCTAGGCAACGGCCGCGCGCTTCGCGACGCGGTCACCAGACGGCGACACATCGTCATGTCGCTGTTGAGGTTACGCTACGAAGCAATAGATGGCGCCCCGTAACCGCTCCGAACGTACGAGCATAATCACGTCGCGCGTGTAAGAAGCATCCGTGCTTTTTGTCTCTCTCTCTTAACGCTTCGGCGATCTACCTAGGTCGACCAGCAGGCCTATTAGGCCTGCACATTCTCCTAGTCTAGCTATACTAAGCTACCAATACTGGATTATCTCTGCAATTATTGTGGGAGTTATTTCAACTGCCTGTCGGTTTCTGTTCCACAATGAACTTGGACAATTTTACTTTTTTGTTGTAAATGTTAATATTGACCAATTAATAAAAATATGCTAATGATTATTATTTTTCGATTGCATACTACGAAAATACTTGTTCACAAATGGCTGTACTTCCGAATATTGAAATCGCCTTTGAAATGATCGTATTTGCTACAAAGAATGCTTGAGTCCAAGAATATTTGTTTGGAGTAAAGTAATATTTCTTTGACTCTAATAAACATTCTTTGCAGCAAAAAAAAAACTACATTTTATCTGTATTCAAACAACGATTTATTCGACCTAAGCAATATTTCTATCAATGTGACAACAAATAATACAAGTTAATCAACTTTAATCTCTAAATAACTATTTTAAGATATTGTTTGTGTGATTGCAAATCTGGCAATTTTGATTCTACATTCATAATAGTATTCAACAAGATTCTAAAAATATTTAAATACAAAAGATTTTATGCACAAAACATAAACATGCATGCACACACAACTCGATTATTTACCAAAATTTTTTACTTTTTTGCACTTTTCTTTATACATCTAAGTCTCAGAGATACCTCAAGTCCCAATCAATATAGCTTATCAACAAATATAGGATGAAAAATTAATAACATTTAATGTTATTATTGCTAAAAATGTATTACTTTTTTGTACAAAATAGCATCAAAATTGTAGGTTGTAAAATTTACTATCGAAAATATCTAGGGTTTTTTTCGTACAACTATACGAAAGTCAGTGTTAGATTTTGGCGTTGGAAAACTTAATTATAACCTGGCTTTCATGTTTCATGTTCAATTATATATCTACCTTTATGTAATCGTTTTGAACAATACATATATCAAAAGTCCCCATCAGTACCACCGTTGAAAACATTTTTATACGGGGTGAGCAAAAGTGTTTTGCCAATAATTCATAAACGATTACTGGTAGTACAAAAATTACTATTTTAAAAAGTACAGCTAGCAATAATTTCTATATTAAATGGAAGGTTATACCACTTTTCTTCTTATAGCTAATCGCTTTCAAACTAAATGGCTACCAATCCAACCCAAGCCATAAGAGTAGAAAATGAGGAAACTTGAGGAACACAGTTCATTTTTTCGTTGTACAAATATTATATTTTATACAATAATTTAAATTGATTAATTTCATCTACAGCTGTTAGTAGTGAATGTACCAAAACTCTAGAAGAACTCCGCAATATGATCGCAATGGCCACCAGATTGAGACTTTTTAGGCGTTCGTTTAGGGTGAGAAACCAGGGGGCAGCACGTGCGCGTTTACGCGCCTCGGACTCGGGCGGACGCACTTTTTTATGTTCTTATTCCGTGCCGATTATTGATTGAGGCGTATACCGAATACAGACATTACACACGGTATCGTATAAGCACTAAAAGCCATACGGTATGGTAGTGTAGGATCGGTTCGGACGATCGCAGACGGATGAAATATGATCGCGTTGTCCGGCCGGGACGTTTATTTACTTAAGTATCCGCGGGGCCGGACTAATCTTGAAATTATGTGCCGGCCCCCCGTCAGCATTCGAGCTCCGGGACGGACTCTAGCGTGCGAGCACGCCATACCGGCGTTCCGGCGCGATTTATAAAAATGGGAATTTATGGGGCAATTTCGGGCGACAAGATACAATAAAAAAATCGCGAGAGAAGCGAAAGGGAAATGATGAACAAGATGAAAATGAATATGTACGTCGCGGATTGCTGGCGTGATTGCCAGGATTTTGTTGCTTAGCTAGCTGTCTATCCATTATGTACGTTTCTTATTTTAGTAGTCTGAAGATGCCCTAAAAGCTGAAAGATTTAACTACATATTTTATACTTTATAGAAAAACTTGGTACTTATCACAGGCTTATTAGGAAAGCAATCAAACATACTTTCAAAATCAGCTGTGAGGTAGACACTGACATCACGTTTTTATGTTCTGTTAGACCGTTCGTCTGAAACTAAAACGAGATAATCAGTAGCTAGGTCATGATTAATCGCAGACAACCAATCTCCCGCAACTATTTCCTGTTTATTTGTTCCCAAGAGATCTTTCTTACCTTTTTTTAAACTAACTTTAATTAAGTTATGATATGCGATGCACGCGATTTGATATCTCCAAACATAAAACATCTGATGTGGCCAGGCACATAACTTTATAATACTATATATAAAATTAATAGTTTAGCTGCATGAGACTTGATCGAGATCGATCGTGTCTGCATTAAAATAAAACTAGTTAGCCAGGATTTGACAGATATGTTTATACTATTGACAGTAGGTACTCAAAACATCAACGTTTGACTACTGTCATTAGAATGAAAATATCTGTCAAATCCTGGCTAACTAGATTTAATGCAGACACGATTTCATCAAATAGAATCTGCTCATACAGCTAAACTAATAATTTTACCAAAAAATGTCAGACATAAATTATACAAAAATTCCTTAACTTTAATTTATTATTTAACTATTTTGACGAAATTACAGAAATGGCGGCTCACTTGCAAAATCCGTAAAAAATGTCTAGAGTGAACGTCCAGTTTCTTTGGACCCTTTTCAACTCAAAAGTTCAGTTTGGTCATGAAACTTTTAAATATGAAGTTTCGTCCCGATACCTGTCGTTGTTTCTCCGGAATCGTGGCCAGAAAAAACTGTTTCACAAACACATACACACGCACACATACACCGATATTTTTTTGTACCTTGGTCAAATATGTTCAGGGGACCAAAAAGGGCATATTTCCGCTAAAATCTCAAATTTTATTTTCGGCGCGATTACAATACTTTATCATACTGCGTATGATAAAGTAAGAAAGCAAATAAAGCGGTGGTTTAAGAACGCTAGTAGGTACCCATTCCACTAAAAATATAAAAAAAAAAACAGAGGTGAGAAACTTCTTCAAAACTCATCATTGGCCATCGGAGCGCTTCGCGTAGCGAGACCCAACTGTGCCAATGCACATCGCCAATATGTCGACCTTGTCCGCTTTATTTCATTCTGTTTTGGCATTGTACGTACTACCGATGAAAAGTTTAGTTATCTATCTATGTTTTATCATATATACTGCATTATTTATGTTTGTACGTACTTTAAGGAGAATGATGATTTATTATTTCCCCAAATGCCCTGATTGCCCAAATGTAAAAACATGAAAACTTCTTTTAATATTTTGTAAGTTTATTCACAATAATTATGGTTCTTATAAGCATTATATTAACCTTACAGTTACAATAAATTAACAAGCAATAAAATAATATTCCGAAGACAATATTGGTCGTTATAATGGGTGACCCACGGGATAGGTACGTTTGTTTATTTTTTGTGTTTTTGACGCCGAAGGAATGAACGTTGTGTTAATAGACAGAAAATGCCAATTTATGGGATGGTCTTGAGGTATGACTTCCGGGTTTTCTAGAAATGACGTCATCATTAAAATTTTAAAAATGAATTTGCACACAATGGGGAGGCATACGGTATTTAGGTCCTGGGATTGCGGTCAACCTTATTCGCTAGGGTGGGGTGGGAAAGGTGAGGGAGGGGGGTGGAGGGAAGCGGGATACGAATATGAATATGATATGAATCTCCACACGATGGGGTGTCATACGGTATAGGGGTCCAAGGATTGCGGTCAACCCTCTTCCCCACAATCTTAACTACAATCAAACAAAGTTGCATTTATATAGAAAATAAACTGCTTCCGGGTTATGCCGTGTGTCAAGATTTGTTAATGCTGACGTTTCGCGAACCATGTTGCTCGCTTCTTCAAAGCTAATTGAATACTGCATTTATATAATTAATAACAATTAACTATTTATTAATTAACAATTTATAGATTAGTTTTAAGCGGCAAATTTAAATAATCTGATGTATTTTATGTATTCAACAAAGTTTAAAAACTATACTGGATGCTTTTCCTTATTTTGATTATCAGAAAAATATCAAAAAGTTTATCTGTTACTAAAAATATTGGGTTGATAATAAATATACCTACATAATATACATACGCGGAGTTTTAATATCTATAATTAAAACTCCGTGTATGTAATGGTTCTCAATTTTTTATTGTATCTTATTATAAATAATTTCAGTTTTATTATATAAATTATATTTTAAATCAAAATTATGAATTCATCGATTTGACTGAAATGAAATATTTATATAAAGAAACGACAAAAATTTACAGGGTCCTGCATACAAATATAAACCACTCAGTGTATCAGATCTTATCCCATCTTATTCCGCATTTGTTGCTTGAAACATAAAGAAAATAAAAAGGGAGATTTTTTTAATGTCACGTGGCAAATATAAAAAACTAAATAATTTTGTTTCCTGTATTGCTGTATATTTGTATTCCTTAATGTATTTAATATGTTCGAACGTACTGTATAAATAATGACTGAAAAACATGTTTAATATTTAACAACCTTATTAAACAGAGTCCTCTTTCGAGGGTACCTTTTTTTAATTCTAAGCAACAATGCACTGCTTAAAATAATGGGAGCTGCGGCAACAGCAATGATATCGTCTTCACTGTTCATTTTTAATTCTCTACGGGACGCTAAGCCTTCTACGACACAGAAATACCTTGCGCCCAATACCAACGTTGGCCAATGTTGGCGAAGTGAATGCGCGCACTACGCGCAGCGCGTCACATCACCAACGTTGGCGAGACGTTGGCACTGCGTGTAGGAGCCCCTTAAGGCTTGTAGGTCCAACAAAATTCGGCAATATCAACATGTTGGCATCGCAGTAGTTTTTCTGCAACTTCAGTTGAAAACAAAACTTGTTCAGAATCGAATTTTAATCCCACATACCGGATTTCAACGCAAAATTTCCTTTGTTTTAATGCGGTATAGTATTAACGTGAAGTACAAAATTTTCACTATATGGTTATGGCAACAAAAATCCAAAAACTTTTTTTAGAAAAGTTTGTTTTGTAATACATCAAATTTAAGATTATTATGAAATGTAGTTTTCTTGAGTTAGCTTTCCTAAAAGTGTGTCTGAATTCAAGGTTTTTCGTTAATCTCCTACCTTATTCTATTACAAATGTTCCTAACTAACACCGCAACTGAATTGAAGAATGCTTAAAAATCGCAAATAAATGAAAATGCAAATGGTTAATTAAAATTAATTATGCTGGATTCGAATTTGACCTGAACAAGTTTCCTTAAACCACAATCGGCCTATGTGAGGCTGTTTCTTGCTAAAATAAATGCTTTCAGAGATTTATTGTGGGCCCACTTCTGTACTATGGAATAAACAATCTACACTCATACTGTTTTATTTTCGTTATTATTGTCACTAAGAACTATTGTCTATTTTGACTATTGTTACACAATTCGAAAAAGAGCATCGAAAAACAACTTAATATGCAGTTGGTAATTTTTGCAATCTTCTTAAAATGCTTGAGTATTTTTTTACGATGATACGAAATAATAGTTGTGGGCAATTGGTTGCCTGCGATTTAACGTGAGCAACTGATCGCCTGCCTTTTATTACCTTGGTCGATGAGCAGCCTTAAATGTTTCTGGGAATATTTCTTGTATATGTTTTTTTTGTTTTTGGGTTATAACTCTCAAAAACTTTTGATTTTTCCAACATAAACGGTAGTAACATTTCTTTATTATATGTAATGGTTCTATAAGTTTGTCATTGCCCTGAACTTATCATCAACCGCCAAATTAATCCGATTTGCGTAAAAATACTCTCTTGATCTTAGGTGTTACATGCGACCAACACAAACAAAAACTAGTCGCATTTGGGATATAGTTCTTGTATGGAAGTGGCTTTAATTTGTAATATTCCGTCACATCCGTTGGAGTTTTTGTGGAGAGCGAACGCGCTCTTGTTTGACGCTGCTGGAACATAAAAAGGTGTTGTCTGACGGTTCTCAATGCCGTAATGGTTTGTCGTATATGTCGAAAAAGGAAGGCGCCAGCATGACATTCCCGATATAGCCGAATAGGTGAATCTATTGGACCTTAGAGCCGGCGCGCATTTTTACGTGAAAGTTTCCGCTGCGGGGACGCATTTAAATGAATCGAATTACACAGCGCGTTAACCGGCTATAATTGAAAATTGAACCTGGTCGCCATGCATGCAAATCTCCAAACTACCCAAGGGCGATGTACTCTTCATTTGGTGATATCCTGAAGTATACTATAGGTTTTTTTTGTTATATATAGAAGGTTAAAATTTATTTTCGGCAAAGTATTAAATGTGTAGAACATCCATGGTTTATTATAACGTGCAGCTGAACATAATATGTTCAGTTGGAACATTAAACTGAGAATGTATAGATGATGAACACGATTTACTAGAAACTTAACTTTGAAAAGGTCTCAAAGAAAATTAGTCGCGGAACCGTACATAAAATAAAAAAAAAATCCTTATAAGTACTTTTCCAATTTCCAATTATCAAAGCTGCTATTCTACACTGTGGGTCAAGAAAGGCGGTACAAATTACAAATTTTCCAATACTCGCATTTCCAAAATATTAAGTCAGTTCAAATAAATATTTATTTGAGAAACGAATTGCCTATGCTGTGAATATTTAAAACATACCATATTCGAAATACAGAACGTTACTTCACTGACACAAAACCAAACATTATTTGTTTGGTTTTGGTTAAACATAACAGCAAAGATAATATAATATCGTGTATAGGGTGAGTTTTTTTCGTCTATTGAAAGCAATTTTAGAACATAGTTTTAGAACATAGATGGTGGAGAAACCCAAAAATGTTGCCAATTTTTGGTTTTCTTATAGGAACTGTTTGATTTGTACTTTTAGGTAGTCTTTTCCACAGTTTCAATTATTATGTATCACACTTGCTGTTTAGCTGCACATTTTAGGCATATGTAGCATTTCTTTTTTGTTCTTGCCAAGAGTGATTTGAAGCTAGCATCAATTTTTCTTGAGTATGATCACGTCAAATCAACCCTTTTTATTTTTAACGTAAAACTGACATTGGTAAATAAAACTCTCATAATTTTGATTCAATAGGAATATGTCATAGTTCAAAACTCTGCTAAAACAAAAATAGAAAAATTTGCCACTAGAACACCATTTAGAAAGCTAAAACTTGCTACACCATCGTTAAATACAAATCAGGTACATATGTAATTGGAAGTCAAAAATTCGAAAGAAAATTACCCTATACACCATGCTATAAAATATTTACTACTCTTTTTGACGAAAATCAAACAATGTGGATTACCTACTAATTTTAATATACCTCTGATTTCACATTAAATTGACCCGATATTATCAGATATTATCGCTTCATCCATACATAAAGTAACATAGCATTGGATTGAAACCGTTCTGTTATTGCAAATATGTTATGTTTTTAATTTTCACAATATAAGCAATTCGTTCTTGAAAGAAATATTTGAATTAATTATTATTATTGTAATTTTCTTTTGCCTATAGTGTATAGTAATTATTACATACAATATGTAAAATCTTTTATTAACGTCACGATTAACGTCATCTTCCGTTACATTTTTGACAGATTGAAGATAAACAGGTCACCGTTTAACGATGTAATTTTTTGTGGATTAACAATAATTTGCAAAGTTTTGTAAATTTTGAAGAGTAGAATAATTTGAAGAGAAGCGTGCTTACTTAATTCACAATACTTAATCACAACTTTTTGCATTGTAATTTAAATGGGAATAATATTCAAGTTTTCTTTTTATTCTATTTGTCCCTCTTGCTTTTGGGCATTGGGCACTGTATGTGTTTTAGCTATTGTCTCAAAAAAAGTCCATTTTTTTTGTCAGATTCTTATTCAGCGTGCGTAATTTAAAAGAATACACAATTTGACTTAACATATGTTTAATTTATAAGCGTCTAATCACTCATTCTAAATTTTGGTATACGTTGTATTAAGAAGATTAAATGCATTCGATGAAACTGATACCAATCGATTATGGCTTATGGTTCCAGTAGTAACATAACAAAATGTTTAGAATCATAGTAAAAGGAAAGTATGTAAATAATTAATAATTTTAGTAATTTTAGTTTTTCGATTAAGTGAGTCCTTTCAATGGTTTTTCGTTAATTAAAAATGTTCTTATTATCTATGATTCTAAACATTTTAGTATGTTAATACGGGAACCATAAGCTATCGATTGGTATCAGTTTCATAGACTACATTTGAATTTCCGAATCAAAATCTAAAATTACTGGACTAGTCCACTGGAATGTTCAAGACCAGATAACATTATAATAATGTTTATCCAACAAGAAGTTAGTCTAGCAGTGTTAAGTTGCCAAATGTGGCTTTCAAATATCTCTTCAAAAGTATTTGGTCAAATTTAAGTCCCTTCTTCTGTTATAAAGTAGATTAATCCAAATAAATCCAGAACTTTTTGTTGCATTATATATCTTTTTGGTAATAAATACCTAACGTTTTTCATTTAAAATAAACGCCATACCCATGCGTTCTCATGAAATACCCTGTATAAACTTATTTAAATAATGAATACGACAGTCAGAATCCTTGTGATTAAAAAAGAAGAAAGTATAAACATGTAAAAAAAAGTTGCACCAAACATTTTTGGTTACGCGGTGCGAAGTTCCAAAAACTCCCTAATAGTAATTTCGTGTATAACCTCATTCGATAGGGACCATCAATAGATAGGGTAACTACAATGCGTCATCACATATCATATCCACTCAACTTCCTCCTTCATATTACGACAAGTATTTCGCCCAAAAATGTCTGCCCTCCCGGCTTCTCGGCCACATTGTCCCGAAACCGTGTATTTACGGTATTTATCAGAGTTAGGACGTGACAATAGTGATTAGTGCGGCGGCGTTCGTCCGCGCGCGTCGCCATACAATACCCGCGCCCGCTATAGATTTATGATGGCGTAAATCTCGTTCACGGGACGTAGCCGAGTGACAATATCGTCGCCGAAGGCGCCTCCGCCCCCGCGGTGACTTGCGTTTTGCGGACACGGCCAATTCCCAGTGTTGACACTCGGGGACCGCGGTGATAGATGGAGCCACTGTTTTATAACCCTCCCGTATTAAATCCGGACCCGGAATGCCAATGCTACTGTCGTCGGTTGGTCGTTTGGACCGCGCTCTCCCGACGTCGTCTCCGGGACGCGATGATACGCGTTTCAATTGTTATTCACAATCCATTTTGTGATATTTAAAAAAAGCGCCACCCGGACCCGTTGCATTCCGCTCTAAACACTCGACGATGACGGTACGGTTTCGAGTGGGAATACGGGAGAACCCTACTGTACTGCGGCCCCCGAGTGGCTTTCGATTTTTTATTATTTCCCTTCAATCACCCTTTCTGGATGACGTTCATTACGGTAATTTTATGTATGGTGCTGTGCCGTGTTTGCTGTCTGGGTGGCTTTGTAAGCGTTTTATACAATAGATCGCTCTGTGTGAATGATGAACGTCTCTACAAAATGTGATTGAAGAATCGAATAAAATTGTTTCATTCATGTGTTCCAAATTACTGGTTGGCTATAAATAAAGGGAATATTACCTTGTTGGTGTACCTTGGTTAGATTACATTGCAATCGAAATAGTGACGCAGAATTTTTGGAATTGGATGTATGGTTTTTTTTTTATTTATTAGCATAATATGCTTTACATATTGAAACTAATCTAAAAGATTAATTTAAATCTGAATTCTTAAAACTAGGTACTTGTCTCTAATAGGCTATCCACTGATGTCCTATATTTACTTTGTCCTAAACAAGAAGCACTAACACTCACTGTGCTCTGCTTTTTACACATTTCACTGATTCACTAGCTCGAAGGCTTGAGTTCTTTTCAGTCTTCTCACTAGGTTGTCCAGTAGCTGCAGGGCCTCTATGTTGACGTGATGGCTTAGGCGAGACTCATGCTTAGTGGCGAATCTTTTTATCTCTTGGATGACTTGTGGGACACCAAGATCACGGTGCAGGTCACTATTCCGTATGTACCCAGGAGCGTTAACCATATTCCTTAGTACTTTATTTTTGAAAATCTGGATTCCTTGTATATTGGAGTTTTTCGCCCAACCCCAAAGCTGGATGCCGTATAACCAAATCGGTTTTAGTACTTGGTTGTAAACTTGTAGTTTGTTCTGTATTGACAACTGAGAGTTTCTTCCCACAAGCCAGTACAGTTCTCTGTACTTGAGGCCAAGCTCTACTCTTTTCTCTCTTTTCTTCTTAACATGTTCTTTCCACCTTAGTTTTGAATCCAGAGTCATACCCAAATATTTTGCAGTGTTAACTGTTAATCCTCGATTCTTTTGTCTATAAAGTTAATGTGGACAGATTTCAGTTCGTTAAGCTTGGTCTTCCAATTTTTGGTACATTTATATATTTTAGTTGTTGAAGCTTGTTGAAGATTCCTAGTAGATTCTCCAATAGTTGATCCCACTGCCATTAGAGCCGTATCATCTGCGAATGTGGCGACTGTTACATTTTCCAGCTGTGGTAGGTCACTTGTATATAGTAGATAGAGAATTGGTCCCAATACACTACCCTGGGGTACCCCGGCTTGGATGTATGGTTGAGAAAACAATCGATCCAATAATAACAAAAAGCAAAAAGAAAACTTGATTATCTGATCACCCAAACGCCAACTCCATACAAACTATCCTAGATAACAACTATCAAATGTGGGGCTGGAGCAAACGAAGAAGTATTCTTGCACTATTCCTGCTTCACTCTTGACAACGTTCACTAACTATAAACCGGCATAAAATTGAGTGTCCCATGATGGCGGCCTATTTTAGCCTAAAAGTAATAAGAAAACATCACCAGTATAAAAGAAACATTCAAAACAATAGACTCTAGCCAAAAGTAAGAAAGGAAATTCAGAAACACCAAGAGACAGCCGAAAGCAATAACCCTAAAAATCTGACTAACGAGTAACAGTATATCCAGAGTAAAAAATACATGCATGAATTTGCTGATTGCATTGCACATTTACGAGGCTCTGATGCGGATGTTTACTGTCCGTTTTCAGACCGTACGTCTCAACATGTAGCGCCCAGTATGTTACATGCTTTGAGATTGACTGGGATTCACGGTTTATACAGGTTGTAGATTCCTTAGGGGCCAGGGGGCGAAGATTCCACGACTGCTGGCAGCCTGTCATTGTCCTGAGAGATCCTTTAAGCAGCCTGTCATGTCGACCGCCCCAATTGCTTCATCAGCTAATGACAGCGACTGTCTGCATCTTCCTTCGTCCTTCAAGTGTTCCCATTGGCTTTGGAGATCTGATTTGAGACTTTGTAGTTGCTGAACAAATAAAAAGAATATATTGCATATTTAGCAACAGGCAATACAACCGTGCAGACTAATCCTCCTCTTAACTTCTGCTGCCAGATTAGTCTTCCCTAGTTTGATGACGTGTTTTGTTTTTTTTTGCACATTCATTTTAGGCCAATAGGCTACCAGACTTCCTTCACCTCTTTTAGCATCGTTGGCGATGAGTGACAGATGACACAAACGCTTGACTCCCTTATGACTCGACGACAACTTCCTAAATACTTCCTCTAGCATACGGTTGCCATACGTCCCGGTTTACCAGGACATGTCCCCTTTTGAACTAATTTGTCTCGGTGTCCAGGTTGAGCTGTTATACCGGGTGATCCACTCCATAGGTAGGTACTCCCGTTTATTTTTTTGTTTATAAAGCTGGACGAATGAAATTTGGGAAAGTGTTAAAAGACAAAAAATGCCAAGTACCCTGATTATTCGAGGAAAACATTTTTCCGACTCAATAATACCAAAGGCTTGATATTTTGCTGATAATCGTAGCGTGAAACTGACGTTTAAGGGTACTTCCTTCGAGTAGTCCATTGAGTGACTTTGAGTTGTACGCTGACTGATCATTACGTCAATATTTTTTCGATTTCCTTGCTTCTAACAACATTTTTACGCCACGAATTTCAACAAAATATGAAGTATTTCGTATCATTGTCATCGGATAAATGTTTCCTATCGAACAATCAGGGTGTGGCCATTTGGTACCCGTGAGAAAAATGACTCACTGGCCAAAAACCAATTGGATCACGCTAGAGGGCGACAGTAATGCGATGTCGACCAAAATCGATTTAGTTCGTGTTTATTTGACAATTTTCGACTATTTTCACCAATTCATAGCCACCTAGATTAATACACAAAAAAGTTATTTTTGCGTTGCCTTGGTGATACAAATTGACGATCAATATAGGGTGCCATTTAAAATTTCAATGATGACGTCATTTCCGTAAAAACCGGAAGTCATATTAGCCTCAAGATTAGCCAAAGAAAGGTATTTTTTGTCTATTTACACTTTCCCGAATTTCATTCGTCCAGCTTTATAAACAAAAAGAATAAACGGGAGTACCTATGTCATGGGTCACCCGGTATGTCCCAGTTACTAAACAAAAACATATTTGTTGTATTGTTCAATATATTTTCGCTGCGGTCACGATATGGCCCGATTTGACAACTCTTTAAGAGATCATCACACTTCGAGCACATTCGTTGCTTTTTGTTTGTTTACCTTGTCTACTCTCAGCGGATGCTACTGGCCGTCAAAGGAACAAATTGTGGTCAAAGAGCTCCAGAAGAGGTCTTGGAAATTCACACTAAAAAAGAATTTGATAAAATAAAAACGATTCTCGCTATTCGGATTTGTTTCGGATTATCTTTGAAGCCTTTGCCTGTTCACAATTTCTTAAAAATATGGGATGCACGGTACAGGCAAAGGGTTAGAGAAGAAATCGACCAATACTACAAAATGGCTATAGAATATTTACAACAGCGGAGTCGTCATTTATCAAAGTTTGACATATTTTCTTGGATGACCCTTACTGAAGCACCACAATTGCAAACCGTTGAAAACGCAGTGTGTCCATCATTTTGAGTACCCAAATCTTGATAGAATTATCCTTATTTTGGATGTTTTAATGCTTAAAGTCTATCCACGGCTAGCTGAAATATAGTAAATATTATAGGTTAATAATATGGTGACATACAGGCGGGATGTAAATTTTAAATAAATCAAAAATTACAGCCACAACCTGGATTCGAACCAGGGACCTTTGCGTCTCTAGTAAAGGTAACCTATAATATTACTTTGACAAAGTTTGTCGTTAAACATTTTCATAGTAAATATATTCTTAATTCCCAACTTTCCCGGATAACACGTAACCCCCCCTCCCCATTCCCAAAAAAGAAGCAAAACGTACAACAGCTAGACGGTATCACCAGACTAGCTGGAGTTTAGCATAATCGTCCTAGAGACTGTACTTCTCGGCCGATAAAGTTCAAACAAAAACATCGACCGGGCGGGCGCACCAGTCTGCTTGATATGCGCGAATGTTTTCGCCTTTTTGTCCGTTTTTCCGGCGTCCCGGGCCATACGAGCCCGGGTTTCGCTCGCCTGCAACCGTTATTATGTGTTCTGCCGTTGTTGTCGAGCGAAGAGGGAGGTAAAATAATTGTGGCGCATTTAAATTCCGAATGCAATAGACCGTCACGAGATGGCCTCCGCCTTCGCGGCGAGTCGGAGTCCGCCCCACCCACCCCCCTACATGCTAAATCTCTAATATATAGTTGGAAAGAAATTTGCATGCAAATCTGTCACACGCTAAGCTGGAATCGGTATGGAAAAGTTCTATCATCCGATCGTCTGAATAATAATCACGTGACGAGGAGAGAACGCATCGTGTCGAGTACGACCAATAGAGAGGGGGAGTATTTGGTAAGCTGGAATTGTGTTGCTTTTGAGTTAGGAGGAGGAAATTTGAGGACGAGAAAATAACTACCGATGATTTAGATTCCTGAAAGCTGCATTATGTTCTTAATTATTCTAGCGAATATATCTTTTGTGTTAAAACGATGTAATTCTTTACAAATGTAAAGAAAATTCACTTATTTCTTCAAAAAGCTCAGCTACTTGTTTATTAGGATTTTACTGTGGCGCTAGAAGTAAATAAAATTAAATTTACTTATATCAAACATTTATATATATTTTTGCAAATTCCTACAAAAATATAATTCTTCTATCTATTGGTATAGTACGACATTAGTCCAAATAAACCAACTACATGTAAAAATTAAGTCCATATGATCAGTAGCAACAGTCAGAAACACCAGTACTAAGGGAGAGTCCATATCTTTAATAAGTCCGTTTCAAGACTGCTATTTTGAAAAAAAATATATTTCTTTTTTTAATATGAGGACGAAAGCCTCTTTTGATATTCGGTTTTGGGATGGAGGTATACGCAACCTCGAATTGGGAAACAGTGTGGATTACACAAGTGTTAACATTTTGCTTCTTTGATCATTTTACAATAAATGCTTTTTCCTCTCTTTATTAATGAATCAACTATCAAACTTGCTAAAACATGTACCAAAATATATTATATGAGTGACATGCTTTCGAAATTTATGAAACATTGATGATGACAAATAATGTAAGATAAAATTTAAAAAAATTCACCAGCGGCCAGACTCGAACCAGGTACCTTGTTTTGCCGGTACAAAGCACAACCAAATGTGCTTATCGAATCCAAGCCGTTGGAGTAATTTTAGATTTAATTTACATAACGCCTGTTTTCTTAAATATTTTTTTTTGTTCTTTAAAAGTTTGAGCAACATCTATCTATCAATCTTTGCTCCATTTGGGCTATAATCATCCAAACGTTTTATATGATACTGTCATTGATATGGCGGATATCAGGGAGCCATTTTTGTTTAATTAAGCACGTTTTGAACAACAAAGAGTGAATTCGGATTTTATGGAAAGAATCATCTTCAGCGACGAGGGTCATTTTCACCAACGCAGGGACGGCCATTTACTAGATGTGTTGTTCCATACATAATTCCCAAATGTCACATTATAAATCAATAAATGTTTCTGTACTTTGTTAAAGCAAATCATGTTTAATTTAAAATTCATATTTTGCGTTTTTATTGAGACACCTTTAGTAGGTATTTCGTAGTTTATTTATTTTCGTATTTTTATAGTATATTACTTGACGAGCTCGCATGTTTATACACTCGCCTACGCGCGGGCTTGTTTATAAACTTCATGCTTGCGATTTATATGCGTTATGTGCGAGTCAAATACGACGTTTTACAACGACTAATAAATTCCATTTTATATCAAAGATTTTGAATGTATTTCTCAATGGTGGCGATGTGAACTTAATCAACTGTCAATACCGTAAGTGTTGACAGTAGCTTATATATGATAGTGATAGTGATAGTGATTATACAGTAGGGTGTATCGAAAAAATTTCAAGTTGATAAAAAGTTGTCTCTATGGACTCACATATACCACAAAAAAGGCCCAATTGAACAATATTTAGGTCTCCCGCAGGAGGCCTAAAGTTTATATTTTTCTTAAAAAACTATTTTTTTTAAATTATTGTTTTAGTGATTTTTCTTTTTCAAATAGGAAAAGTTTCTCAATAAGGTCATAAGGTGTGAAATTAACGTATACAAAAATATATTACTCTAATGCAACATTTAGATCGGCTGCAGTTTATTTAGATTTGATAGAACTTTTAGAAAAATGCCCATTTACGAATAATTTTAAAAATTTTGTTAAATGTTGATAAAAGATTATTTGTCCTTGAATATTTTATTTTCTGCGAACATGTGGGCTGTGAAAAACATAATACACTGAATATTTCATAAAAAAAATATGAAAAAAATCGCATTTTTAAGGAGAATTATAAACTTTAGACCTCCTGCGGAAGACCTAAATATGTTTCAATTGGGCCATTTTTTTTGGTGGTATATGTGAGTCCATAGGGACAACTTTTTATCAGCTTGAAATTTTTTCGATACATCCTATTATACAGTCGTAGATGCGTATACAATGACAAATTATATATGAGTCGTAGATAAAAATGTTTACTAATTTACTCGAATTTGATATTTTACATTTATTTATTACATTGCAATTATGATATTGGCGGCAATAATTGATGATTTTACCGTTTGTATTAGAGGTTAAAAAATATTTATTTATGTACCAAGGGCATTAGACGTGTTCATGCCCACAGGGTGACAGTTTAAAAAGCGCGAGGGCCGATAGGCCCGAGAGCTTTTTAAGTCGCCCGAGGGTATATATTTGATATATACCTATTTGACATAAACCATGGCAACGCTTAATACCCGCGCGGGCAATAAGGAATCCTTATTGCCCTCGCGGACAATAAGAAGCTGTTTTCGTCCCGGTATCTTAGATGTAAAATGTCACTTTATGATCATGTGGGACATAAAATTTCAATTAAAGCAACTAAGAACAAAAAATAAAATCTCCTATGCCAACCGAGAAATAAAAACAAGAAAATCACCCATCATGGGCGGATTGCACTTTTCTTGGTAACATAATATTACCATAGCGCTTATTGGCCCAATTGTTTCCTGACGCCAAGGTCACCTAGTGGTCGAAAATTTGTTTGTCTCTCAGGGTCGTCGCACGCTTTTTGTATGCTTTCTAGATGTTACAAGCACCTGTAGTGTATCAAGTGGTTATTCAAATTGTTATTATCAATTTGTGTTTGTAGAATTTATTGTTTGTGGTGAACTTAAGAAGCTGTTATTTTCATTGAATTTATGCATTTGCCGCTAAACAGATAGATAAATTACCTTTGGGTTTGGAAATCTCTGATGGAAAAATATCCACCAATTAGTATGTACCTATGTTTTATTTATTTTTTTAGTTTTGGCTGTTTTAACTGATTTTTGGTTTATAATAGATATCTTTTCTCAGGAGGGTCGTCATTTGATATATGTACGTCCTCTTTGTTTCTTTTTTACATCTTTTTGCATTCGTTCTGTTTATGCCATTGACTGATCAGTAAATGTATTTAACCTAATTTACATATTTATACTGTATCCCTTTTACACGCATATTATGCGAAGCAATGAATCTGTTGCGCAAATACACATCCGTATTTGTTTTGCATTATTGCATTAGAGCTTTTCAAAATACACATCTTCGTAAGATGTTGGGTATAACAGGGTGCTCAAAAGTAATTAAACATTTCTTCTGGACTCTAATTGCAAATTCATCCACTCTGATTTTGATATAAACTTCATAAATGTCAGGCGTTAGGATTGTTTTTGCGGAAATCTAACCACGTAATGTAAACGTAACCCGGATGATTCGACAAATCATATTTTCTCCGTGGACCGGAAGAGAGGGATGGGTACCTATCGCGAATGCCCCACCGCGTACCATTACCGTTTGGGTGGAAGCGCCTCGCTCGCCGATATTGCGGAGGAATCCATCAATCTTATAATTAATTCCATTCGTTTAATTCTTTTGAAGATGACGTTAATTCAAGTCTCCTCCGGGCCGCGCGTAATGGATTCCGGGGGCACACTGTCTCCTCTCTCTCCATCCTCTCTCTTCATCTCTCTCACTCTCATCCTTTTGTCGGCCGCGGTTGGTGATTTATTCGCTTACGTACCTCTTGCACTCCTCCTCCCTTTATTTCTTGCACTTTTCTTGTTTTTCTTCTTCGTTCGGTTTTTTCTTATTTGTGTATTTCGCGAAATTGATGGGTTCTTTGTGAGAGCACGCCATCTCTCGGTTGCTGGGCGAACTGGTCGTCTCTTGGTCGGCTCGTCCTCTGATTAGGCTAATTCAAGGCAAATAAACGTGTGCGAGTTTAATTTTCTTTAATCAAAAAATGCAAATCCTGCCTGTGTGCTCTTCTCTGCCGTATTCTGATTCAATTAAACTGGTCGGGCTCTGTCGGCCGGCTCGAAGGACCGACGTGCTAAGGTGCTCCCGTAGCATAAACACCAGTGGCGTGCTTAAATGGGGAAATATAAGCAG
Organism: Aphodius sticticus; assembly: GCA_963966075.1. Taxonomy (NCBI): domain Eukaryota; kingdom Metazoa; phylum Arthropoda; class Insecta; order Coleoptera; family Scarabaeidae; genus Aphodius; species Aphodius sticticus. Next base: position 13,379,606 of record OZ014512.1, read on the forward strand.
AAAGTAAAATGCAAAGGCTTTTTTTTACTGATTTTCAAAGACAGCTAAATTTCATTGTTTTTGTTTTGTAGACTAATTATGGTCCTATATTATTTATGAGGTGACCAACCTCCCACCTATAGAGAGGACAGTCATTATTTTTATAGGCCTTGTCATTGTCCTGCTTTTGGATACTTTCCGGAAAACCTGTAGTCGATGTAAATATTTTAATACGTAGAAATCAAAAAAATAATCTTTATAAAATCTGTAGTTCAGTAGTTTGAAAATTTAAAAGGAGAAAAATTCGAAAAATACGTATTAAACAATGTAAAGAAACGAAGGACGAAACGAAGCATGAAACAAGCAATATCATTACAATATTAAGAAGTAAGTAGATTAATTGATAAGGAACGAAATTACAAATAATAGAAATAATTGAACCACAAAAATAACAAACTGACAAATTGATATGAAACTCGTTGCTTGCTGCTTTTTTACATTTTGTGATCCTTAATGTCATTTTGAGTCGTATTTTTAAAGTCGTTTCCTTTCATGTTAGAGTCGCTTAAAACTGGAAAAAGAAACAAGTCCAAACGAGATTGTTACAAAATTAATAAATGATATTAATTAATTAATTTACTTCTTACTGCTGTAAACAGTTATTGTTTGTGATTTTAAAATATCGCTACATGCAAGAAGAAATTGATACTAATGGGAATATTTTTTATTATCAATTTTTTAGAAAATGTTATTGTTTCACGATTGTCTCAGATCAAAAATACTAATATTATAGTTTAAGTATCTGAAATTCAATCGCAAATTCAAATCGCTGTAACTTTATAAGAGATAAAGAAGACAAATAGGTCCATCTGAAACTTTTTACTCGATGTGTCATTTACTTTCTTGAAAAAAGTTTGTGGGAAAAAGTGGACACACTGTATTAATATACGGGTTGAGTCTTTTGAGTGGCAGTTTGAGTCGCATATTGCATTTTATGTTAAAAGATAAAAGTACATCTTTTATTTTATACAAACGTTGTCTGGCCATTTTCCCACCATTTTCTACAACCCAAACTTATTTATATTTACACAGATACAGGATGTATACAGGATATTTAGAATTTAACTTAAGTTGCACCAAATGTGATGGAACCATTAAAAGGGAAACAATAAAGCTTGTTTTTCTATATCATCGGAGATCTTTTTACTTTGTTAAAGTTAATAGATGTGCGTCATTCAAAAGTAATACTTACCTATTGTTTATTTTTTTTTTATTTTATTATTTATGGTAAATGTATTTTCTTGGGCCACATACGTACACACTGGAATGTATTTTACAGTACATCGTTGTGAAAATATGGCATTTTTGTTACGATAAATTGAATGACTTGTGTCAATACAATATTGGTTATTATAAATTTACCTGAGAAATTAATTAAAAATTTTAAAGTTTAAATTATGGATGCAGATAACATTCTTGTATATACCTAACTTTGTGTATCTAAGTAAATATACACTGGAATGCATTACGTTTCCTGGTTTCAAGTAATCACATTTTTATGTGACAGCAAATCGGCCAAATGGTGAGGACGAAAACTATCCGTTTGACACGGAGTGTGTGTGAGACTCGACTAAAAGAAAAACCGATAAATAAGACCGAAAAAGAGAAAACGTTTGAGAAAAGACTTAAAAATTACCGATAAGGGTAGTACTAATATCGATTTAGTATGCTGTGTTAAAAAACTGAACTTTTCACTACAGAATGCTGTTGGCTATAAAGCAGGACCCTAACTTAAAAACTTATCATCCAGAAAATCTTTTCAACATACCATACACAACACATGATTCATCATGACTTAGGATATTTTCAATTTCAACTGAATGAAGACCCCAAAGTAATCATTAGTACACGCCACTGCTAATCGCAGCCGCCTCCTCAAAAGAAACGGCGACTGGGGAGGATGACGGCCGGGGGGCGGTCGCTGTTTATTTTTTCGCGAAAATTGGATTCATTAACGTATCTCTGGGCTTTTGACGCGGCACCAATTAAAAAACGGTGACGTACCGACAGCGCTGAGGGGAAGAGACCGCCCGAGACAAGCGAACATCACCTCGGTGTAAACAATGTCGATTCGATGCAAATTTTCGTAAATAAAACCGGAGGGCCGAGGGGTTGTTAATTTTTTAATGCGCTCCGTTGGAAAATGTCTAGAAAAGGTCCTCGAGGAGAATTATATTTTGGTTGCTTTAAAAAATACGAGGAGAATACGTTAAGGAAAGAATGACATTCATTCAGTATCTTTATGGCATAGCATTTTTCTAATACTAAAACAATAACTAATTATTACGATATGAAAAATATATTACATAGGACATCGTTGCAAATTTTGAGTAACAGAAATGAAAACTAGTAAGAAAATTATCTTCAGCCGTGCTGAAGATAAATACCCCCCACCGTAAAATATTAAAAAAAAAAGAAGAAGTGAACCGATTTTGCCCATTCACGAACTTGTCCTTACTTTTTAAGAGATGAGCTTGTATACCAAATTTAAGATCAATTGCTTCAAAATTACGGCAGTTATCGTGTACACAGACGGACAGACGGACTGACGCTGACGGGTAGACAGACGTACACAGCTAAATCGATTCAGTTTTCAATTCTGGTCAAATCCATATATATAAGTCTATATCTGCCACGCCTCCTTGAAGGTGTTACAAATGTTGAATCAAACTCAATATACCCTCACCACATTAAATGTGGGTGGTATAAAAATAAAAAAAAAAATTATGATGGATAGTCTCGTAGTTACAACATAAAGTTGTTTTCTTTAGTGGAAACCATAGTGGGTTCTGCCTGTTTCCTCATACCTGCATGGTGTAGCACAATTTCTGTTTTTTTTTGTTGGTTTTATTATTGATTAGTTGATTTCCACGATAACGAGTCAAATTGAATACCCTGAGTATTTATTACTGAACCTATCAGTCTCATGTTTTGTGAGTGCAAATCTTAAACATGGTCAAACCAAGTGATATTTAGTTCATCATAATATTTTATACAGTTTATACAGAATGTAATTATCTGCTGGCTTGTACCGGGTGTTACGAAAACTATGGAAGACTCTAAAGACCTAAGTACCTTTACGTTCAAAGCTATGCAAAAATGTTATTTCAAAAAAGTATATACAAAGTATATAATCAGCGTCTCCGTTGCATATACCGCGTTTTGCCAAAATAATAAAAATGACGTAAGAGTAAAGTACCTTCATCTTCAAAGCTGTGCAAAAATATTATTTGAAAAACTATTTCAAATTATGAGAAGACATTAAATGTGAATTTATAATCACCTTCGACTTCCATGCAACGACGAAGGACATTATAATTTTGTATTTAAAGCCCTACTATATTTCTAAACTCTTTTTAAAATAAAATTTTTGCGTCGCTTCTAAAATAAAGGTACTGTACTAAGACAATCCAGAAGCTTTTATGAAGAATAAATTTTCTGAAAAGGTAATAATAAAAAATATTCATTTACAGTATGCATTGATAGAGCGCAAGACTTTCTTTCAAATGTACAGAGTGTTCTACTTAAAAAGTAAAATGGATATAACTTAGGAATTGTGGCATTTCAGCCAATAGCTTATAACACCGTTTTTAACAATGCTTTTACAAAGATTTATTTGGATGGTACTTTCCACAGTCTCCACTGGCAATTAACCAAAACCTTGAGAACTTTTTCAATGACTGTTGATATCTTCGTTCTAATTGTAATCTCAATTTTATGCAATTTTTTTGTCACTCACCTTCTTAAGTATAAATAAATAAATAAAATAACTTTATTGTATGTAAAATACAAAGGGTAAGTACAACACCGAAGTGATATAAAGTACTACCAAACGAAATGACAAGGAAACAGTATAAAAAATGAATTCGAAGAAAATTAAAAACATCGAAATAAAATTTCAAAATAAATATCTCAAAAAATATCGCCTTCTTCAAAGGTTCGATGGTGGATTCTCGGCTGCGGAAGCCGATGGTGCTGAGGGTATTGTTTACAACAAAGGCAGCGAGATAGGAGAAAGACCTCTTGAAGAACGCTGCCCTGTGTTCTGGAACCGTCGCTGTCGTGGCAACCCGACGAAGCTCTCTGGCATGTGCTTCAATCCGCAGCTGTATTTTCTCGGCCAGATAGGGCGGTTGATGCTCGACAGCAGCCAAGCGCACCACGCCGACATAGTGGAGGAAGCGACGCTCACCCATTCGCAGACAGCGATGCTCTCGCCATACCCCAGTCATATGCTGGCGTCGGGGGCACCCAACAGCAAACGCCAAACAGCTGTACTGGATACTCTGCAGTCGTCGCTTACTGGCCTGTGTAAGAAAGGGCCCATAAACAACATCTGCGTAGTCCAGGCTAGACAACACCAAGGAATCTGTAATCATAAGTTTCACTTTAGTTGGTAGAATAGCCTTGAATTGGTAGAGCAGCTTTAACTTCGTGTAAGCACCCTGACACAACCGATCAACGTGTCCATTAAAAGAGAGATTACTGTCCAACATCACACCGAGATTCCGAGCTTCTTCGACGATTGGAAGGCTGACACCGTTTAACGCGATTTTGAAGTTCGATTGACCGACAGTTTCTCGACCCGCACGACTCCCGATGAAGAGTACTTGACACTTTACCGGATTTAGCATTAAGGAGTTACTCGTTGCCCAGGAATAAACCCTAGCAAGATCGTCATTGATGGTATTTATGCATAAATCGACATTGTCAGCAGTTATCGGCGCGTAAATTTGAATGTCATCCGCGTACATGTGGTAGTTGCATTTCTCGATCACGTCCGGTAGATCCGCCGTCAACAATTTTAAACAAAAGCGGCCCAAGCACAGACCCCTGAGGCACACCCGATTCAACCCTCCGCGGCTCGGAGATATTAAAGTTATCAATTTTAGTCTTAATTGTTCTCCCGTTTAGATAATCGCCAAACCAATGCAAAATCGGTCCATCCACGCCATAGTGTTTTAATTTTGCAAGCACGCACTCGAATCCAACACTGTCGAAAGCCTTGGACATATCCAGAAGAACCAAGGCAGTAGTTAATGCCCCCCGATGATCTGATACAATATCATCAAGGACACGCAACAAAGCCGTCCTCGTACCATACGATTTACGAAAGCCGGATTGATGCTTAGGTAGTATGTTGTGTTCCTGCAAGAACTCGGACAACTGCACATGAAGCAAGGATTCTGCGATCTTTGAGGCAGCACACAGAAGACTAATTGGACGGAAATCACCCAGACCTGACGGGGAAGCCTTCTTTGGGATAGGCTTGACGTAGGCAGATTTCCACAGGGACGGAAAAACGCCAACCTCAAATGAGTAGTTGATGATGTGCGTCAAGGGCGCAGCACAGAATGAGCTGGAAAGCTGTAACATCATTGCTGAGATTCCATCAACACCACAACACGCTGACCTGGCCTTTAATATTAGATTCTCGACACTGGAAACTTCCACAGGTCGATAGGTAAAATCCCCACCGCTTGTGTGCCGCGATTTTTCAAACGCGCCAATATATTCCCGATCAAGATGCACTCTCGGAACACTGTTAGTAAAATGAGCACTAAAATCGTCGGCGTTGCGCAATTCCGTCGGAAAGGCACATGCATCACCCCTCCGCACCACACCCCAACTTCTTAGGTGCCGCCAAAGACGCCGCTGGTCGGTTGTGTCCCGAACCCGAGAAGTAAAGGAAGCCCTCTTCTCAGACACTACTGCGTTGTTGTATAGTTTCCGTAGGTCACAGAAATATGTTCTGTGAGCCGGTGACCTGCTGCATTTGTATTTCCGCCACGCATCATTCTTGAGGTTCCCCATCTGACGAAGTGTATCAGTGAATCAAGGCTCGCTTGGTTTACGATGCGGTCGGACCATCCTGAGAGGTGCATGAACATCAAACAGTTCGGTTAAAACCGTATTAAAAAAGTCCAACTTATCGTTTATGTCCGTCAAAGCGTACATGCTGCACCAAGGAATTGCTGCAGCAACCCGCAAAAACACGTCCCGAGAAAAGTTACTGTAACTCCGCGTTAAGAAAGGTACACCCGGAAGAACTGGCACCGCATAGGGTATGCGACAAGATATCGCGTGGTGATCGGAAAAGTCACATGGTATCACTTCACTCTCTACGTTTTTAATATCATTGTTAATAAGGATTAAATCGATCAGAGTTTCAGAGTTTCAGTCTTTCAGTCTTTCAGAGTTTCTAACCAATTAATTTCTGTTCGGTTCTAATTAAATTATTTAGATCTTGAAACCACAGTAAAAGAATTCTGTTCCTAATGTAACTTAAAGTATGGAGGAAGCATGAGAAAATCTCTGAAACGGTTTGTCATTTTAAGAAGTTCTGGAACACACGGGGTTTGGACTATGAAAATACACAATTTTATGTAAAATTCATTTTCCGAGTTTGATTGTCCTGGTTCGTCATGCCATCTACATTTTTTAAATGATATCTAAGACCATATTTTTTCCTAGTGACTTTTATTCCAGGTGATTAGTGATAATGATAAATTATCCTATGTTTTGCTACACATTAAACCGTTCTGTCTCACGACATAAAATAATACAAAAATGATACACCTTTATACTTATATTTCATGTCCCTACTAACGTCTATTTTGTTAATATCAATCACGTTTTGTCACTAAGCAATCTATTTCCATTTCTTGTCATTCAGACACCTACCTATCTACTTTTTAAGGGAATCTTAATTCCTTGCTTCTTAGTACCGACATGGGTATAAATCAAACTTTCATTAAACTCATCTTCTTTTTTTAAGTACTTTTTGAACATTATAGATCTATATCAACGACTCAACAACAAATTAACAATAATAATACAACCACAAAAAGCAGATCGACACGACAACATATTTAGCATGTCGCCGATGAGGTCTCAATCATTCTATGAATAATAAATATCCGGCGATCGTAAATTATTGCTATCAGGTTGTTGCGACGTGTATAATTTCTGCCATAGTGGTGCATTAACTTGTCAAACCGTTTTGCTCCGGTCCGCGATACCACGGCAGATAGTGCGCGGTTGTATCTATAATTACGCACAATTTAATTACATATTAATAGTTATTTAATGAGCGGCGGTTTGCTAATGCGAAGCATCCTACTAACCGACCAATTCCGACCGATGATGATGCGATCGCCATTGCATCAATGTTTCGCATCCAAAATCGAACGAAGCGATGAAAGCTTATGATGACGGGAACTATGGGATGTAGAAAATGAAACCGCTGGGTGATTAATGCTAATAATGATAAGTAGTAATTTCCAGGATATAGTTTATGTACCGGAAAATCGCTACTGTTGTCCTCCAACATCTTTGTGGAATTAAACAACCAATTACGTAAAATTACTAGGTACCTAACAGGTTAAAAATCCAAATATTCAATATTGGTAAGCTCACTAAAATGATGGTATCATCAGGCATTATTATCTTTAAACTAGTGATTTTTATGGACTATTAACTGAAGCTTTGATTCTGTTGATATGTGGGTGGTCGGTTTTTTCAACTGTCTCTAGGCCATATTGGTCCCTTTGTGCTCCCCCCTGCGAGGTTGATGGGCGAACCCTTCAACTGTCAGTAACTGCTATATAGTCATATCGACAACCAGAGGTGTTAGACTGTTAACTATTTAGGCTTTTAAAAATATTTTTTATCGCTATGAACTCCACTGCAGGATGATTTATAACTGGTGTCAAAAACTTACACCCCAACAAAATATGAAAAGTCAAAACGAGAGAGAAGATTTTTTCTATGTTGCTTGGTTATCTGAACTAAGTGTTAAACTAAATGATGAATTGGAATAAATGTTAAGGAGAAAAAACTTATTTAATAAAGAATAAACAACTTTGAATAGAAAACAGTTCGATTATGTTTTTTGCTATTGCCAGTACTTCAACGAACAGAAGCAATAAATACCTACAGAGTGGAAATTAACTAGCGAATAAATTCGATAACTTTGTTAATATTTCTGTTAAAGCAAAAATCTTAAAGGGTATACCGATTAAAATTATAGCCCGCACGAAGATATTATTTTCAGATTATCGATTACTGTAAAACAGCCTTAAAGTTTATTAATAAGTTTATTAATTAATATTGTTAACAAATTAGTTTAACATTAGTTATCAAGATATCACAATAAATGCTCAAACTTCTCGACTAGCTGACAATGATTGCTTTAGTACATTGGTCTTTTAAATCCTCTCAATGATTTTATTTATTGTGACACCTTGACTGTCAATGCCAAAAAAAATTTTGTTGTTTTACACTCGGATAATTGTCCAAAATTTAATGAATTCATTATTTCTTACTAGAATCACTGAGAAATTAAACGAAAACAGAGTGCTCAAAATTAAACTGAAAAATCGAAATTTCAAAATACTAATAGAAATATGAGTTAGATAGTTGATATAAAAATATTAACTATCATTTATATCAAGTGGATTGAATCAATCAAATTTATCAAGTTGTCGATGATGTTTGATAATCAGGGATTCAAGGAAAGCCAAAGCACTACACAAAACTAGTTTTTCGGTCTTGTCTTAACATGGCAAAATGTTTAAGGTTCCAACTACATACCATTTTTTTTTCTAATTTTTACGTCAAATTTTAAATCACCAACCGTGAAAACCCCCAATTTATGAATTTAAGCTAAATAACAATAACTAAAACTAACTTTCATTCAACCTCTTTCTTTATATTAATCCGTAATTGTCTTGTTTAGTTTTTGTCGTCGATTTTAATATTAGTGTCTACAGAAACTCCCAATTAAACGATAAATTTCAACTAAATAGAAAATATTAAAAAAAAAACTCTTCCGATCTATTTTATCTTTAGTTTCTAGTTTTGGATTTTAAGTCAGCGATTCCAAAACCTCAGAGTTATGACTTTCTCTTGAATTGGAAATTCTTTCCACATTTGGCCACCTGTTGTGGATTTTTACTATGTGTGCAACACCGAGAATGATAAAATTAACTAGTGTCCAAATTATTAGTCAAGGCCTTCCTCTAATATCTTTATGCAAAAGTGATAACTTCTTTTAAATTCAATGTGCATGTTTATTTGAACATGTGCATTATAAGCAAAAAAATGCTGTATATTGCAAGTTGAAATCTAAACTAATCACGCCATTAAAAAGTAGATATTTCAAACTATCAAATTCACACGTCATTAGTCATCAGTTAAAAATAATCGCTTTTATACAAAGTTTGTAACATTCAAAGCTACACATTTTAATTGCAAAATCATCAATTCGAAATAAAAACATTCAAAGGCTTATTTATTTTCACCAATAAATTTAGGTCCTTTTGTTTGGCTAGTTCACGTTGAAGACACTATTTTAGCATGACAATGTTATTGTTTTGGAAAGATATTCAGAAAGTTGAATAAACGGCAGATATTTAATCAAACTAATCACAGAAATTGCAAACGCGATCATTCCTTAGCGTATTTCAACTACTTATTGGAAACATGTTTTCTTGTAACAATTATACTTTCAGAATAGCCATTATCTATCTACTTGAAACACCACTTTTATTTTTTGAATTTTATAGAAGCAATCAATAGCACAACTCGCAATTGCAAATTTAGTTGACTCATTTGTCACAAATTCGAACTAGAAAAGTTCTTGCAAAAACGCTATTGTTGCAACTTATTGCAATAAGTTAGCACATCATTTACGCTGGTAGACTTTTCGGATCAAGATTTGTCAAAATGTCACCATTATTTCCTGTAAAATATTTCCGCCATGAATTTAGGACACTCTGTATAAGAATTCCAAAAATACAACACATCGACATCATATCGTATAGAAATGGGAGGGTTTGGATTCGATTCGACGAAAATGGGCCAGCGCGATATCATCTGGGTTCATAATTTCAAATCAGAAATTAACGTACGAACATCAATCTTTATTCCAGCGAGGTTTTGGCGCGCAAGGAAAATCGACACAAAAAAGAACCGAAGAACGAACAACGTGGAGAAACATTACCTTATTTTTATTAAAACGTTTTCAAATTATAGCAAGTAGTAATCAAAGCTATAAAAACAAATTAAATTTCATAAAATGGGGGCCCGGACCATTTGGGGTAGGCCATTATGTGTGCCCGTACCCTGTTATTACCACTCTCTGGGCATCATCGGATCTTGAGCGGAGCGCTCGGACTGCTGCACCGAATCTCTCTATATATATATATGAATACTTTTGTTTTAATGCATTTTAAAACATTTTTTTATTGCGTCCGAAACGATTTTGATGGAAACCCGTCGGCCCTATCTCACACAAATTATAATTGATCACTTTATATACTGAGTCAAGTTGAAAATGCAACGTCCAATGAATGGCAGTACGTCTCGATAGTACTTGTTTTTTTTTGTGAAATCGTTTTTATATTTTGAGTTTTAATATAAACATTGCTACCTGTTATATGCCGTTTAGCCAATAGGAAGTTATTTCCATCTTAAAGTACAGAACATGGTAGTTGGAGGCATGTTGTATAAGTCTTATAGTTACAGATTTTTTAATACCAGGGTTTATGAAAAAAAGTTGGAATTGTAGGATCAGAACGTCTGTGATGCTAAAAGTTACCAAATCACGTCAGTATAAGAAAGGCCTCAAATATTAACTTGATTGAAATTTTGCCTTAAAAGAAGATGACCAAAATTTTCAAATTGCCAAAATTGTAAAACGTGAGGAAGTGTTAAAGTCAAATTTAAACGCTATTGGTATTTTGCATCTTTAATTAATAAATTAATATTACATTTTCGTAAAGTGTTGCAAGAATGACCACGGAAATTGTCTGATCGAGTTCAAATTTTTACTTTTTCATATTAATGTTAGTACCTACAAATATTTTGACGATTTTTTTCTACTTTCAGGTAAATTTCAAACCTTTGTAATTCATACGTCATAGATATTATTATGTAAGTAGACTAACTGTTTGCATATTTTATTTTAAATAACACAAATATTGTTTACTAAAAAGGATAGGTATAATTCTTAAACTTAAATACAATCATTATCACAGAATCACAGAACTATCAAACGATTAATAACAAAACATTTTTGTACAAATGTGGTTTCATTTTAACGTTAAATATATCTTAGGCGATGTAAACTAATGACTTCATTTATAATTTTCGCAATTTTTTTCGTTTTGCGTGGCATTTTATTACTTATTTACTAATTTTATACATTTTTTGTACTATAATCTTCATTAAATTCAGGTAAAGAAACCACAAAATTAACTTACTACTAAATGTACGTGAAGATTTTTTTGATTAATTAGATTCGATGTTTTTCTGTCGGGGTCCGTGCCTATGCCGTGGTTTACGTATCTTATGGTGTCTGCGATGAGCTGGCCATACGTAACAGCCGAAATATGACCATTATTTACATATCTGACAATTATCGCATTTTCCGGTTAGCGAAAAAGTTATAATGTTTGGACTGAAATTGTACCTAGATAAAAAACCTATTATTGTAGTGAGACTTTCGCTAGGGGTATTATATTTGAAAAAAGAGAAATATGTAGAAGTAAAATTCATTTTTATATTACCAAAAAATTATTTTTGGCCTAGCCAAACTCCTTATTTATCTAAGAATTGACACTGAGAATTTAATCAATTTTGAACCATAAATAACGCCGTTAATAGAAAACGCGTTTTAGCACAGATAGAACTGGGTCTTAACTCGGATATCGTTGTATTTCTCCTTGTTTTAATTACAAGTGATAGAGGTACTTTTTGGGGGTATAGTAATTAAACAATATAAAGCAAGCAGAATTATATTCACTTCTTGTAAAATCGGTTCTTCCTAGATATAATTACAAGGTGTTGGTGTAAATGAACATTTTATGCTTGATTTAAACAGAGAAGGAATATTTTTTAAAAATAGTATTAAAAATGACGGGAATAAGGGAATAATTATTTTAAATGTAATTTACATCCCAATATCCATTTATATTGTAATATCTCAGATATCGGTCTACTTCAGGGCAAATCAGGAAGAAATGCACGTCTGTAGTTAAAAATAGTAAAGCCATTTTGGAATCAGGAACTTAGATAAAAACCTACGAGACTGTCCTAAAAACATTTTTTTTAATTCACTTTTTGCATGTGACGTCACACCCAACTTGTTTTTTTAAACGGAATTCTAAAAGTTAGAAAATACGGAAAATGTTTGTAAATTACATTTAGAATAGTCCATAACAAGTACCTACTGCTTTTTTAGTCTTTGTTTTATAGTGTATTTTTGTCGTTTTTTATTAGCACTAAAACGAAAATCAAAAGAATTTTCTGAGTCATTGAGAGTATTGTGACTCATCTGAACACTAGCAATAATACACTAGCAATGCAGCTGTCATAACTTTTATTAATAATAATTTTAACAGATCAAACGGTAAAAACAAAGGATAAAGTATTCAAATTGATATAAAATACGCAAATTTGATATCTGAGCATTAAATTAAATTTAAATCAACTTCTTCCGATGACACTCTAGATATAATTGTGAAAAACTGATACTTTATACTCTCCTGAGGAAATGTAACAATTTCTCGTTTTGCAACAATCAGCATATGGGTGTAGTATTTTTAAGACATCGTCAACGCTTTATAAAACATGAATTTTTCTCAAGAAATAAAAATTTTATTATAGGTATAGTTAGGTATCTGTGGGGACACACTGTATATGAACAAAGCGTGGGTGCGTTTTTTAGGGGTTTTGTTAGTAATCCTGTGGTAACGTAGAGGTGAGAGATTACCCAGTAATTTCCGTAACTGTGTCGAAAAGTGAGTTATACCTTTTCGACACGAAGTTATTATTGGTAGAACACTTCTGACAGGCTCATTTGTAACATTTCTTTTCCACGGCAACCCTCAACAAATACCCCCGTAATAAATATAGATGACTCTAACGACACGCTAATGTCTAAAAAAATGGTTCGGGCAATCCGTACGTGAAAGGAACTGACTGATTGCTTCGACGTTCTTTCAATATTATTTTCACGTTTTTGTTTACCAATTATATTGGTTGACTATTAATACTATTATTCTCCTAAAATTGTTGAAACAAATTTTCATGATATTAGGATATTAAAAAATTGTGCACGCCGTGTTCAGTAAAATGTTGCATTGTTCAAATGTTTGTTACGGATTTTGTTTCGTTTGTGGGGTACACGCTTTTTTTTTTCTGTTATATAAGAGTGAAATGACGGGGCAGTTACTGTTATACGGTTGTTCCCCTACGTCTGATATGGAATTATGAATCCAAATAACAAAACATTGTCTTGCTGCATCAAAGAAAGAATGCCTCCATACGTACCCCAAAGGATCTTAAACGAATATATGAAGAGGGTGCTCTGCGATATTATTTTGACAATAGGTCCTACATTACGTTTAGCAGCCGACATCTACTGGATTCCTATACAGTATAAAGTATATACATACGTATGAGAATATAATTTTACGTAAAAGTGTAATCAATTAATTTTTTTTTTTTACTTTGCTTTATTTTGTCTGGAAAGTAATCCTGGGTGTAACATATTATGTAGTATGTTGCTCTTCAAAATTTGAGACCACTTTGCTACTTTTTTTTAGTTGGGATAGTTATTTGCTTAATTTATTTATATTTATATGTTTTGCGCTTATTTACTAACTTTATATTGTACAAACAAAAAGTAAGAACTCCGCCTCTAAATGTTGGTGAACACTTTTTGATTAACCCTCCAATTGGATTGCAAACACTTCAAATCTTGTTGATCATTATTTAATTTGTTATGAAATTTTAATGGTAATTTTAATCACAGACGCCATCGGTCCACTCGAGGGTTAACTACAGTAGGATGAATTATTATATCGTACTAATTATAATCAAACAATAAATGCATTCATCATTAATTCATTACACATGTATTATTTGTGTGCCTGGATATGAAAAGGGACCAGTTGACCGAAATTGAGTTATGAGTGTTTTTAGATAGAATAAGTTATGGCAAAGGTACTCCAACATTTTAAGCCGATTACCATAAAGAGAAATTGAAAAAAAAATATTTAAGTTGCTGGTGCAAAAATTAAACTTTTGCGCTATGACGCTTCAAACTTTTGCAAAGTTTAAAAGTTAATAACTTTCCGTGTATTTGGAAGTTACGCTGACTCCAACATATTTGGAACAATTTCGATATTAGTTTCAAGATTTTTAGTAGAATTTATTATTTCATTATTCCGTTTGGATTTTATAGGTTTTTTAATCTATAGCGTCATTGGCCTGGGCCTTCAATATGTATAGTGTAAGCTAGGTATCTTCATCTCTCGAGTCTTAAGAAGACTTAAGCATTCTCGTAAGGGGTTTATGGGGGTCCTCTGATTCCAAATCTTATTTATTTTTAAATTTTTAGAATTCAAAATGGCGGATCTAATATGGCGACCAAACATGTAATTAAGTGTCGGATTTATACAAAAATTAAATTATGTGATATATGAAGGTTACGGATTCCTAATCTGTTGTCAGATGTATAAAATTCAAAATGACGGATCCAATATGGCGACTAAACATGTAATTAACTGTCGGATTCAGAAGAAAACAAATATCTGAAGTTAGATGTTTATAATTCAAAATGGCACCGAGTGTAATCTGGCAACCAAAATAAATTAACGTGAATTTGCAACTTTTGTCATCCTATTTCCTGTTACATAATTATGCAGCTGTCTGATTTCAACACTTATGTCAGTTAAAAATCCAAATTGGGAGTGTCAAATCAATCAGATAGTATCAAATTATTTTAAACGTTTAATGATAAGAAATAAACATAGGACATAAACATAAGACACAAACATGGAAATACAATCATAATAAATGTATATAAAAAGTGCATTTTTTTAAAAACTACGCTTTATAAACAAAATTACAATTTTTTAAAATTTTCCATTTTGTTCCAAATTTTGAATTTTTTTTTTCAATTTTGGAAAAGTTTCCATATTTTTTTATTGCTTCTTGTATTTTCACCGGAAATCTGTACACACGCAAAATTTTAACTTGATTGGACACTGGGAAGTAGAAATAATATCGATTTGAAGACTTGTACAAATTCAAAATTTTTTTCAAAATTTTAGAAAATTTTCCAAATTTTTTTATTGCTGTCATTGTTACCGGAAATCCGTCCACAGGCAAAATTTCAACTCATTCGGTCAAATTTTCCAAATTTTGAAATTTTTTTCCTATTTTGGAAAAGGTTCCATATTTTTTTTATTGCTTCTTGTATTGTCATCGGAAATCTGTCCACATGCAAAATTTTAACTTGATTGGACACTGGGAAGTAGAAATAATATCGATTACAAGATTTGTACATAACAAACAGACAAACAATCAAATCAACAAACAAACAAACAAAAAGTGAAGTTACTATAAGCGTAGTATTTGTCCCGGAATATTATATAACTTTGTAATTATATTTTATACAAACAAGTTTATAAACTGCTATCATACAGATATTTGTTTCTGCCAATGTATGCGGCAACACCGTAATGCGCGAGAGCGTAGCGTGATAGCGACAACTGGTCCCTTTTTTGATCGCAATAAAAACGCATTTTTTTCATGCTTTTCCAACCGCAGACGGGTTTCAGACGAACACATCTGATAAAATACACAATAATGAGAGTAATTAGCCAATAAAACAAAAATGTGTATTTTGCACCAGTTTAACTTTATTTGCGATTATCTGCGTAACTAGAAACGGACAACTGGTCCCTTTTCACATCTACGCACACATTTATAATTTACAAGACATAGGTACTTCGTACCAAGATATAATTTTTTCGTCAAAACTGAAACGTATTAAGAAATCTCGTTGGTAGTAACCCAAAAACAATTTCTTGCAAGTACAAAAAAGTAGGTATTTTTCTGTGGAGCATTGACTGCACATGTTTTCCTCAAATTCAGCGTAGTTGTTTTACGGCCAGAAAATAACAAGTTTTTTTCCCAGCTCGCTCGAGCACAGCGTTCGAAAACTTGAAATGTTTTTGGAAATCCACATTCCGATGTCTCGAATCGACATCAAATGTTTATATGTATTTTACGTATTATCAAGTATTTTGTCCTATTCTCAAAATATTACACTCACATTCCAATTTGCTAACATTAATAGAATAATATGCTGGGCGTGATACAACTCATTTATGACTTGATTTTTTAAATAAAAACTAATCATTATTTTCAATAATATTTTGTTTCTGTTGAACAAGTTACTATCGAAGCCTAGGCCAAAAATAGTCTATTCCACGTTTTGCCAAAACATGTTACCTATATATTTGTGTAACATAATTTGATAGGCATCGATTAGATGATCAAAAATTATAATTATAATTCATACTATAAATCCTTGCATGCCCAATGAATAAAGCAGCTGGTCTCCATCTGGTTCTAACAAGCACAAATCTCAACCGTTTTTTTGCTCTTCTGTAAATGTTATTATTTTAGTGTTATGCTATTTGCGTGTGAGACCAATAAGGCCATTAAGTTGTTAAACAGAGTTGTTCTACAACTTAGTGGCAGATGTTAACTTTTATATTGATTATTTTACGTACATATTTTTTAAGAAATCCAAGAAAACAAAGAAATCAATTAACCCTTATAAAATCATAGCCCCACAAATATGGAACGGCATATTAAAGGTTGCAGTTGTTATTATCAAAAAACAATGTGTTTCTGTGACACCGTGATCAAGTTGATATGGTTTTATGATCTCATATACAGGGTGTTTTTTAATAACATGCTAATATTTAAGGATGTTATTCTTGGGTCTATTTTGAGAAAAACTCATATGAACATATGTCCTAAAGATCTTAACTTTTGAACTATAGGTTGCTAAAGTTAAAAGAAAAAGTCTTTTTTTATGATTACTTTTGTATGACCCTAGATATTCTTGTGAAACGAAGTACGCATCTTCTATGCATCAAAAGGCATTTTCTGCTGTACAAACTATTTTTTTATTCTTGCCAGTGGCGTTCGTGCGAGATTTGCACTGAATCATTTTAAAGAGAAAAGTGATTCACCACTGCTTTTTCTCAAAGTAAAATTATTTTTGAAATCGTCATTCCTTTCTGAGCAAATCTGGTCTGTTTATTTTTTGTCGTTTGACGTACGATTTTCGCATTAACAAATAAAATTCATTCATTTGCATGTTGTTATGAAATTTGTTATTATCAAGGGTTAAAACGTATCTAGTAGGTAAGAAGCAGATTTTGTTTTGTAAACAAAAACAGTTTTGACAGTTGTCTACCTAGCCTAGTTGTCACGTATTTATGTCATCAAAATTAACTATACAAATTTTTTTCTTAACACCCTGTGGTTTAAAACTTAAGACCTGCGGTTACTGACTATTTCAAGGCCAAATTCGTGTCCTGAAAATCAAAATGAGCACAGACCTGATTTATGGTTCTTTTTCTAGGCGCATATTTTTTTTCGCATGTTTCTAACAATAAAAGTCCGATTGACCAGCCTAAAATTGCAGACAAAAACATTAGAACACAAAATGATAATAGATAACAGTAATGTGTCGAGTTGAATCTGTTCCAAATGTAGCATTCTGTCTAAAGATGTTTTGTTTGTATTCTATTCTGTATTCTATTCAATCTGTTTCCTGAATTAAAGCCTACTTTATCTGCAATCCATCGAAATCAATATTATTATATTCAACTATTTTGCTCATTCAAACCAATCACACAAACGTTATATCAGAGACCAGACATCATCAAGACAATTCAGGTTCCTAAGATGCTGTTTTTCAGACAAATATAGCTTACACTACGGGCCACCACGGTCTGCTCACGTGCATCGGCCACGCCTACAAGTGACGTCAGTGCGAGAAAGAAGCGGAAGTAGCGTTAATATGCCGTTAATTTCCATGACATTTATGCGCTGACGTCATTGCGAGACGTATCGTTCGTTGCCATGGTCCAATATGATGTTGTGACGTTCAAGTTGTTAACCTAAATCACCTACAAAAGTCAAAAACTAAGGATGTATTTGGTTGCCTAGGTGTCTGTGTCAAAACCTTTCTCGCAGTGACGTCATGCGCAGACATGAAGGCATTTGAGGCACGAAGTGAGCAGACCGGTGTAGTGGGTCGTGGCTTAAATACAAAAACTTATTAAACTTATATTTGGGACATCTTGTATTAATGCTAAATCAACGAAATATTTCAGTCCAGCGCGGCAGCCGGGAATGTTGAAGATCAAGCAAAACAACAAAACAATTATTGTTACTTCCTGTTGCAGTTACTTACCTTGATCACAATTTGTTTGTATTCTATTCTACTTATTTCCTGAATTAAAGCCTACTTTATCTGTAATCCATCGAAATCAATATTAATATATTCAACTATTTCGCTCATTCAAACCACATCACACAAGCGTTATATCAGAGACCATACATCATCAAGACAATTCACACACACGCAGACATCCAGTAGCAATCCCCGTGACTCTCAAAACCATTGTTGCCAGAACGGCTCGAGCACTTTTTTATTTATACACGGAGAAGAACGGACAATTATATCATTGAATTAGACCGTTTGGTCTGCGATAAAAAGCAGCGAAATGGTGCTGCATCATCGCTTGGCAATGAGTGGTGCGGAGAGAGAAGTCGAGGGGTGCTGGGGTGCCCCATGCACGCGATACAGCTAATGAAACCCGAGTTGTTCGCCGTGTTGCCAATCGGCGAGACAGCGGATTTCAATTTAAACTGTCATCGGTGGACGGTGGAGAAGTGTGCGTGCGATTGCCGTTGTTGGATGGACGGTACGTCGGTTGTTGGCTGTTGGCATAAAAGGACGACCTTCGTCGATATTCTTGGAAGTTAACAGGCTATCTGGTGGATACAATGAGGAGTGCTGATTGTGGATATGATAGCTGGATGGCGTTTCTTCGATTATATCCGATGGTTTGTAGCGGTGGTATTGCGAATTGATGTCTGGCGGATTGTCTGTAGATAAATTGAAATTGGTTCTTATATCTAGTCATATTATAGGTACTTTTTATACGAGGAATTTATGCTTTGATATTCACTCAGACCGTCTGGTTATGAAGCTTCTATACCAGTAAAGTATTGCTACGTTTTATTTAGTGCTACAGCTGACTAGAGTCTTCAAACGAAAGGTAATTGTCGAATTTGGAAATACTTCATGTTCTACTTTTCTGCCCAAAAGTCCAGAGGTAGGTCTTTATGCGTTCCGAAATCAAGCCACAATGGAATGTGATGTTTTCACTAAAATCATGCACTTCTGAGGAAGCAACTGTCAGTCGAGTCTGGTTGGATGACCCGACCTAAACTATACTATGTAAAACAACAATGAAAACTGTTTTGTACGAAGTGGGACAACACATCGTTGTTGTAGATGTCGCTATTGATGAGAAAATCAGATTAACATCATTTCTGAAATAGAACGACCTATATTTTTATATATTTAAGATTTTTTTACCCTAATATTTACAACTTTTGAATTATCTTGCCTTAGTTGTCAAAATGCATAATTTAAAGGTACACATTATATTTCAACTACTATACATTTGTGTGATAATTTATGACCAAATTCGATCTAGAATAGGTTTTAATAATACTAAATAAGAAAGTCTTATCAATTTCAAGACGCTAGACAACTAGCTTGCATATATTGTGGGTTCTTAATTTTGGACTACCTATCTATCAAACAATTTTTGTTCTTTTTCGTTATGGTTACATATTGTGTATGCAGCTTTTCCACATACAAAAAGTACTATCCTACTATCCTACTGTGCACAAATTTACTGCTTTAAAAAAAATTCTTCTGACGTCGAGTGTATTCAAAAGTACCTATCTCTATTTTGCATGTATCATAATAATCAATGTATCTTTCCATGTAAAGTTGTAATTATCTACCAAATAGTAGATTTTTACAATGTTTGATAGATGTAGCCACATATTATAAACACGCTCTTGTCCTTTTTCTTGAATCCACACTACATGGAATTTAATCAGAAATCACTTCAAACAAATCTCTAGTAGTAGTTCAGAAATATTGTGGTTCCTAAGATGCAGTTTTCAGACAAATATAGCTTAAACACAAAATCTGTAAGGCACTGGGTAGGACTATTATTAGTACTATTGTAATTTTGCCGAAAACTCAAAAACATACAGACATATAGAACATTCAATTTAAAAAAAAAAAGCTGAAGTTGACCTCGTTTTCATAACACTATCACCATCTGCAACAAAACTAGTGACACGTGCTTGTGGTCCTGTTTCTCCAAGAAAATTTTTGCGCAATTTCTGTGTACTTTTCAAGATATTCAAATGTTAAGCTTAAGGCTCCCGTCATAATTACTGAGCCAATCGTGAAATGCTCGCTACCATTCGATTCTGAAGGTCCCTATGCAAGTGCAATCGGAAAGGAATTCCATAATTTATGAAAATTATTTATTCAAATTTTGGTGTGGACTCCAACTATAGAAATGCTTTCCGATGGAAGTTGATGTTGATGTTAACTATAAGAGCACAAGTTATTTTCTTCTGAACTTTTCTAGAGTACTCTGCAGTAACTCTGCAGTATTATAGTGCCTGTTTTTAGTGAGTTGGCACCACGTTTACAATAGCGACGAGTGTGAAAGTACTATATCATCGACTAGAAAACTCAAACATAGTCCAGTTTGAATATTTGTACAAATAGAAAGCAGTACATTTATTTCTTTAGGTTAGGTATACGTCAAATGTAATAAATACGAAATAAAAACAGACATGTTTATAGTAGCGCCATCTACATCTGGTGATTTTTTACATCGAAGCTTTGGAGAGAAGTTCGCTACAGTTCGCTATTTGACGGGACCCTTAAAGTGGCCCAGCCTGTATAACCTTTTAGCAAGTTTAGCAACTACGTCATATTTCCCCAAAAACAAAAAAAAATGCAAAGAACATGAAATTATGCATTCATTATGGTATTTCCAAGATACCACCAATACAACTCGTTCGATCACTTTGTTGGTATTTAAATGCTTATCACTCTTACGCACATTAATGCAGGACATTCTTTATTATGTAAAATTGTAGGTAATTAATAGGGGTAGCCATATTCAAAAACTTGGAGTTGTACTTCTTCGTTACCAACTACTAAATAAAGATATTAGTGCTTAGCGATTTGATTCTGTATTTGCAGATGTCTTAAAAACTAATAATAATTAAACTGGGTTAAATTTATTTTAGATAATATTCGACTTCTTTCCAATGTTATACTATTGTTACCAAAACATTTTCAATTTATCTTTCCCAAATATTTTATATTTGGAAGATCTTGTGTTAATGTTAAATCAACGAAATAATTCAGTCTAGCGCGGCAGCCGGAATTTTTAAGATCAAGCAAAACAACAAAACAATTATTGTTACTTCCTGCTGCAGTTACCTTGATCACAATATTATATAATTTATGTATTTGCTATATAATTGCAGCCTCTGTATGTTGATCTGTGGTTTTGCTCTCTTGTTGGCTCAAGAGTATTGCCCCTCAAGTCTGCGAAAATACGAAAATAAATATTTTCATCCACTACCGTGGACTTTGGTCTGATAAAGAACAAACAAACAAAAATTATGGTAAGCATTGTGGTACTTCTTATTTTCAACAAAATACTCTAATTGTTTTACAGATCATATGATAAGTTAAAAAAGTCACTCTTGAAA
Organism: Aphodius sticticus; assembly: GCA_963966075.1. Lineage (NCBI taxonomy): Eukaryota > Metazoa > Arthropoda > Insecta > Coleoptera > Scarabaeidae > Aphodius > Aphodius sticticus. The sequence continues at coordinate 13,401,359 of OZ014512.1, forward strand.
ACAGTATTTTTGAGGAAATAAGAAGCACCTAATATCCATGTTATGGGTAATTATGACAATTATGGCAGATTTTTGTTTATATCTACAATACAAAAAAAAAGCTGGTTAAACTTATTTCTGGAAAATGGATTAGCGTCACAATTTCACGGTTTGTGTGACAATTTCAAATGCCTTGCAATCTTTGGCAGCATCTTAACACCATATTTGACTTACTTATTCAATACTTACCTCATTAACTCCTACTTCATACTTCGTAATATGGATCTTAAACTGGTAGAAAATGGATTTAAAATTTAAAATTACACGCCGCAGTTTAGGGATGGGGCGAATAGAGATGTTTCAGAACTTCTGCGGACGACTGTACTTCGTGATTGAAATTTAACGAATCGAAATATGAAATAACGTCGATGTCCAGTCGGCCAATTTTCTGCGCAATGGAATTCAGCACTGGAGATTGCGAATTCCAGGAGCTTTCCCCCCTTCGCGTACGAAACATATTTTCCGACTCCCTTCAGATATTTAACGTTTGATATTTTTATACCTCAGCCACGGACTAGCGGAATTAAAATCGCATCGGCGGTACCAATACAACGAAAAAAACCAACCATATAGGGGAGGGAATAAAAGAGTCCACATCGCTCGGTTTAAGATTTTTTTATTTTTTTCACTAAAAGGCACACACACACACACAAACGAACACACAGACATATAAATATGTACAATAAATACATTCACCGCGAATAATTTTTACCGTTATCTAGGTATATAATCTCTTACGATGATGATGAAATTGTGTGTTTTCTTATCAAGCAGCTCACCCCAATAACATTCTGTATTGCACGAAATTAAATGTTTAATATGTAAGTGGACAATACAAACATTCATGTTTTATTTTTTAATATGTAATTGGGATGATTAAGATTTTGATCGATCGAAGCAACTCTGACAATGATTGTCAAAAATAGCGTATACGAAACTGTCAGAATTTTGTTGAAGATGCGTCTAGTTCAGGATGTCGACATAAACTCAACAAAACAGAATGTTGTAAACAAGACAATCAGTGTCACTTTCATTAGTTTTGATATGGTCTTATTTTGCTTCCCCACTGATAGTTGTTCATGAGCGCGCAGCATGGTCATGGGCAGAGCTAATGATCTCCCAAGCCAATGTCTGTCTGTTTGTGGTTACGGGACCACCGGCTTACGTACCTGCTGAAGCACGGAGGAAGTAATAAATCGGTATGCCCAAATTTGCACCCTTTTGGAGTACATTGTTCAGGAACATTGTGCTCAGTACGAACTACAGTAATGATTTCAGTCCGATTGAACAAATACAAAATCAATAGATTTAAATAAAAATCTGTTGTTTTATTCGTCTAAATTTCTGTTTGGTCTTTTCAGACAGCCCGATACAAACAGATATGAAGATGAATATTAAACAATATACGGTCGTTCCATTTTTTTTTTCATAAAATAAATTTCAAAAGTAAGGTAAAAAAAGAAGAAGGAAACATATTAGCTTTTAGAAGAGCTGGAAGGTTGACTTACTGTTGCCAACGTTAGAAACATCGTACATAAAGTCGGTTATGTCTGAAACTTTTTTTAACGTCATTGAAGAGAGCTTCAGATGAAATTCTATCATTTTAAATCCAAAGGGTCTGTTTTGGCTTTTTACGCTTAGAATTTAACTAATTTGAATTATTTTACGCTCGAGTTTGACTTTCGACTTTCTGTTGACAATTCATGAAAAGATAAATTTAAAGTTTTGATTTTTTTTCGTAATATCTAGTGATCCATGCAAACTTTTTAAAAATAATAACTGTTCTGAAGAGTCCACATATTTTTCTTTTTTACTTTCATTGTTGTGATAATATTTCAAACAACCCCTGAAACTTTAGAAACTTTTCGCTAAAACCGAGATTTTCTTTCTGAAAAAAATTACAACACGTGCTCTTCAAATACAAGTCGTTTTATGTACGACTTACAAATCATATTTCTGATATATTCATAAATTTACTTTGGTGATACTTCGGTGTTTTATGGTGACAGTAGTCGCTGGTGTGTATTAAGCTAGAAATTGTTGTACATATAAACGTAAATAATAATTTACATGGCAGTCAATAAAATAAACCTATAAACTGGTTAGACTGGTCAAAAAACGTTTTCAAATTGTAAGGAAATCACAAAAAAAATTATAATATAAAAGAATGGTGACACTGATTGGCTTGCGTACTTTCCTGGTACACATTTTTTACATTATAATTATTACGGTTACACCTATAATAAAGAAATAAAAAAAAATGAAGTTCACTACATATAACACTTAAAGCATTAGATTGGAAAAAACTAATTTCTAAAATATAATTGTAATATGTAGTCCTGAACTGTTTGTAATCTCGTTTAAACCTACGATACATGGTTATTATAAAAGGAGATTGGTTCTATACAAGATTAATATAATACTTAGAAAGAACGAAAAAGAACACATGGGTCTCTTAGAATATTATGTAAGTACGAATAGTTAAATGTAAATGCTGAATATCGTTTTTTGTTGTTATTCTAACTTATAAAATGTATATGTTGATTAATCCTGAAATAATACTACTGCCTTATCTGCTAATATGTACAAATGATCGAAAAAACAAACATTGTTTCAGTTTACTACATATGTATGCCCCGAATATCAGTCTTACTAAAAATATGTTTATGTACACTTGTGTACTCTTACCGTACGACATTTCACACTATGATATGCTATATAAGTTTTTTTTGTTAGGGTTATGCGATATACCAATGCTCATTTACAGTAACAGGGCTAAATAATAGTTATGCACAGATTTTGTAGTTAATACACTACACTAAAATTTATAGAGTTTTGCTAGATATTTAGTTTCTTTTTTAATCAACACTACACAACGGTTTAGTTTTTAGTCACTCTAGTTTATGTTGCACTACTTGTAAATAACACCGAATTTTTGTAGTAGTTTTGGCGGTCTGATAGATTTGGTTTTACATCCGCCTCCACTTGCTGCTGTCTGGATTTTCTCTCCAACTCCAACTCTTGTGCCAAGGATTCTGCAACAATAAGAGAAACATATTGTAAAGAGAGCAAATCAATTGCAGAAGCATGAAACATACAAAGAATAATTTCGTTAAAAACCCTGTAAACATTAGAACTGCAACAAGATTATACAAAATTTTTAAATTTCCAACGAAATATTGCCAATTTCTGTAATCAGTATAATTAATTTCCCCACGAACCTCGAAAAATACTAAATTGGTAGAATATGTTGGGTTGACGTTTTAATAATAATAACAACTACATATATGAAATTCCAAAGATCTCAACTGTTAGCAATGTGTGTACTTTTCCGGTATTGGCATCTGGACGAAGTAGTTCAAGACTTTTGCCCCTCGAAATGATGATTTCTTGGGCTTTTGTCCCAGAGAAATTCCCGTGGATAGCGTGTGTTATAGCCGTTGCTCTTTGCAACGTAAGGTTATAGAGAAACATCTTTGATCCCTTCAAATATGATGACTGCGTATCACATGAAGGTTTTTCTAAACCTTCTTATTTATATGTGACCCGGAATATAAAAACGACCTAAATGACATCTCTTGTAGGGGTGGGTGTTCATGGAAATTTGTGATCGATTTTCGATCACAATTTGAGATCGATCTGATCGATCTTCCATATACGTACGATAGGTATCCGGCCACGTACTTATCATCAATAGATCGATCGATCTGATCGATCACAATTTCTTATTTATATGTGACGCGGAATATAAAGATGACCTAAATGACATCCCTTGTAGGGGTGGGTGATCTTGGAAATTTGTGATCGATCTTCGATCACAATTTGAGATCGATCTGATCGATCTTCCATACGTGCGATACGTGTCCGGCCATGTACTTATCATCAAAAGATCGATCGATCTGATCGATCTGATCGATCTGATCGATCTGATCGATCTGATCGATCTAATCGATATTTCTATCTGATCGATCTTTCAAATTAGAAGATCGATCGATCGATTTTTTTGCCCAGCCCTAATCTCTTGTACCCTTTTGTGAATAAAAAGTGAAAAGGTGCTCTTGATACAATATTTTGCAATGCTTACGAATTGGAAATCAGAACTTGTCCATCAAGGGTATCGAAAAACTAAAAATAAAATTTAAAACATTCTGATAACAACAAACGATTTTTGTTTTTATGACGTCTGCTTCAGAATAAATAAATACATTTACAAATAAACACTAGGTTGCTGAAATTTGCCTGCGTGGCGACGTGTGGCATTTATGGTTGTTATGGTACAAATCCCTTCTGAAAGTTTAACAATTACGCAACATCTACCTTTTCATCCATAATTCGCGTATTTCCAATAGTGTTACAGTGGGTTTGGGAACTGGCAAAGCGCCTGAATGAGGTCAACTACTATTTGATGGTAAATTTGAGTTACTAATTGAGATTTTATTTTTTCCATTAAACTCCAACATTTTTCTGACGCGAAAGTAACAATCCGTTGAATAGGCAACAACACAATCCGTGTTGTTGCCAATTCATTTGAATTCCTAGTTCTTTGTATTAAAGCCTGAATGCAACTGCACAACCCGCATAACTTGCAAGGTGTTCAATTTTTTTGTTATTCTATTTCGGAAACCCTGTTATTCTGAGTAAATATTTTGATATTGAATTATTTATTATTCCAATTCCTTAAGGGGAATCCATACCCCCTACGTTTTGCTTACAGAACACGCAAAAGTTCTGAGGGTTTTTCTCAGCAACTAGTTCACATAATCGTAAAAGAAATACACCAAATTAAAGATAAAAGATATATCATTTTGCGTCTAGTGGTATATTTTTGATAGTTCTGTTCGTTTTTGACAAATCTATTTCTGAATATGACATAAAATTGGCTGATTTTGCAATTTTTTTACGAAGAACTCAGGTTAAAATTGAAAAAAGTACCACATAATAGGTTTAAGTTACACCTTCCTCTATAAGTGTACAAAATTTCACCTAAAAATATCTATATCTTACATGCTTTTCTCACTGAAAATTTTACTTCTTCGAGTACATGAATAAGTTATATTTTATCATGTAGCGTGGATACAAGAACAACAAGTAATACATATACATTACCACAGCAAGTAGTACACCTTTCTCTATAATTTGATGTATAACATGAGAGAATTGATACAACATTAAGCTGACTATGGATGCTTATTTTATAGGACGTGCCAGCAGTACTGATTCCTCACGGCTCTAACTTTTTTAGGAATTGAAAAAAAATCAATTAGACCACATGTAGTAGCTTAAATACCCAATATAACATCTACTTTCTAAAAAAGAGTTTGTGTGGATTTATTTGTTATCATTAGCTTTTATTATCTATTTATTTACTTTTTATTATTGTAGTGGGTATTGTTTCATGTTCGTAGTACTTAACCTATTATTTTTTAAATTTTCCTTCGTTTTGTTATTCTTCATGCTGTAAATTTTTAATGAATTGAAAGAAAAAACAAAGAGATCTATATAAAACATTCTACCCAGAGTGACAATTTCCTAAAAAATGCGGGAAAAATAATCTTCTGAGTAAAACTGTTCATACGGATCTACTTGTTTTACTAATCCTTCAAAAGCTACAGCTGCTTGAAACAGTAATAAAACAAAAAAAAATAAACGATAAGATATTTATCAAAGAATGCGAAAACGAAGAAAGAACACCCATCAATACCCATAACAACAATGAAGGTAAATCAAGTTAAGTAAAAAAAACAAAATATTAAAATTTTTTAAATAATTTGTAGTTGCTATAATCAATCATTTAGGTGGCAGTTTTCCTTCTCGATAATTAGAAAGGAAGATTTTTTGTGACATATAACCCAAAACATCGGTCTATGATCCAAGACAGCAACTCCATAGCAACGTTACACTATGCAGCAAATCCTGCAAACCGTCAATTCTGTATTCCGAACCAAATAAAGAGTTAATTGGACCAAAAGAAGGTGGTTTCTGGGAAAACGGCGCGTTAAGCGACACCTATAATTTTAATCACTTGGCGGCGGGCAATTGTTACATGCAAAAAGGACGACGATCGCACTCAGTGATTATCCGCTCCGTGGGTCTCACCTCAATCACCTCCTCACTAAACTCAACTCAACTCAAACTCGTAACCCGTAGAGTAATATTATAATTATCATTGGCTGGGTAAGTAAAATTACTTCGCGAACACACACTCCGGTTATCTCTTTCCGGTGATAAATAAGGTCTATTTGTCGTTTTTTGTTCGCGGCCTAGATGGCGATGGTTTGTTTACTCTCGCCGCTGGCTGCCGTGGCAACGCTTAGATAAGACGGTCTCGTTCTACCTTGAGGGCCAATTGGAATGCCGCGGTGGCGTTTATCGTAGCGCAATCTCGTCGCTGTTTTTACGTTTAATTAAACAAAAACGCCTTCTCGATGTTCGCTCGGTCCTCAAATTGCCGTTTCTGCGATTTTGATGCGCCAGGCCGGATGGTGGCGCTGCAATCGGCGGTGTTTAAAGATTGTGGATTGTTGGTTAATGGGAGTTTTGCTTTATGGGAATATTGCAGATGTCTTTATGTGGTGTTTGGTTTGAAGGTTGGGTGAATCTTAGTTTCTTAATTAATCTGAGAATGTTTTGTGCCTTTCGGCGTGGGATTAATCTATTAATATGCTTAATATGTGCTGACAATAAAGTTGAATAGGATAAACTAATCGATTTCGGGATAGTGTACGATTTTTTTTAAATTTTATTATTTAGCAATCATGTCACGACCTCTTCTAATATTTTGTAGAGCTATGTAAAACATTATTATGCACTATCGTAGAATATGGTAGTAACCTGCGAGTGGCTTTCAACACAATTTTTGAGTACAAGTTCAGCTTGGAAAAATCAATTTTGAACATAAAAACTAGTTTTGGAACGAAAACTATGTATTTTGCTATTGCCAGTGTCCAGTACACATAGTTTGATATATGTACGTATTTTAATCTTGCCTATGTAATCCAGATGGTTAAATGGAAGAGAACTTGAAAAAAACCCATTTTTCTTGCGTCATTTTATTTTTTTCCCCTACAATAAATTTAAATACCACAGTTACTAACTTTATAGACAAAAATAATCAAATAACTTTTATATCTAGTATAATAACTTTAAGTAGTTAATTTGCCAAAAATACAATAATATAAGCTAAGTGACTATCGTGACCAACAATCAACAAAATCTGATTCTTTAGCGTTGCTTTGCTCAAAAACGAGACAAAATTTGGATGATCTACCTTCAGATTCAGATTCTCTGGAAAAAAAGCATACCGGAATGGTTATTACTTGTTATATTTTGTTCATTGTTTGTCAGGATAGTCACGTAGCTTATATTATACACGTTGTAACAAATAAAAAAAAATCTCCTTTTTTATAAATGGGGGTCTCACTAAGAGCGCAAGATTTGACTTTTAAATTAAACATGTTTTTCTTTAGCATACTACTGAAATATTTATTCATTTATAATCTACACATTTGGGAATTATGTATGGAACAACATATCCAGTAAATTGGTGCCCCGACGTTAGTGAAAATGGCTCTCGTCGCTGAAGATGATTTTATCCACAAAATCGGCAACCGCTTTGTTATTGGTCCAATTAGTGAACTCTCTTCGCTGTGCATGCTCTGGTGGGAAAAGTTGTTGACTCAATTGTTTCGGAACGACTCCTGTGCGCTCTCGTGTGCCTTCTAGCATTGGTACTTTGTGCAGAAGCATAGTCACATTTGCTAGATTTTTATGCTTTCTCGTCTTTGTGCGTTACCAGCGCGTGTCGTGTGTTTTACTGAACAAGTACTTTCGAATTAAAAAAAAAAACAAACACCGCCAAAATAGCACATAATTCAAATCTTGCGCTCTTTTTGAGACACATTTACTATCTCAGTGCTGCTGTGGAATTTAAAAATGGAAAAACTTTTAATTCCTTAACTTTAAACCTTAATTCCTTAACATTACCAGATTTACCTTCAAAATTTAAATCAAAATATTACATTTCAAGCAAAATCTCCACTCAAAACGCCATTCTTTGTATTTAAACCCACCTTATACAGGCCGAATCAATTATTTGATGGTTAATCTTGAAAACTCTTGCAGATCGGTATTGGAATTGAATTGGTACGGCCGCGTCGGCGGCGGAGTGGTCTGTGTGCGTGTAGTAGTGACCAATAATGGTAATCCAGCGCGTGTCTAATAACGTCATTAATACACACACATGAGGCGAAAGAGGGCCGTTTAATTAGGTACGTGAGTCGTCACCGGACGAATGGAACTTATTATCGGCCCGATATCGCCGCGTCATACCGAGGCCATTACGGGCGCGAGCAACACGGACGAAATCAGAGAAGAGTGGTAGAGACAGAGACCAGAAGAGAAGAGGCCTTCGAATGCTGGTCGACCTGAGCGACCGGCGTCTAGAAGGCCTCTTTCAATTAAAATTTCTCAAATATCAATTATTATATTTCTCCTTTATTCGATGATTGGGTCGCTTTGTTGGACGGCCGCGACCAGGGCCTTAAAAGGAGAACGACAAGCACAAACACAAATGGAATCGTCGGTCGGGCACCAGAAGACCAAAGAGATCGGGAGCGATCTTTTCTTTCCATACGTCGCCACTGTATTACGCCCCTCTTTCTTTGATTTCTTCTGCTTTTTTTCCCTCTGGTCCGCAACATTGTAGATTTTATTGATAGTGGTCGATGGCGAAGAAGTCAATAAGACCAGCAGGAAGTCTTGGGACGAACACTTAATGCTTGTTGTTCGTTTGGGAGGGTGTGGTGGTTGTTTGAATCGACGATGAAATAATTGAAAGGTTGGAGCTATTATGAGTTTGAAGTATGACACATTTTGATACGGAAACTTATATTTGTACACCTTATGAGACACAAGAGTCCCGAACTGTGCAAGAATATTGAAACCAAGAATATTGAGTTTTCATGCTTTCAGTGAGGCAAATCTACTCAAATCAAATCAACCATAATCTAATAAAATGAAAAATAGTTGCATAAGTGTTGCATCTAATAATAATCTTTATTACCCCACCTTACTTGAGCTTAGTTACTTGCGTTAAAACGTTTAAAACTTTTGATGGACACGCCTGTATTAACTAACATGTTTGCACAACCCGAGTTGGAGGTTATAAGTTATTATACAGAATATATAAAATTGCTTCATATTTGTTGTGGTTATGGAAATTTTCACAAATACCAGTTGGTCATCTTTGGGTATCGTTATTATAGTATAGCAGTGACTGAGAAATTTAGCAGGTTTGTCCATAAACACTACAAGGGCTAAGCTCAAAGGGCCCAATAAGGCCAGGCTGCAGTGGAAAAACTCGAACGCTCTCTCGTACATACGTTAGGAAATTGTGCAAACATTTGCAGATTATACACTGCTCAAAAAAATTAGGGAACACTTTTTTCGAAACCTGTAACTTTTTAAATAATAGTTCTAGGCAAATCAAATTTGGTATGCTTTAAGGGCATATATTTAACTAAAGAAAATTACAAAAATAATGTTACAACTCTTAGTTACTTCTAACTTACACTTAAAAGTATAAATTAATAACGCAATACAAAATGCTTTGAATTCACATTGAAAGCCTACTAAAGATGACAAATGAATTCAGTTGTCAATTTTTGTTGATTAGAAACGTTATTAGAAGTAAAATGAAATCAAGACTGATGTATTGTCCTTTCGTCCCTACGTCAGCGTATAAATAACCTAAGACGAGCACATGGAATAGACATTTCTGATCAAACTGTTAGAAACAGATTAAAAGAAGCGAGTTTGAAACAAAGAAGACCAGTCCGCGCACCACGCTTTACGCAGCATCACAAAGCAGCGCGAATGAGGTTTAAGTATCGTTTACATCCACTTAACATAACGTACGAAATATTATACTTAACGTACGAAATTTGGATTCGTTCCATTTACATTCACTTACGTTGGGTGCTTGACATGCGCATTTGACAGTGACACAACATGAAATCCATATTAAATCTATCGCTTTTATTATACAAATATGTTTATGTATACGCAAGTTGCATCAAGGTTCCATCATCCGTGTTAATAATCCGTTAACCGAGCTAAAAATATTGCAAAACAACACAGAGATAACAAAGTTCAAGTCGCACGAGTTAATTTTTAGGTTATGTTACTGTCACCCGCTGTCATCGTCATCCAAATTGTCAAAATCGAGAGTTTGTGATTGGTGCACTTAGCGCACGGATTCTGTTAAGTTGAAAGTATCGTTTACATCCACTTAACTTAACGTACGAAAAATTATACTTAACGTACGAAATTAGGATCCGTTCCATTTACATTCACTTACGTTGGGGTGCTTGACATGCGCATTTGACAGTGACAATAAGAAACCCATATTAAATCTATCGCTTTTATTATACAAATATGTTTATGTACACGCAAGTTGGATCAAAGTTCCATCATCCGTGTTAATAATCCATTAATCGAGCTAAAATTATTGCAAAACAACACAAAGATAACAAAGTTCAAGTCGTAATTTAGGTTATGTTACTGTCACCCGCTGTCACCATCGTCCAAATTGTCAAAATCGAGACCTTGTAAACGAACACATATAATTCAATGGAGTTCATCTTTCTCTAATGTTTAAGTTTTCGTACGTTAAGTTAAGTTAAGTGGATGTAAACGAGGCTTTACGCTGGATCCCAGAGATTGGCAACTTCGTCACTGGACGCCTGTACTGTTTACAGACGAGTCCAGATTTCGTTTAACTCGTTGCGACGGTCGAGTACGTGTATATAGACGTCCTGGTGAACGCTACGCAGCCGCTACTATACAGGAAGTGGATAAATTTGGTCATGGATCTGTGATGGTTTGTGCTGGAATCAGTATAGACGACAGAACTGATCTTGTTGTTGTTCGTGGTAGACTAAATAAATACTACATCGAAAACATCTTGGAGGACCTGTAATGCCTGCTGCATATGGCGTCGATTAAAATTTCATCCTAATGCAGGACAATGCAAAACCACATACCGCCGGCATCACCAAAAACTATTTACAAGAACGTGGAATTCGGGTCCTGGAATGGCCGGCGAAAGTCCTGACCTGAATCCCATTTAACACGTGTGGGAACAGCTTGACCGACGTGTTGGCAAGCGCCCACGCAGGTGTGAGGAAGTGATTCGTGCTCGTGGAGGGCATACACTGTATTAAACCTCACCAATACACAGAAAACCCGACTGTCATCGATACTATGACAGCCATTTCCATTTTGTTTTGCGTTATTAATTTTGATTTTTAACTGTAACTTCAGTGGCGTGTGGTCCATACGTGCAGAACGTGCAGTGCACACCCTAAGATTTAGGACAAATAAAGAAAAATATTAACAATAGTCCAGCCAAAAAATGATATATTATGTATGTATGTATATACCGACATATTAAGTAATCTTTCTTTGTAATAATAATTTAAAGTAATTTACACCACATGGTGTTAATAACTACGCTGAATTTGTCCGGACCAATCACACCATATCATTGCTACTTGCTAGAGCCGAGCGCTCCTGTCCCGACCGACATCCGCCTTTGCGCTACTGCCTTGTCCTGCAGCCACAACCGGTGCACAAGACGATGCAATATGGGTTAAAATCGGTGAATTCAAGAATCATAGCTGCTTTATACGTAAATAATATATGAACTATCGCAAACCTACCACTGATCAAATAAAACTATATTCTAGAGAACGCATACAGAACACACTAATTTATTTGTCCGCTGTCCGATCTTTGCAACCAACCAATACGCAGACAGTGCGTATAGGAGGTACGCGCAACGTATAGGGGCACACGGACGAACGTCAAACAATTACTAATAGTGTGATTCAAAAACTACCAATGAATTTTGATCGGACTTTTACTTGTGCATTCTTTAAACTCCAATGAATAATACAGAGAAAGGCTGGTCAGATTTTTTATGTTTTTCGCTTAGATTTGTTCGTTAATTTAAATTCCCCTTTGGGCAACGTATTTCCACCGTGCAGCAGCTCCGATGCACAGTTGACATTTGGCGCTTGGTTTAAACTTATGTTGGAAGTGTTGATTTTGAAGTATGAATTATTTGTGTACATGTTGTTATGATTTTTATTTAAGAATGCAATAATTTTGATAATATGATGCATGTGGTGCCTATTTGTGTGATAGTTTATTCGTATTAAATAATATTTATTTCAAATTTCCTTACACTACAGTCAGTTTTATTTCTGGTTTAAATCAAAGTTACTAATAATCTAAGGCGGATATTTATGAAAATATCATAAATGTTTCTAAAATGCGGAAAGGAGCATTGAGTTATCATGTAAGTAAATATCTTTAATAAAGGATAGAAGTTAAATAAAACCCTCTTAATTTTGCAAGAATGTTCATTTAGGTACAAGTTTCGATCAACAAATCATCATTAGCCAAAAGCTAGAAAAACACAAATCAATCATAAGAAACAACGCAAAATTGAAACATAAAAAATCACTGACGTGTCATTATGTTGCCTGATGTCTGATGCCTTGTGCCTCTTGCACTTGTTTTTGACTGTAACCTTACCATTTTTATACATTTTTAGGCAACTTCTATCTTTTACTAAATACATATTTACAAATATTTATTCTCCACTGCACACCTTATGAACAAATGCACCGCACGCCACTGTGTAACTTAGAAGTAACTAAGAGTTGTAACATTGTTTTCGTAATTTTCTTTAATTAAATGTGTCGTTGAAGTATAGCAAATATGATTTGCCCAAAACTGTTATTTAAAAAGTTACAGGTTCCTAATTTTTTTGATCAGTGTATAAATTCGAAACCCTATTTCTTTTCAACAACACCCACCAACAATCAATATTGTCCACCTTCGCCGCTACCATTACATCGTTCAAATTGGTCGGTCCGCCAATCATCACAGCATAATACGAGATGAATAAGTCGTTACAATTTTGCAAATCACGCACTTAATACAGTTTTAATCCGGTGAAATTAAATGCTTTATTTATCGTGCGGCGACAATGTGAGCTTTTTTTTTCATCGGCGCCACATCACACACACACACACACACACACACACACACACACACTGCGGTACGCATCTCAATGGAACATCCTCTGGAATGTATCTGAAAGGATTCAATTTACCATGTTGGCCATCGACAATCACATACACTTCCCAGAAAATGTGCCGACAGAGTCGAGTGAATGGCATGCCGAATGTACGACTGTCGACGGAAGCTACCGGTGTTGTGCCTCAGAAGACCATTAGGGAAAAACAGCTGTCGATTACGCATGTATCAATACCGCTTTTTTACCACATTCGTTCCTCTGTCCCTATTGTGTACGGGAAAAAAGCCGTTTTGGGAACCAAATTGATTTCAATATGGGACGATTGTGCCAGAACTATTACGGCCACAATGCCCTAGACTCGATTGTAATTTTCGTCCGGTGTTAGTTGGAAAAGGATTTGTAAAGGGCGGCCTAAAGAAGTTTTAATTTCTTTTGCCTTTTCTGGGTAATTTACGATTCCGATTGTTGAAGTGTTGGGCGCCCACAACTGCCGGAGGATTGGGTGCACGATATAAGGAAAAATTATTTAGGTAGGTCCTTATGAATAAATCTACAAAACCATGAAGAAACAGTTCAAGAATTTTACTGTTTATTGTCCAAGAACAATACAAATTCAGTTGATTTTAAAGATGTTTTTAAATTAATTTTCTAGATATTCATTCAGCTTACATAATATTCTGTTTCTGGTCATGACTATGCTGCGCGCTCCCAGACTTATTATTCTTATTATCATTAGACTAAATGTGATCTAAAATAATTAAGAAAAAATCTAAGCTGTAACTGTCCGGGGGATAAGATTTTTAGACTATTTTGTTGTTCCGGCAGACTCCAAGTGACTACAAATTTGTGAGTACGTTACGATGAGTTGGCGTTCACAATATGTTCTTGAAAAAAAAAATAGTAAGAAAATTATCTTCAACCGAGCTTGAGTTAAAATACCCCCCACCGTAAAATATTTTTGGTGTGGAATTTGAAAAAAAAAGAAAATGGGGTTAACCGATTTTTCTCATTCACGAACTTGTCCTTACTTTTTAAGAAATAAGTTTGTATGCCAAATTTCAGGTCAACTACTTCAAAATTACGGCAGTTATCGTGTACACAGACAGATGGACGGACGGACGGACGGACGCACGGACGGACAGACGGATATAGACGGATATAGCTAAATCGATTCAGTCTTTAATGCTGATCAAAAATATATATACGTCTATACCTGCCACGCTTCCTTAAGGGTGTTACAAATGTTGTGACAAACTCAATATACCCCACCACAGTAAATATGGGGGCCTACATATACGAATAGTATGAACCCGAAGCTAATGAGCAAAAGTAAAAATACAGCCGTTGAAATTCTTTTTGGAATAGTAATCTTTTAAATTCATATTTATAATGACCAACAATATGATACTCTAACATACACAATAATTTACAACTTGTGTACTACATTAAACCTCACCTATAGTAGTACACCACTTTTTAAGTTAAAATAAAGCATGATTTTTTTGCTTAATTTTTAAATTAGTTTGATTGCCAAAAAAGTTGGAATACTTTCGAATAAAAATAAAAACATACGCATATGTCACAACGTAAGTATAGAAAACAATATACAATTTCGTCTTAAACAGTGTTCATATACTACACTCTGTACCAAGAACTAGTAAGAAAATTATCTTTGTTAAAATACCCCTATCGTAAAAGATATGAAAAATAAAATGCAACGATTTTGCCCATTCACGAACTTGTCCTTACTTTTTAAGAGATAAGTTTGTATACCAAATTTCAGATCAATTACTACAAAATTACTGCAGTTATCGTGTACACAGACGGACATTGTGGCAAACTCAATATACCCACACCACAGTAAATGCGGGGGGTATAAAAATAACGAAACAAAAACAATAAACAATCGTGGTTATTAATCATCCGATTGGTGTGAGGCAAAAATACACTTATTTGACTTATTTTATAGCATAAAGTGGTGGAAGTAGAACTCCCATAGCCACATTATTTTTTGACCAGCGTATGACAACTGTTCCTATTCAAATAGTCCGGGATATTTTTCTCTTCAAAACTTAGTAGGGTAAGATTTATTTATGAATTTAATGTTATTCAAATTGTGTGGTCAGAAAATCAGAAAATTATTGAGATAAAGACAAATGCAAATTGTTAAATATTCATAGGAAACATGGGTTTTGTGAATGGAGAGTGTATAGGGAGGTGTTCGATAGACTTTTTTTTTGAGCTGAACACAAATCTTTCACGTAAGGTTGTCGAAAAAGTTGGGTCAATCTGTAAAAAAATGTGATTATGTCATTTCTCTTTTTAATGCGCAGTGGCTGAAATGAATGCCTTAAACAAAATTTTATTATGTTAAGTAAAAGTACAAAGTTTAATTTTTATCTTGAAATCCCTTTGCAGATTGTGCGGTGTTAACGCCTTCGCACTTCCTATTCCCAAAATCAACATTTCCCAGATTTACTATAATATAAACCATTCACGTTTTGGGTTACATCGATCGGATGATTAAACGTACTATAATTTATTGATGGTTTAATGTTTTTTATTCTTTGTTTTTTATTGCAGCAATATTACTCTTTCTACAGTTTAAAATTTTTTACCTAAAACTTTAGCCATAAGTTTTCTAACGCATGGAATGAGGAAACCAACTACATGGTTATTGAAACATCAGACATTATTTACAAAATTAGAAACGGCATAGGGTCAACCATAGGGCAAGCGGTCGTGTAAGGTCTCATAGGATTATTCTTTTAAAAGTTACTAAAAGTTTGGTCTAAAACTCGTCTTTGCACGAGGTTATGAGAACCTTTTTTAGAACCAAGACGTTTTATTTAGAACTTTTTATACACATTTTTACCTTGATTTTTTACCTCTTTTAGGTTCTCGTTAATTTTCTTTTGTGAACCAAATTTGTTGGTTTTGGAAGAGCCATGAGCTCTTCAATCCTGTTTTCAAAGTTTGTGTCATCTTCTGACTCTCTAACACTCTGTAATTTTCAATCGGTACAAAAGAAAAAAAAATAACCTGAGAAGAAGTTGGTGTTTGGTCTGCTGTTGCTGGGCCAAGATGGTTTAAACTGAAACTACGAAAACATGGGAAATGAATAAATAACATGGTAAAAGGTTTAGTCGACACGATGTCTGTTCAGCATTGGTGTTTGCTCATGTGGCAGCAGTGATGATTGCTCCATAAATTCCTGTTTTTCACTTAAACCCAGTATATCTGCTGGTTCACGAGTTTAAGATTCGTCTATACACCAAAAACTTCAATTCCTTCGGGGGATATAGAGGATACCGCAAGTAATATGGTCCATCTAAGATACCTTTAAGGTGATTAATCCCGGAGTCCGGAATAATGAATAGACAATAGGGTAAGTAAACTTGGGAGTCAGGCTAATCAATCCTAATATAGGGTGAGATATAGAGAGGTGGTCGCGAAGGCGGTGCGTGTATTATAGCCGAGGATAAGTTCCCTGTTGTCCATTAGTACCGTACCGGGGTTCGTATAGTTGTGCGGGGGCTTCCGGTTCCAAGCCAGAGCCAGAGCAGCGCGTCTTACCTCAGTATCCGGCAACTTGGGCCCACACGGCGGCGCGGGGAATAATTCAGGACCAACTTGCCACTTTAAGCCTTAATGAATAGGTAATTAGTTAATATTGCGTTTGGGCTTCCTGTTGTCCACACTCCGCTCGGTCCCGAACTAGTTCCTCCCCAGCTCCTTCTTGGACCTCTGGAGACCCATTACCGAGTCCGTGAGACTCCGGGAGATTCCGGGTTACATGTGTATGTGTGCGTAAGCGGACTTGCCATTGTTCGCCGGGATCTGATTGAATTAACTGTAATTACACGGGATTAATCCGGATCCCGAAACTACAATGCTTCATCTTGTATGGGTTGGTGTGTGTGTGTGCATGTCTATGGAAAGTTCGAAGGCTCCGGGTCCGAAGTTATTATAACAAGGGCGAGATCTGAGTACGAAGCGCTGACGTCTTATATAACCCATCCCCTTCGGAACTTGTATCTATGTCGGCATAAACTACACGACCGATCCACAATCTGATCCGCGCTAGACCCAAAAATAATGCTGTCCAGCCTTACCAGTTGAATAGAAAATTGATTTAAATTTCGAGATGATTTGGTTGGATTTGATGTTCAATAATCAAGTAGTTGGCTTTCTAATTCCATGC
Organism: Aphodius sticticus; assembly: GCA_963966075.1. NCBI lineage: Eukaryota > Metazoa > Arthropoda > Insecta > Coleoptera > Scarabaeidae > Aphodius > Aphodius sticticus. The sequence goes on from OZ014512.1 coordinate 13,418,710, forward strand.
GTGAAAGAAGTAAACTTTTAAACAAAGTAAAGTGTGGAGGCTTTTCCTAAAATGGTGGAAATACCTTAGAAGAGATAACAGAACGGTTTTGGAAATTTTGATATATTCTTATTTGTTTTTAACTCGTGTAACACACACCCAGGAATTTTGTCGAACTGAAGGAATTCCAACCTCCAGTAAGAGTTCTTTAACGTGCACGTCGCATCATGGCAGCACACGGGACCACCTGGTTTACTTCCTCATCGGATGGAAGACGGCATGCAAAGGTATTTGTTCCCTGCCTAAAATACTAGGACAGTCGATTTTGGCCCGAGCCGTGAATCGAACCCGGGCCCTCCAGCGTAGATAGCAGTGGCTCATAACCGCCACCGACGGCGTCAGTAGGTCTGGCTTATGGGACTATACGACGGTCGGTCTGCACAGGCCCGGACTAATTATAATTCCTCTACTGTAATATTGCAGACAGTGCAACATGGCATATATTAACTATATTTGTTTAACTAAAGAAAGTAAAACTATATGATAAAAACAAAAATACTCTGGATTAAGGTTATAACAAATAATATAAAGTAAATCTTATATTTGTTAAACTTAATGTAAAATAAATCTTATAAGTATAACAAATATGAATATGAACAAAATACTGGCCATTAAACAAAACCGTTTTATTATTTTGATGTCGAATGCTGGCTGATTGATTTATTTTTTTTTTGTGTAACACATTCGAATATGTGTGTACCTATTTATAATACTTTTAATTATTAATATTCTGTGACTATCCAACACATGTTGATCGAAACTATGTTTTACTAAACTAGAAAATATATTTGGTGCCAACTGGTGATGTTCTGTCTATAAATATATCCGTAAAATGCTTCGAACAAATAGCACTGGACATTGTCGGCTTCCAGTTACATCGATTTACAAACAGTATCCATAATTCCTGCTGGGCAGGAATCTTTGGAAACCTACATTTAATTGTTAAATAAACCCAAAATTAAATCAATTAAATCAAAATTTTATTGAATACGGGCCTGTTCATTGTCATTGGACTGACATCTAACGTCACCTACCGATGAAACGTAATTCCCGCTGATTTATTGCAGCCAGGACCCTTTCTGCTGCGACAGCTTCTTACATCACATACTGTTATGCTAAGTAGTTATAAATAGTATATTATTATACAAGTTTTATAAGACGTCAAATTGGCGCACGAGTTGTTTTGGGCACGACGAGCGTAGCGAGGAGTGCCCAAATGGAACGAGTGCGCCAATACGTCTTATAAAACGAGTGAAATATACTATTTTTTCTACTTTGCGTCATTAATTTTATATAAATTTAGAAATTGTGGTTACTATATTGCGCTAAATTAGAATCTAGGGTATTTTGCGGGTACCGCGTGGCAGCACTGTAGTAACTGTCAACTTCGTTAAGGATGAGATCTATGAGATAAAATCTTGACAAAATCTAATTGTGAATAAAATTACTCTACTTTAGCCTACAAGTTTGAATAAATATTCAGCGAGGTCTCAACGATGATCATAATGGAGCTTGGGGCAACACTTTTAACCCTACTGTGATAATTACATGAAACTTAACCTAAAAAGTCAACAACTTTAATAGTGGTTTCATAAGTATAATAATCAGAATAGAAGTGTTTGGCGGTGACTGATTAGTTACTTCGAAGAACAAGAACTTACTAAAGAATTGTTTTAACGCCTAACGTTTAATAGCGGTGTCTACCTACGCTACGTAGCCGTTGCGGCTTATATATTTACAAGCACTTATAATTGAAACCCAATTTTAATTTCGGCAAAGTAGTTTATTAGAATAAATTATACTTAGTAAAATTACATGTGATGGAGGTAATACAAATATGTTGCACACAACCAGAACTAAGACGAAGTCGAAAGCGACGCACAAAAATGAATACGAATTGAGCCGAACAGAATTCGGTCGAAAATGTTACCGAAAACTTATACGTTACATAAACTAAGAAATCCTCTACACTTTAAATGTACTATAGCTTCATACGTGTATGCTGATAAACCATTGATTGCGCATATACAATCTCGTAGCAGTAATTAAAATCATTCATATCTACGATGTAGGTTTGATCTTCGCATAATACCTTATTAAAGTAAATGTGGTCCTTGAATTATATCTGAAAAGGGGATTTGATGTTTAGTTGAAAAGAATGATAACGATCACTTACCAGAGTCGTAAAACATCACCGAAAACGTCATGCTGGCGTATTTTGATGAACACAGCAAAACTAAGAAAGCCCCAATCCTTTGGCCATACTATAGCAGGCTACACGTATGTTTAAATATGTATAGAATATTGATATTTCGCAGTTTATGCGATTGCAAGCGATTAAAAAGAGGCAGTGTGTGGTTATGTATTGTACGTTTGACATTTGGCATTTGATATCAATGTGTACCAATCCTGGCAATCTTAGACAAAAATGTTACTGTTTTCGGTGTTACAATGTGTTAATTGTAACACCGAAAACAGTGTTGCAATGTGTGCATTGTGAATGCAAAGTAGAAAAAAATACTTATAGCGCACTAGAAACCAATGAAACCTATATAAAGTATCGGCTTGTCAATTTGACGTTATGGGACTATCGGACGGTATGATTTGACATAAAGTGGTACCAATTTTTAAGCTCATATGACTCCTATTTTATACTATCTCGATGATTAAAACATAACAGATATGTCAACTTGTCATTTGAATATCATTTGATACTATTATTTATTATTTAACTGTTACTTGACTATTATTTGACCATGCTATGCAGTGATCAAAAATAGGGATCTTTTGTGACAAAGCTCAAGGCAAAATTTGGTAAATTGGGTATTTCGGTAATCGTCCCAAACCTAACCTAATTTTGTGATTTTACTAGAGCAGAATAGTCCAACTAATAGCGTATGTGTATACACCTCCGTGATTCATTATGCAGTTGCTTTCATTAAATGCTATCCTTTGTCCACCACTTTTGTGTCATCTTGGTAATGCCAAGCATATGCCAAGCTGGATTTATTTTTTAAATTGCGAATCCTGAAATTATAGCTCATACATATAATATACATAAGTATAAGAACAAGTACCTAAGAACAATAAGTAGCTTCGTATTTTGTATTTTTTTTATTTGTCTTTTCGAAATACATTTCACAAAGTATTCCAACCCTGGCTATATTGATAAATTATGCCTGTCAGACTTTAATTTCATTCATTGCATCTCACTCCCTTAATTGCAAAAATAAAAATACCACATTGTAGTGGAAAATTGTTAAATTGACTATTATTTTGTTAATATCAGTTTTATTTTGTTCAGTAAATATTTAAATACAGTTTTGACAAGATTTTACCATATTTACTTGCAAAACTTATTCCTGTCTCCGTATGGAATTGTTTAATTATAGTTCCCTACCCATAGGGTTCACTTTCTTGGAGTTTCATAAAAGAACAAAGAATTTTAATATTAAAAACACATACATATAAATCCTTAACACATTTCTTCGTTTTACACTGCGTTCGGTTTTCATATATAATTTCTCGAGTAGACGGTAAACAATATAACATCCCTCTTAAAATTGCCTCGACCCTCTCGACGAGTATATAGTAAGAGGTGGAGGAAAACTTTGAGAGAAAATTTACGAGCGACTCTTTGAGCGCGGAGAAAACGGTGTGTAATCAAAATTCTGCAGAATGTCGCGACATAAGCGAGTTAGAGATGTTTTTTAAATATAAAACAGTAATACGAAAGAGGCGATGCATGAAATTGAATAAAGCTCTTCACGGCGGCTGTGCTGGAACCCCGCTCTCGGATTAAAAGCTCCACGTTGAGCTTTCTGATACACGTGCGATTTTCATTCGGCTTGTAGTGGTCCCGAAAAATCGCTAAGATCTAATCTTGAAACTCGGTCGACGCCGCCTTTTCCTCCTTTTGTCAGTGAATTAAAGTGAGAGAAAGAGGACGAAAGAAGATGCGGAGGGGGCGAGAATGGACGAACAATTTTCCAACCGTTTAGTCACACCGAAATGACTTCACTTTGTAGCTGCGTAACTCAATCTACAATTTCACACAACGGCAATAATATCTGAATTTAAATCGTTTCGCCCGGAGCGCTTTAGGTTAGAGCAGGGGTCCCCCAACGTTTTTTTTTAACGAGGAGACGCCCTAAATGCGTTATGTAAATTCATGGAGATGTAGACGAATGATTTCGGGTTGTTACATTTCCGTGGACATTTACTAATTTATTAATCCAACATCAAAATAAACCAATACAAAATGGAATATAATTTACATTAAAGAGAAACTTAAACTTTAGAGCTCTCAATTCTCGCTGTTGTAACCAAAAATATGGCTTTGGTAAACAAGACACAGATTGTTATCCTGCTTCAACCATCGTAACGAGTTGTATTCGCTGAGTTGTTTTGAGTCTGATCTTTATTTCTGTCGTTGGCGTTATTGCCACAAAGATTTTATAATTCTCCTACTGTATCTCTTTTCCTGCTTTACATGTTAGTCTCTTAAGTGGTCTTCCTGTGACGTCGTCATCATTATTATATAACACTCACCAAAACCTATACCAGCAATGCATATTTGGAAGTTTTCATTGCTGGATGGTTATAAGTCCTATATTTTACTCCCAAAGATTTCGGCTGTAGACTAGGGCATTGGATAGCGAGAAATCGGATCCTTAATTAACTCAAACTGTCACACATTTTCCATCCTTTAAAAGGCAAAAATGGAAAGACTATTTCATTCAAAGAAAATAGTATATTATTCGATGAGCAAGTAATGTAAGCAATTACTCACGAGAACGAAGTTTGCAGCACGAGCCATAGGCGAGTGCTGCAAAACTTTCGAGTGAGTAATTGCCATTACTTGCGAATGGAATACTATACCTTTTCTACGACTATACAATATTTTTTTAAATTAATTTAGTGCGTATTGGGGCGGCGGTGACGCGGCGGTATTCTGTTTATGTATGACACTATGTCGGTATTACAGATTTTTTTTTAAAGTGTCAAATATTGACAGCGAAGAAAAGATAACAAGGTATCTAACCTACAAAATGACAGATAATTATTATCCCTTGTGCGTATTGATGTATTAAATAAGTCACATTATAACACTTTTTTGGACGACTTAAATTTGTCGGCAAGCTCACCAAAATAGGCTATCAAAACATTTTCGGAAAATGAGCTTACATTTTTTCTGATTCGCCAATCCATAAACGCTTTGTTTTTTCGTATTTTGTCCTCGATTTTTCGGGCAATAAATTTAATGTGCGGATTTGCGCGGCTTGTATTACATCAGGTGGAATACACATTTCCTCTTGTTCGCTATCAGAATCCATTTTTTTATAATTATGATTAACGAATTACAGTAATTACTGTACACTGTACGTATGTGGTACGTATCAGTACGTATGTGTATTTCGTTAAAATATCTGACAGATTAAAATTGTTTGTAGCGCTCGTCGTTTAGCAACGTTGTCAACGCCATGACAACGTCGCTAAGCAGTCTCTCTAAACACGATGGAAATGAAAATCCGCGCTATGATTGGTTGTACGGCCGTGAGAAATGAAATATTGCCGTGAGAAATGAAATATTTCTCACGGCTCGCGGGGTATGAGGAACCAGGAATGAAATGTTTGTCATGTGTGTGGGGAATGGTTAGTATTACTTATCATAAATTGCCATGATAATGAATGCATTCATCAATAGGAGTAGAAAAAATATATTATTCTATAGTACAATATAGAACCATCCAACAAACGAAGAACATCTTGTAAAACAAGATGGTAGTGCAAAAATCATATCAGAGGAAGATCAAATAATGGAGAGATGGAAAGAGCACATCAAATCCATGCTAAATAGGCAGGATTAGCTAAATAATAGCGGACAAAGAGAGCACGAACAACATACACTAACCAGTTTCCATGTTTCCGAACTATGAGCAACTCCAGTTTTAAAAGCAAGTTATTTAAGAAACTTTTTCTTGAGCAATGAGCGAGTGTGCCTTGTGCATCAGTGGAAATACCACTTAAGTCCCGGTTCGTCTTATGTTTTTTTTCTTGTTGTTTTGTTTTGCACGTAGTAGATGGAATGAAGAGAGTTAGGTTAAGACAATTAGGTTAAGTTGAGCAGGCAACACTTTTGTGTTGGCCTGGACTTCGCCTACTCCATTGTATTTTGTCTTCAACATTATTGCTTTTGTTGTTGGAGAAATAAAGACGTTTATTATATTATTATTATTAGAAGGTCGAAATTAAGACAACCCTGTTCATGAAGCGATAGAATAGGAAAAATGGGAAAGGCTACAGGTCACAATCACATTAGAAGCAAAACGTAACCACTTTCAGAAAAGACTTAAAAATATTAAAGAGAAATATCAAACAAAGTTATGAGTTATGGCAAATTAACACCATCTACAAGAATGGAGACAACTACGAAGCACAATTAAAATTGCACGAAAATGGGTGCTAGAATTCCGGAAAAAGATAAAAACCAACGACCTTTTTAGTGTTTGCCAGTTTGGATTCTGCCTAGGAAGAGGTATGCAGGATCCTATCCTCATATGTGACCCCGCACGATAGAATCGCCCTAATTGCCAACTCTCGTTTCGACAGTATCGACTCCTGTGTTTGACGGCTCATAACTCTAAAACTACTGAACAGAAGAAAATAAGTAAAGTGTGTCATACTCTTAAATCATTTCTACATGTTGTTGACTATCAACATTTTTTGCCTCTCGGTGTAAACATGAGCGCAAAATAAGTGAAAAAAATTTACCTGATTTTGCATTTCTAAATTAACGCTCGTCTTTCTGATTTTATTTCTTCTAAATTGCTTACCACAAAAACAATTTTTATTCATGTTGCATATAGAGTCTCTTCTATAGATTTGCTTTTATGTTTTTTTCAGTTTTTATGTAATAAAGGGTGTGATCAAGATTTTGATGGAAGCGGATATCTCTGTAACAAATGTTAGCAGGACACATAGTTACCATGCAAATAATCCGTATTTACTGCGATACATCCCTGTTTAATAGCATTCCGACCATTTGTTAATTTTTTAGACCGAAATAAACATAAACAATATTTTGCGCAGGTCAGCTTCCCTCGCGTGTGTTTTCAACTTTTCAGTTAATCCGTCTGAATACGTTTTTGTAAAACAACTTATTAACTATTCTACATCTACATTTATTGTACTATAGTTAAATCGCACTACTATTCAAAATTCCGAAAGTGTTGTGATCTTAATTAGAAAACGATCTTACTACTACAGTGCTGTCCCAGCTACGTTACCATTAAATAAGTTACCAGTATATAAGTAAAAGAGTAACTGACATGACGTTTGAGAACTGCTGTGGAGGCTGCAGAGGGTGATTGCGAGAGAGGAAAAATCATCACAGGAGTACACATACACACCATATATATAATATTGTATTTAAATTTATTTCGGGCCGCCGTCATATAGCAGGATGCAAATGGGGGTCGGGTGTGACATTCGGCGAGATTGGATGAGAGTGCGGACGATCACGGGTCGAAAGTAAAGCGCAGAGGGAAGGGTGTGAACTTGTGTAAACATACACGGACAGACAAAACCACTCGCAGATTAGGAAGGAGGGAGTTTAATCTAACTCTGTCGCGAAAACGTTATTATCTCGCCTCCTACGGGGATTCCTAACCTGAGGCCGTTTAACGCCGATGTTATCTCGGCTGCAGCAGTTATTTCCCGCCTCGTTGTCTCCGAACTCGAACAATTGCCGTACGCCTCGCTGAATTAAATCCCCGTCTCGTAACCAGAAATTAGGTTATTGAAACGCGAAACGACACACGCAAACGCTTTGTCGACTCGTGTTGTAAGTCAGAGGTTGCCAAGTAGTTTTATGGAATAACAGCGAAGCAGGAAAAAGCTTTGCTAAGATGCAGATTTGCTGTCTGTGGTTTTGAGTCAGGGTATCTATCCATCAAAAGCTTCTCGACTTCATTCGAGCCATTTAAGCATACCCATGGACTTGTGGGCTGTATTTATTGGTTTAGTTTTGAAGTGCGTGTTATTTCTGTAGTAGTAACATTAGCGCTTGATATTTGACCAGCCATACTAACTTTTCTGAAAATCGAAATTCTATCTCCTCCAATATTGCTGCTGCACAGAAGATTTAACGAAACAACAATACTTCAACCACATGTTCTGCGCTACGAGCAATTATGTATTATTAATACTACTACTATTGGTTGCAAAAGTATTGAGCCCTGTGTTTGGAGGCTTGTAACTCTGCAACGACTGAACAAAAAAAAATTAAATAAAGTGCGTTATACTCCTGAATTATTTCTACATAACATGCGTGACTATCAAAATTTTCTGCCCTTGGGTTTGGACAGAAGCGCGAGAGAAGTGTAAAAATGTACCATATTTGAGCAGTTTTTAATAAACTCTGGTCTTTCCAATTTCTTTTCTCCTAAACCGCTTGCCCAAACAAATTCAAATTTACCCAGAGTATAACTCAAGATCCTGTCTACAGATTAGCATTTGTATTTTCCTAATTTTCCTTGCAGTAAAGGCTATAAACGAGATTTTCATGAGAGCGGATATCTCGACAACGAGTATTAGCACAACACGACAAGAACGAAAACAAGCACAACATTTTGTTTTGTAATTGGACTATTGAAATAGAAACATGGCTCGATTCGAGGTCGGCTTACAGCCTGCATCGCAGGCCCGTACATAGAATTAAAACAAACATCGTACATATTTATTGATGTACGCAGACTTGAAGTTGCAGGTTGGAAATGGTGGACTCTTTGTATGAATGAATAGTTTGCAAGTGTACAGCGAAGAGCTGTAAACATGTTTTTCTTTGTTTTTAACGCATTTTGAATCAACAGCAGCAATCAAATTTAATATTATCCGGTAGCAGCAAACAAATAAAATAACAAAATAATTTATTTTTTCTCAAACGCCAATAATATGCATAACAAGTTGCGTTTTGGAAAATCACGATTATACAAGGTGAGTTATTAGTATCCCGGCGGTCCATAGATAGTAAATCGTTTCAGAAAGAAAAAAATATTTTATACAAAAGTTGTTTGACACGCCATTTTCAATAACGTAAAATTATTTTCATTTATACAGGGTGTTGCATTTAGGTGTGACGGAAAGTAAGGACATTTTTTTAAATGGAACGTCCTGTATATTTTATTATATTATGAATACTACTAAATTTGTTTATCCAACCGTGTATGTTGCTAAGTCACAGCGTTAATAGCGTTAATAATATTCCATTGTTTTTCCAAAATATGCCCGTTGCAGGATCTTTTTAAAAACTATGTAAAAAGGTCACTTTTGCCGATTTTGCCTTTAAACTATGTGAGACAATAGTCAAAGCCAGTAAGTAGATGACAGTATCCAAAGATATCAGATACACTATACAGGGTGTTCAAAGGACTTAGTAAATTTTGATGTTTTTCAAATGACTTTTTCTCGAGTTTTTTAAATGGAACAGCCTGTATAATATGTGTTGGTTGTAATAACCCTTTATTTCGCTCCAATTTACATCTAGTATGTCATACACCAAATGTTACTATTTTTTCTGATATTTGCAATTTAACGAAAATGTAATGCAATTGCAAATTGTAATATTGCTGTGAATAAGGTATTTGGTAATTTAATGTAAAGTCTTCTTGACGATAGAAGAGATAATTTAGAAACGATTTAACCAGCTTAATCCTTATACAAAGTATTACCGTTATCAACATATTAATAATTTTATATGACATTTAGAAAGTATATTTTGCCATCTAGACGCGATTTAAAAATTTCAAATTACTGCTAAAGTAAATCCTGTACTTTTAGGTTAACTATCGTGAAAATTTGTTGACTTATCAGTGTTGAGAATCAGATTTTCCTTGATGTGATTTATGTGCTCACACACAAAAACCAAATATGCAACAAAAACTGATAGGCATTGTTAGACTCAGATTTTCATTCATAGCAAAAAGAAATCAATTAAAAACACTTCCAAATAACCCACTTTCCATTCACATTATCAATATTAATTATACGATGATTCATATTATCCCAATTTTGAATTGTATCTCCAGAAAAGTAACCTATTTTAAATCAATTAACAATAGTAAGTAGGATATTGTTGGTTGTTTTTTGTACTGAATACAAATCCGTTCTAAACGTAGCTCATCAAGACAAGTTTTAGCGTTTCAGTTTGTTTTTGTGTATGACCGCACATACCTATTACAATGAAACGCCTCCGCACAATTTTTACACAAGTGAAAAATTTTTCACGATAGTTCCCATAAAATTACACTGTTTCTGGTTTACTTCGGAGCCCAATTGAAGGTACTAGGTCCTCAGGTTCGCTCGCTGTACGTTTGTAAAAATTGCAAAACATACTTATAAAATTGTGTAATACCTTGATAACCATAATACTTCTTATATGAATAAATGTAGTTAAATAGGTTCTAAATGACTTCTATAAGCCTTTAAATATTTTACATCATGCTACCCAGCACGCTGTATACAGTGCAATATTAAGATACTAAATAGCATACTACTCTTTAAATTCCAAATATCACAAAAACTAGTAAAACTAGATATACGTTATAGTGAATATAAATTACAAAGAACTTAAGGGATATTTCAAATAGCTAATAATATACAGGGTGTTCTATTTAAAAATCTCAAGAAAAAGCCATTTAAAAATGCTTAAAAACTAGTGCATGCTACGATCACCCTGTATGGCGCATCTAACTTTTCATGACATCAGCATCTAGCTATGGGTTTAGTTATTATCTGACAACATTTTTAGGACAATATCTGCAAAAATGTAGTAATAACGTAGTTTTTAAGAAAAGCCTGCAAATACCAATGTTTTGACAAACAATTGGATATCTCAGAAACTAGCTGCTTTACACAGGTATAACTTACACAGTTGGAAAGACAACTTCCTTAGTATTCATAATATGGTATGATATACAGGGCGTTCCATTTAAAAAAATGTACTGACTTTCCGTCACGCCTAAATGCAACACCCTGTATAAATGAAAATAATTTTACGTAATAGAAACTAATGAGTCAAACAACTCTTGTATAAAACATTTTTTTCTTTCTCAAACGATTTGATGACTATCGACCGCCGGGATACTAATAACTCACCCTGTATAAATACAAAAATATTCAATTGATATCTAATTTATTGAATAATGTTTCTTGAGTGACTGCGTTGCGTGCGTTCGTCTTTTGCAAATATTCACCAAAAATGCTGAAGTATTATTCCAAGGAAGTAAAACAATTAATTATTAATGTCAAAAATTTCTTTTCAATTAACTATAGCACAGCTGTTGTATCTGTCAAAAATCACCATCAAGAAAAGGTACTTCTATTAGGTTTTATAGCAAAAAAATCTGATGCAATGAAGTAAAATTATTGTGAAGAATGAAAGCCTTTTTTTTTCGAAGAAGCCCCTTTCATTCTTCACCATATCTATTCCACTTCGCATTTTGGACATCGACCAATTTAAAAGTATTGTGGTTACCGGTAGCCCATTGCGAGTTTAATCCAATTGAATTAATCTTGGGTTACGTAAAAAATAAAGTTGCAAAGAGCCACAAAGCATTGAAAATTAAAGATATGTTAAATTTATGCAACGAAACACTGTATCAAAAGACATATGTCAAGATTGTATTGCATAATATCATCAACAACTGATTTTCGGCAAAAATATTATTGTGAAGTAATAATAAATCACAAAACAGAATATGTATACAATTCCACAAATAAAGAAAAAAACATGTATGCTAGTTTAAAAAATAAAACCGAACGAGAAAATGACAAAAATATTGAATACGGTCGTGAGAGTTGATCGTTTGAAATCGCAGCGCGAAGCCTCGCATCGCTTCCCGCCCGTAATCCCCTTTCCCCGAGGGGAACCATCCTGCGCACAGAATCGATTACATTCATTTCACTATTAAAAATTGCCAAATAACTTTAATGTTATTATACATCAATGGATGAGTATCACAATAAATAAGGATTGTTGACGTGCTCACTGCCTTGTCCTGCTATTATTCGTTTCTGAGATATCCGCGCCCATAAAAAGCTCGCTTACCGACTTTATTTTATACAAAATCAAGAAAATAAAAACGCCAATCTATAGAAAAGCCAAAAATTATTTTTTTTTTGTTAAGTGGCCAAACCGATGAGCTGAAAAATTTGATAGTCACTGTTATGTAGAAATGATTCAGAAGTATAACGCACTTTATTTAATTGTTTTTTGTTCAACCATTTCAGAGTTACGGGCCTTCAAACACAGGGCGCAATACCTTTGCAACCGATTAGTTTGCGAATTTAACCTTAGTGTTGTGTTACTAACATAACCCCTTGCGTAACCCCGGTGTATCCACAAATTCGTATTTCAATGGTCTGCTGATGGTATCATGGAACAATATTTGTACCGGACAAGTGTCGGCGTAGATCAAGGTGTGCCGGGGCGACGCCATGGCGGATTTCCTCGGCAGCGTCTACACGTATGGGCAATAATTATAACGTAGAACGAGGTGGTCCATGAATCCTAATGCCCAACTTCTAACGATCTGTGTACGGAGTCGCGAAATATTCCTGCGACACAACACACGTCGGGTCTGTCGCTACCGCTCTGCTGCGAAACCGTTCCTGGCAACTTACTATGCTGCAGGGTAATTTCCCCGGAGCACACCGCTGCTTACATAATATGTTTATGACCCCCGGTATTGTTTACCGCCCTCCTATGTCGGCGAGGACCGGCCCACCACCTAACTGAGGTACAAAGCCGTATTTCAGCTCAAAATTCTAACTGAAGATGATTAAATTGGATCTTTACGGTTAAATATTTGAATAGAGGACCTTAACCTTGCATGTGTCTGTCACATAGAGGTGAAAATCATTTAAGGTAGTCGCTACTATTAGCCTGCTCTCTAATCTAAAAGCCATTTTCTTCTTTCTGAACGCTGTGTGCGTCTGATACTTTTTGTGGCTTTCTACAAGTAATGACGATGAAATATGATACCTTCAATTTCTCTTTTCATTTAATGTCTTCTATGTAATAACTATGAAGTAGTGTAGGACATGATTGTATTTCAAGCAGAACCATGTTGTATCAAGTATTTAAAAAAATCACGTGATAGATTTTTTTTTTACTAAGCTTAAATGAAAGCTTGAACATTGAAGCTATGACTATCCCTTTGACGTCTATGATTATCCGGTACGGGCACGCTCGAGAATATTCGGATGCGCGCGCGTGTTTCAAGGTCAGCAAAGGTGCCCCAGTACCTACTCTCGAAAAATCCTGTGACTCACTGACAAGTCTTAAATCTCCATACCATTAATGTTCGAGATTTCAAGTGTGTGCCTACCATAGTGCCTATAAAAGACTCCAAATGACAACCAGTTAATTAAAGCGGTCCTACACTACTTCACAGACATCTAGTGATGCCAAATGAATGTGCGATTAAAATGTTTCATTGTTGGGGAAAAAACAACCGGATAAAGAGGGCAATTTTAACATCTTGACAAAATAACCAACGGGACGGCGGGTGTGTTCTGAAAGTAATAATATTTTATTTTTAAAAAAATATTGTTTTCAGATAAACCCTTTCGAAATTTTAGAAACTATTACATTAGGCTTGTTCGACCAATTTTTAAACACTGCTTTTTTCATGCTTTTCTATTGTCTCTTGATTAGTTTACATGACATGTTAGTTTCTTATTTTTTCATTGATATTTTGGTTTTGATGTATTTTATTGTAATTAAGATGCTGATGCCGTGTTTTTATTTTGTCTTGCGATTACTTACCTGAAGATGGCTATTAGCCGAAACCGGTTGTAAGAAATTAAACCTATTTTACAAGGAAGAACGTCACTTTTGTTTCTACACAGATATTATTATTTTGACATTTAAAAATAAAATATTAGGGGTTGAGAAAAAAAGTTAATAAAAGCGAATTAATTTTATATTTAAATGTTTGTAATTACAATAAATATACATTCCACAATTTTATCAACTTAATCAAAAAAGATGAACTTTCGTATGTATGTAGATACTAGAAAAGTTTATAGATATCAAACTGCCTAATTGGTCAAAATGCGCCAAATGAGTCTGAAGGCAAAAATTGTAATTTGGTTTTGAAAAAAAATCAGTTAAATTTTGTATTTTTGATAAATAAATTGTAATTGGAAAAATTTTTACATTTTTTAAATGCAACGTTAATTATTTTTTTTTGTGCGCTCTCACTCGAAAACAGCTGATTTCGTCAGAGGTTGGAGAACCGCTATGGAATTTTGCGGCTCTATGTGCGGCAAAGTAGAAAATACAAATTTCAAATAAACTACGATCACCAAGATGATTGTTAGTTGATAAGGAATATCACCCCGTTGTTATATCTAATTCTAAAAACGAGAAATTGAGCAAATTGTAAATAAAGTATAGCGACAAGTGTAGTTTTATTTTAGTATGTTGGCACGCATCTGACATCTACAGAGTAATGAACAAATATAAATCTGTCAGAATTTGAATTAGTTTTTTTATCCTTCACGTTTCGTCGAAGTGGTACCAACCTAACATTTCTTATACAGAAATATAACCATTTTCTATTTTTTTTAAATACATATTTACTCAAAAAGCAGCACAAAAAAATGTTGTATGTCACTCCTGCCGAAAACTACATAACGCAACTCGCTCACATGCGACGATCTGCCTTCGGCGTCGCGCCACATTACCGCTCGTCGCGCTATTCCGTACTTTCGGCATTTGTAACATAAATAACTATTACCTAACAGTCGATAGCAATAAGGTTTTTTTTTTTATATTTCCCTGTGAAAAAAGCCTTCTGGCTTGTCAATGTGGCAATCAGGGTTAACGAACATTTGAAAAATTCCTGCCTAAGCCGACATTGAACCTTGAAAAGCCTAACTTAAATGATTGCTAAAAAATGTCTAATATTTTACCAACGTGACAATCTCATCAAAATAATCCAACAGCTCCTATAAATATGAGAATACCAAATAAATGTATTAGCATTAGGTTAATTAGTATATATATCCAAGCTTTCATTTGTCCTACTTAGAGAATTCTACCAGGTCACATTATTTTTATTTGAAGGCATCATAAAGTGAAAAGCGTCTAAAATGTTCTCAATAACCTTGTATTACATAAAATTTGTTTATCCATTTTCTTTAAATAGCTACATTTCGAATTACACGTGGAATAACACTAACGACATAAGTTTGTTGGTAGATGCTTAATAAAATCCAATTACAAACACGAAAGATACAATAAGAACCATAATCATCCTTATCCGTCTAGTCGACCTGTCTGCTCTAAAATTCAAGGGAATTCGCACATCACACGTCTCACTCCATTAAAATAATCGCAACAACAAAAAATCAAGGCAAAAAAAACTGTCAGGAATGCCAATTTTGGTCAGCTTTTCTCACATTACCCCATAAGAGAGATCCAATTTTCATAATCCGGATCGACCTAAACGATTACACATATCGCCTTGATGCTCGATAAACTGGTTCCGATAAGTTGTAAGACCGCGAGAGAGCATACAGTCTTCTGGTAGAAGACTGACCGCTTGCTGCGCCGCCGTGTCGTTTTTTCCCTCCGGGTACAGGCGTGCAATTATTAATTTATGGTCTGCAACTGAGCATGGGCATTAGGCGTTTCTCAATCGCGTAAATTCATTCTCTTAGCGTGTTTACTTTGCAATAGAAATAGAGAACAACGAGACGACGACGGTATAGAGAAATTTCGAGATGTATCTTTGATGACTGCTTGTTTTTATCAGTTAAAGGCCTTAATGTCATATATTAGAACTTTCTGATGGGAAAACTGAATAAAAGACAATAAAACATAATCTGATTTAGTATATTAAGTAATACTCTTGACAAATTCACATCTGGGATTAATTATATTGTTGACTTACCGGAATAGTTTTGCCAGAAGGCAGCACCTGTGTTGATCAGGTCTATGCCGGAGTAGCCCCATGGTTTTGTGTCAGGGGGTGGTTGCTCGCGGATGCTCTGCGAGTAGTTTGTAGGGGGTGTTTCCACCCTTTCTCGTTCTTGACGCTCTTGGCGATCGTGACGCTGTTGCTCAGGCAGAGAACAAGGAATCTGCGGCGAGTTATTGTTGTTCTTCTGACAGTTCTGACGTTGGTGGTCCGATTGTGATAAGTTTTCTGGAAGGAGGATAAAAAATTGTCGGTCATCTAAAATTTGTATCAGCATTATTATTTATTTCTTATGCACTACTAAATTTAATTGTTGGTGGTCGTTCAAATAAAAGACTAGGTAAGTGGTGGTCCACTACTTAATTATTAAAATAAGGAATAACTATAATTCTGTAT
Source organism: Aphodius sticticus (assembly GCA_963966075.1). Classification (NCBI taxonomy): domain Eukaryota; kingdom Metazoa; phylum Arthropoda; class Insecta; order Coleoptera; family Scarabaeidae; genus Aphodius; species Aphodius sticticus. The sequence goes on from OZ014512.1 coordinate 13,435,137, forward strand.
TTTCGACAACCACTACCTATATAATAGTCACATGGTTAAAAATGATAGTGATTATTGACTTTTTTTTAGTTTTCGGTTGTCAGCAACGATATTGTTACAGATTCTTTTTATTTAAATTTCACTTGTGGGCGTACACACAGACAGAGATAGAAAATTTTGATTAATTCATATAACTATGCTATAACTCAAAAAAATCTGTTGTTTCAATAGAGCCAAGAATAATATTTCTTTGGGGATAAAAATATACTTATTGGAATATTTGACGTGTATAAAGATCGTTTATTTGTGTCGAAAAAATCAAGTTTTCAAATAATATTTATAATTTGATTAAAGAAATATATAAATCCTTTTGGGATTTAGCACCTCCTTGACCGGTGATTTCTCTCCCCAGACAAACGCGACAATTTGTGACTAGAGAGGTTACTGCGCCATCTATGGATTATGGAAGAGGTATTGACACTACCAATGCATTTATTTGAATCAAACTTGGACTTTTTTCTTTAATAATACGTTTAGGGAAAGCGAACAATATTTTTAAATAGATAGTATTTCTTTAAAGGAAAGTAATTTTTGATGGCTTCAAAAAATATTCATTTCACTTAATAATAATATTCCAAATAAATTAATAAATAGATTTGCTTCTAGATGAAGTATTCAATGCAGTAAACATAAGAAATATGTTTTAATCCAAAAGAATAAATTCAAAACTTTTTGTTCCTTATTCCTAACTTTTATTTTTTTGTATGCAGGACCCTCTCAATTTTTTTCTTTATGTCAATACTTAGGTAATTATGTGTATGGGCTCACAATCAAGAATATTTTTCATTTATTAGAATTTAAAAAAAGAAACTGTAGTTTGTTATTCTAGAATAAATTCACATACCATAGTTATTAACTTAATCAACAAAAAAATAATAAATTAACTTTTTAGTATAGATATAGATTCCATATAGATTCAATACATTTATTATAAGTACTTAATTTGTCAACAGTATAACAATCTAAGATTCTGGTGTGCTTTTTCATAGAATATGCTCTCAAATCGATAGATAGCGGACTAGCTCGATCGGAGATATAAAATGTGATAGTTATGTAATTATTGTTAAAGTTAAAGTTAAACCCGGCCACAGCATCTAACATGGCTAATGGTGAAATGCGCGATGCAGTTGTTAGGTTATGTAAGTTAGCTGTTATCTTACAAATGCTATAAAATTGTATTTACAGTTTAAAACTCAGCTATCAAAGCTGGTTTAAAAGCTGAGTTTTTATGTCGACGTACTTCAAACCATACATTAATAGTTTATTGCAGCAACATTGATACTAATTTGCAAAATTCAGTGTCACCCATTATTGATATTTGAACCACTCCACCTTTTATGACATGTCAATAATTCCGCCTTCAAAACGCAATTTCCATTTCGTCGCGTCATTTGGAATCAATAATGGCAACAACCCTTTTGCGTTTGCCTTTATAATTTGCTTGTCACGGCTTTAGACTTTAGAGAAATCTTTACCGAAGGGTGGGGGCGAGATTGGCTGGGGGTGAGTTCGCGAATAAGAACAATATTGGGAGTTTGACTCGCGATAATGATTGTGTAAATGATCAAGGCATGTTTCGGACGGGTACAGAAACGGAGCTGTCAATCAGCGGGGTAGCGCCCCGGTTTATCCCACCCGTCGTGCACCCCGCGGCCTTGCTAACTTTGGATTGATCTCTTGCAGATTACAAGACGTTTGCCTTGCGTCACACCAATCATTAGACGTATAAATTTGCCCCCCGCCAGATGTCTCGGGGAGAACTTCAGTTGCCAATATAATTTGTTCAATACTACTCGGATTGGAGAGGCAAGAGAACTGTGGAGAACAGCGGCGTCACAGAGTGATATTCTCAAAATTTGCTACTAACCAGATCTCATTTTGGTTGCCAAGCAGCTGAAAACTTTATAGATGATGTATATTTAATTCGCGTTTGTCAGTTCTTATACCAAACGGTTGGTGGTCTTACTCTTAAAAGAGGCTCAAAACAAGAGCTGGCTGATATTGACCCAAGATTATTTTAAATACAAAAATGCAATAATAATTCCTGGTATGTTTTCCAGGATTGTTTACATTTGAGTTAGAGTGGAAAATCTTGAAAATCGTCTTTTCATTCCCGTTTTAGTTAAAACTTCATTTGTGACATTTTTAGACAATGTTTTTAGACAATGATTCCGGGGTGCCTTATATATTCTTTGAATATATTCTTTGAATTAAACACTTTTAAAAAATGAGTATTGGTTATTTTTCAACTAGTTTCTCTAATATATTCTTTGAATTAAACACTTTTAAAAAATGAGTATTGGTTATTTTTCAACTAGTTTTTTTAATACAATTGAGACAACACATTGAGGCAACACTACAGTGCAGTGTCGTGTATTATAAGTTTAATGTTTACTTTGAGACCCTTCTGTTTTTTACCGGGCTCGTATTTGCCTCAAAATAGTCTACCAAATATGCATAGGTATTCGATATCTATTCAGTATATTTATGTTACCCCAGTTATGAATATTTTCATAATATTAAATAGCTTTTTCTCTTAAATTTACGTACGTGCAGCAATAACATAATTATGCCATTATTAAGAATATTAAAGGATTTATTTATCAGAATCAACTAGAATATTGGGCGATTGTCATTAAAGAAAAACACATACTCTTGCACCTATAGCAGCAAAACTAGAGCCAATCAATTAAAACTGTTATTATATTTGAAGTCAGGAGCATGAACTATCCTGAATGAAAACATAGACAGTATTCACTAGAAATGTGACAAATTCTAAAAATAGAGAAGGAAAGTAAATTGTTAGAATATTGCCTTGTGGAGGTTGTGTGCTTCTTAATTTATCGACAATTGAAATTTTTCATCATTTCATTGAAATTTTGGAGAGGCACACCTCTTCAAAATGTTGTATATGGCCAGAAAAAAATTAACTAGAATAATTTTTATAAATTTAAAAAAAGTATTCAGGGGTTGCTTCCGGCTGTCAATATTAATTTGTATTACAACATATTTATTTGTTACAATATATTTACAAAGTTACTACCGATTCTGGTTGCTTTTTTTCCGTAGAATCTGAATGGGAAAGTAGAACTTGGAACTGTGCCAAGCTCTTACGAATAAAGCAAAGAAGTATTTACGAATCTTTGCTCTTTTTGCATTGATTTTCTCAAAAACTGGAAAACAATTTTTTTGTTTTCAGATGTATTGATATCTACTCAAAAATAATATTAACCTAATAATTATGGTAGGTATTTAAAAAAAATATCAAATGAAATTGTTTTTTTGCTTCTTTTACGAAATTAATTTTCCTTAACTTTGACAAACGTTACCAGGTCCTAGATATTTTTTTTAAATTATAAAAAAATGCTCTAATATTTTTCAAGTCATCATTTTGAAGGAGTGGTCCTTTGAAAAAAAATGATAAAATAAAAAACATCTTTTCCAGTGCTTGTTCAGGTAAACAAGAACTTAACATATAGATGAAAACTTCGGGAATATAGTAGAAATAAAAAATTTTCAAAAAGCTATATCTCCACTCACTGATCATCTTTATGATTGTTTACGAATGAAATATCATAGAGTTCTCTCAATTGTGAGGCTTTGGCTACTGAAATACAATACGAAAGACCACAATGACAACATAAAAATAACTAATAATGTTAAAATTACAGTGTAGGAGGTTTTTTTGATGTGTATTATTTATTCATTTTCAACTGTTCATTCTTCACATTTGCCGTGAAAAGTGCTGGGAATAATAACTTGTCACAAAAATTAAATATGCTATAAATCTGAAAAAGAAAATGATTTGATTGTTTTAATTTAATTTAGTTCCGTTTTTTTAGGAAGAATCAGCAGAGCTTTATGTGGCGGTATTTGTATATTTAGTTATTTTTTACGATAATTGGCAGGTCTAAAAATTGAAAGGTCTAAAAATATAACTTCAAAAACTATCATATCTTATGCCTGTCCACCTGGTATTCGGAAATTTAATTGACGTGATTTCCCAAAAATCCTGCATCTGCATAGGTATTTCAACAAAAGTTAAATACTTATTCGTTATTTGACAGAATTTCAGACACAAAGCAGATTCTAAGGTACACCAGACACTCCTTCTTCGTCAATAACTTTAAAACTCAAAATTCAACTTCATACTTACCGTTGATAAGTCTTAACTGATCAACCGCTCCTGCAGCCTTCAGCGCCTCTTCCATCTGCACCCGCCTCTTCACCTCCACTTCCAATTGCTCGTGAAGACGTCTCCTAGCCCTGCGTTCCCTTCTCAACCGTTTCTGGACCAGAGCTGCAACACAAAATAGGGGAAAATCTATTAGGAGATCTATATCAGTGTCCAGAGTGAGCACAGCGAAATATCAACCCAACCAACCCTCCTACCAGCCACCCCCAACACGCAAAAAGGGAGGAAAAAACGAGAAAAATAAACGCCACAGTATCCCAGAGATACGGAGAGATTTGTCTGCAAAGCCACCCCGATATACTCGGGGGTCTTTATACTTTTTTACGAGACATATATCATAATGCCGGGGGTCTTATTCACAATGCCAATGCAATATTGTTTTTATGGGGCGTATATATATATATATATGTGTGTGAGGATGGAAGAGCGTCGATTACGGATGTGGATTCGTGGGGTAAACGAAAGGCAAGAAAGTGAGCTACCCCTGTGGTTGTGAAGGTGGATTGGGGGTGTAAGAGGAGGAGAAGGAACGAAAGCTATTTACTTTTATGTGAGTGTTATCATTGATAGCGAGTGACTGCGCGCGGGCCGATGATTTTTTACTGTTTCACTAAAAGATACACGTTAATGTGTTTGATTTTAGGGGACGCCGGCGGGAATTTATTGGGAAAAACAGAGGGTGAGGCGGCGATATTTTTTCTCTCGGTGGTTTTCTGTATTTTTTTGCTTTCTTCGGGTTTTGTGTGGTAATTCATATTCGACGATTTGGTTAAATGCCGCCTTAACGGTCGGTGCAAAACGAAAAAAACGCGGTTTTAAGAAGTTGGTAATATACTACCAACCACGGTCTACCAACTGCACTATCCACGGTGGTCTTGAAACGATTATCACCACTTTTTACCGTTCATTATAATTGTTTATTCCCAAATCTTTTGCATTCACGTAATGAAACAAAAAGGAATAAAGATCACAACAGTCAGAACCTGTCTAAACTGTAAATACAGAATCAATTTGTAGTGACAATTTGCACGACGAGATGGCGCCGTGTCAACAAGCACGAGAGTACATTATTTATGTGATTAATGTACAACACGCGTTAATTACAATTTATTTTAGTATGGTTGTATATACCATTCGGTTTAGGAGAGCATGGGTGTTAAAATCTCTATTTTATCTCCATTGTATCTATTTTAATGCCGTTATTTGATACTTAAAAATCATGAATAAATAGAGATGATTGAAATAAGATATTCATTAACAACTTTGCCAATTCAGATATTAATTTAATTGTCTCTTATGAACGCCTTGTCCTTTTTTATTTTACATGATTTCTGTGTGGTCAGCTTAATCGGTTGCCGACCCTTAAGTGGATTTTTTAATATATTAAATTTAGCGAACATATAGAAGACATATGTGATTGTGCTTTTAAAATTTGCACGAAAAGTGCCAACCATTAAATCAAAACAAGCTGTAGAAGATGCCTTTTGTCGCCAAATAAAAGTCGTATCTCATAACATGGTTTGCTATTTAAAAAAATCTAAATATATATCAAATTTAATTTCTGACCTTCAATTTCTGTTGGCTGATGGCGTAATTGACATTTTTATTTTAATGGCAAGTATCGATTTTGATATATCTCTTAATTTTCTTAATAGTTGAAAATTATGGGAATATTGATACATTTTCTTGGTTTATGGAAAGCAAATAGGCGTTTTCTATTGATTTCTTTGCGCTGAATACGAGCTTGAGAGTTGCCCATTGCGCCCGCACACCACTTGGACTCAGTATAATAAACGTCGAATACGATTTTACTAGCTAAGTATTTTTTTCACAATAACCAAATACGACTTTTATAACACTTGCTCTTAAAAAAATGCTGTTAAACATTTGTGAACAAACTTTCTAGGTTTGCTATGTGACCTTTTCGAGCTTTTTACGTCATTGGGCTCAGCTGGTAAAGGTTTGCAAAAGATACTAACACTTGTGAAGTATTGACAAAGAAAAAAATAAAAAAAATAAAATACTTGTTTAACATAAGAAAACATAAGAAAGGAAACATAAGAAAGAAATAAGAAAACATAATACCCATTTCATTAGTGATAGGTAAAAAAATTATAATAATAATTTTAATTAAAACTAATTTAAATAAATTGAATGAAACATGAAGAAGGAAATAAGTCCACATGTTTTTCAACACTATTTTTTTAGTAAATTACTAGGAGAATGTGCAGGCCTAATAGGCCTGCTGGTCGACCTAGGTAGATCGCCGAAGCGTTAAGAGGGAAACAAAAAGCCCGGATGCTGCTACACGCGCGACGTGATTATCTCGTACGTTCGAAGCGGTTACGGGGCGCCATCTATTGCTTCGTAGCGTAATGCCAACAGCGACATGATGATGTGCCGCCGTCTGGTGACCGCGTCGCGAAGCGCGCGGCCGTTGCCTAGCAACCACGATCGGTTGCCATGGCGACGCGCTGACCTGTACACTCCTAAAGCATAATCCATAAATTTACCCGAATCGAGGTAAAAAATAACGAAAACTGGGCCGAAAATGGACGAAATCGAAGGCCTAAGCGCTGTAGAATCAAATTTTAGGCGGAAAATCGGCGCCTGCGGCGCCGATTTTCGCTTCTCCGAGGAGCAGACCCTTCCCCCGATTCGCCGATTTTCGTAAACTTCTGGCGCGGACTGTGTTAGACTTTTAGTATATAGTAGGGATATTCGCAGTAAGATGTTTAGTGTGGTCTTATTGTTCTTTTTTATTTTAATTCCTAAACAAGCTGGAGTCGTTTAACATACGTTTTGTTAACCTTTCAAACGACCAGGGACCCCATTCTCGTCATCTTTTTGACGCGAAAGTGAGTCTTTTCGAATGGTTAGGTGGAAGGAGTGGGGATAGCAGCGGTTTCCATCTGAAACGTATCTATGAGCAAGTTTGCTTGTTGCTTGTTGCTCACTTTCGCTTCAAAAAGATGACGAGAATACGGTTCCAGAACGGTAACTTTTTAGGGAGTTAGAAAAATTAAATCTGGCTTTTGAACAAAAAATCCAGAAAAAGTTGTACGGGTTGTGCGGTTACATTGAGGGCTTAATATGAATAAAAATAGTATGTCACTGGAAATACCAATGATTTGTCAACAAAGCGCAAATCATTCAACGGTTTGTTACATTTGCACCAGGAAGTGGAGTTTCTATTACAGAAACCACTAGATAGCACATGAAATTATGGATGACGACATGGCAGCATTGTCAAATTCTGAGGAGGGATTTGTGGTATTTCAAGCAGAACTCGCTAAAATGCACAAAAACGTATTTATTTATTCTGAAACAGGCGTGATAGAAACAAAATTTGTTGGGCTGTGGTTATGAGAAGTCAGACTAAAGGAAATATTGGTGGTAGATGAGTGGGTTGATTTATTTGCGATAAACACAAATTTGCGGTCAAAACTTCCTTTTCACGTCAGGGTTTTGGGATTTTTTTTGGCAGAATGTTCACCACTTGTAGAATTGCTCTTTGTTGGGCAACTTCTGAGGTTCAAATACGTGCCCTGCGCAAAATAATGTATCTGGAGCACCGTTTCACTTTTAATTCACAAAATCGATGCTCGCAGAGTTAAATAAAAATTAGTTTTTTTAAATAACAAACGGTGTCAGTTGTAATGCGTTTATTAGTAATAACCATTTATTTGATAACTAAAAAAAAACGTGTTTCAATTTGTCTACCCAAAAACACTAAAGAAATGGTTATCTATCTATTACTTATCAACAGTCCATTCAAATTCCCTAATTCTTCCAACCAAAATCGAAATGTATGTATATTTAAATCAAGGAAACTCTCGTACTCAAATATCCACCAAACGTCATTTGGTCGAGCATCACCTAACATAACCTCCATCAACTCAATTCGAACGTGCGTCACGTCTCACCTATAAATTTTATTGCCGGCCATCCTACAGATTACAACCCATAACGATATTTGCCCCGGACACGGGGATGACACAGATCACAAAACTTTGTTTACCGCCGTGTCCGCTCTGCACTCTTGATGTCCGACAATATCGTAAAGAAATATGTCGTGTGTACGGAAGGGTGCATTCGATTCGATTGGTCATCGGGAATTTTATTTTCCGGTCAATCCCGCTCAAATGTGAGGGCGTAAAAACATGTGCAAGCCGCGTCCCATGCGAGTTGGTCGATCGGACCCCAATATAAAAACTATCAGTCACGACGGATCGCGCCGGTCTTGCCCTCTGCCGGACGATTTACGCAGTTATGTTTGTGAAGGCTTTTCCGCCAATAAAACTGGATTTTGGAGACGGGGAGTCGCAAAATCGTTGGATTTATTACGGTTTTCGGACGGTGTTGATAACGACTTTGTTTCTACTTCTTGAACAGTGAGTAGGTACATGATGTATAACCTGGGTTGGTGACGAGTAATAAATATTGTTTAATTCGCTTTTCTTTTTCGGATTAAAGATTATAGTAGTCTTAGAGTAGCCCCATTTCTTTACATACCATTTAACGCATAAGAAAATGTTCTGGAACAATTATTGTAAAACTTATGAACATTTTTCTAAAGCCATCGACCAAAGTAAATTACGGTTCAAATTATTATGATTAGGAGGAGCTGTTAGCCACAGAGCGTCCAATGGTGACTTGGTCCTCTAATTATCTTCAATTTAACGTACAATCATACAATCAAGTCATACTTTGCAAGCCAAATTATAAATTTACAAACATTTTTCTGTGTCTACTCAGAATATATACCTACTTTGGCGGCATGTCCACAATATTGTTGTATAAGGGTTATTTACAAAAAGTAAAACATCTAACATTCAAGGCTGACTAGCTCTATTAATTATCTACAATTTGACATATAAAACAACCTTATGCATTGAGTTTAGCAGGTTTAGCAAGTTATAGGCATTCTATTATAACATGATGTGCGGTTCGCTTCATTAGTGATATCAAATGTTAGGTGGATAACACTGTGTTACAGTGAAAATATACTTTTCACGAGACATAGTGTAAGTTGTTGAGCTGGTAGAACTGAACATAATGGCATATACGAAATTTTCCAAACACCCCAAAATAACGATTTAAAAAAAAAATTATTTTCAGTACTTATTTGTATAGGGTGTTTTTTAGAGGCGGAGAACTTTAATTTGAAATTAAACAAAAAAAGGATTTTTATATTTATATTAATGAATTGTTTTTATTTCAAAGATAATTGTTTGGCATTTACATTTAAATATGATTTCGGGCATGTGGCTCTCACGACTGGTGCGTACATGGCGTAATCTAGAGATCCAATTTTCACATACCCTTTGCAGTACTTCAGGCTGTATTTCGGCAATCACGAGTCGAATGTTGGCTTCCAAGTACTCAAGTGTTTCGGGTTTATCGGCATAGATATGTGACTTTACATATCCCCAAAGAGAACAATCTACTGGCGTCAAGTCGCCCTTATTAAATTTTAGAGGCGAAAACTTAAATTTGGCAACACTGTTCTCTGCAAGAGCCAATGTGACAGTTCTCGGCAATTCATTATGATAGACTGACGCCAGAGCAACGTTTCGAAAATTGCTAAAATTTTTTTTTTTCGGTGATGAAGCACACTTTTGGTTAAATGGTTACGTGAACAAACAGAAATTCCGAATTTGGGGCGATGAGAATTCACGAGCTATTGTCGAAACATCATTAAATCCACAAAAACTTTCACATAAGGACCAATTATTCCACCAGCCCATAATGCGCACCAAATGGTCAGTTTTTGTGGATTTAATGGTGTTTCGACAATAGCTCGTGGATTTTCATCGCCTCGAATTCGGAAATTCTGTTTGTTCACGTAACCACTTAACCAAAAGTGTGCTTCATCACAAAAAAAATTTGAACAATTTTCTAAACGTTGCTCTGTCGTCAGTCTATTCATAATGAATTGCCGAGAACTGTCACATTGGCTCTTGCAGGGAACAGTGTTGCCAAATTAAAGTTTTCGCCTCTAAAATTTATTAATGGCGACTTGACGCCAGTAGATTATTCTCTTTGGGAATATGTAAAGTCACATGTCTATGCCGATAAACCAGAAACACTTGAGTACTTGGAAGCCAACATTCGACTCGTGATTGTCGAAATACAGCCTGAAGTACAGCAAAGGGTATGTGAAATTTGGACCTCTAGATTACGCCATGTACGCACCACTCGTGGGAGCCACATGCCCGAAATCATATTTAAATGCTAATGCCAAACAATCATCTTGAAAATAAAAAACAATTCATTAATATAAATATAAAAATGTGTGCTTAATTTCACTTTAAAGTTCTCAGCCTCTAAAAAAAAAACACCCTTTATATAAAAATGCAGAACTCCGTCATTTTCCATTCGATTTCCAAAATAAAAAATGCCATTGAAAGAGGGAACACAGACCATTATAAGGATGTACTGTTCGATCAGATCCAATAAAAAGTCGAAAAATTATTGACTCTCAAATTCATAAGCTTCCAATTATTTTTAGATTTTCTGAACATTAACAACAGTTTGATGACCTGTTTAAATCCATAATATTTTATTTCTATTTTTTTGTTCAAAGCCCATTTAAATTTGCTTATTAGAATTGGTCGAAATTTGACTGAGTTATCGAAGTGTAATCACCGTCTTGACATTCACTCTTGATTCACATTAACTAGACCTTATTTTGTTTATTTATTACCTTGTTTTATTGTATTTTAGTCTATGTAATATGTTATTATTACAATTGTGTACACTATTAGGACGATGTAGGTCTTTAGTATCACTAAATTTCATATAAAATAACAATCAAACTGATCCATAAGCAGTAAGAAATCAGCTTTCGTGCATGCTTCTGTGCAAATATAAAAAAGTAAAATGTGTGACAATCGCAATAAGTTTTGTTACGTCTGCGGATTGTTTGTGGCCAAACACCATGGGCTACAATTAGTACAAAATAAATCAGTGGTTAAGGCACACAACATATTTTTTGACTATCCGGTCACTAAAATTTGATAATTCTGTTAAATTTCAACCGATTCTAATAAACAAACGCGTATTAGACGCAAATTTAAATGGGCTTTCAATAAAAGAATAGCAAAAAAAATGACGGATTCAAACAGGTCATCAAATTGTTGTTTAAGTTGAAAAAATCTGAAAATAATTGGAAACTTCTGAACTTGAACGTCCATAACTTTTCGATTTGTTATTGGATCAGACCGAACAGTACATCTTTATAATGGCCTATGCTTCCTCTTTCATTTGGATTTGTTATGAATTTTTATACAGGTGCAAGTACTATTTTTTTGCAAGTAATTTGTTGAAAAAAATCGAGATTCTGTGGGTGTTTGAAAACTTAGATAATAAATCGGGTTAGTCCTCCTTTGACGCTCCATACCCAACAACCCCTAAATCACAATAATTTATATCAATAATCTATGTTTTTATTTTGGGGGATATCGACGATACGTTAGACGACGAATTCTGCTAGGACTACCTACTATTCGCATATAGATATACGTTTTAAAGTTAAGTTTTTGAACATTTGTTTTTTCTTATAAATGCTGTATCTCAGGAGCCAACCATTTTTTCAAAGAGATAAATAGGCTTGAATTATCTTAGAATTACTTAAATAATCAAAAAGTAATAAAAAATCGGCTAAATCGCGATATTATTCGGGAAATATCAACGATACGTTAGACTACGACCTATACTCCAAGGAGTAGAACTCGCGCAGAAATGAGTTGGGATATGATTAGATAACTGTTACATGTTTGACTCTTGGAATATTTTATTACCATAATTATTAACATATTTATTAACATAATTTATCTTTATTGCAGCACAAGAACTCAAGCCGCAAACAACAAAGTTCAACCAAGTTCGTCGCAGGTTATGGCACCAAAAATGAGGAGTCCTAAAGTAGAGACGGTAGGTACAGTATGCATCTCTAATGAAAGACTTGAAGAAGGTTATATTCAATAAAAAAGAAACCACATCATCATCCCTACCATCTTTTTTATATGATAAAACCCAATCCTCAAAAACAAAAAGTTTATTTATTACTTTTATACATCAAATTATAGGTAGTTTGTTTGTATTGATCCTGTAAAAGTAAAGTAAAATTGTTCTTTAAACAAATAGCGTCAATTCTTAAGTTATAAAGGCTTTAGTGTTTAAAATTCTGCGACATTACAAAAACGCAGCATTTGTGTCTAATTTGACTTCAGTATCATAAATAAACTAAAATTGCGTATAAAATTTGCGTGGACAGGCATAAGTAATTCTTAGAAGCAGTACCATAACAAAAATTGCTCTGCGGTGGTCTCAAAGTGCCCAGGTATAAGAATAATCAACCGAAAGTGAGTATTTATATATTATGGCGTATGAAACCGAAATGCGACCAGTAATTATTTCTTTCAAAAGGAGAGACGTGTAATCACCGGCTGCGCACCGAATGTATGTAAATCTCCCAACTCTTTTAATTTACTCCGGTAGTCTGTCCGGTCGGAGATTCTAAGAACCATTACAGACAACCATCGACCGATTTGATTGACTCTACGCTGATCAGTCGGCGTCCGATTCTCGGAAAAAAATCGTTAATATTGTTATCGACAGATCGGAGAGCTTTACAAGTTAACGCCTTTACATAGTTTACAGGCGTTTTCATAATATGGAAATGTTACGACAGGAATAATAATGACGAGGAAGAAGTGTTCAAGTCTTTCGTCAAAATGATTTTAATGGAATTTACGACACAACAAAAAGAATTTTTGTATTACCATCTGCAGTGTAATTTTTTAAACCACACGGTCTAAAACTTTGTAAATAATAATAATACTTACACATCATATAAGAACGATTTTAACATGCTCCAAAAAATGGAATCTTACAAGTTATGTTCTAAAACAGTTAATTTGGTTAGTAACTATTTTTGACATTAAATGCCAATTATCCAACAAAATGGACGCTTGGTCTCAGTCTTCCAAAATAACAATATATGCAAAGTTTAATAGTAGTTTATGTTACGAGTGCCGAAAGCGCAAAATGGCGCAACGAACGATATTGCAAGGAAGTGAGTTGCGCTATGGGCTTTTCGGCTAGAATGTCGCATTAAGTATCAACTGATTTGGCTATCTTAGTTTCTTTTAGATTTGCATTCCGTACTTTGCAGCACTAGTTACGCTATGGCTTATAACGTGTCTACGACGTCGACCGAAATGGCCTACTTACGGATGAATCAGCACAAAAAAATTATTTTATGTCCTACATGATCATAAAGTGACATTTTACATCTTAGTTACCGGGACGAAAACAGCTGCTTTTTTGCGCCCTTGGGCGATAAAGGATTGCCATGGTTATATGTCAAATATATCACATATTTGTCATTCAAATTGTAAATTTTAAATCGTCAATGTCAATTATTGGCGATTAAGGTTATAAGTTTGACAATGAATTGTCTGTATTGTCACTCATTAATGTCAATTATTGGCGATTAAGGTTGTAAGTTTTACAATTAATTGTCTGTATTGTCACTCAACTCCGAATTGTTTGTATGGTTATTCAACTCCGTAGATACGCCGTTACTTGATAACGTCAAAATACTTATTAATATTATTCAAACGGAGGAACAAAACCATTGTAGGACATAAAAATTTGTATGTACCTCGGGCATTACTTGATGTTTATATCCTCGGGCGACTTAAAAAGCTCTCGGGCCTATCGGCCCTCGCGCTTTTTAAACTGTCACCCTCGGGGCATAGACATCCGTCTTAAGCCCTTGGTACATTAATAACTATTTTCTTTACAATTTTCTATGCTGCTATTTTTAAGAATGGAAAGTTGTTTTTCCATCTCGTTATATAGGTACGGTTTTAGCGCAAAAAGTCCAACATTGCTAGTTTTACTTCTTTCTAGATTCTGATTATTTCTTAATGTATTGCATTTTTTCGCAGTTTATGTAAGCGCCCGCATACCTCTTTAAGAATGAGTGAGTAAACTTTCAGCATTTCAGGTGAAAGTAAAAAGTAAAGTTGACTTTTTCCTACGAGAGAACCTTTTGAAATTTCTAGCATATTGGGTTCAGCTGGCATAAATTTAGTAAAACTTTCCAAAATCACGTTTTTTGTATTTAAGCTGACTTTTTGCGAGAGGAAATTATAAGCCACGGTTGTATTCAAGGCAAATAATTCTATCCAAAACGCATTTTCATATTCCATTGAGATGATCCACGTTTGCCAGAGTTATGAATACATTATAATTTTCAACTGTCCTACTATAAAAATTGTATGTGCGGCCCTATAAAATTTCTAGTATCATTTAAGACAATTAAAAAATCTACTCAAATCAGTAAGAAAAATATGGCGTTGCCATTTAAGGGGGGAGTATTTTCCACAGTTTTGCACTATTTTATGTTCAGCGAATTGTGTCCAGTATGTGTGTTTGTATTAAAAATTTATATATGAAAGCGTGTGACGTCATACCTCTGAAAACATTTGAAGATTGAGGAATCCCAATCTTTACGTATCCTTGCGCACACACGATTTTTGATAACTGTAATGCGTGCTATCTAACACTAGACATAACAATTTTTGAAAAGTGCAGCCGCATCAAGTGACTCCTGTGGTATAATGTCAGTGTGTTCCTTTTAATTTACACTTTGCGAACTGATAGAGGAAACTAATGCTTTATTTGCTACGAATGTGGCCACAATATTGTTGTGGAGATACTAACCTCAAAGCTTGGCCAATTTTGTTAACATTACTGGTAAGAATCTGTGATAATTTGATACATAAAGTAGGCTAAAAATATGGACATTCTTGACAATTAATATCATAGTTAAGGGGTGAATAGATTACTACCAAAATATCTCAGACCCGACTCTCGAGTATGTACATTACAAAACTAAAATTATTTTTAACATTAAGCCACCCGTACGGCGGTATTGCAACATGGAAGTATACCGTGTTTTGGCATATACTATGCATATCAAAAGCTCCCTTAAAAAGGTTGAAAATTGAACTTTCCTCAGAAATGTGTACTTTGGTTATAAAAACATCAACGTGTTCGAGAACTTTTCACCGTTTCCTAAATTTTCTCATGGTTCCATACTATAAGTAAAATGATTGATAAAATAGGTAAAACCATTGGCTCAACTTTGGCCCAACTGCTGAAATTTCTTTCCAAATTCTCCTTAAAACATTTGCCGCTCAGTTGATGACAAATGAAGTCAAATTGACTATCACCTATCTAACATATTCTTAAATTTTGAAAATGCAGCCTAGTTTAGCTTTAAATAGGTTTAGTTTAGAGCCTATCGCTGTAGGTAGTCACATTTTTGTCTTTTTCTTGTCCCTGTAACGCCAAGCGTAGTTTTCGATACTTTGAAAGGTGTCAAATTAAAATTAAATTAAATTTAAAAAAATACTATTGAAAGGAGAATCATTAAACCCCTTTTGACCAATAATAACAAAATAAGAAAGTTTACGTCAGTTTGAAGTTGGATGTTTAGCGTGTAATTGAGTAAAATAAACAAGACCAAAAATAAAACAAAAAATAAGTAGTGACAATAATAATGTTGCATAACGTTATCTTAAAAAAAATGAATGCAATTCTGCTTGGAAAACAATGACGTGAAAGCGATTATAGATATGAAAAATTGCAGCCCGCTTTGGCGAACAAAGCACTTCCTTGAGCGCCTGTAAACGCATGTCATAGAAAGCGTTGCGAACAAAAGAATAAATACAAACGCGGTAGCAAATCGTAGAAACGCTTGTATCAACAGTTGTACAAACGGTAAAAGTCCGGGATGCCGGATCGGATTGTTCTCGGGACCACCAACGGATGGCGCCTGCGTCGCCGCCTTTCGAAGTCACCGATGCGGAGAGCCACCTTATTACCTACTCTTTTGTATAACTGTCATCCCGAGATCATCATTTTTATGTGATTAATACGAATCCGAAACATTTCGTCCCGAAACTAATTAAATACTTCTTCGACCGCGTCTATTCTTTTTTCTACGCGCGCTTCTGAGGTATAATAAAAATTTTGATTGGTTTCTTTATCCGGGCCCGTTCTAAACTACCTAAAAATTGAGATTTTTTCGTTTTTTTTTGTCGGTGTGTGTTGCAGGTCGGGATATCTAACTAGATGAATTGTATTTTGGTAACGTGAATTGACTAAATTATTCTCGTCTTAATAATGGATTAATATTGGACAGAACTTATTTAACTTATTGATAGAATTATTGAATCTACTAGGATGCTATGGACCACAGGTCAACAAAATTGAGATGATTATCTAAATTGTTTTTGAGGTATATAATTATTCATTATTCATATTTAAAAAATGATATTTAATTTTTTTGCTTTGTTGGGCTGGATTTCATATTTTGTTTTTTACTTCTTTGACACCTTTGTACAGTACTTGTGGATTTATAGCTACCAAGCTCGGATAAAGTATCTGCAATTACGGGTTCGTGTTTTACTCTTTCAGTCACATCTCACAAATAAATTTATTAATACATTATTATTTATTAAACAAAGCATAGAGACAAATCTCTAGTCCAATAGACACCAGTCATTATTTTTCTTTTTTGGTAGCTTCCTTTTTCATTTTCTACAAAAGCCAGGCAGGTTATCTTTTTATTTTTCTCGAGTTTTTCATTTTGTTGCAGCAGTTGTAACTTTAGCCCTGGAAATATTTTAATATTTGTTTCATAGAAAAAGGCAGTATATGTACTGTGACGGGTGTGACATACTTCCATTTTAAAGCAAGCAAAACAAATACAAAAAATAATAAAGTTATATAATTAATTAATATATAAAATTTATAATAATATTAATGTAACATCATTAGACAGAAATTAAAATGTTTTCAGCATTCATAAAGAAAAAATATCTTGTGGTCTCAATTTTGTTTTTTATATTCATATGTATATTCGATAAAAATATATTAACCCCTGCTACAAGGAGTTAAAAATTGAGAATTTCAATTCTAGAAGTTCAATATATTAAAAAAAATACTCGAAAAAAAATTATCTGTAAATGACTATTCTGCCCAACAAGGAACAAAATCGGTGAAATGAAAACGTAAAAGGTTTATTTCCGTACAATCTGAAGCAGAAATGCGAAATTGTGTCTAGTTTTCAGGACAGAACATGGATTTTTTTGCAGTTTTTTAGCACCCCATTTCTCAAAAACTAGGCTCAAGTAAAAATTTCTGCTTTCAGATTCAGATTATGCGGAAAAAACATCAGAAACAGTTATCACTTGTTGGATTTTGTTCATTGTTGGTTATGATAGTCAGGAAGGTTAGATTATTGCATTTTTGATAAATTAGGTACTTGAAAATATGTGAAATGCTCTGATATCTAGACTGAAAAGTTAGTTGAAAAGCTAATTGTGGTAAAACCCAAATAAAAAAGATAAAACCCAAATCCATCTCAAATTTCATAGGAATTAAGCATGTCTATAAAGGAACAAATTGAGAGAGTTCTGCAGAAATGTTGAAATTAAGGACCCCTATTATGCCTACTTAAGTGCATTTTCACTTACGAGTATACAGGATAATCCATAATTATAGTCAGAACATTAGAAGTCAGAATTTGCATCAAAATGTAAAAATGCGAACAAGTGATTATTTACATATACATATACAGGACATGCGATAAAACCGCGTTTTCATTTTTCAAATACTATACACAATTGTAGCAGAATCTATGGAAAAAATCATACTAGAAGCTGTAAGTACTCAGCTTTAATTTTTGTATTTTTTCCAAACTAGATAATCGGAAGTTATTGTAAATGCAGTACCGCATTTGTTTTTTTAAAAACAAACAAAACAGATCGTTAAAAATTAAAAACACTTCACACATGTTTATTAAAACATTAAAGTACATAATCAGTACTTCGTTTATCTAAACTAAATGATTTCTCCTCCAAGATTTTGTTCCATTTTTCATCAAACCGCACCGGTATCACGTAATATATAGCGCAAACATAAAAAATCCACCGCACCAAAGTGGAGAGACGAAGAAAAAAAAACTACATAATCCGCACAAAAAAGGAAAATAATAAAAGTAGTAAAGAGGGGGATCTTTTGACTTATCGGGACTCCCTCTGCCGTTTTTATTGCCGAATTCCCTTTCGGACGGCATTTTTGCGCGTACATAAAAATGCGACGTCGATTCGAAATCTCCACATATGCGATGGCGCGACTTTTAGGGCCGACCACCCTCCGCGCTACATAAACATTCAATCAGCCGACAAAATCTATAATACCTATAAATGCGATATCAATAAGGACCTCTCTCGGGGTTTCGATCCTTTTATCCACAGCCAGCGTAGGGAACACGACAACACAGAACTTTACATAAAGTTACCTTTTTATTATATGTATTTTTAAAAGTTTCGCGCTACCTGATATAATGCTCCTTCATTAAAATTAGACATATTTTTGCCTCTATTTAAACAACGATTTAATTGAGTCAAACACAATTTTGTGTATGTGTATACAATAACAGTAAACCAAGAACTTCGTATACTCATGGGCAATAAACTCCGGAAACCTGTATTTATTTGGGTGTTCAAGAAAGCTTTTAATCATTTTATTTTTAGATTAGCTAGAATATCAGAATATTTGTAGAAGGTACACACGATGGGTAGAATTTTAAAACTTATGTATCTAATGTTATCGATATTATATTATCATGAAACACAACTTTTCTTTACTTTATACAGGAATGTTACTAAGCTCGACTACAAATATACAAATTATACAGGGTTTAAATAAACTAGGGAACTCTTCAAGTACTATAACTTTTTTTTAATTTTAAAGCTTTGCATCAAAATTGTGGATTCAGCCTTTGTTTTCAAAATATCGCACTTCAAACTTACGACGAAATGAATGTACAGTAAGTAGACTGTGGACTATATATAGGATATACCATTTTTCCTACAAAACTTCTTTACAGGTAGTACCTAAATGCCCAGACAGAGTAACAACTTTCATATGGACTTATTTGTTTTCGTTATTCCTTAAAAAGTTACAGCCGTTTGAAATATAACCAAAACTGTATTTTAAACCACTCTTACTTCTTTAGGAATTGAAAAACTAAAAAACTCGACATAAAACTTCTTACTCACTTACTTATTTTCGAATTGTTTGATAAGTATTTTATTTTTCCTTGTTTTGTTAATATTTAAAACGGCTGCACACAGAAAAGTGATTATTTGGAACGAGAAAACATAATTACTTGAATTTATTTACTAGATTCAAATGCACATTTACTTGGATGTAGAAAGTTAGGTATATACAAGAAATGCCACATACTCAATATAAGTAAAATAATTTCTCAGATAAACGCTGTCAACAAATAAATTCTTTCTGGTATAAGAATCAATATTGTATTGAAAGAAGTAATTGAATTTTTCGTCCCAAAAATGTTAATTTCTCAAATGAAGTAATAGTAAATCCATCCAAGTGCGTAGTTACTTGATCCAAGTAAATATAAGACATTTAATATAAGTAAGTATTGTTTACTGTATAAAAACTCACCAATTATTTAACTGAAGTGATTCTCACTCTTTTCAAGTAATGTCAAGGTTCGCGCGCCCGCGCGTGGTCCTGGCGCCAGCCTAACCTAGTACGCAAAACAACAACGAAGTACCCGTAGGGAATGTGCCTTGTGATTTATTGGGGATGTGTATTGTGATTTATAGTGTACAATAAACGTTTCAACATGGAATAGTTTGATGTAACGCACGCAACAGTTTAGAACGAGTAAGTAAATATAACATACCTATCTTGTTAATTAGCAATAGAAAACGTATTTGTGCCAAATCTTTAAAATTCTTACATTAAGTAGCTAAAAATATTTACCGGGAATAAAAATATACACTTCATTGAAGACTGTTTACTTACTTCACCACAGTAACCACTTTCTTAAATCTAGTAATTATTCCAAGAAATAAAATTTCTTGGTTGAAGTCAATAATCTCTCGCGTATATGCGAACCTACCAACTACTTCAGCCAAGTAATTCTCTCTTCGTTCGAGAGATCACTTTTCTGTGTGTGTAGCTTTATAAGGATTCGAAGCAATAATAATGTAGCAATAATTATTATAATTCCGAAGCATTAGCGATGAACCACAATTTGACGACAGAATAATTATTCTTATTAATAATATAATTTAATTCGTTTCATATTCCAAAACACTGTAGACAGTGTTACACGATACTGTACTATTCACCTATTTTGTGTTGTCAAGCTAGTAATTATTCATTCATTATTATCAAAAGAAGTCTTTTTCACGTTCTTCATTTCCTTTTCTTTATTAATTTGTCGCACAAAACTTTAAAAGTTAAATATGTCGAAAACAAAGACCGATAGGAAAGTTAATATTTTCGCCTCCAGTTATGAACTACCCCGTTTTTTTGTTCAGTACAAAGTTTAAAAAGTTTATTTTGCCACATGCGTCTGGATGTGGTTGGGTTGGGTTAACCCGGTAGAAGTTCGCGAAAAATGCCAAAATAACATATTTTGTTTATCTTCAGGATTTCAGATAGAAGTATAAAGTTTAACATTTCAGCTCCTCTTGAAAACTCTACGACATTGGCTTGGCCTGATTTTTTTTTATTAAGGCTATAAAATTTTAACATCGTTGAATACAGAAAGAACGCTTTAATTAATTTTAGAGATAAAATATACCGGTTCCATTAAAAAAAAAGCAAAGTTATAGCAACCGCCAACAAACCCGAATAAGCCATAAACAAAACACAAAGTGACAAAACGTGCAGGAGAATTCCCCAAACTACTTTTATTAAAACATTTTTGAATTAAAGTAACAATTAAAAAAGTCAGAGAAGTTATTACAGAAATTATTTCTTACTTATTTATTTACACCTGTGTAAAAGAGGTATAGGTTATAAACTCTTTGATCTTTTCTGTTTTTTGTCAGTATCATCTATTAAGTACTTTTCCTCGGTTGGTATCAGTGCGGAAGAATAGAAGGAGATGTTTCAATTTTTGTTGCATAGATGGCGCAAGAATGGTCTGACACCGTGATTTTGTTTGGTTGTTGAACGCTATAGTAACGTAAAGAGGGCTATGACCATTAAACCTTGCGGAATCTGTAGATTTGGTTTATTGAAAAGGGAGAACAAAAAAACAAAAATCAGAAACAGTGTAATTAAAAAGCAGAAAAAATCGAAAAGCGAAAATTATTTAATTATTGAAGAAGTCACCTTGGAAGGCTATGAAATAGAGTATAAGACATTGCAGGACACCAAATTTTCATCAATAACGTGGAAACCGTCATTCAAATACACAAAATAAATTTTCCTCGACAATAAGGGGGGCAAAATCATAGATTAGTCCACAAAAACTGAATAGACCACCAATATAAATTATGCACGGACTCCAGACACACACCTGTTTTTTCGTGTGCCGCACATGTCCGTCTGTGTACGTGTATAATGTGTGTTGTGTGTGTGTAGTGCTGTGCGAGGGCACGGGTAAAAAAAATTACGGAGAAATGGGAGTGGTCTCGCCGTCGGTACAATGATTGTCGTGCCAGCCAATCACGTTTGAAAGGTAATACCAGGTTATAATGCATAATGTGTGCATATAAGTCTGCCTCTATCGGTGGGGTGTAAAACGCGTTTTATCCGTCTCGCTCGTGCTTATTATTCTCAAGATGGAAGGCTGACGGGCCGATATATGATCGATACATCGACAGCCGCACCGCACCGTCCGTCGTGCACCTCTTCTCTTCTGTATTTGCGTCTGTGTGTGTGCTGACTCCGAGTCTTTCTTTGTATGCGTGTATCTGTGTGAGCGCTGGCTGTACGGAGATGGTTACAAGTGTGTGGGTACGGAACGCAATCGGGGCTTTGTCGATGTGTGAACTGGACTTTAACACACCGCAGATTTTGGCCTGTGAACGGTGGGAATTCGAATGAGGCTGCGAACATGAGGATGCGCTGATATTGCGAGGTGGTTTTATGGGCGTTTCGAGAGTTTAAAGGAATCCTTGTACTCTCATTTCACACTGTTATGGTCCTTCGTACAAGGTGGCGAAAGAGTCGCCCGATTTTCTAAGAGGAGAAAGCGTGTTTTATTATTTAAAGTTTTATTGACTTACATTCAAATGTAAGAATATGTGTGCAAGATTGGGCAATTCCGCAATTTATGTTCTAATATAATAATCTACCTTTTTGGCTCACGTATGTATGGATTTACACAAAAATCGATGAAATAAACTCATGGGAAACTCATGATATAAATTCACTTAGAACAAGTATGCTACTATGGATGTTAAATAAGTACGTAGGCTACTATGTATGTTGTTAACATACTTATTTAGCGATATTACTAAAGATAAGACACAGTATTAACTCGTTATTTGAAGTGCCCATAATAAATATCTTTAGATATTTGATATTTTAAAAGTTAAATAAAATCAGAAATAACCAACAGAGCTTCTCTGCTTAGCAAATAAATCAAATAAAAATTCTAAAATATGGATTCGTAGCTCAAGAAGGACTAAAGAATCCATAATGCTTTACATTGTATCCATACCTTTCCTACCCTAAAAAAAGTCTAAAGGAACCCAGATCAAGCAATAATACCTCCTTCCCTGAAGATGCTTCTGCTTTCTTACCTTGTTTACTTTTGGGTCTAGTATCTCCTTGTTTATAAAAAAATATATATTTTGATTCGGGTGCCTTCGTCTGTTGTTACAAAACAACTTTTCGTATAGATTCTAGTCTCGCATGTCTCTTCTCTCTTCCTTTATTTGTAGATTTTTTTATGGTGTTGCATTAAGGGCACATGTTTCATTCATGGCGTTCCTGAATGATCATCAGACTAATCGAACAAGAGAATATAATTTATGAGGTCAATGATGCAGAAATGATACTAATATAATTCCGTTGTTCCACATATAGGCAGTGGTAAAGTTTGGATGTTTTTGAAAGTGTTAATATTAGAATTGAGTAAGGCATCCATATGACATCCATCCAGAAGGATTTATTGTACCCTGCACTGAAGCACTTATCATTCTCTAATGGAATTATCCGGAATTGGAGGTATACAAAGAACGTGAGGAGTAAAAACGTTGCCCAAGGAATTTCAAAATACTTGGAATCAAGAGTTTCCTGCTACACACAGAAAAGTGATTATTTGGAACGAGAAAATATAATTTCTTGAATTTATTTACTAGATTCAAATGCATATTTACTTGGATGTGGAAAGTTAGGTATATACAAGAAATGCCACATACTCAATATAAGTAAAATAATTTCTCAGATAAATGCTGTCAACAAATAAATTCTTTCTTTATAAGAACCAATATTGTATTGAAAGAAGTAATTGAATTTTTCGTCCCAAAAATGTTAATTTCTCCAACGAAGTAATAGTAAATCCATCCAAGCGCGTAGTTACCTGATCCAAGAAAATATAAGACATTTAATATAAGTAAGTATTGTTTACTGAATAAAAACCCACCAATTATTTAACTGAAGTGATTCTCACTTCTTTCAAGTAATCCCTTTCTCTGGAATAAATATGCGCACCGTGATTTTGTCAAGGCTCGCGCGCCCGCGCGTGGTGCTGGCGCCACGGAACCTAACCTAGTACGAAAACAACGAAGTACCCGTAGGGGATGTGCCTTGTGATTTATTGGAGATGTGTATTGTGATTTATAGTGTACAATAAACGTTTCAACACGGAATAGTTTGATGTAACGCACGCAACAGTTTAGAACGAGTAAGTAAATATAACATACCTATCTTGTTAATTAGCAATAGAAAACGTATTTGTGCCAACCAAATCTTTAAAATTCTTACATTAAGTAGCTAAAAATATTTACCGGGAATAGAAATATACACTTCATTGAAGACTGTTTACTTACTTCACCAGAGTAACCACTTTCTTAAATCTAGTAATTATTCCAAGAAATAAAATTTCTTGGTTGAAGTCAATAATCTCTCGCGTATATACGAACCTACCAACTACTTCAGCCAAGTAATTCTCTCTTCGTTCGAGAGATCACTTTTCTGTGTGTATGATGTTGCGGATTTTTATCAAGTTTATCAAGAGTTTGAATTTTTGTAATTCGTGCCTTTTCGACCTAGTATTATGTCTTGAACTTTAAAGTGATGAACGATAAAATCATTTAAATACGCTCACTTTTCCTACCAACACACAATAGCCCTCTTGAAGATTAAACTGTTTTGTGAAATACCTATTTTATTTCTTGCGGAATTTGTTCTAGAACTAGTTTGCCCTTCAATACAATACAAATTATAAAACATTCTTACACCCGCTTTGAAAAAATTCCTTAAGATAACATGGTATATATTTCATAAAACAGTTTTTGTACACCTATTGATGAATATTCATTACCATGGCAATTTATGATAAATAATACTGACCATTCCACACACACACACATGACAAATATTTCATTCCTGGCTCTTCATATATCGTGAGTCGTGTCATTTCCCACGACTTTAGAACAAATCACAGCTCTGAATTTCTATTTCCCTCGTGTTTTGAGCCACTGTTTAGCCATGTTGTCATGGTGTTAATGACGTCGTGACAAGCGCTACAAACCAGTAAATAATAATCTGTCAAAGATATTTTAACGCAATACGAAGTGTGCGGGGCACACAGTTTTCAATGCCAGTTTAAATCATAAACTGAGTTCAAATATACAAAATCGGCATTAAAACCCCCAGTCCAAGAGGTCTCAAAAATTAGTGAGAAATGTATTTATATTAAAAATTAATGATGATGTTTAAACAATAATTATTTTCCCAAATTCCGACTTGTACCGACTTTGCCTGTTTTAGCTTGCCCAGTAAGGTTCCTTGCCTAGGTTCTAAATAACTTATTTGCCAAAATTTTGATGGATGTTTTTCTAACTTTTTATTAAACAGCAAAACTCCGAAGTTAAAGCCATAAAGCCATGGAATACCAATTTGCAGAAGTTTTTAAGGGAGTTAAAATTATATTTTTATGATATTGTCTTGTAGTATTTCAATTCTACAAGCAAATTATAAAATTTCAGATTATATTTTAGAGCCGATTGATACCAAGGTAAGTATTTTAATCGTGCCACAAAACCGGTGGATTGGCAGCTGATTTTTTTCCGAAAGGCGCCAAAATTTCTTCTTTTTTGCACACAGATGAAAAATATCACGCGGCGGGTCTGTTTACATCCAGATTCCATCAACCCCGACATGAGATTAGCTCGATAAATAAAAATCTAACTTCTTCGTCATCAGTAGAAGGAAGCTCATTGCTGCCATCGACCTAGCAGACCCTGATAGGCGTCCGTTGCGGAGATAGCGTCTGCTCACATTGGCACATGCCGTTTTCTCAGATATATCACCCACAAAGAGGGATATAATGGTTTTCAATATGAGCCGGGGCGCCCCACGGTGCCACGCATTAGGTTATGGCTCGCCGCGGGTGGCGCTCGCGCCCGCCTCGCCCCCCTCTCCCTATCCCCTAGCCCGTAACTAATTATAACACTCATTACCGAAGTTTATTAATCAATGTTCAATAGCAATCATAGCCATTGGCCCCGGTATTGTTGTTATGAGACCGCCCTCTCTTAACTCGTCCGCCCGCCGCCAGCGCGATCTGTCGGCGAGATTGTAGACGAGCCGCGCCAACTAGAGCCGAAGCCGTGTCATGGCCGTTCCGATCCGGATTGCTTTATGTTTGACTGTGGAGGAATTAGGCGTGATTTTTTGTTGTTGTTGGTCGGTGAGACCGATTTGTGGTTAGATGAGGCGTTATTAAGTTTGTAATGATCCTATACACGGTGTTTCAGAAGGATTTGTTGACGTTTTATATAGTGTAGTTTATGGACACCGTTGCAACACTGGACTTGACTGGACACTGGACACCGTTGACTTGGACTTGAAAAACATGCTCTTCTGATTGTTTAGATTTAAGAGTTTTCATAGATTATATTTATTATAATAAACAATGATAGCTATAAAAATACAAGACAAAATTAAAGTTGGACTACTTCTGAAGCTAATGTAGTTGAGATGACGTTGAACTCTACTCTATTCCTCTGTCTTGCTCTTGGAGTACATTTTATGAACGCATCCAAATTTGTTAAAATATTTGTAATTCCTACACCACTAACAACATTTGACCGACAGCGCACCCTGGCGGCAAATGACGTCAGACCGTCTTTTAAGTTTAAATATTCTCTACATAATTCATCCTTCGTAGCCCAAAAGGAGCATGCATGTTCGAGCTTTAATTTTATCCTACGTAGAAAGTTCTAATGCTTTCTTTGTGCGCTTTCTTTGTGCAGTTTATTTGGTATACTTTTGCACCATGCACATCTCAAATATACATTGAGTTATTGAAAATGTATGCAGAATAGTCATGTCTTATAAGATAACTCATCTCCGATAACGCGTCGTTTACAAGATGCAGAGAGTTAAAGAGAGCCAGAATATGGACCAGCTTTTAAACCCCTATTGAGAAACGATGTCGTATAAGATATCAGGATAACTCCTTTAAAACTATAACTTATAAATAACTTAGAAGAAACGCAAAAACATAGTTTTCAAATTCCAAATTGCAAAAGAAAAACAGCTTGCAACCGATTTTCTGTTTTTTTTTAACAAAATCAACATAATAAAGTTGTAAAAAATGTCATTATATTTGTTAGTTAAAAAGAAAACATATAATGTCTACAATCATTAGACAAATGTTTGCTTCTATTATTACCTACATCATAACAAAAAGATTTTGAACTACACAAGAAAGTCGCGGATCGACTTATCAATATTGTTGGCCATTACTTATGAAATGAAGAGTACTGCATCAGCATATAACATAATTAGGAAAAAAAGAAAATTGTCTTTCACAGCAAAGCATGTACGACACAATAATTTTCATAAAAGGAATGTAACAATATGCATAATTCTGGACCCTAGAGAGTGGAACTCAATGTACATTTCTACAAAAAAATAACAATTAATATATTAATATATTTTTAATATAATATTAAATAATTCAGTATTTTTACATGTAGGTATGTACAGCATCTAAAACCAGTTTTACTTTATCATACGTAGTATGATAACGTATTGCAATAGTGCCGAAAAAAAATGAGATTTTAACGGAAATATGTCCTTTTGGGTCCGCTGAACAATTTTGACCAAGGTAGAAAAAAAAATGTCTGTGTGTGTTTATACCCGTTCTTTTTTGTGGCGACGATTCCCGAGAAACTATTAAAGGTAGCGGGACGAAACTTCATATTTGGAAGTTTCATGACCAAACTTAGAGCCGCAAGAATTTTTGTTCAAAAGCATCCAAAGGAACTAGAGGTTTGCTCCTAGCATTTTAACGATTTTGCAAATGAGCTGCAATTTCTGTAATTTCGTCAAAATAGTAACATTAATAGTTTAACTCGAGTAGGTCCAATTTAATTAATAGTTTAGCAAATTCTATTTGATCGGGATCGGTCGTGTCTCCATTAATATAAAACTCGTTACCCAGGATTTGACAGATATTATCACTGTAATGACAGTAGGTAGTGCCAAACGCTTATGTTTTGACAATACCTACTGTCAATAGAATCAAAACATCTGTCAAATCCTGGCTAAACTAGTTTTATTTTAATGCAGACACGACCGATCTCGATCAAATAGAATCTCATGCAGCTAAACTATTAATTTTATATATAGTATGATAAAGTCATGTACCTGGCCACATCAGATTTTTTTTATGTTAAACCCGGTTTTACAATAAAAAAAACGACAAACCCTAGCTCTCATCAACCCTCGTTAAAGACGTTGAATAAAAATAAATTCAGTTAAAAGTTAGCGCTTTCATTTTCCCTGTTTCTATAGTTGGTCCCATCGTTCGGATCTTTCAAACTATCTGCAGCTTGCAAAATGTGCGTTCCCGGACATGAGCTCCTTATCAAAATCAGGTCTTCTCTTTAAATATATGTACCTATAGGATAGCAACAGCCTGTCTAGTGTTTGTTAATATAATAAGTGATAATAACAAATTTGCATTTCGTTATTTATTATCCTAATTGTAGAATTTTCAAATTTAGCAATTTTAGTAATAAATAATATTTCTGTTATTTATCAATTTATTATTTAGAATTTTTATTGGATGCTCGATGAATACGATTATACAGTTTTGAACTTTGTCTATAAACTTTGTTTATTGAACTTTGTCTGTACTTTATCTTGGTAGTAAATTCATAATTGTGTCGCCTTTCTATTTGTAAGTTAATTATGGAGAGTGAAAACTTTAGTTTCCATTGTGTCATTCTTCATAAAATAATAATTGATTCTGTAATTATACTAATAATTGTTAAGAACACATTAATAAAAGATATAAAGACGACAATAATTCAACTAATTTACTGGAGAGAGAAAACTTTAGTTTCCATTACGCCTTTCTTCATGAAATTATTGATTCTAAACTCACAATTAACATTATTAATAGTACATTAATATATAAAGGCGATAAAATTTCTAATACCTTACTCAATTACATGTTTAGATAATATTTAAATCCGAAAAAAGGTTACGACCGTAACAGACATATAAATTTTCAGTGTGAAAGCAATTCGAGTTTAACTAAACATATGGGCTGCCTTATTCACATATTTACTTTAAAAAAGCAACAAATAAGATATAATCGTAATACATCATAAGGAAGTGCCAATTAAAAAAATAAGATACGTGATTATATGCAGTTCTACTAATATGGGATGAAAACTTTTCAAACTATCAACCCAATACCCGAATTGCTTTACATAGTACAGTATCTTGCCGCTAGGTTGCTCTGACAACGAGATAGCACACCCACCATCTGATACTCTGATGACTGTGGTGCTAATAATTTTGCCACCGTTCACACTTGATACGTGGGTGGATGTCATAAAGGATAACCCCATCTACCAGGAAAACTGAAACCGATATAAAACCGAAAACATCGCGAACATGCATCGACGAACGATAACGTGATTCCACCAAATGACGAAGATGGTTCTCTGCTTTATCAATTTTACTTTAACACTCACAAATCGTTTAAAAAAACATTACCAACACTAAATGTACTTTAATGATTTACAGAAACTTGAAAATAATCTAAGAATATTATCCATAAAATATGAAATTAATAGTCTATTATCCGCACAGCGTGCATCCTTCATCTTTAATAATACAAGACAACAGGAGATAATTAAACGAAACAATGAGGAGTGCAAGTACGCCAATAATTAAGGTTTTTTTTAATACAAAAAAAAAAGAACTTCTCGTGGATAGATACCGTGTGGTATGGGTCTTGTGTTCTTGTAGAAAACGGTGTTGAATACGGTGCAGTGTCCTTGCAAATTAAGCGGTATTCAGATGGGTTAGGAGACGACAAGTAATGATGATGATGCACCCACGGTGTAATGATGATGGCGGTAGATGCATCAACGTTGTCGGACAACGATGACGTACGCATGTCTTCGACTAGGAAATTGAACCGTATATATTACGGTATATCTGGATTAGTCTTTATAGAAAGGCAGATAGAATAATAATGAGGTACGATTGAAGTGTCATTTCGACTGCTTAGTTTTGCTACATCTTTTAATGAAACTCTTGGGCGTTAGATTGGTTTCTTTGCATGTAACTCGTTATTTACCTAGTAGATTTATGGGATAATGGCGCAAACATGTGTTTTTCTACTTTGCATTCACAATGCACACATTGTAACACTGTTTTCGGTGTTACAATTAACACATTGTAATACCGAAAACAGTAACATTTTTGTCTGATTGGTACACAGTGATATCAAATGCCATATGTCAAACGTACAATACATAACCCAACATAACCACACGCTGCATCTTCTTAATCGCTTGCAATCACATAAACTGCGAAATATCAATATTCTGTACATATTTAAACATGGGTGTAGCCTGCTATAGTATGGCCAAAGGATTGGGGCTTTCTTAGTTTTGCTGTGTTCATCAAAATACGCCAGCATGACGTTTACGGTGATGTTTTACGACTCTACTAAGTGATCGTTATCATTCTTTTCAACTAAACATCAAATCCCCTTTTCAGATGTAATTCAAGGACCACATTTACTTTAATAAGGTATTATGCGAAGATCAAACCTGCATCGTAGATACGAACGATTTTAATTACTGCTGCGAGATTGTATATGCGCAATAAATGGTTTATCAGCATACACGTACGAAGCTATAGTACATTTAAAGTGTAGAGGATTTCTTAGTTTATATAACATATAAGTTTTCGGTAATATTTTGGACGCTTGGATGCTCTGTTCAATTCATATTCGTTTTTGTCCGTCGCTTTCGACTTTGTCTTAGTTCTGGTTGTGTGCAACATATTTGTATTACCTCCATCACATGTAATTTTACTAAGTATAATTTATTCTAATAAACTACTTTGCCGAAATTAGAATTGGGTTTCAATTATAAGTGCTTGTAAATATATAAGCCGCAACGGCTACGTAGTGGAATTAGGTAGACACCGCTATTAAACGTTAAGCCTTATAACAATTCTTTAGTAAGTTCTTGTTCTTCGAAGTAACTAATCAGTCACCGCCAAACACTTCTATTCTGATTATTATACTTATGAAACCACTATTTTAAAATTGTTAACTTCTTAGGTTAAGTTTCATGTATTTATCACAGTAGGGTTAAAAGTGTTGCCCCAAGCTCCATCATGATCATCGTTGCGACCTCGCTGAATATTTATTCAAACTTGTAGGCTAAAGTAGAGTAAAATTATTCACAATTAGATTTTGTCATGATTTTATCTCATCCATATCATCCTTAACGAAGTTGACAGTTACTACAGTGCTACCACGTGGTACCCGCAAAATACCCTAGATTCTAATTTAGCGCGATATAGTAACCACAATTTCTAAACTTAAAATTAATGACGCAAAGTAGAAAAAATAGTATATTACACTCGTTTTATAAGACGTATTGGTGCACTAGTTCTATTTCGGCACTCCTCGATACGCTCGTCGTGTCCAAAACAACTCGTGCGCCAATTTGACGTCTTATAAAACTTGTATAATAATATACTATTTCTTCTTACAATATCTTACTTTCTGGGTATTTGGCTGGCATACAAAATCCTTGAAACTCGGTATGTGGTTTAAACTGGCATTGTAAAAATCCAGCCTAAAATATCTATCACAGTAATAAGATAGAGGCATTGCCATGTGAAAAAGTTTTGATGATGTCCTAATGATGCAAAAATGGCAAATGATTATAAAAAGTTGACCATCATGTCCGAGGATTTTTTAAAATAACGAACAGTTTCATTTTAATGAATTTATTTCATACTTTTCGGGCTCATTTTATAAATTACTCACAGAATAATATTTATAGTACAGTTTATAGTTTTAATAATAACCATGTTTTACAGGAACCCACAGTTTTTGAGATAATCACGAACAAAACCTTAGTTTATCTTCACTTCGCCCCCTAATGGGATGGGATTACCATTTGAGCGATTATTTGAAAGATCAAAATAGAGCAGGGTCTAATTTCAGTGATGATCTATATTTTATTTTTATTTGTCCTGTATCTTTGGCATGTGTCCTGCTTTCTCCAAACCCTTGGCAAGCTAATTAATTTTGGTTTGCCTTGATGACCCTACAAGCAGCATATAAATAAGTTGTTACTCTTATGTCCTTGTTGGCTAAGCCGAACTTGAAAACGCCAACTCGTACTTAGGTACGAGTTGGGTAAAATTTGTAAGTTTCTAGCGTTCGGCATTTTCTTTTTAAGCAGGTGTGTAACTTCCTAAAAATTTGGCTTTGATTTTTTGACATTTACGGTAAAAGTACTAATTTGCGAGTACAACAAATATTTTGCCCTCATTTTTCAATTTTAAATATTTATTTTTTATGCATTTAATACATTTAAAAACAAAAATAAATTTAAAATTGACACATGTCTCTATCCTTTTTGAACACTATTTTGCTTTCTACTGATCGGAGGACAATGAGTTTTATTAGGAAGTTCCTAGAACCTTTCATTCCCTACAAAAGATGTCTCTAGCCTCATTCGTTTAGACGAATGAGGCTAGAGACATCTTTTGTAGGGAATGAAAGGTTCTAGGAACTTCCTAATAAAACTCATTGTCCTCCGATCAGTAGAAAGCAAAATAGTGTTCAAAAAGGATAGAGACATGTGTCAATTTTAAATTTATTTTTGTTTTTAAATGTATTAAATGCATAAAAAATAAATATTTAAAATTGAAAAATGAGGGCAAAATATTTGTTGTACTCGCAAATTAGTACTTTTACCGTAAATGTCAAAAAATCAAAGCCAAATTTTTAGGAAGTTACACACCTGCTTAAAAAGAAAATGCCGAACGCTAGAAACTTACAAATTTTACCCCATTTTCAAACAAGGACAATTTTAAAGAGACAAACAGTTTTTTCCTAGATTATTTAGTAAAAAATTGAAGATCGAAGGTCGGCATTTTAGGAAAAT
The DNA here is from genome assembly GCA_963966075.1 of Aphodius sticticus. NCBI lineage: Eukaryota > Metazoa > Arthropoda > Insecta > Coleoptera > Scarabaeidae > Aphodius > Aphodius sticticus. The sequence goes on from OZ014512.1 coordinate 13,467,918, forward strand.
CTCCAAAATGTGTTCAAACTAAAAAATGAGGATGATATATTTGTTTCTCGCAATATTATTTAAGCATAAACGTCATTAAATACAAAAAAGTTGAATATAAAAACTCAGTAGAAGATATGTTTAATTGAATACCAGCGCAAATAGTATAATATCGAAAATTCGAACATCTGTATATTGATAGCCCGTAGTACTAGAGGCATATTCTTTGGAGAATTAAAAGATGTCCATTAAGGCTACAATTCCGCAAATTTTCAAGGAATCTAGAGACAAAATATTTTTACTGTTTGCGTACAAATTTTGTATATGAAGCAGCATTAGATTCCCAGCAAAAAAATGTATTTACTCTTATATATAAAGACCAATATTACAAGAGTAAAATGTATGAGCTGATTGAATTCTTTAGAAAGAACTATGTATTTGGTTTTTAGATAATTTGCAAACTAATGTAAATTAGCTACCACATTATGTAATAACTTTTACCGAATTTCAATGCAATCTACAAACCGGCCGGGGTCACATGGTTGGTACCGTATACATGCATGAATTTGCAATACAATAATAACGAATTGTTGTATTAGGGCTATTGATCACTTCGGAAATAATAGTGGGTGTTTTAAAATCGGCGCGACCACAATGAGGTCTTTGTTTCGGATTATCTGTACGCCGCAAATTGGCCAGGGACCTGTGTATTATATCGATGCATTTAGCGATAGAATCCACGCAGGACCAAGAGCTTAATTGTGACCGGAACCATTGTCCTCCGTTCACTGCAACGATGCCAAACAATAACTACCCAAAAGGCGCCGATTAAAATAAGTTGTATCATCTCTTTTTTTTTTAATTGATACTGCAGGATTTTTCGTTCATTAGTATTTCAGTGTTGTGGAAAATGATCACACTGGTAGAAATTTTGTTTAACTCAAATCAATCGTTGTTTAAATAGAGGCTAAAATGTATTCATTTGCTGCAAAGAAGGTTTATTTAAGTAAAAGAAAATACTTTACTCTAAATAAATTTTCTTTGAGTGTGGAAAATAAATATATGTTTGCCACTATTCAAACAACGATTTATTTTAGTCAAACATTTTTTTACCTGTGCGGGAAAGAGAGAGAAAAGCAAAATTCAAACAGTCCAGAGAAGAAACTTGCGTGCGTCAAAATTCGTAATCCTAAAATTTCACGAACCATGTTGGGCGTCTCTTCTTTGCTTATTCGAAACCTGAACCCACAGATTCCTCGCATCTCAAATAAAACCAGAAACTTTGTCTTTTTGCCTAATTTTCTGTCTTTTCATCAGTATCTTTAAAACCTTGAAACATTAGCAGCATTTCACGTACAAAAAAAACAATAGCAAGAACCTAACGTGATATGAACGCTTTAGAGCCCGGATTCATATCCACTACATTGAAAAGCCTATAATAATTTTTCCCATTTTTTGTGTGTGCAAGAACAAAATTTAAACAAACTGAACTGAATTCTGAAAAAAAAACATACTGAACGTCAGAGAACAAATACACCATTCCATATGAACAAACACACTAAATATATATGATATATTATGTACATTACGGGGTGGTCCAAATTTATACCTCGCAATATTTTTTCTTTGCTGGAGGGCAACGATCCCCCAATCTATTTTTTTTTCACGTTTCGAATTTAGAGAAAAATTTGCAGGAGATTATCAGAAATTGTTCAGAACTACCAAAGGAAATCCATAACCACTATTTTTTACCGCCCTTACCCTCTCCTGCAGTACCCTAAAATTGAGGCAAAATTTTCCACAGTTTTACAAGGTTACTTTTTTTGGCAGAAATTACTATTATTGGATTATTGACATGTTTTTGTCATATTTATTACGTAATTTAAAATTTCCCCTACTGTCAATAGTATTAAAATGCCTGTCAAATCCTAGCTAACTAGTTTTATTTTAATGCAGACACGACCGATCTCTATCAAATAGAGTCTCATGTAGATAAACTATTAATTTTATATATAGTATGATAAAGTCATGTGTCTGGACCCATCAGATTTTTTTTGTAGGATATAAATAGTAAAAATTATGAATTGAGTTTTTGAGGAAACCCGTAGGAACAAAAAAAATACAAAAAGTGCTTAATTCAGTCAAATTTCAACGTTGATTTTATTTTATTAAATTAAAATTTGTATTATAATTTTTAGTCATACGGAGAGTAATCATAGTAAATAAAAACATGATAATAATAAATAATAACACAAAAATGTCGACCATGTCCTTTACAATATGAAGATTTGTGTTAACACATGATGTTTGCATTCCCCTAAGCCTTATTCTTTTACTACAATCAATTTGCAATCCTCATATTCCAACTTATTCTGATATAGAAAAAATATGCGAAGGAATATTTGGTACCATTACATGTTGAACACACTGTACATTACTAATATCGTTATAAGACGTGATAATCCGTAGCATTGAGAGCAAAGTGTATAGCATACATAATAATCTGATAGATGACATAATAGGCACTACAAATACGATAACAACACTCCGAATAAAATTGCTATACAAATTAAATAAAATGAATTCTAATCCAGTAGCCGTGATAAATTCTTGTTTGTCAAAAACAATAATGCCCACGTGATTATTTATTTACAAGTTTAGTATGTATGCACAATGGCTGTTTGATATGAATAAATAAACTCTTATATTTATATACGAATTTCATTTGTAATCGAAATATATAATTAATTGAACAATAAATTGTGTGTATCATAGCTCCCAAAAAGCGAGTACTATAAAACTGCCACTCGAACAAATGCCGGATGCGATAATTTCATTTTCGGTTACATTTTCATTTATTCACTAGCACCAACACAGACGCACGGTAGTAGGGAGCGTTGGTGAACTACGGGCATACAAAATACATCAATTTATACCCTTTCATCATCGAATACGCCGCTACAATCATTGCTAATTCTATATGCCGTTCAATTGAAAACGGGCCATTGTACAGGTCACAATGTGATATTTAAATTTGGATACATTTAATTACCAGTATTGCACTCTCTGCTCTCTGAGTGAAACGTAACTGAATTTCGTGTTTGCCCTACCCATACCGTTCTGTATGTAATTGTTGGCGAGTAAATCAAATCGAAGCTGGTATATATAGTTGATCTGAATGCGGTGACACATGGTAATTTTGTTTAAAAAGCGTTGAAATTAAATTTTTAGTGATGAAAGATGAGGGAAGTAAAAGTGTTGTACTGTAGCTATAGATTCTATAAATACTAAAAAACCATCAAATAATATAAAACAGAAAACTGTATGAAATATAATTCATAAAAAAAGTTATTGCAAAGAAAGCTGTCATAACCAGTGGTGGTGTGTTGTGCCGAACATTTCCAGTAGAGAATTATAGCTATAGTCATCGACAAAAATATCCCCACATATTTTGATATTCCTTATATTTAGATAGAAGTGCCAGATTTGATGATATGCTAGACACTATGTATGTAAAAGAAGTAACTAAGTATGTAGTTTCTTATACAAGAAGAAAAAAATGGTAGTTTATAAATAGTTTAAATGTGCATTGACTCAAAGAAATCTCTCGTTTCGATAGAGGCAAACAAATTTTCTTTGTGGATAGAAATGTGTTTTAAAAGGAAAGAAATCTCTTCTTGAATCAAAATAATTTTTTTGGAGAAAGAAGGTGGGTTTTTATTAAAAACAGAAATATTAATCTTAAGGAAAAAGTAAAAAGTAAACTAAAACGAGTATAAAATAAAATGTTCGAGGTTGTTCTTCACTGTTCTTTTATTTTTTAGAATATACGTTAGTGACGCGTTTCGCCCTAGCGTCACTAACGTATATTCTAAAAAATAAAAGAACAGTGAAGAACAACCTCGAACATATTATTTTAGAAACCTGTTCACATGCGTACAATTTACTAAAAATAAAAAGAGTATATTGTATAAGTATAAGTGAATGTCAGTTAAATAAATAGTCCAAACAAATTAACGTCACAAAGAAATAAGCTAATGTATTCAATGCAGTAAATAGTTTTTGTACTAAAAAACTGTTTTGATCCAAAAGAAGAATTTCTGTAAAAACAAAAAAATTTTCCTATCTGTGTAGCAACTAGCAATTAGGCAACTTCAGATACTTATGAACTCTGTTACATTTGAATTAAATTTGGTTTCAAAGATGTTATAGCTTTAATCAATATTGGTGATTTTCATTACTATACAGTGTGTCGCCAAGTAACCCTACTAAACCTGTAGTGGACCAAAAGGTTTATTTCTTGAGAAAAAGTCATTTTTAATAATAAGTTATATCCTAAAAATACCATAATCAGAATACATATTTATAGGAAGTACAGGGGTTTCAAAACAAGAAATTGTTAAATTACTCAAGAGTAAAGTATTAAAATCAGAAATTTCCTGTGTCAGATATCATTATTAATTAAAAGAAAACGACAAAAATATCAAAAATCGACTATAAGGCGGAAAATTGTGTATAAGATTCTATGAATAAATAGTAATAAAATAACTTTTACAAGAAAATAGATATTTTAATGCATTCATTGCATTAATTTACTTTGCAGCTACTTTAGGGCCACTTTTACAAAATGATTTCTGTCCAATCAAGTCGATAGTCACATCAAGTCTTGTGATGTCACATGTAAAATGTAAATAAAAATATAGGACATAGTCTTGAGCTAGTTTGCTTCTAAGTCCTGACTCCAAAATTACAAATCACGATATTGTCTTCTTGCACGTGATCGTCATTGTTTCGACAAATCTCTCAACATTTTCAGTGTGTGTTTATGAAATTATGGATAATCTAAATTATGAGAGACATACGAGCTATTTCAAAATAATCTATTAAGTAATTACATACAATTATTTAGATAGATTTAATACAATTAAACACTACCAGTCATATTGAGATATAACTGCTTAAATTATTAATAATTTGTTTGTAGGATATGAATAATTTATAAAATTGAACAATTTGCACACAAAAAACTCATGAATTTATATGGCAAACATTTGCAAACTTTATGTTTAATTCTTAGTAATCACCACACACCGCAAGTCTTTATATCAAGGCAGACTAGTTTTTCAAACGATGTAGGTTTAAAGTGGGTATTCTTTATGTTTTCCTCGATTATCATTTCCGTATTCTCTCTGTCGCTATTACACGATGAAAGCTGACTAGTCACCTTTAATTTCGCTTTGAATATTTACGCCCGTACCGCCATATACAAAACGGCACCCCTCTGTGCATAATACGTGTGAAAATGTAAATATTTTCCTGCAAAATCTTTACCGTCGCCGCACACTTTGAACTGACTGACCAAAGTGGTCTTAGAAATCGACGTAGCCCTGTGCCTTGTACAAGGCGTTAATTAAACTGGTGTACTGTTGTCCGGCGGCCGGCTTGGGTGTCAAAGAGGCGCCCCCTTTGACACAACCGAGCAACTGACCGCCGCTACAGACTTACCCGTTGGCTTTGATGTGCACCGTCTTAGTGTTACCGGACGGTAGAGTAGAGCGTATTTGACGTTGCGGCCGTACACCTTACCCATAAAAGCTTTGTTTGTGTATATATTTACTGACGGTGACCGGTCCTATGCAACGGTATGCCTCAGACCGCCAACACTATACCTACCATCCCCTGTCGCCCGGCGCCTCCGCCCAAAGTTTAATGGTAACTTCTTGGCCCTCCACTCTCGAATTTGCAGAGAGCGCTGCTGCAGCGAACGTGAGACCGCTGAGGTTTATGTTCGAGGTGATGTTTGACCACTGTGAACTATTGGTTTGTTGTCTTTATTTAGTGGTTTTTGTAATGATGGTTACTTGAAAATTATGTTTGAATAGAATATGTAGTACCAGTTGTCAAAATGGCAATCGTAGTACGAATTATTTGACAAATGACTTTGATTATCATTCTGAATGTCAATTATATCAGTTTACTTGATTTGATGTTAACAATAAATGCAAATGCTGCTTCTGGTCTCAAAGGTCTTGATATTTGCTTTGCTCGGTCAACTTAGTAATGCTCTGTTCTGGTCGTTTTCAGAGTTACTATTAACGTACAAGGATGGTTATGAGACATTGAAAAACATATGTTTTATCACATCAAATAGAGAAAATAAGTAAACATCTTAAATAGAACAAAAACTTGCAAAATCGACTTACATTGCCTAATTCTAGAACTACATAAGTACTTATTTTGAATAGATAATAATAATAATAATAATATTTTACTTATACAAATATGAATAATATTAAATATAGATTCACATTTTTATTGGCTGACCCGTTTTAACATCTAAGTAGGGTCCAACCAGATTTATTGAATACATACAGTAAAAATTATTATTTTTGTAGAAAGGGAGATTTTACTTAACTTTAATCAACTGTTGCTTTGTTTCAATCCTTTGTTTACCGTAATCTGTGTACACATCGATTCTTTATTTCGTGTGAGGCCGTTCACATAAAGAATCGCAACAAAATACGCAAAGCAATGCTACTTTCAGTACCCGATTCGTATTCACCGCAAAGAATCAATCGAAAATTTATATTCGCAAACAAAAATTATCACTATTACCCTAATTTTCCGATATTTTTTATGTAATGTCAAATATCAAATATCAAATGTGTATGTTGCCATTAATGCAATTAGAAAAATTCTGATGACGACATAAGTCGAAAACTGTTCGGCGGACAAAAACAACAGATTTTAAACAACAAACTTCAGAGATTCCATACTTTGCACGACCACTGCATATATATATTTAATTTATGTAATTCACTGACCGAAAAAAGTCGTAACGAGTCTAATGGAAGATAATTAATTTACTAATAACAACGTTGTTACACACACTGGGAAAGATTATTTAGCTAGACATAAGTTTCATTCATTTTATTTATATACAGGAAGAATTATATTGCACGGCATATTTTGAGTTAAAATAAGAAAAAAGGACAGGGTCCGCCAGGGGACAACACGTTTTAAAAAAAGACAGAATTCATTAGTTATTTGTCTGAAATGCTTTTATTTACATAGAAAGGTAGCAAATTTAGTCTTAAAAAATGCAAAAGTTGTCGGTTTTCAAAAAATTAGAAAGGGACAATAGTATACTGTGTACCAAGCCGAGAATGTGGTTCTTTTCCGGGTCGAGAGAAGAGTTGCTCAGGCGAGCATAGCGAGCCTGGCCTCTTCTTGAGGCCCGGAAAATCACTTTCTGGGCGTGGTGGACACATAATTTTTTATCATACACAACATTCAGTCCTATTCTGTAACTCAGTTGCTATTTCGGTTGCTATGAAAGTGAATTGTTAAAGCTTAAGTTTTAACAACTTTCGTAGCAATTCATTCCAATTTGTCAATTCTGTAAGAACGGATTTTTCACCCGTTGCTAAATTTCTACATCTACGCGAGTTGTTAACAAAGTTGCTATAATACCGAACTACGGCTATCTTCATACCAATTTGTTGCGGTAGTTATACGTCAGTGTACGTCAGTTAGTACGGTCACAGGTACGGTATGATGCGTTTTTCGAAGTAATATGATCAAAAACTTCAAGTTTGGCACCTAAAAGCCACCTTAAACATTAAATGCGCAATTTATTAGGTAGTATGACCGATTTCCGTGATATTTTCGACTTCATTTGAACATTTGAGGGAAGAAAAATTTTAGGTTGGAATTGTTTTATCTTATAAAGTAAACACTCGTTCTTGGCTTGAAAAGAAGAAACTTTTGAAATCGTATTGGCTGGGAGATTCGAGGTATGAATGCAAAAGATATCACCATTTGCATACGGAAAATCCTGTAGAATACATTACAACAGAACAGTAGAGCGTGTTACGTTTTGCATGTCTTTGTAAGGGTTCACCGATATCGATTTGGATTAGCTATAGTAGTGGCTACAGTAGTATTGTGGGGAAATTAACGATCATATTGATATTCCAAATACGGGAGCGGAAATACATATCAATATGATGAACGGAGATGAGGGTAAAATAACGCCTCTGGAATGCAGTTATCAATCAAATATTTACAAGGTAAGGTAAAATTTGTTCTTATTCTACTAATAACAATAATGGATGTTCTTTTGCAGATGATTCATGTGAAATTACAGTGTTTATGCCTGCGCAATCGGAAATGACAGTTGGAAAATAATTTTTTGCAGATTGGTACATTGTTTCAATTTGAAAATATGTATGTCTATACAAAATTAATAAAAAAAAAATCAAATATCAACAGTTTATCGTATTCTTTATTTAAGTACATCATCATAACAAAATGTATTTTACGATGTGTATTTCTGCAATTGTATTAGGAACATGAAAATTATGATAATTATTCTACAATAATTATTATGGACCCGCTACTATTGCCAATATTATGGCCGAATCGATATAGGTGGATAATGCAAAATGAGTTGGGTGACATATTTTGTATAGATACGTTGAATTTCCCAGCCCATAGGAATTCACACGTCTATTGCTTTCCAGTCCAGCCTAAGTTTGTCTGCTTTGTAAGATGAAACTAAACAATCCTAACCTAAAATCGTCTTGACTGAAATCTTCAAATGAAGTATAAAATCTCTCGGTAAATCTCTCCGATGTACCGGCGGGTGAACTTTAATCAGAACCTAAAGACTTATTCATTTCCCACATAAATTAATCGCGATTAATAAGCTAAAATTAATCACGCACCCGGGTTGCAAACTTATACAACTGTCAGATTCATAGTGGTAACTTATCAACTCTGTTGATAAATATTTTAACCACTCAGTTGCTATAAGGGTCCTACAGAATTGCAACTTTTCGCAAAGTTCTTATTTACATACTGACATTGGCATTTAGCAACTTTCACGGTTGCTAGCGTTAACAATTTTGATACAGAATTGGGCTGAATATCGTAATAAAACCACCCGTTTCTAATCCGTTTCTAATCACTGATATATTGGCTTTTTACAAATAAACAACGTTGATGAATCCCAAACGTGACACCGAATCGAAAGCTGTGTTTTGATTGGACGGTCGTCATCTGTTGAGAATATTCTGTACAATTATTTTCGTGGCTAGTGCTGAAAAGTGTTTATTACAGGACTGGCGGGCAAATAGCATTTCTCGTGTCTCCATAGAGACGCGAAAATGACATTCTCGCATAGTGTAGGATAAAAATGAAGTTACTTATTGTTACTGAATGTTGACTTACGATCAAACGACGAAATATGAACAAAAACAAAAATAAAAGATGAAATATAAAATTGATATAAAATATCAAATTTGATAACTGAGCATTATATTAAATTTAAAACACTCTTCTCTGCGACATTTTACATTTACTTGTGATTAACTGGGACTTTACTGTCAGAATTTTTTTTTTCATATAGGTATAGTTAGGTCTATCTGGTGACACACGGTGTATGGAGTGGAGTATTCATATTTTATCAAACAGAGTAAATTCTAATCTTCCGATTCAACTGGACAAAATATTACAGGTCTAAACATATGCAACACAATTATGGTAAAGTAGAAAAATCTTAAGAAAACACCATATTCTATCAATAACAAAATTAAACTTGGAAATCCAATAACAAATGATGGACTATGTCAAAAAAGATATACCTACGTGTATGTGAGAGAATAATTAAAAAACTATTTATTTGAACATGGCGGAGCGAGCTTATTATTATTAGTATTATTATTATTATTTTTATTACCCATCTATTATACCAATTCTATTTGGTAAAATCTACAAATTTCAAACGTACTTCTCAAAGCTAAGAAAGCACTCGGATCTTATTCCGCCCATTAAACCCGATGAAATTTAATAGTTGGAACACGTTTAATAACTGTTAATCCTTCGTCTGGGACAGGATTAGAACCCGCTTTGACACATTCGTCCGCGCCCACGACGTACGTATAATGAAGGGTCGCCGTAAGACCCTTCGGACCTTAAATGTGTCCAGAAACTGAGACAATTCGGCGCGCAATCACCTGGTTTACTGACCATAACTGAGTCGTCGTGTGATATACGAGCCCCGACTCGTTGATATTGTCCCCTGTGTACATTCGCCCTTTGTCTCCCATCGAAGGATCGGTAGGGAGGAATGGTTCACCACCTAACCACCCGCGCGACCCCTAACGCAAACTGCGTCAAAATGCGTTTGATTAAGGCCGCACACGCCCCAGCCCAGGTCGATTGATTGCTCGCAACATTTAGGGCAAATTGGAGAAACAATATCGACCGTGAGGTAAATCAGTGGGAGTGCTGTGTTCGGTTATTGGTAACGGTTACCTTTTTCTTGTTAAGAAATTTGTTAAATTGTTTAGTTAAATTGAATAACGTTGGATGTATTGTATAATAATATGTGTGTATTAGCTAAATATTCGCGACAATAAGTGAGAAGGATTCTTGATTTCTTATTTTCATATATTTTCTCTGGTGTCAAATACCGTGACTTCAACTGAATTCTGTCCATTTATATATTTTGTTTTAATTTAAAAGTTATAATAGAGTCATTATTAGTTATTTATTTAAATTTTCATTATTGCTTATTTATTATTGCTTACTCTTATTGAAAATTTATTTGAATTTAATTGAACAAAAACTTCTGAAGAACCACAGCCCAACTTAAAACAAATGTTATCTCCTGTTATTATGTTGTATAAATTTGTAAATGTTGTAAATTTTGTTTCGTTTGTGAGGTTTTTTAATAAGAAAACTCAGTGAGCTTTTGGTATAAAACCTATTTATTTGCACAAAAAAGGATTTGTATAGCATTAGCAAAAACGAGTATACACCATTTCACTTACAAGAAATGGCTTTGTAGCAACGATAAATGAAAACAACCGACATTTGGCAAAATGTAATTTTGGGTTTTATGTGAACTGGTAAAATGGAAATAGCTGATTTTTTTACAGTAATAAGTAATTTAATGCAAGGAAAAAAAAGTTTAATAGTTATTTATGTACCAAGGGCATTAGACGGATGTTAATGCCCCGAGGGTATAAACATCAAGTAATGCCCGAGGTACATACAAAATTTTATGTCCTAGAATGGCTTTGTTTCTCCTTTTGAATAATATTAATCAATATTTTGACGTTATCAAGTGACATGCCTATCTACGAAGTTGAATAACAATACAAACAATTCGGAGTTGAGTGACAATACAGACAACTAATTGTCAAACTTATAACCTTAATCGCCAATAATTGACATTGATGAGTGACAATACAGACAATTAATTGTCAAACTTATAACCTTAATCGCCAATAATTGACATTGACGATTTAGAATTTACAATTTGAATGACAAATATTTGATATATTTGACATATAACCTTGGCAATCCTTTATGCCCTAGGGCGCATAAAGAATCTTTATCTACTTTGCGTTCGTTATAAACTCATAACGAAACCGCTTTCAGTGTCGTTATGAAAACACTAGATCACAAACTTTTAGTAACTTTTACTTTTCCAAGATTGATGATATTGACGTCGATCCTCGCTACGCTCGTCGTGCCCAAAACAACTCGTGCGCCAATTTTTGTCTTATAAAACTTGTATTATAATATACTATTATCGCCCTAGGGCGCAAAAAGTAGCCTTTTTCGTCCCGGTAACTAAGATGTAAAATGTCACTTTACGATCATGTAGGACATAAAATATTTTTTTACGAAATAAGTTCTGTTTTGACGCTGTTTAGAAAGAATAACAGTATTTTAAAAATTTTCAAATTCTGCTTTTAAATATCTAGTATAAGTTTGACGTCATCACATGCAAAATGTGAATAAAAGAATTATTTTTAGAACAGTCTTGTAGTAGTTTGACTCTAATTCGTGATTCGAACATTTTAGATCTCTATTATTTTTAATTAAGGACGTGCCGCTGAGATTGAGATGAAGATTCCAATTTGAAATTGCTGTTGGGTTGGGTTGCGTTGAGCGTTTTTTTTTAAATTTTTTTAGTGTACTTGATACCGTGAGTGATCAAAAGATCCACAGTTGATAACATAAAAGATACACAGTTGATAACATAAAAAATTAGTAAACATTAAAAATTAAGCGCTATTAATTTTAATTCCAATCATCGGTGGTTTTGCAGTCGCAAAACTATCTAAATCAGCTTGTTGCTCAAGGTGAAAAGATTATAAATGTCAGCTGTTGCCAACACAGTGAGCGCCAAAATCTCTGAGACAGTTTGTAATTCTAATAAAATCCTCGGAACACACATTTTTTTATCAAATTTAACTTCCGACGTTCAATTACTGTCTTTAACGTCATCATATATTGGATACTGATTCTGGTAGCTCTTTTAACTTTCTGAGTGTTGGCCTACACATTTTATGGCCAAACATAAGAGCAGTTTTATGAAAAATAAAATGTTGATAGGTTTTCCATCTGTTCTTCGATTATTTTTGAAATAAAACGATATTTTAAATATGTTAATGGTCCGTTATCTTGTTGCCTAATTTGAATTGTGCGAGTTTATTTGTCTAGACACGTCAAATGATTACATCGTCATAAAACAGTAAGAAATTAAACATGAGTCAAATAAATAAAAATTTAGAATATAAAAATCGAACTAGAATAAACTAGTATACGTCATCAGATTTGTCTGAATCCTCTTAATACCATAATGGTTTACAAAGAAAGAACATTTGAGGAACAGACATAGATAATGTTTATGGTCAATGGTTTTAAAAAAATTAAACGGTCAGTTTGGTCGATTTTGAGTAAAAAAAAATGTTGAGTTAAATGATTCGAATTGTACTGTTTTGGTGCAGAGCTGTTAGTTGTTAATGATAATGGTTATGTAAATTACTAAAAAAAACAGTTGCAGTATTCGCAATTGTCCCATTTTTCGTACAGGTCCTCCGCGACGTTCAATATTGCGTTTAGGAGCGTAAGGAGCGGAAAAAAGAACGGAAAAATAAAAGCCCTCAAGGCTGTCCATTGTTCGACGACCGTGCGCCGAACAATAAAAGGCAGGAAATGAATGGGCTTTCTTCTGAAAAGGAATACGGAGGCAAATTTGATTTACATGTCTAATATGTACGCCGAAATGATATTTTTCGGAAGCATAAAGCCGCTATATAACTTCTCAAAGGGAATCAAGTTTAAATCATTCACGTAGATCCGGAATGGGATCCTTAGTTCAGCAGAGTTCATGCAAAATTGTTCAAATATCAGCCCTCATATTTCATGATTTATTGTATTATTATTGAACTTTTTTTTTGAATGTATAAGTACCAAGAAGACTGAAATGCAAGGACAAAGAATTCAAACCATGGAAGGCTTGTATAAATTATTAGATGTAAGGCCCCCACAGAAATCTTGCAAAATCAAAATGTATGTTAGAGACAATTAAATTAACATCTGAATTGTGAAGATTATTAATGAAAATCTCATTTTAAGTACAATCTCTGTTTTTTGATAAATGTTATCAAATAACCGCATAAAATAGACACAATGGAGATAAAATGGTATATACAACCATATTAAAATCAATTTTAATTGGCGCGTTTTGTACGTTAATCACTTAAATAACGTCGTTTAATCGCGCTTGTAGACATGTGGCGCCATCTCATGATGCAAATTGTCAAGTTACGAATATGTTTTGTATTTACTGTTTAGATAGGCCTTATCTGTTGTTATGATTGGCAGATCGCATATATTTAATATGAGTCTCGTATAATTTTAAAAAGTGTCATATCTCATATTGAGTTGTCAAAATATCAAATATTTTAAGGATATTTCTTAAAGCTACTCAGGAAATGTTCAGAAAATGTAAGGTTTACTTCATTTGCTCTTTAACACTGATCACTTTCAATTATTTTAAAACATGGTTTTAATGCAATGTAATGCTGCTCATTACATAATAAAAAAAATACTTGAGAATAAATATCATTGAAAAACAGCCAATAACGTAACAAGTGTTTGAATATATAATCACAAACAAAATCACTTACATTAAGGATTTTATTAGGTGCAAATTGGGCTTTGTTAGCTTTTAAATCATTCCTTGATGTAATATACTATTTCTATTTTTGAACTTTTACATTTTTTATGCAAGACTCAATAGATCGTTTATGTTCTCAATTTGTTCCTTTATTTCCATACTTAATTACTATAAAGTTTGTGATCAATTCATATTAACCCTTGTCCCATGTTCTATTACAATAAATTTACATACCACAATTTATTCTATTATTTATTTTATCAAAAAAAAAATTATTTTTATTTTTAGATATAAGAGGTCAAAATCGATCAAGTGAAAACTGTGTCTGGTATTCTGTTTTCCCGTAGAATCTAAATGTGAGGCAGAAATTCGGAATTGAATAGTATTTTTGAGAAAATCGGTGATAAACAAACAGCTAAAAAACATAAACTAGACACAATTCAAAATTAGTTTCAAATTCTACAAAAAAAGCATAAATTTTCACTAGTTTGACATTGTTCATTTTTAGCTAGGACAGTCGGTTAGTTTACATTACCATATTATTAACAAATTAAGTGTCTAGGAATTCGTGAAATGCTCTTATATCTAGATTCAAGAGATTACTTACTTAATTATCTTAAATGTAATATGTAAATTTATTACGGTAAGTTTAGATTTTGTTTAGTTTTTGCCAGGACAGTCACTTAGTTTAGATTATTATATTTTTAACAAATTAAGTTCCTGGAAATACTGTTATGTGGAGTTAAAAGGTAACTGATTATTTTTTTAATTGTTTCAAAGCTGTGATATGTAAATTTATATTAGTAAAACAATATTAATTTTTTTTTAATAACTATTAAAGTTTTTTTTTATTTTGAGCATTTTGGGTCATGGGATAATATGTATAGATCTATCTAAAATTTCACAGAAATTAAGCATGGATATAAAGAAACAGACTGAAAAGGTCATGCATAAAACAATTTATAGGCAGTGTTAATTTTGTTAACATGTATATATTGTTTTCTACTTTGCGTTCATTATAAATTCATAACGAAACCACTTTCGGTGTCGTTATGACAACACTAGATCACAAACTTTAAGTAACTTTTATTTTCCAAGATTGATGATATTGACGTCAAGTGTCAAATAAGGCTGACATCTCAATCGTATTTGTGAATTTTACCACAACTGCCAACTGTTGAAGATAAAACTATTCTAGATTGTAAAATGAGAACCGGAATTATCGAAGTTTAGGTAAAATTATTGTCGCAAAGTAGAAAAAATTTTATATTATTATATTAGTATTACACACTCGTTTTATAAGACATATTAACTCACTCGTTCCATTTCAAAACACCTCGTGCGCCAATTTTTGTCTTATAAAACTTGTATTATAATATATTATTGAAGAACTGAATAAAAGAATAACTGAAAAAATTGTTACCATTTCAAAGAAGTATGAAATAAATACCACCCCGCAAATTTATAACTGTACCTGTTGAAACACCTCTATCAAATAAAAGCGCAGTAAAGATACTGATAATGCGTTTCCGTACAAAAATAATACTGTATTTGTCATGAAGTCACATATTTTTACTAGTAGTCTCATATATTTTGATAATTAAACTCTGGCAACCCTATCTGTTGCGATTCTTGTTTGTTTTTGTTTAATCACGTGAATGCGAAAAGGTTGTAGATAATACATAAAATAACATACTATAACATGGTTAAAATTAGTAAATACTGTTTGAAGGTCAATTCTTTGGCTTTTTTGGGATTTTTTTGTTTAAAACTTGGTGGATATAGTAATAAACAAACTTCTTGAAAGTAAACGTAAATATATAAGTAGTGTAATTATACAGCAACTGTCTTGGTGCGTTTAACTCAAAAGTAATCATGACGAGCGGCAGAACATGAATGTTTAAAAGGCTAATTCCAACTGTGAAGTACTTTTGGGAAGAATCATAATAGGAGTCGTGAAGCCTGGGCTGGAACGGCAAACTTGAGTCGTATAACCGCCAGCAAAAGTCATAAAGACGAATATTACCTGTATATAGGGGATAGGTGGCAGGGGAACTCGCCCCACGTGAGTGGGGCAACTGCGTTCATTAATTATGTAATGATTTGTTAATTCTTACTACCCGAAGTAGGTATGTATATTAATACGGTAAGATGAGTGGCGCGTTTCGGCGGGGCGTGTTTTGTTTTAATTGATTTCATGACTGTACTTTTAAAGTATGGTTAACTTTTTTTTATTTCGAGTTCCATTATGGGATAGTTCAGTTTAGAGAGGGATTTTTTTATTTAATTTCTAGTCTTGTTTGGAACATATGGCTTCCTAAACAAGTATTTTATTAACTTAAAAGTGAGAGCATACAGATTTGAAGTAAAAAAAGAACAAGGCGATTTTGATTCCAGAAAAGCTACCTCATCGTCAACATTTTAACGAAATAAATACTGTAACGTATTTTAGTAATTATTTACAAAATTTTATCAATATCTAATTAACATTTCTCAATTTCTGTTTAAAAAATCCAAGTCAGCTTGTTTCAAATGTGCCAACAACATGTAAATGTTTTTTGTCTAACATTTTCTCGTAGTATTTTGATTGAATTCAATTGTTTTTGACAAATAATGTCATCGATTTTTTACTTAATAATTTAATACTTTTTCTTATTCGTTTCTATAAATTCTCTAATAGTCTTACAGGTGGCATAAAAATACTATCAGAACATTTTCAACTAAACAAAAATAAAATATTAGGAAAATTTGGTAACTTTGTGGAAAATGAGTTTTGTGATTGAAATGTGAATAAGCATTTTCAATAGATTTCTTTGCGCTCAATAGGAATCCTCGTTAAGCTCGCCACGATCAGGTGTTTTTGATATTTTTCTTACTTTTTGTTTCGATATTGCCTGTTGGATTTCTATTGACAAGTTCATGTTCTTATTTGTCAACATTCTACCCGGTTTCTTATAGTTTTGAGTGCTTTATTTGTCTAGAAAACAGCGTCTTACAAACCAAACAATATGCCAACTCTTAGAAATTTGTTTAATGACTAAATTATTTAGCATGGAAAATTCTATCAAGACAGGGCATATACATTTTATTATTAAATTTTTGGAGTCTACGCATTTTTTGTATTCTATTGTATGACGACTGGTCATCCTTATTTTTTAGACAGGAAGATACATTTTTGATTAATTCTTAACATTCTACATAGAAACTACATAAAGATATTTTTGTCTGAAATATATTTCCCAATTGTGCTTGTATTGTACCAATGATTAAAAACAATTGACATAAAAACGGAGTTCTTTAAAACAGTAGATTTTTACACATGCCATTACTTTTTATGTAAAAAATATCTATATAGGGTGTTTCAATAAGAAAATATACATTCTTTGAACTGAAATTGTTTGATTGATGTGGTCCAATATTGTGATCACGCTATATACAGGGTGAGTTATTAGTATCCCAGGGGTCGATAGTCATCAAATCGTTTGAGAAAGAAAAAAATGTTTTATACAAGAGTTGTTTGACTCATTAGTTTCCATAACCTAAAATTATTTTCATTTATACAGGGTGTTGCATTTAGGCGTGACGGAAAGTAAGTACATTTTTTTAAATTGAACGCCTTGTATATCATACCATATTATGAATACTAAGGGAGTTGTCTTTCCAACTGTGTAAGTTGTACCTGTGTAAAGTAAATAGTTTCTGAGATATTCAATTGTTTGTCAAAAAATTGGCAATTGCAGGCCTTTCTTAAAAACTACGTTAATACTACATTTTTGCAGATATTGCCCTAAAAATTTTGTCACATTATAACTAAGCCCATAGCTAGATGCTGATGTCATGAAAAATTAGATGCGCTATACAGAGTGATCGTAACATGCACTTGTTTTTAGACATTTTTAAATGTTTTTTTTCTTGAGAATTTTAAATGTTGAAATGTTCCTTAAGTTCTTTTTAATTTATATTCACTATATCGTATATCTATTTTTACTACTTTTTGTGATATTTGCAATTTAAAGAGTAGTATGCTATTTAGTATCTTAATATTGCTCTGTATACAGTGTGCTGGGTAGAATGATGTAAAATATTTAAAGGGTTTTAGAAGAAGCCATTTAGAACCTATTTAACTAAATTTATTCAAATAAAATGTATAACGGTTATCAAGGTAACACACAATTTTATAAGTATGTTTTGCAATTTTTACAAACTTACAGCGAGCGAACCCGAACACCTAGTAACTTCAGTTGGGCTCCGAAGTAAACCAGAAACAGTGTAATTTTAGGGGGACTATCAAGACAAATTGTTCACTTGTGTGAAAATTGTGCGGAGATGTTTCATTATTATTTTTATTTTATTATTATTATTGTTATGGTATGTGCGCTCATCCACAAAAACAAACAGACGCTAAAACCTGTCTTGATGATCTACGGTTGAGAACTGATTTGAATTCAGTACAAAAAACAACCAAAAATATCTGCTTACTATTGTTAATTGGTTTAAAATAGGTTATTTTTCTGGAGAGACAATTCAAAATTGGGATAATATGAATCATCGTATAATTAATATTGATAATGTGAATGGAAAGTGGGTTATTTGGAAGTGTTTTATAGATCTTTTTGCTATGAATAAAAATCTGAATCTAAAGATGCCTATCAGTTTGTTTTTGTTGCATATTTGGTTTTTATGTATGAGCACATAAATCACATCAAAGAAAATCTGACTTTCAACACTCAGAAGTCAACAAATTTTTACGATAGTTAACCTAAGAGTACAGGGTTTGGGGTTTACTTTAGCAGTAATTTGAAATTTTTCAATCGCGTGTTCGGTTGCCATACGATAGACGGCAAAATATACTTACAAAATTTCATATAAAATTGTTAATATGTTGATAACGGTAATACTTTGTATAAGGATCAAGCTAGTTAAATCGTTTCTAAATTATCTCTTCTATCGCCACTTGACGAGTTTACATCAAACTACCTTATTCACAGCAATATTAAACGTTACAATTGCATTACATTTTCTTTTTTTTTTTCTTTTTTTTATATAGGGTGTTCCATTTAAAAAACTCGAGAAAAAGCTATTTGAAAAACATCAAAATTTACTAAGTTTAATGAACACTCTGTATAGTGTATCTAATATTATTGGATACTATCATCTACCTACTGGCTTTGACTATTGTCTCACATACTTTAAAGGCAAAATCGGCAAAAATGTCGTTTTTACATAGTTTTTAAAAAGATCCTGCAACGGGCATATTTTTGAAAAACAGTTGAATATCTCTGGAGCTATTAACGCTGTAACTTAACAACATACACGGTTGGATACACAAATTTAGTAGTATTCATAATACAATAGAATATACAGGACGTTCCATTTAAAAAAATGTACATACTTTCCGTCACACCTAAATGCAACACCTTGTATAAATGAAAATAATTTTACGTTATCGAAAATGGCGAGTCAAACAACTTTTGTATAAAATATCTTTTTCTTTCTCAAACGATTTATTAACTATCGACCGCCGGGATACTAATAACTCACCCTGTATAAACTGAAAGAATGTGTTAGAAAATATTTCTACTAGTTTGGAATGTATTTTATTTTCTTACGATGACGTACTGGGCCAATATTGCACCAATATTTTGCAAAGAATTGAACAAGAATTAAAATATACAGAAATATGGACAATTTTTCAGATACTAGCACCATCTATAACTAACGAGTAACACGGCCTTGTGGTCCCATTTATAAAGGAAAGGATGTATTTCTTTTAGGCAGGACTCAGGTACTCACAGTAATGAAATGGTAAGATAAAGATGTCCCACCCTGCATAATAAAATATTGCCACGTTAAGACAAAACGGATCTATCATAGGGATAACATATAGAAAGTAGCTATTTAATAAAAGTTTGATTAGTAAAGAGAAATCTGAATGAATTTATTCATACTTTTGCAGTTTACAAGACCATTGGTGTGGGTTACCTTTATCTCATAAATTAGATAGAATCGATTCTAACAAAGATTTCTTGATTTTTAAAATTTATTATAGTAATGAGGTAGACAAAAATCGGTTTTTGATGTAATTATTTTTTCGATTTTTTTGCAGTCAAAATATAATTAATACTCAAAGATCCATCAAAGATATGATAAAATATGATTATACCTTCAAAAATATACATAATTGAAGACTATTAAGAAAATTATCTTCAGTTGGGCCGAAGTTTGGGGGGTTTGGGGAATATCCCCCACCGTAAAATATTTTTGGTGAGGAATTTGAAAAAAAATGGAGTTAAGAGATAAGCTTGTATACCTGCCCCGATTCCTTAAGGGTGTTACAAATGTTGCGACAAAGTGAATATACCCTACCACAGTAAATGTGGGGGGAATAAAAACATAAAATATTTATATTTATAAAATGTTGATTACTTAATATTATTCTTATCCTTTAAACAGAAAATATCTCCAACTGAAGACTTTTTGGACACTTCTTGTCACTGGCTTTATTGTAGCATTAAAGTATTTAATAATAAGTACTTTGGTTTTTTATTGGTTGTCACAAATAATGAAATTTAATTAGTGGCACCGAGTCTATTTCTTCACTATTTCACTATTCACTATTTCTTCAGATTCCGCAAATATCCTATGAATTTACTGTTCCCCGAGCATTGCCTTAATAATTACATAGTTTTTCATTTATCATTTACCGAGGGTTTGCTGTGTATAGTGAAAACTTCAGACCAAGGTTAGTTAACTTTAGCAATTCTGCAGTAGGTACTTATTAGAATCGCGTTTCATACCATAAACTGAATAAATTTTGGAGTATATCTAATATTTAGATTTTAGATTTAGAATTCTAATATTCTAGCACTAAATCTAATGTCGATTTCAAGTCAATATAGTAATTATTTTAATGGAATAGCTCCTTATTTTTACGTATTTATTTTAGTATCTAAAGCCGATTCATTCTATGTAAGGAACCGGTTTCCCAGTTCACAACCGACAATACTTTAATATTTTATATTAGCTGTATCCAAACCAATTACTAGAAATTCTAACTACTAAGGCTCGAGGTTCGTATTTTAATTCCGCAGCGGTAATAAACATCGGAAGCAGTAATCCGAGTAATAGAATCATTGGAAACGGGGGCTCGGGGCGGGCAATAGTAATATCTCATATTGCCGCTCCCCCACGAGATAAATTAGAATTAGGCAAGGCGGCGTATCAAGGTAATATTGTAAATCTTGCTGTAATTCGAACTAAGACGTAGAATCAGCATAAATTTAATAATTACTACAGCCACTACCCACCAGCACAGAGAGAGGGATCCGAATATACCGAATGCAGCCACCGATACACCCCGTCAGACCGCAAGACATTTGATATTTCTTCGGTTGGTTGGCAGAATTGGGGAAACATTACTTGATAACAACTTTTGCGATTTCGGCAAGAACTCCGAGCATTAGGAGCGTACGTGAAATGTTTTGGATGTCGATGGTTCGCAGTAGTAAACGCGTAACTTTCCCATTCGTATTATATTTGTGCACGTGCCCGACAAGGGGATGAACCATCATCCCCCATCCCACTCGTCCTTATCGATTTTTTCGTCGGTATTCCCCGCTGGTTTATTTCTAGGTCAATGCATTATGTAATATAAAGCTCTGATATTGCTAGTAGGTTGTAGTTGCCATCAGAATTTGCGCAGGTTTTATTATTCTACTTGTTCTTTTTTTTATATTTTGAGAGAACCTGATGGGTACTTGATGCTAACACCTGACCTTACTTAAATTTATTCGATATACTGTCGCTTAAAACTTCACAAACTCGAAGGGTGTACTTCTAACATTATAGCAGTGTCGTCAGCAAACGTGGCAATGCTATAGCCTGCTTGACGAAGTATGTGTATAAAGAAATTACAGACTTGTCGCTTGGGCCAAGTACACCATCTTGTGATACTCCAGCATTAATGCTTGCTTATCTTCTCTTATTCGGAAGTATATCTGTCAGAAGTATCTGATGTCTTGTTTCAATGGTTTGCGAACATTATTTCATTCGTAGTTTTGCAAACAGTTATGAGGATAAGCTTTGATTGAAAGTATTGAAAGCCAAGTACCTGCCATCGTAAAAGCAGAAAATAGATAAATCTAGGACTTTTGGCAAATAAAAAGTACAATAATTATATTCTCAATATGATTTTATGTGGGATTTTAGCAAAATACTGAAACGTTAAAAAATTACAATATTTTTTTGTTGTGCTGATATCCCAACATTGAATTCATATTTATTATTCTTATATGTTTCCAAATTATAAATTTTAATATACATACATTTAGAGAATAATCTGCTTCCGGGTTATGCCGTGTGCCAAGATTCGTTAATGCTGACGTTTCGCGAACCATTTTGCTCGCTTCTGCAGAGCTAACTGAATACTGAAGACCTACCAAAGAAATCTCCCTTAAATACTTAAATTTTTTTTTCAGACCCTA
This sequence comes from Aphodius sticticus, assembly GCA_963966075.1. Classification (NCBI taxonomy): domain Eukaryota; kingdom Metazoa; phylum Arthropoda; class Insecta; order Coleoptera; family Scarabaeidae; genus Aphodius; species Aphodius sticticus. The sequence continues at coordinate 13,490,364 of OZ014512.1, forward strand.
CTAAGATGAGTGCCGTCGTCACGATTGATGTAGTCAGGATTTTGTAAATTTCGATGGCTTCTCAAATAAGCCTTCGATGAAAATTACCCACCCTTGCCAACATCTTCACGTCATCGAAATCCATTGTGTATCCCGACTCGTGGGAGTGTTAAGCAACAAAGGACTGTTGAATCTTGCCTAGCCGGGTGTCTCTACTGTGCTCCTTGAGTCGACATTCGATGCTTCGTCATGTCTCTCCTACATAGCATGTTCCACACTCACATGTTGTCTTGTTCTTCGTTCTTCAGGAGTGGTATGATATCCTTTGGGTTTTTCAAAAGATCCTTTACCTTAGCTGATGCTCTGTACCTTACTGTGATACCAAACAGAATGGCAATAACACTTCTCTTTTGTTGAGGATGGTGGTGTGATTTGGCGTTCAAGTACCGATCGGTATGTGTCTTCTTAGGGTCGACTGTATGTCCAAGTCTACCCGTTGACGTTCTGTATACCAGCACATTCAAGAATGGCAGCTGATTATCATCTATTTCCATCGTGAATTTAATGTAAGGACTAACATTGTTCAGGTCGTTAAGGCTCCCGTATCCTACGTCGAAAACGCGCCGATACACCACACAATAATTATTGTTTAAATTGTGAAACTATAGCAACTATTCGATTGAATAGGTCCTTACGCAACTGCGTCCACAAAGAATTTCAATATTTATGCAAATTATACTTGCAAATTTTAGTGTTAAAGAAAACTAAACTACAAATATAGAATTGCTTTTTGGTCTTACTGGCGTATGATTATTGTGTACTGTAATATATTATAAAAATACATTAAATGTTACTTATAACGATGGGGTGTAGCTTTTAGTGAACGTAACTAGAATACCGTTCTAGGAGAGTTTTAGTCTGTTGGCATTGCAAAATAGTTCAACGGACTGTGGATAGATGGCGCTGTTTCAAATTGAAAATGTAAATACAACATAAATAATTTATTTAGATATGACCCAAAGTACACTAAAAATCGGTAATACTGAAAACAAGACGTAACATAAAGAATGCCACTTTAGATTTTTTGTCTTCGTGTTAAATAATATAAATCGTAGCTGCCGTCCTATTTGCATTTGAAGGTAGTTTAAAGTTGTTTTTTTTTTTTTTTAATATAAGCTGTAGGAATAATAACTTAAAATCTGTTATTGTAATCAGCGCAAAATGTCACAAAAAAATCTTTAACTTCGAATCAAACTAACTTCAGATAAACGACCTTCAAACTCAGTTAAGTGTCTACGGGTTTCTAAAAATCACAGATGAACTGTAAAATAGTTTCCAATCAAAATGTGTTCAAAACAAAAACCTCGTTGATAGTTTAGTCACAAATTCCCTTTCTTCGGAGCAAAGCTGATACTATATAGTTATACCGTCATTGTAAAGTACAGGCTATACGACAGCTAAATAATCATACGTTAAAACAAAAATCAGTCAGTATTTTATTAGTATTTTTTTCCATTTCATTTTTGACATTCTTTTTTGCTGCTGAATTTGACGTAAATAGTAAACAACACACAATTTTTATTTATTTCTATATTTATGTAGATAATTATTAATCATATCGACCTATGCAACAAAGACTATCGTAACAAACTAAATGTAGTTACTATAGTCTTCGTTGCATGGGTCGATATACCTTCCTACCTCAAAGTGGCAGATTTTATTACATTTAAATTGCACAAAGAATTCTCTTTTCTATATGAAAAGGTTTTACGGTAAGAATCATTTAAAACATAAATTGCCCCTCAAGACTGCGTAATAAAATATTGAAATCTTCCAGTTGTGTCGAGCAACAAAAAACGACGAATGATACGATCTCCATTGTATGGCGTTATTTCGGAATGAGCTGCTGCGTTAAAGGTATGATTAGACGAGTCATTTTACGGAGAGCAAAGGTTATGTAATACAACACAATTTGAGTTACCGTCTAATCGTACTTAAGGATATTTAACACAGACCATCTCTGATCTAAACCAGCCGCTAATGACATATCGTATATTCAGACTAAAGTATACAGAGCTGCTGTCCTTGGATGGTATCGTAAAGTTCTATATGGAAATGGAGCACCCTAAACAATATTTAATTAGAAAATATGAAAACCAGTGAAATTGTGTACGTACCTATCAATAAATCCCTAATAAACAAATAATCGATCAATATTCATTTAGAGAGACACACTCATAAATAAATCGCTCTTGAAAAAACTGCTTACAAATTACAATAACGAACATAACCCTATATTGAGAAGTAGATAACCTCTTCTGGATTGGTATATTCCGTGGTTGTCATGGTTACGAGAAATTGTATACGGTTCGATATTTGTGGTGGGGTGGATTCTTGCCGCAAATTAAAATATACGGGATAATTCCAGATTTGGTAGTTGTGTCGCCATCTACATCTAGTAAAATATTGGTCGGAAGCTCTGGAGAAAAGAGCGGCAACTCAACGTTTTGAATGGGGGATACGGCAGCCTTAAGAAACTGAGAAACTTGGTTAAGAAAAAGTAAGTTGCTCTCTACTGTGTCGCCAAACCACATCAAAGGTATCATCGGCATATCTGACCCAATGCTTGGGTTTGTAAGGACTTGACCTAATGGCTTCTTCTTCAAATATGTAATTCCAAAAATAAGTTGGAGATTACCGGTGAAAGAGGTGATCCAAAACAATATACGTTTTCAGTTAATATTTACAATTTGTATATTATAAGGAACGAGATTTATTTAGAGTTAAAAATGCGATATTTTAAGGTTGAAACACTTAACACTGGCATTATTGGCAAATTTATGGCGGCTAATCCCAATGCACTAAAAACTCCTCAAAAAGGTGGTCTCAAAGTAAACCCTAAACTTATCAACGTAACATAAAATCCCAAAGGTATTTCACAAGTTTTCCTGAATCAATAACAAGAAATTTAACATTGGTATATTGTGCAACAAACGCCAATCGGAAATTTGTTGATATCAACTTTTGAACTCTAAATGATCGTTTGGCAAACATGTAATAGATCGTCCGTATAAAAATGCAGTACCAAAATGCGACCCTTAGTAAGGTACCTGACTTCTGGCGATTGGTTTAGGGGTGTACTTAAGATATACTTTTTATTTAAAAAATCTGATGTGGACAGGCACATGACTTTATCATACTATATATAAAATTAATCGTTTAGCTGCATGAGATTCCATTCGATCGAGATCGGTGGTGTCTGCATGAAAAAATTCTTACTTTTGAGCATTTTTGCATCATTATGCACTAAATCAAAAGAACAAGTAAATGTTCTTCAATTACAAAGATTTCCTATGAACAAATTGAAGTTATTTTAAAGCTTCAACCTTCATCAAAATCGTCCTTAAATATATATATATATATATATATATATATATATATAAAACACACCCTCAACCCAATCAAATAAAAAGTTGTGGAGCAAAACATTTTAAATTATTCTTCTTTATCTGTTGTCGGCGAAACAGATTGGCGATAGAGATAAACCCGTATAGTCGCCATAGGTCTGGCCGCGGGTTATTCAATATGTCCTTGCGAAATGCGATCAGTGGAAAAATCGAAAAGGAACAGCAATTCGCTGTCAAAACGCGTCCACACTGCGGTGCTCAAATCTGCGTGAAACTGCGTCCGGGTACGTATGCGTGTGTGTCTGTCTGTGCGGACCGTTGAATTCTTCTTACCACGCCGCTGCACTCCGTAAATATCATATTTATATTCTTCGGTTCGCCCCTGTGTTCGTTCCTTTGTTCTATATGGGTGGCATTTTGCAAATCCTATCGACGGACCGTCACTCCGTATAATTGCCGTCAAGTAGGCTTAACTCGATTGGCCAACGCCAACTGAGGGTTTCTCTAATCGCGTGCTTTTCTTTGCGCAACCACTTCATACTTATAACACTACAGAAAATGCTTCATTGACAACCCTTATTTGAATCACCTCTACCTACGTAGTAGTATGTACAAATTTAGAATCATTTTCAAGTTCTGCTTTTGGAAATATAATTTAACATGTTATACAACTAAAACTACCAATTATACTGGTTAAACTTGGTTTTTTTGTGATAAAATATAAGTTACAAATGTATGAAATTACTTTCTTTGGGACTTTTTGATACCTAACCTGTATAACCTGACATCCTGAAAGACTTGTTCATAGGCGTTCGTAAAGTATTGACAAAAGTTGCATAATAAATTCATTTAAAGCAGCAATGGTTTACCCATATACAAAAAAAAATATTGTAGATTTATCATAAACTGTCAATGGTCTTTTAATTCTACTCGATGGTGAAAAAGTGTCGAAGGCTGTCTAGTGATCATATAAGACACTTTTCTCTCATTTAATAACGGATCAAATATTGAGAAAAAGCAAAAAATCTAATTTTTATTGTCCGGAACAACAAATGATGTTAATTTTCGTTTTCCAACAGAGTTCCTTCGAAAAGGAGATAGTCTTGTCGACATTTCCATATTTCTCATAGTTGCCAAATTCTTCTATAGTAAAAGTTCTACACCCTATATATGCATGTGTATTAAGTTCTGCCATTGGTAAGATAAAAAAAATAGAAAAAAGTGTAATGAGAAAGCAAATATACTAGAAATGTATATTATATAGGGGTCTTGTATGATTTTACCCAACTTAACAAATAAAATCCTTAGGTGGTAAGAAAACCGTGTGTAAAATTTTTCCGGTTAATATTGTTGCACTCAATTGTTATTGAACATCAAAGTTTAAACCGGACTAAAAGCGCGCCAAAACGCTCCGTGACGTCATAAGATTGGTGAGAAGCTCAGCGAGCCTAGGCCGTAGAGAGCAGCCGAAAACTAGGATCTACAGGCACGAGAACGGCATCGAGTTGAATGTATAGCATCTGGAGGACGTTGTGTGCGTTCTGATAGCGAATAAGTATAGTTGGGTCATGGAATCCTTGCGTGTCACACCAATCTTGCTACGTCACACCAATCACAGCGCGCTCTGGTCTGACTCATATTTAAAGAGACGAGCCCGATTTTAATATTATTAATTGTGTACGAACCGATTTTTTCTTAAAAGAAAAAGTTTGCGGACGGTTCTGGTATACGTTTGGCACTAATAGCGCGTATTAATTTTTAATTTTGAGACTAAGTGCAAGACCTCTCACACGTATTTTGATTTAATGTTGAATAACTTTTGTAAAAATATCCTTTTTTATTCTTTTTACTATAGGTACGTAAGAATTTATATTATACCCATCAAACTTTAATTTAAATTAAATATTAAAAGTTTATTACTTACTATTACAATTACAACACCAAAGAACGTAGCGAAAACCTAAACTAAATAAATGCTCAAAACATCCTCAAAAATGGCATCGATTCTTTATATGTTATATATTAACAACAACAAAAAATTCAATCTCTCTTTTTAAGGCAAAGATTTTCTGGTGCCCAGACGTGAAGCTAATTCGCAACTTTATAGATAGTTTATAACAGCAATTTAAAGATAATTAATCCAAGGCGTCATGAATAAACTTAACCCCAAAAGTTATGACACGTGACCTCATTTTGATGTAGCCCGACGCATGGTGCAAAATAAAATCAGAAAATAAACTGCATCTTTTTATTTCTACCCTCATTCGATTTTCAACTGGTGTAAAATGGAGGTATTCATTATTAATATTCCTTTTTAATGACTGTTTTACCTCAATACACAATGCTTATATTGTGTCCGGCATTTAACATTTTTAAAATTTTACCACAGATTTGGAATAAGAAATCATCAAATATTATAGGACATGAGTTTCATGTGCAGGGTTTTCGGAGTTTTTGATTCAATTGACCACTGTATTTTGCTTAGTAAACTTCAACACTCATCGGCTTTCTGAGAGATTACTTGTGTAACAGTGATGACATCCATAGCAAAATAAAAAGAAATCCATGAGTAAATGTTTTTTTTTGTATTTCAGCTCGGTACCTTTCTTCAGACTATCAAGACATGAGACATCTGACAGACAAACAGCAAAGGAACCATAAGGAACCATAATATGATGTTATCATTGAAAAGTTGGGAACAAATAAAAAGCAAAGTAAGTAGCTATAAAAGTTTTTATAACTAATTGTTTGTTTTTCATGGTGTGTGTAAATTTTCAAATTAGGAGAGCGTTGCCGTGACACCATTCTTTATTGGGGACACACACTGCGGTTCCCAAAAAAAATAAAAATAAATAGACAACGCTATAAGAGTGGCAACGGGGAATGGCGGGGAGGGGGGTTGCTTTGCATAAGAGCGATTTCGGCAGATGTCGATCGCGAACTGGCCGATATTTCATGCCGAAATGGGCCGCATCTGGCCGATATTAAAAACCGAGGACAGGAAGTTCGCATATTTTACAATCAACCTCAACGGGCAGAAATTGCAGCAGCACCGTACCTAAATTGAAATTAATATCGGAAGACTTATAATTCACCACTCTCTGTGGGCCGTTCCCGTCTCTTGCCCGTGTGCGATAAATACAAAGAAAAAAGTTCAACCGTTTCCATACAAATTGCGTGTAATTTTTGCAATTTAACAGGGACACTACTTACTGTATTTGTCATGGTTTTTTTTGGGGGAAAATGAATTTTTAATTAATTTTAGGTCTACTGATACCGTGCATAATTTTATGGAACGCTTAAATAGTCGAAAATGCACCGGCTTGTTAGTTTGACGTTAAAACGATATTGACGTTCTTTTCTGGGGACCAATAATATGACTTCTCCCCATATTTACTACGCCTATTGGATATAATTGACAAATGCTGCTTCAAGGACCAATATTGAGTCCTTAGTTGTTTTTGTATTTGCAGATGTGGATATAATCAATGAAGCTCAATATGTTAATTGCGTAATGTACATTTATTATTAACGTCGACAATATTGCTCGTTACAAGGTACTTTCTATGCCATGCATGACAGAAAGAACACTTATAATAGCGCGGACTTATTGGACAAAGTGGGAAGGGAACAAAGCAAAATAGACAAGACATTTCTCGTGCATGATATAGTATTGATTAAATAAGTCTAGATACGATTGTATTGTGTGTTTTGTATTGTGGTTCTGCTTCAATATTACAAATCTGGGAACCAAAATCCTCCAAATCACCACATCTAAAAGAAACTTGTTTTTTTCCTTTACTTGTGATAGATTTCTAGTGGTCTATGGCGACTGATGACCCTACAGCAAACCGTTTGTTGGTTTAGAAAATTCTGGTTTTTACTAATAAATTGAAACTCTTTGTTGTTTTAAAAAGTCCTCGAACACGTCTCTTTATTTTATAGAACTACAAATTTTTATATCAAATGCATTCGATCTTCAATTTTGCACGACGGATGACGTAATATGAATGGTAAATTTTCTTTATGGTAGCAGAAAAATATTTGCTCTTACATAGGATTTTTTTTAACAAAATACACTTGGGAATTAATAGTTCAATTTAACTGCACAAACCGCACAAATACCAACGCAATGAATGTGAATAATCTTATTAATCACTTTTCATGATTTCAATACAAATTTTAAGGGTTACTTTGAGGTATATTTGAAGTTTCTAGGATGTCTGGGTCAACCGTTCTACTAAATAACATAAAACAGCACTTTTTCTAAACAATTACACGAGCCCGGTATGATAATCAACGCAATAATTAAAAAAATAAATATAAAAGAAAATAAAAGAAAATACTTGTTTTCTATTTCCATTCCTAAAAAACAACATTTACCTAATTTTCTATTGCCTTTTTGTCGATGTATGGCTATAAAATTTGAATGCTACCATCAGGACTTTTAAAGAATCCATTTAAAACAATAAGAAACAAGAGCTGATGACGTACCAACTTAGTCAAAAATATTTGATAGTCGAACATTTAATTTCATATAAAGATGTATATTTTGATAAATTACAAGTTGACACAAGTTGATACAAGTGTCTGTGTTTTTTAAAGATAAACCATTCCAGTGTTATTGAATTTATTCCATCTGAGATCAAAACATAGCGTTCTTTCGAAATAATTAATGTAAATGAATTTAACTGAATCCTTTTGTAATATATTCCCAATGTCGATTAAATATCCAGGTCAATACAGTGAGGAATGTATGTTTTTGCTTCAACGTTCAAAAACCAATTTTGTGCGGAAATTTGATAATTTGAAATGTTGTACCGATTAAGAGACAAAAATATTACCCTAGGAGCTTATTACGTCACTGATCACGACTTTTGTTATCAGAATTGCCCAAACTCTAATGACGCAAATGCAGAAATGGTACAAAATGAGTACAAAATGATGACTATAGCAATTGAGCCATTTTTTGTTGTTGATTTTTTAGGTCTATAATAATGACAATGGACAAAAATAAATGAATATCAAAATGGTATCACTATGACCGACTGAATAAATATAAAAATAAATAATAATAAATAATTTAAAAGGTCTTGATTATGAATTAGATATAAAATAGGTACATAATTGTAAGAACTATAATAGTATTTTTATTATATTTTTATATTTGCAGCCAATTTGGCCGCAAAAGCAACCAATTACAAAATTACAGCTAAATCGAAAATATTTTCAGAAACTGCTTCCTTCATACTAGAGCCGTCATTGTTTTTTTTTTTATTTTGTCGTCAAGTTAATCAACGACCCTAGAAACCACCAATTACTAAAATATCAGATAAATAGAAAATATTTTTAAAACCCATATTGCATTCGCCATTTCTCATATATTTATTTTTTTGCTTTGGACCTGAAAGACCTGAAAGTTATGAGTTTCACTTGATTTGGAAATGATTTCAACTTTTCGCCACCTGTTTTGGATTCTACCACCCATGCATTATATCTAACATCAATATTGTCCGAAATTGTGCTCTTGCTGATCATTGCACAATTATTTACACAATTTCTCACCCTATATCTGTCTTTCTAGTCCCTCATTGCACATGAATACTAAAATATTCCCGCCACGGTTCAAATAGTCTACGTAGTAAGTTGAAAAATGTTGAGCTTTAGAATATACTGTGCTGTTCTTCGCAAATGAAAATGTTATTTATACCTTATTTTTTTTAATTCTTTGACATGTTTTTACATCGTTTAGCTTTAATAGATGAACAAAAAATCATTCCATCTAATCATTTTATTGGAAAAAAGAACTTGAACAAATTTGCGGATACGTCCTTTATGCTTAACACTGCAGTGTAGAAATCATACTATATTGAGATTATAACAAATCATAAAACAATCATTAATAGGGAGCGGTTATAGTCAACCCAAGAAACAAAGAAAAAATATCTGTTGCCGATATTGTTCTGCGGCTTGTGAAGGTTTCAAAGGTACCTACGCGTTGTCGAGTCTATTATATTTTTAAAATCCATATTGCATCCGGCATTTCATATGTTTATTTTTTTGCTTTGGACCTGAAAAACCTGAAAGTTATTTTCAACTTTTCACCTGTTTTGGATTCCACCATCCATGCATTATACCTAACATCAATATTGTCCAAAATTGTGCTCTTGCTGATTATTGCACAATTATTTACACAATTTCTCTCCCTATATCTGTCTTTCGAGTCCCTGATTGCACATGAATACTAACATATTCCCGTCACGGTTCAAGTGGTATGGTGGCTATGGTCTCAATTACGACCAAGTTTCACCGCGTCCATCTAAGACAGTTATGGGCCACACATTGCGCCGAATTGCCACCCCCGTCTCCAACGTAGCTACGTCCGGAGACACGCTTTCTGGAGAGTACGGTCAGCAATAGTAAGTACCCACCAGCACGTAGGGTTGTTGCCAAACAGAGACGCCGCTAAGGTCTTAGCGTAAAGACAAAAGGGGTCGATTAGATAGTTTGTATGTAGATGAGCCGTGTTCCTTCCGTTCACCCACCATAAGGGTTGAATTCGCTCGCAACCCCCGCAAACAACAGCTGCGAACGGAAGATAGTTTATGCAGATACGGCTAAATGGGCCTCCGGCTCCCGGAGAAAGAAGTCTTAATGCTGTCATATTACGTGTTTAAAATAGATTACGGCCATTGTGGTAATTACTGGCCGCACACTGCCATATGGGGTAACAACCCCTGCCTATACCTAAGGCCCCCGAAAACAACTAACTCCTATTCGGGCCGTTCCGTGTCCCGTATTTATTACTTATGGGTGTATTGCGTGGACGCCGTAATAGTTTAATAGCTTCTTCATTTCGACGGCGCGCCACGAATTTCGGGACGGATTACCTACCGGTCTGCCCCCTGGCGAATAAACGCGGAGTTAATGCCGGTGTGTTTAACGCGTGTCTAATGTATACGAGTAAATCGGTGTTATTTTCTTGTATCTTTCATTTCCGGTCGTGGTGCGCGGTTAAATTTTGATGTTCGGTTGGAAAATAAAACTTGTGAACATTGATTTTGTCCCAAAAAGCATGATGATAGGTGATTTCGTGATGATTAAAAGTTATAGTTTAAAGCTGTTTTTCACTGTCCAAAATATTAGCCCAGACATTATATCATATTCGTACCAATGTAAATTGTGTAGTATCAAACAGGGAATTGGATCGAATATGGGCTAACTTCCCAAATTGGCCAGAAATTAGCAATGTGTCCCAAATTCCGTCCAATATCCTAGCCACAACAATTCTGCACGAAGCATCCCTCTTTCTTCGTCTTGACCAGTGATGTAAAGTTTAGTTACTCTCGGGTTACTTTCGTTATGATCGTTAACCCCTTCCGGTATACAACCTTGGTTTATATCAGTTTATATGCAGTACCGAATACTCAAACGGTGCAAACTAACTGGTAGAAAGTAACTGGTACCCGAAAGTAACACACTTTACTTCTAGTCTCTATGTTGCAGCCATTTTCCGGCCACATCTTTTAACTTTCCGTTGTTTTTTCTTTCCATTTCTTTTGCATAATGCTCTTGAATATAACAACCAATAAGATTGCACTCGATACAATGAGCTTTTGTCATACTGTGCCCTACATCCATGTGTTAAATAAACAATGCTCATAACCTCAATAAGTCATAATTGTGAGGTTATGATCAGTTAGTATGACAATGCTGCCAACATTGAAACTAGAAAAACCAATGTAAGTACGTAGGCTTTCACGGCCAGAATTATTTAGAAAATAAACTGCTTCCTGCTTATGCCATGTGTCAATATTTGTTAATGCTGATGCTGCTGTTAATGCTAGCATTAACAAATCTTGACATACTGCATAACCCGGAAGCAGATTATTTTCTAGAAAAACCAAAGTTTATGCGCACTGCGCAGATTCGGAGCATATCACAGTAGACAAAAAATTGTATAGTATCATACACACAAAAATAATAATAAACAAATTCTCCTACAAAATCACAGTTGTTTTCTTCTATAACATCTGGGCCAATTCTTTGAAGAGTGTAAAACAGGTTTAAGTCACTTTCTTGATAAAAATGGGCTCAAAATGTTAACCAATCTCGTTTTACGCATGCGACGTGATTCATTGTTTCCAAAATTTCAATTGTATTTTGCTTTAAATTTCTCTTATATAGCCATAGCTAGGCTAAGTTGATCAGAAAGTTAACTTCGTTAATTGTTAGTCCGTTAACGAAAAAGTTAACTTCGTTAACCGATAGTCTGTTAATTTGTTGCAAATGTAACGGAAGTTAACGGAAGTTTAAAGTGACCCGTTAATCGTTAACATTTTAAACAAAAAAATATAGGTTGAGTGCCGATCTGCCGGGAGTATGCAACCCAAATAACTGCGAACCTTTCGGTTGCATAAGTTAAAGTTACCTTAGGAATTTTTCAAACTAGGTATAGTGGTAGTGATACCAGTAAATTTGGGTGGCTTTTGCCATAGTTATAAATTATCATCATACATTAAGCAAATTTGTATACAGTATAGTATATAAAACAATAATAGCCCCCAAAATACACAAAATGTTTGTAATATCAACAAAATCTGAACAATACAAACAAATTTCTAACAATGGCCAAAGCCGTGCAAGGTAACAAAAATAGCTACATTGCGAGATGCAAGATTTACAGAAAATATTAAAAAGATAAACTAAGGTGGTTGCAGTTAGAAGTTAGCATTTTTAGAAGTTTAGGTTTAAATATTAAAACAATAGGTGTTACAATGTTAAAATTACATAATAAATAGGTACTTGATCTTCACTAGGCAAAGCTTTTTTTTTCTTTTTACGTGCGACCGGGAATCTGGTACCATACTGGGAACTGGGAAGAAACTAAAAACATACGAAAAGCAACACAATTCGCGTACATGCTTTATATACGGACGCCGCGTCGCCCATAATAGTACGTCACACACATGTAAACTAAACCAAGTCCGAACTTGCACAAAATTCCAATAGCAATTTGGAATGTTTACTTATGCTATTTTCGATTTAACGGACTTGAATTAATGGATGATGAAAGTAGCGGAAGTTAATGAGTCCGTTAAAGATGTTGAAAGTTAACTTAAAAGTTAATTCGTTAACGATTAACGGATTAATGCTTTTGTGGCCAGCCTTGTATATAGGGCGTAACATTTTTATTAACAAGTTTGTGGTTAACAGATTAACTATTAAAAAAGTTAACTTATTGATTAACGGTGTCCATCTTTGCCAATGTGACAGAATTATTATAAGGGGGTTTGATGCCGATAATGTTAAGAAAAATATTATCCCCGAAAACCTTTTTTCCAGATAGTAAATGTCAACCTGAGCAAAAAGTTTCATATGTACCATTTGTAAATATTTTAAGCGGATGTAACTTTTTAATAAATTGAAAAGCAATTTGGTCTTTATTAGAAGTTTTACTCTGAGTGACATTTACTTACAAAACATAATTGTTGTAGAATTTATCTGCGGACTGGCGACCTTCAATCATGTAAGATTTCCCATTAAAAGAACATTAGTTTTGCATAAGCAGCATAAATTAACCAGTTATGTTTTTATCTGATATTTATATCTTCTGTTTTGTAAGTATATAAGTTCAGTCCACAAACACTACCACTATAAAGATGACGGAGGAGAAAGAGCAATAATTTTTTAAAAATCAAATTCAAAAAAGTAAACGTGGCTTTGTGGCTCTATGACATAATTTAACAATTTAGTAGAGAATGTATTTCTGAATTTAGCGATTTTCAAATAGGGTGAGCATAAAAACATTTTTAAGGATTTTATCTTTTTCATATTACTTAACAAAAAGCAAATCCGGGTTTCGTATCTGCGGAACCTAACCTCAAAACAATAAACAAACATAGCAGTGAATTGACTTTACAGTTTGCAACAGGTCTACCAACCAACGTGTTGTTTTCTGCAAGAAGACAAAGTTATATGAACACACGTTATGTTATTTACATTTTAATAATTGGCCATAAAAAAATTTTTAAAAATAACGAAAGATCACAGGTCCAATTTGAAATTTTAGTAATCTGGCAACAGTAGACCTATAAAAGCCTAATAAACCTATGAAGAATACCTACGTAGTAAGTTGAAAAATGTTGAGTTTAAGAATATACTGTGATGTTCTTCGCAAATGCAAATGTTATATAACGATTTTTTTAATTCTTTGGCATATTTTTACATCGTTTAGCTTTAATAGATGAACAAAATTCATTCCATCTAATGATTTTATTGGAAAAAGAAAAACGAGCAAATTTGCGGATACGTCCTTTATGCTTAACACAGCAGTGTAGCAATCATACTATATTCAGATTATAACAAATCATAAACAAATCATTAATAGGGAGCGGTTATAGCCAACCCAAGAAACAAAGAAAAAATATCTGTTGCCGATATTGTTCTGCGGCTTGTGAAGGTTTCAAAGGTACCTACGCGTCGTCGAGTCCATTAGACAAAAGCAAAAGCGTATTATTTTCGATGCGGCCTCGCGGAAAATCCGATCAGGCGACCGGGTGTCGGATTACCTGCTGGCTGATTGCATTTAGCGACCCCAAATGGACGCAAACATTGCTGCGCCGCATTTGCGGGAATTAAATGGGTGTGACAACGAAGGTAGATCGACGATATATGGCAGAGGAATAAATACAGCTTGTTTATACACATTCTTTGCAGACCCGACGATACCTGCATGTATTTAAATCGTAATATTAGAGTTAGTAAGGTGTTGAGAATTAATACGATTAGGTACACTTTTGCCGGAAAATAGCAATTGTGAAATTTATTTGCATTTTTAACACATTTTTGTTCATTGTCCAGTTTTGTGATGACCAATTTCGTCAAAAAGTTAATCAGTTCATTAGGTGCAGCTGCTTTTTCCTGAAAATTATTACACATCCGTAATATTTACATGAAGAATAGATAAACATGCTTCCTGTGTTGATAACCTTGTTTATTTTTTAGTAAATAATAATAATAATAAATATGTTTCGAGAATTGCATTGAGGCTATGAAACGATCTATCAAAAGCAATTAGAAACAGCGGATTTAAAATTGATGGTTGGAAATTGAAGTTGATGTAAAAATTTATATGTCACCGTTGACAGATTCAGAACGCTGGAATCTTATTGTTTAACATGCAATTTATCCGATATCAATCGGACAAAATTTGTTGAAGTTATAGAGCATTCAGCATTCAACAAAAATACTAATTTTCGCGGGAGTAATCAATAGGTTTGTTCGAGCAGCAGTCAAAACAATTAGGTATTCTTCTATGCATCCGCAATGGAGGTTTTCGAAGAGCAAAACCTCCATTTCGCATACGCAAGAGAAAGAATAATTGCTTTATGCACTTATTTTGGTGCTGCTCGAACAAACCTAATATGAACGGATACTGTTTGCGTACATCGTTGTCGCATGGTTTGAGGTGTATTTTCGTTTTCCTTATTTAAACTAAAACACGCATGAATAATTTATCAGCTGCACAATATCAATAAGAAAACGACATAATAAAATATTTCCAAACATCACACATGTACAGCCGAAGAAAAAAAGATCTTTACATGAGCGCGGCAAGCCTACACCAAGCGTAGGTCGGAGATTGTCGGTCGTCGTATATACCTGCTAAAGCCATCAAACCAAAGGGTCACTTCTGTTTCATTTCATTTTAAGTTTTCTGTATATAGATGGCATGAAATTGAGTTTCGTATTAATATAATATATTTTCGATATTTGCAACGAGCGAAACTGCCGCTCGTAGCTAAAGAATGTTATTCGTTAATATTTTTGTTTCGATTTGCAATTGCAATATTGTTTCATTTATATTCAAATACATAGTAACGTTAGTTTTTTTAAGGAAGGTAATCCCAGATAGGAATTTCATGTAAGTGAAAAGAATCTAACTCGGTTTCTACTTCGTCGCAGACCGAGATAGTATACTTTTATCTACAAATTTTGTACGTTGTACGTTGTCCGATATAGAGTTGAAAACATTATACACGAGAAAAAGCGTTTCAAGTTTACGAAACGCAGAAGAAAGCGTTCGCATCGTACCTGGAGAATTTCTTCGGCAACAAACTTTAATTTGATTTTTTTGTCGAATAACGATGTCGAATAGCGTTGTAAATGCTGCACAGAAAAATACATTCTTATGCCCACAAGAAATTCTTTTCGAGCACTACGCCGTATTGCCAACGAGATATTACCGTGCTAAGTTTTAATTTATGTTTTGAATACAAAATACGAATTACTATAATCTTGACAAACGAATACACTTTTAACCTATTTGAAACTATTTTCAGAAACAGTTTTTACTTATTCAAAATACATGCTCTTTTCAAATAACATTCTATCATGATGTTTATAGATTTTCCAGTAGCTCATGATTCTTGAATCATACAAACTCATTTTTGCATTGTTTATTTTTAAAATTGTCAAAGCTAAAATCAACAAATTGTGAACATTAATAAACTTTTAGGAAATAGCCTGCCTTTCTCGGGTTTCTTGACTTTTCATTATTTAATACCATTGATATTTTAGTATGCATCTGCACTAAGGAAACATAGAAATATAAATGGCGAAACCACTAGACAGTGGCAACTAATATTAAGAAATACATTCTCAAATATATATAATATATAATATATAATATATAATATAAGTGGTCATACCACTAAATTATCAACTTAGAAGTTTTGACGGTTCAGTTGGCAGAAATCTTATAATTCTGTATGCTCTAGGGCATAAACAGCCGCGGAACATGTGCAGTCAGAGCACTTGACTTGATTAGCAACGTGTATTGTGCCCTAAAACATACTCAAACATCACCTCAAAGAGGTCATAACTCTGAAATGACACAACAAAAAAAATAAATCAAATAAACTGCGTAATACTCCTGAAAGATTTGTGTATTACATGTATAACTATCAAATTGTCTGCTCTTAGGTTTAAACTTAGTTTAAACGCGGGACAAGTGAAAAATCGTACCCGATTTTTACAAACTTGTTTATCACCATTATTACATTAAAACATAAGCAAACATAAATGCTAATCAATAGACAAGATTCCAACACACTTCATTTCATTTGGTTTTGAGAAGTAGTTCAGAGTTGTGAGTCTTCAAACACTCCATACTATTATTTAGCGCCGGGCAGCGCTGTACTCTAGACCGGTATTTCTCGAAAATTTGATTTTAGCAGTAAGGGGTCTTACTAGCTGGTCACATATTTTGATAATCTAAAATCAAAGTATCCAAGGATTTTCAAACATAAAACGGCTTAGTTTTAGTCGCTATCTTTCATACATTCATTGCTTGGTATTTCCATACGAAATTTGGTTGGTATACCAACAATAATTTCTAAAAAAAATAACGTAATTTAAATAATTTTCCCAAATATTCACACTCCACACTCCACACTATTGATTCTAAATATTTGCGATAATTTACATCACATTTGCTTAATCGAATTGCAGGCTCTTTTCGGGTTTTCCACTACACGCGGCCGGCACGGACAGAGGCAAAAATTGTTTTCTTTATTTAAATTTGTCGGTTGGACGGGTACCGTCCGTCCGGGAGCACTGAATTCGAATGTAATCTCCCGTTTATAATAACGCATGCATGAAAAAAATGGTATCCTACGGGAAGGAAGTAGTAGCCGTTCCCGGATGACCCCGTGGGCAATTTGAGGCCGATCGAGGGCGTAATTTGAGCATAAGGCGCAACGGCCCAACGTATAATCGCGAGATGAACGTGAACAAAAAAAAAAGAACAGCAGAGAGGATCGCATGTAGGACGAAGAACGCGCGTTTCCGCACCGATTCGCAGCATACTAATTTTTGTAATGCGGATACGTGCCTGGGTTCGTGGAAAAATTCGGGAAAACCCATGTGGGGAAAGTAATTTGCAATTCGAAGTCATAAAAAAATTATGCGAGATGAGCTAAGAGGGATTGAATAGGGATTATCTTGTTAAAATATATATTAGACAGGCTGCCTCAATAAGAGCGCAGGATTTGAATTGCGCGCTATTTTTCTGTTGGCTATTTTCGGTAGAAATAATGTTCCAAATTCATCCACTGTGAAAAGAATAGTTGCAAAATTCGAAATTATTGGTTCAGTAAAACACACGACACGCGCTCGTAACGCACAAAGATGAGAAACTATTAAAATCCAGCAAATGTGACTATGCTTGTGCACAAAGTACCAATGTTAGAAGGCATGTGAGAGTGCACAGGAGTCGTTTCGAGACAATTGACTCGAGAACTTCTCCCACCAGCCCATGCACAGCGAAGAGAGTTGACTAATTACACAATTGAACAATAAAGAGTGAATGCCGATTTTGTTGACAAACTCATCTCCAGAGACGAGGATCATTTTCTTGCGCTCTTATTGAGACAGCCTTTATTATATCTAATCTATACAAGAAAATGAACGGTTAGCATAATATATTCAACTAACTTATGGCGATTCCACGTCAACCGATCGTTTGAAATTAGAACGAATTTGTCTGTTAACCGACAGTCAACTGACCGGTAAGTTGAGTAAGTAAGTAAACGATTGTTTTGATTTATGTAAGTCATTGTTTTGAAAATAATGTGAAGGATGCCGATAGATGGCGCTTTAGTTTCTCGTCGTAAGAGAGGTCTCTTAAAGGGTATATAACCGCATACATATTTATGCAGCATCAGTGATTGTGCTATTTTAACTTCAATGTGTCTGACCTGTGTATCTCACGTAGAAATGTCTCTAGTTGGAAAATAACAATATTCTTCTTTGGATGCGTTAATTGCATTCCATGTAAAATAGTATTGCTTTCATAATAATAATAAAGTAACAATTTAAAATTGTATAATCTTAAAGTAAGACAACCGATCAAATCAACGCTTTTCTTCAATGAATGATATATTCTTGTCTATATATACAGGGTGAGTTATTAGTATCCCGGCGGGCGATACTCATCAAATCGTTTGAGAAAGAAAAAAATGATTTATACAAGAGATGTTTGACTCAATAGTTTCTATAACGTAAAATTATTTTCATTTATACAGGGTGTTGCATTTAGGCGTGACGGAAAGTCAGTACATTTTTTTAAATGGAACGCCCTGTTTATCATACCATATTATGAATACTAAGGAAGTTGTCTTTCCAACTGTCTAAGTTGTACCTGTGTAAAGTAACTAGTTTCTGAGATATTCAATTGATTGCGTCAAAGAAATGGCAATTGCAGGCCTTTCTTAAAAATTACGTTATTACTACATTTTTGTAGATATTGTCCTAAAAATTTTGTCACATAATAACTAAACCCATAGCTAGATGCTGATGTCATGAAAAGTTAGATACACTATACAGGGTGATCGTAGCATGCACTCGTTATTAAACATTTTTAAATGGCTTTTTCTTGAGATTTTTAAATGGAACAGCCTGTATATTATTTGCTATTTTAACTGTCCCTTAAGTTCTTTGTAATTTATATTCACTGTATCGTATATCTATTTTTACTAGTTTTTGTGATATTTGGAAATTAAAGAGTAGTATGCTATTTAGTATCTTAATATTGCACTGTATACTATTTTACATAATGCTGGGTAGCATTATGTAAAATATTTAAAGGGTTATAGAAGAAGCGATTTATAACCTATTTAACTAGATTTATTCCTATAAAAGTATTACGGTTATCAAGGTATTACACAATTTTATAAGTATGTTTTGCAATTTTTACAAACGTGCAGCGAGCGAACCTGAGGACCTAGTACCTTCAGTTGGGCTCCGAACTAAACCAGAAACAGTGTAATTTTAGGGGGACTATCGTGAAAAATTGTTCACTTTTGTGAAAATTTTGCGGAGGCGTTTAATTGTAATAGTATGTGCGCTCATACACAAAAACAAACAGAAACGCTAAAATATGTCTTGATGAGCTACGTTTAGAACGGATTTGTATTCAGTACAAAAAAACAACCTATAATACTTACTATTAATTGATTTAAAATAGGTTATTTTTCTGGAGAGACAATTCAAGTTGGGGATAATATGAATTATAGTATAAGTAATATTGGATAATGTGAATGGAAACTGGGTTATTTGGAAGTGTTTTTAATAGATTTTTTTTTGCTATGAATGAATGAAAATCTGAGTCTAACGATGCGTATCAGTTTGTTTTTGTTGCATATTTAGTTTTTGTGTGTGAGCACATAAATCACATCAAAGAAAATCTGATTTTCAACACTCAGAAGTCAACAAATTTTCACGATAATTAACCTAAAAGTACAGGGTTTACTTTAGCAGTAATTTGAAATTTTTAAATCGCGTTTCCTGTATAGTGTATCTGATATCTTTGAATACTGTCATCTACCTACTGGCTTTGACTATTGTCTCACATAGTTTAAAGGCAAAATCGGCAAAAGTGTCGCTTTTACATAGTTTTTAAAAAGATCCTGCAACAGGCATATTTTGGAAAAATAATGGAATATCTCTGGAACTATTAACGGTGTGACTTAGCAAAATACACGGTTGGGTAAACAAATTTAGTAGTATTCATAATATAATAAAATATACAGCATGTTCCATTTAAAAAAATGTACATACTTTCCATCACACCTAAATGCAACACCCTGTATAAATGAACGTAATTTTACATTATAGAAAATGGCGTGTCAAACAACTTTTGCATAAAATATTTTTTTCTTTCTGAAACGATTTCTTATCTATGGACCGCCGGGATACTAATAACCCACCCTGTATATACCAAGCGTTGTTTTGGATTAACAAAGGTTGCTTTGAATTGAGACAACGTTTCGTTGTGTGTATAGGTTTCCGAATCCTGTTGATGGCAAATTTTGTCCGCTACAGTGTGGTAGTTTTATTTTACGTTTAAGTGATACATAGTGTGGTATTTTTATTTTTACGTTCACTTATAATATTGTTTGAATGACGTTTATGTAAAAAGTTATGATTCAAGTTAAAATTTGTACCACCTCTTACTAATATCAGTTCAGACATTTTGCGACCTCTTACTATTCCATCCAACAATTTTTATTTTCAACATGTTAAATTGGAATTTTTTTAAGTTTTGGAAAAACTTTGAGGATGTTTTCTAAGAAAAAAGTATCACCCAGTTAAAATATTATATGCTGCTTCAAAGTTAGCCATTATTTTAGATTAAGAATAAGAATAACAAGAAGCCATTGTACACAAAGCTCATAACTTCAAACCGAGTGCTCAGTGGAAAATAATGTATGTCCTTTGTTGTAGAAAAATTCAGTTTATTTGAAATATTTTGCACAGAGAATACTTATTTTTATTATTAAAAAGAAATTGATAAGAACAATCTTATGAATGGACCTCAAACATAAGAAACAGATAAATGCAAAAGTGGCATGCAACCTACGATTGACTGTTGTCAATCGAAATTCGAAAATCGAACATTCAGAAATTCATATACATAAAAAGACATAGAATCCATTAAATATTTGAGACCCTTATGAAGAGACACGGCAATCGAGAACAAAAGCAAATTATTCAACATTCCAAGGCGTTTGCAAATTCAAAGAAATATTAGCAACGGTTTCTGATTAAACGTTATACCGATTACCATTTCACGATTTCTTCATTTCTTTCGATTTCAAACGCCTTTCTTCGTCTCGCAGCGAACAAAATCCGATACGCATTGCGTTTATTGAAGTATTGTTGTCTGGTGACAGCCATCATTAAAACCAAGAAATGCAAAGACGCAACGAAGCACGGCTGCTAACTAATTGCGAAATTTAATTGCCCAGTAACTAAGCAATTAGACGGTTGTGTAAAATAGCTGTGGCATATGCCAGTTTTCTAGTCAACAACCGCAAGGGAATCTTTCTGGTCAAAATTATGTCTTTTCCATTGAAGTTCCCGCACCACTCCCCCCACCAAACTCAAAAGGTACTTAATAAGTAATGCGTTAATAAAGATCCATTATGCGGTAGGAAAATGACCACAGATTACACGCGCAAGGCCGGCAAAGAAGAACACTGCACGGATTACGATCGGGTGCCTCTTGTCCGGTGGGGTGCTTAAGTCCGGCGCTGCACCCCCTTGTCCCTCGCTGTGGCCGCGACCGCCGCTTTGTAATTAAGAAGGGTAGAAATTCATCATGGATGGATTTTAAAATAAAACGGGTATTTGATTTTTCCCTGCCTCTAGCGCGCGAGAACGGGAGGGTAGTAAAAAGAAAATCGCTCAAACGGACGACGAAGGAAAAAAGGCAAACATAATTGTATCAGTGGTCCTCACGGTGCGGTGGTGTATCCTCTCTACCTTGAATTTTTTATGGCCGCGGTACGCTGCGTAATCCTCGAGTTTATTAAAAAATTCTCGGTGGTGGCGCTTGGGAGGTTTTTAGTTATGAATGAGTGAACTGATCTGATCTGAAGAGTTATGTGCTTCGGGTAGTGATATTGTATTATAGTGGCGGATAAACTGATCGCTATCTTGTCATTTATGGGACTAAAGGACTAAATGGAATTTAATTCTAATTTATGGAACTTCTTTCTGTTGTTTCTTCCGCTCGAAAACTAGAATGATGTGGTTGAACTGTGGATTGTAGATTTGTTTATGTATTCGATTTGATAATGTATTCAACAAACCTGATTAATTATTAAAAATCACTGAAGTAAGTTTACAAAACATGTTTAAACACATTCCTAAATAATTTATAAGAATCAAGATCATGACATGACAACTTCAAAACATTCTAAAAGAAAACATTAAATTATGTATGCTGAAAGTTTGTTTATTGCATTCATTTCAGTCACCATAAATTAACAAATATTGCCAAAATCACAATATTGTGACTCACTATAGAAAATAGTCTTTTGCTCAAACTTTTTCTTACGTAAGATGATAAATATCAGTTTTCTATAATTACTATACACATCAAATTTTAATATTTTATATTAGTTTTATTAATATTTATTATTTTATCGTTTGTTCTTATCGTTTGATCTTATTATACCGTTTGATGAGTCAAAATTATTGTTGACTATAATAATTATTTGATAATGTACTATTGCTAATGGTTAAGTATAGGGCGAAAAATTGTCCATTATTTACCTTTAATTTGATTTAATGTGTTTTAGTTTGGAACTGTTTTGAGACTTAATGTGCTGATTTTTCACAATAACTAGTTTTCATGAAAAAGAAAACAACTTTAAGATATGCTATACGAAATCAGTTCTGTATTAATGTTAATCAGAAATCATTTCACTTTCAAATTCTGCATTTAGTAGTTAGTGATTAGTGGTTTGAATTCCTGATTATCAGATCTCTACTATTTTTAATTACGGATTGAGGAACTGGCTTGGATCATCCAATTTTTTTATTGACGTTTGGAATCAGTAAAAATTTAGCACTCAAAACTTTTTATAAAGAATATTTTTATCTCGAGAAATCAACAACTGATACCTCACTTTATTATGACCATAATAGAATACTGAAAAAGAATCATCGACTACATTTTAGACGCAAGATATACCGTTCCATTTGAAAAAGCAACATACAAAATGCAAAAAAATATATATGGGTAGTTAGAGTAATAATATTACCCGAACGGCAATATGTCCGCATTCCAGCATTATACACGGTTGCTCAAAAAGAACAAGGAGATTTGTGTACTGCATTGCATTGAGGAATCATCAAAGATCAAAGTATACAAAATGCACGCATAAAGATTGTATTCAATACTACACAGCAGTGCTTTTGTTGTCTCCAGGAAAATGGCTACGTCACAGGTCACGAACATTTTGACGTAACTTTTTTGCTACACAAATAAGGAGGCGGTTGTTAAAGTGAAAATCTGAACTGTGGAATCAAAATCAAAATATTATCAGACTGTAACATGAAACGTATTTTTATAATCATATATGACGTCACAATTTGCCAAGTTTGACAAATTAAGGAATTACTAATTAGTAAAATATCAATATAGGTATCTCCGAAAAAAATTTTCTTTTTTATTTATTTTGCGTTGATTCTCATTCAAAAGTACTACTTTCTAACTTAATCCACTAGTTCATATTATAAAAAATAATGGAATGACTATAATAGTACATACCCAATAATTCACCCAATAATAATAAAAATTAGTTATCTGTTTTTTTTGCAGCAATCCTCAATATGAAAAGTTGTTGTTTGCAGCTATAATTTTCATCATCATAAGAAGACGAGGTAAGGCCTTAAATTTTGTCTTATTCTGTATACGTTTTTTGTCTCTGTATTACTTTACTGAATATGCTGAAAGATTATCAAAACTTCGTCATTTTCACCTTCTGACAATAAGTTTCTCAAAAACTATAACTATAATAAATTTTCTATTTTAAGGAAAAATTATTCTTCTGAACACGACGCAATTGCATTTCAGACATAATTTAGTCTATCGTCAAATATAATCTGAATAATTTGAAATCGTTTTGTATCGTTCTATGCATAATTTCCATATCAGAGCTCCCTGTAAAACAATTTCTATAGTTGTTGTTTTTGTTATAGATTATTGTTTGTAATTCACTTGTTTTCTTTTTCACTGTGTGGAGCTATTGGGTCAAGATGATATACCAAAACTTATACCAAAGTAAAATTAATTAAAAGAGCAAGTTAAGAGCCCTTTCATTAACCGTTCACACTATTTTGTACTTATACTCATTCTTGTGTACCATGGGCACCACTGGCATCACCATAATTTTTATAACTTCTGCAGAAATCCTTCCAAGTTATAGATTACTTCGTGTATAAACTGTGACCCCCAGTATAACTTTAAACCAAACGTATTATCTATCACGTATGTCCAAAGCGTACCCTAACTGTAAAATATTCACTTTTTACACAGCCAAGAGGGGTGCAGATGTAAATTCACGCCGCTGTCGCGGACCTCTTATCTCTGCGCAAAAGGAAAACACATCCCGACACATACGTTTGTGACAAATTCAAAAATAATATATGGCGTATCTGGTGCGGTCTTGTGGGCACTGGGGCGAAAGCACAAAGCTCTCCCTCCCGATACATCGGGCCGTAAATTCGATTTAGATGACCGGGGAAACCCGACTCTCCGCCGCCCCAGAAAAACGATTCAGAATTTACAATAAAATATCACGTCTTAAGGCCTGTCCGCGATGGATACGCGATAATAAATTTGTTGCGGTTAGAGAAAGGAAAAAATGGGAGTGAAAAAAATACACACACACACAGTGGCTTCCGAAAAGTGAGATATAATAATTCATCTTGCCTCGGACAGCAGCGGTCGGGGTTATCAACGTTCCCACTTTCTTTACGTTTTCTTCGAGGAAACTGTCAAAACCCACATAAATTCGTAGACTATTTCGCGTGTATAGAAGATCTATACTATGTACAATATGGATTAAACATTTCTATAATGATAATGATAGAAGTTGGCAAAACCTAACTGACTAACTAGCTAACTAACTAAGTGACTAACTGACTAAGTGACTATCACTAATCACTAGAGACAGGACTTTAGGTGAAGGTTTAAGTTTCGAATGAAGATGACATTTGTAATAATATGACCTTTCCTCGCTGTCATTACCGTATAGGCTACCTTCCGACTGCAAGAGATGAAAAATATCTGACCTACACAAGATCAAAACCTGTATGTTATGTACCGACAACACAAACCTCTTATCTGTGCGTAGGGTTCCCTACCAAGGATTCGGTTGAAAGTGCAAACCGGACGTCAAATGTCCGGTTTTTATATATCAATTTGAGATTTAAAACATTAAAAAAGTACTCTGTGGCGATCGATTATTGCAGAAAATTGTGCATTTGGGACTACTATACTACTGTCATGTAGTCAGTATGGTCATTGAATACTGAACACTGATCACTGCTTCTACTACCCCTAAACGCTCTCTAATGATTAGTAATTATACTGACTGATTTATAATTAGTGTTAAAAATTGATTATCCACATTCAAATGCTATTTTAAGTAAAACTGAAAGAGTGTTTGTTTTTGATTTTGCTGAATTTTCGAATTATCTGCCTTTTTAACTGGAGCTGACGCAAATCGACTGCTTTAAAAGAAGATCTACTGATCAACTGTGTGATGTCTCCTAGGTACTGGTCTGCTGTCTAAGTACAAATATATTAAAATGTTTCTTTTTATAATCCAATGTTTAAAAATTTGAAACAATGAAACTATGATGAAATATGAATAACTGTGAGTGCTTAAATATTTAACTTTTTCTTAACAGGGCTTTCTTAATAGCACGCTTCTTATTTTTTTCAAAAGTTTTGTTTTTTAAGCAGAACATTTTCAAAATGTAATATGTGACCTGCACGAGAGAATCGCCCTAACGGCCATCTCTCGTTTCGATAGTATTGACTTCTGTGTTTGAAGGCCCATAACTCTAAAACTACTGAACAGAAAAAAAATGAAATAAAGTATGTCCGTTTTTGTAAAATATTGTTGGGTATAATTAATTGTACATATAAATTCGTTATTTATATTTAACTCGCACTACTATTCGAAATTCCGAAATTAAATTGTTCTGATCGTATCGTACTAATAGTAACTAATCTTCCACTGTCCCAGCTACGTTTCCATTTCCCGTTACGATTGACGTAGTGCTCGCTGCACGAAATTTATATTATTCATATTAAATCGCTTTACAAATTACTTAAAAATTATAATGCAATTATTTTTCTACAGTCGCATTAAATAAAATATGACGATTCATTCCGTGCATATCCAGATATCGTGCTAATATTCGTTACTGAGATATCCGCTTCCATGAAAATCTTGTACGCAACCTTTATTACACCAAAACTGAGGCAAACAAAAACGCCAATCTATAGAAGAGGCTCTAAATGCAACCT
Source organism: Aphodius sticticus (assembly GCA_963966075.1). Lineage (NCBI taxonomy): Eukaryota > Metazoa > Arthropoda > Insecta > Coleoptera > Scarabaeidae > Aphodius > Aphodius sticticus. Next base: position 13,516,647 of record OZ014512.1, read on the forward strand.
GAACAAAAATTGAAAATTTTATGGCAAGCGGTTTACGAGGGAAAAAATGGAAAGACGAATGTTAATTTAAAAGCGTAAAAATCGGGGACCTTTTCTTATTTCTCTCGCGCTCGTGTTTACACCGAGAGGCGAAAAATGTTGACAGTCAAAAATTTGATAGTCACTCCTGTTATGTAGAAATGATTCAAGAGTATGATACACTTTATTCCAATTTTTTCTGTTCAGTAGTTTTAGAGTTAATGCGCCTTCAAACACAGGAGTCAATATTGTCGAAACGAGGGATGGCAGTTAGGGCGATTCTCTCGTGCGGGGTCACATATGAGAACCACAATATTGTACTTTTTTTATAATTTCAAAAATGTGTTCCTATCAGCTGTCAACGTTAAGAAAAATACTTTTACTTTTTCTTAACACATTGCAGACCCAATTATTAACATAATAAAAAAATCACACATCTTCAATTCCTTTATTTGTCAGAAATACAATACTTAAAGATACATTTTATTTACTACCGTGGCAAACAAGTGACAATTGTCTATCGTATGCATTCTCCCATAAAATCTGACGACAAAGAATATGAATGAGTTCTTGCGTTCTTTACAGAATTTTTGTCAAAAACAAATCACTCTTTTCGCTTACAGAATAAAATCACTTATCGTTTTTTTATCAAATTTTTTTGGGCGCAGATTCATTTAGCTTGGATTTTCTGATATCCATTTTCAAAACCATAGGTTTTCTTTTAATTAACTTGATATTTATGAATCGAGCTTTGGAAAACAATATTTTTAGTATTTTTTGATTATTTGTTTGTGAATACTCATTGAATGATACTCTGCTTCTGTGGTGCAGTTTTACATTCTGTACATTATATTTGTATTTATTTCTATTGTTGACTTTTTCATAGTTTAGTAGCCCTTCTGTTTTTAACTACGCTCTATTTTAATGGAGATTTCAGAATTTATTTACGGTGCTTTCTGGTATTTTGATTTTATTGCTGTTGCCGAACGAACGCCCCCACTCTTTTCCCGATCTCGCTGGAAAATTTGTACCGCCACGTTCTATGTAGATACAGCCGTGAACGGGGTAGCACGTGTTTATTTTCCTGATTTTTCCACGTCTTATTTTCCGTTAGCCACGTGCCAGAGATATCGTAGCTGCAATGTACGCTGATTATTGACTAATTTAGACTGTGAGTTGATTAATATTATTCTTTTTGTATTGTGTTCTATCTATTTTTGTCTTTATGTCCTGTGCAGATTCTGGCTGATGATGACGTAAGTCGAAACCGGTACCAGAGCAAATAAATATCTTGCAAAGCTTAAGAGGTTTTTATTTCTTACTATATCTATATACAATCTTCTTTGCAACATGGACCAGAATCTTAACAATAGTTTCTTATTGGGCAGAGTATCTATTTATTTAGATTGGATTGTCTGATATCAACAAAAGCTTACTATTTTTTTTGATTACGTTGATAATGGTGAACGAGTTTCTAGGTTTGGAAAAAAAAGTGTTATTTTTGTATTTTTCTTTTTTTTATCAACTTTTTTAAACAGTTCACGTTTTTGCCTTAAGTAATTGCTTCAGTTTTATTTTCTTGGGCAGAGCATTCATTTAGCTTGGATTTTCTAGTATCTTCATTTGGAAGCTTACTTATTTCTTTGATTAACTGAATAATTGTGAAGTGCAACTTTATTGTATATAGTTAACAATAATTAAATACAAAATTAATTCATATTTCGAAACTTTGACAGCAGGTCAATAATTAAGACATTGTGTTTCAGATCAAATAACTTTTTGTCCGGTTTTGCCCAGTTTTGTCCGGTTGGCTTTTTTTCCCAAAAGCGAAATGCATCCTGTCACTGTACTGTTTTGACTTGGCAACCCTACCTGTCCACCAAACAGTATGCATCTTGATATTTGTTACCGAAGACTTTTCAACGAAGAGTCCAAAACACTACGATATGAGAACTTAAAAAAAGGAGAGAGACGATGGCCAATATTGTTTTGCTTACTCTTTTTTTTTCTGGTCAGATTTTTGGTTGCGTCAGTTCTAGTCTGTTTAGTTACTATGCAAATATTGCATATTCCAATAAAGAGCACCTAGACATAAAGACTTGAAATGTATTATCCGCTACAAAAGTCTGCACAAAGCCATTAGAAAAAAAAATTCATTTACGTATCAATTAATTAACAACAAAAAGCGCTCAATTTCGCGTTTCTTTACGTTTATGCGTCCAGCGCGTTGTCATAAACGCAAACGAGGGGCGATTTTTCGTTAAAGCTAAAGCAAAGTGTTTAATTTCATTTCTCACTTCGACTCCGGTTCGGAAGGGTTGTTTTATTCCCGTTTTATTTTTTTTTCGCGCGTTGCCGGCCGCTGTATAAAAGCAATTGACAAGCAATTTGGTGGCCGGTTCGGAATGGTCATTTGTTTGAAATAAATGAGTCGAGTTGTTGAAGGGGGGAGTGTAGGGAGAGAGTCGGAGTGCCCGCCGTTGAGCGGAGTGAATTTGAAGCAAATGCCTCAGATGAAAGGGCTTTCACAAAGGGAACCAATTCACGCCTCTTTTAACGTTTGTATTTCGGCGTCCGTCCGTCCGTTTTCCCCATTCAAACGCGTCCTCCGAGTCGAGTCGGCGTCGGCGGCGGTGGCCAGCGCTAAACGCCCATTTAACAGCTTATTTAATTTACATAGTTAAACACACGAATCGGAACCGGGCCGCCCCAAATGTCCGCCGCCAATTCAACAGTTCAAACGTCCGGTGCCGCTCACGCCGCCTCCGCAACGGAACATTCATCCTCCGGCACTGATTGAAATGTCCAGGACACTTTAATTTGTGCGCCGGATAATGCTGGATGTCGCTTGACCTATTGTTTGGGTATATTGTGGGAGTTAGAAGGGATTTTCCCTCCCCTTTTGCGAATGGTGGTGTTAGGAGACAATTAGTTCTTGAATTAAACCTTGACATTCGAAGCCAGCGTTATAGAATAATAAATTATTTATGGAAACGATATTATATTATGTTCTGTAGTAAAAATACTATTTCTAATTATTATTATTGCACACAGGAACTTTCCAGCTCTGTAGTAATACGTAACAGACACATAATTAAAAGTAACCTTTGTTAATACAAAACAACGGTTGTTAGGCAAGAATATATATCATTCATTGAAGAAAACCGTTGTTTTGACTTATTTGATTTAAGATTTGATCTTTTAAATCAAAAGGTTGGGTAGTTTGATGAATCAGCTCATATTTTTGGATTAAATATTCACCTACTTCTTTTACATATGAACATGTTTATTAGAAAGCAATATTATGCATGAGAATGCATGAATGCACACGTGAGAATGCATGAGAATGCAATTAACGCTTCCAAAGAAGAATATTGTTATTTTCCAACTAGAGAATGGACCACGGTACCTTCTAGTCTCTTTCCACCAATATTAGAGGTGTTGGATATTTCTACTTCAGTACATTGACGGTATAATAGCAAAATCACTGATGCTACATAGACATGTATGCGGTTATATATCACCTAGCTAGGACACGACTAAACCTCCATCTATCGGCATCTTTCACATTCTTTTCAAAATAACGATTTTATTAAATCAAAACAATCGTTTTTTAAAACAAATTATGTTAAGAATGTCATTTTCTTAACATTAGACAACCATTTCTCTATGTGATAATGAACTATGAATGAGTAGACGTTTTCGATGCATTTCCTTGCGCTGCATATAAATCCGTGCTCAAAACGTTCATACCAGGACAGTTTTTTTGCTTTTTTAGCTTTCAATTGAGCGACACACTTCTACAGAAAAAAAAAACGCTGCCATTGCTTCAAGCACACATGTTAACAAATTTCTAAGGAATTCACGTAAAACGACAGACTAGACTATGCATGACAAAAAATTACAGAATATATGTACAAAATGGTATAAAAAATATGAATGAATTCAATTTGTATATAGATATATATGGTTAAATAGGTCCCAAATTAGTAGCAAATTTTATAGTAGTTATAATCTCAAATAGGTGAACTATAATTTAAACTATATTTCATCGATTAATTATTTCTAATTATAAACTAAAACATTTACAATTTGCATAAAAAACTGTTTTATAACTATGTTCTCGGTCAGAAACTGGTTTACAATTTGGGTTTTAACATTGTAGAAATTTGATTTATGGTCAGATTTTTTGATCAAATAGTACAATGTCAATTTTCTATGTTGGGTGGCTTGATCTATGTTAGGTTATGTGTGTAGGGAGGTTACATGTGTGAATTTGACTTCCAGGTCAAACATTTTTTTTTAATGGTTGTATTGTTCATTTGATTATGATTATATATACATCGGTAATTTCTTTGTTGGGTGGCTTGAGCTGTTCTTCTTTAAACATATATACAAGGTGTCCGGCAACAGATTTATAATTATAGCTTCCACGACAATACGACAACAAAAAGAAACAATTTCCCTACGACAATACACTTGCAAAGCTAATATTTTGCAAACAGCCACGCGCTACCAATACGCAATATACACAGTGATGTGAAAGCGTAATTTGCCGCGTAAATTACCAAATTAATTACCGTAATTAATGGTAATTTACCGATGTTTAATTACCGTAATTTACTGCTTAATTTACCGATGGTTATTTATCGTCAATTTAAATTACCGTTGGTAATTTACCAGTAATTTACCGAAAATTTTAGTTACAGTTATTAATTTAGCGGAATTTATAAATTAATTTTAAAATCCTTCCAGCAGTACTTGGGTGAATGTACCCCACCACTCCTAAGCAGTCGACAAGTGCACTGTTGTTTCTGCTTTGCCTGGGAGGTACTTAGGGATGTAAGAGCGTAATTTATCGAGTAAATTACTAAATAAATCACCGTAATTAATGGTAATTTCCGGGTTTTTAATTACTTAATTCAGTGGAGCCAATAATGCACATTTTAAATCAGAAGCCGTTTACCTACTATCAAATTCCTGATTTAACGAAAATATTCTGGTGATCCGGATAAAATGTGATCATTGTTTGTGAAACCGGGTGTTGTCGTTTTGTGAGGCGGTAATAAATTACAGTATTTTATACTATAATTATGCTGTTAGACTTTGCATTTTATAAGTTGCTGGTATAAATAGTATTTTTATTGCAGTCCCTGCTTTTATTTTAATAATCAATTACTACTATTAAATCAGGAAAAGCATCAGCGATTGGTGGTTATCTACAATATAATGACTTATAAAGCTGTACGCATTTTTTTTACATAACTTACTGTCATCGGTAAATTATCATTTTGAATTACACGGTAATTTAAGAAAATATAATTTACCAATGAGAATTTTTAATTGCGTGGTCATTTAAATTTGAAAGTAATAATTTTAATTTCAGCGGTAATTTACTAAAAAAATTAATTACGGAAATTTAACATCCTTGGTCAGATTGATAGTTATCTAGAAAATAATGACTTATTTAACAAACATTTTTATTAACATAAGTAACATTCATAACCTACCGTGATCGGTATTAACGCCGGATTAATTAAACATGTTGAATTTTTAATTACCCGGTAATTTAAACCAGCGTAAATTACCATTTTGAATTTTTAATTATTGGGTAATTTAAGCCAACGTAATTTTTCATTTTTAATTGTTATTTACGTGGTAATTTAATATTTAAAATTAATAATTTTAATTTCAACGTAATTTACGAAAAAAATTAATTACCATAATTTAACATCCGGGAATATACATATTCACATATAACAAATTTTTTTTGTCATTAAACCCTAATGTCTTAGAAACGACAGTAATACAATGGCTATTGTCTCGTAAAATATTATAGGTTAGGTTAAGCTTTATACTGTTACTCGATAGTTCAGGTCATACTGATAAGTTCGACTTCAATGGTTGCAAATTATTACGACGCAATTAATCACTGAAAACATTAGTGCGAGAAGGAGCGAACTATAGTGAAGAGAAAAACAAATTATAATGAAGCAAAAGGTACTAAAAGAAGAACACTCTGTATGTATTCAGTGTCATGTTTTCGTCTGTTATATGCATCCCCTCCGATCTAATATTGCATCCGTCTTAGTCCTAAGTGAACGGTTGTGGTAAAACTTCCGGCCAAGATTTCAGATTCCGTTTATTACGTATCCAATACCAGTCGGAGCGGTCTGGGGTGAATCCGGCCGATATTTTGCCGCCCACCCCCTGCCAACCCTACCGACGTGATCGGCTGATGCACGATTGTTCAGTTGGCAGCCGTGGCTCTCCTGTTTGTTATGGTACTATGGCGAGAATAGCAGGCATGCGATATCGGATTCCCAGGCAAGTCGAACTATGACTACCCCACCACTACAAATTAGATGATGTTTTCTGAGTAGACGAAGAAGTCTAGATATGCAATGTTTTTTCAAGGAATATTTCGTATTATTAAATTCAGACACTATCCTAAATTCCGACATATTTCTGTTTAAATGGTTAAAAAATAAATCTACAAAATTGAGCTATATTTGAGCTATATACACTGCTCAAAAAAAAATAGGAGAACACTTTTCTCGAAACCTGTAGCTTTTTAAATAATAGTTCTAGGAAAATCAAATTTTGTATACTTCAACGGCATATATTTAACTAAAGAAAATTACAAAAACGATGTTACAATTCGTTACTTCTAAGTTACACTGTAAATGTAAAATAATAACGCAAAACAAAATGGAAATGACTGTCATAGTATCGACGACAGTCGGGTTTTCTGTGAATTGATGAGGTTTAGTACAGTGTATGCCCTCCACGTATGCCCTCCAGGTGTCCTATTTAAAAAAAAAGGAATGCTACCAAATTTCCATAATAAAATGAACACCTGTATATTAAAAATATATTTAGACGATAGCTTGTTTCAGCCAAAAAGATTTGTTTACATTTTTTTTTAATTCTGACGGTTGGAGAATTATTTAGGTGTTCCGGTAATTTTGGCGAACCTTGTAGACGAGGCGCAAGAAGTAAGGATTAAGGAGTTCAATAGGTACAGAGAATATGTCTCTCGAATGTCACGAATCAAAACAAATGAAGTATGTATTAAATTTAGTTCAAATATAATCGGACCCTGTCATCACCAGCATAAGGAAAATACCTAAAAAAAGAGCCTAATATAGTAGTCGTCTGACCTAGTGAATAGATCTACATAAATTCGAATTTATTTATTCGAATATTATTAGTATATGTTGATTTATCAATTTCCTTGATAAAAGTCGACAAAAAATAATGTATTCCAACAATTGAGGTGTTACCTATGTGGTGCACACAAGTGTGCTGTTAACGCCTTTTAGCAGCCACAATTTTGTCAGCGCTACCGACGTTGTAAGATATGTAACGATTGAATTCGAACAAACAAATTGAGTTTTTCATTTAATGTTACTAAATATAGTGCAAGACAACTTAAACTACGTAATGTTAATATTGAGAAGGAATGCGTGGAAAACAGAGAAATCGGACATAAAATGATGATTAGACTTTTTATTTTATAATTGTCCGTAAAACATCATAATATATTACCACTGCTATCCGGGCCACCATCCTATAGAAAGTAAGAAAGTATGTAAATAACTAAATTATGTACTATTTTTCTTTCAACATTACGTTTTTCCTTATTCTTAGCCCAACTTATTCCTGGTGTTGCAATTTTCATATCACCGGGTATAATATATATTGCAATAAAGTGATGATACAATGTCGCATTGAAAATTGTTCGAGCAACATACGACTTTTTAAACACACTTTTTTACGTATAGAGAGCAGGCATACAAATTGTCTTATTATGGAAATTTTTAAGAGAGCTGCTTTTTGTTGCCGATGTATCCATTTTCACGTCAATTCAAAAGGTGTGTACGTCATCCCGGCCAGCCACTTGTCGCGAAACGACTTCATGGTACACATATAAGGACTTTATAAGTGGCCATTTCAAAATCCCTACTTTGTATAGTGTCCATTCAAAGAAAGCCATTCAAAACAAACTTCATAAATGCGACTACTGGCAGATAGGGTAAACACTATTGATAGCCTGAATAAAAAAAAAACATTATCTAATTATAATTAACAAGTTTTATTCTTTTGTATAAGACGTTTCGCTTAAGTGTATATTTTGTATGATTGCGGTAAAGTGGGGTTAATTGGATACCAATTTGATTTATTACGATGGAATAATATTACTCAATCCCTTGGGAAGGTGGAGACTCGAAATGAGATCACGCATCTATTTCGTTTCCGCTGAGAATACAACCGGAAATTGCGGACGGCCTGACCGGTGGGCCCACTATTATTTTATTATTTAATTCGTATGCGGTTGCTACCGGATAGATTACATATTTAATCATTTGATGGATTATAAATTACCACGGTACATACGTATGATACACCAAAATGGGATATTTCGAATTTCAGCGCCGCAGAACTATGGTAAATATTATTATTAATGATGTGGAGGCGCATTTCAGTACATATGCTGAATTCAGACAAGAAGTTTGTTTAAATGCTATGGGCTATTTGATCCTGTATTGATTTGGTTTAGCTATAGTATTTGCTTTAATAATCCTTACACAAACGCCGGATTAGTAATCGAAAAATTTCACTCTTCTCAATATTGAAAAAAAAATGTAGATAGGTCACTGCCAATGGGTTACAAGAAAAAATACGGTATAAATGTTTTAAATAACATTTTTAAGAGGTAAATTTTTTTTTACAAAATAAAAAGCACCCTTAGCCAAGCAGAATGTAAACTTATTAAAACATATTATACTTAATAGCAGTATCTTGTATCTGAGCCCTTTTTAGAGCTCAGATACGTTACCTTATACCAACTGTTTTGACTAAAAAAAGTTTATGATATTGGATGTACTGTACAGTTACGGCAAAAAAGAGGGACAACAATAAATTTTGATTGTTATTGCAGACTTCTTGAAAATTTACTGAAAGAAACACTATAGTCCTTATTCTATAAATGATGTCATGAAGTTGACAAGAATACATTTATTTTTCAAGTGTTTATTTTTTTCTGGTCGCAACGTTATCTAGATGCACGTGGAGAACTTGCATATATTTGTTATTTGCATATGTTTAAAAACAATTTTTATATGGTGATTCTCACACATTTTAAGGGCACCGGATGCTACCATCGGATTGATTTGAAGTTTATTGTTGCTTCGAATTATGTTAAGTCAAGTCTACATAAAGTCGTAATGGATACAACGTTTGTCGTTGTCGGAATGTGGAGTTGCCCACTGCGCACGTCATTACTATCATTTTTTCGCGCTGTGTAAATTAATAAATAGTAATTTTAGATACACCATGTGTATGGTCCCTATACTATACTGAGTGTAATACAGTTAACATAAAAATAACCAGATACGTGGTCCAAATTTTTACCTTGCAACATTTTTTATTTCGTTGGGGTGCACCGATCTTGGGGGGATCTGATCAGAAACGAACCAGTTCAGTTCCTTTTCTAAAAAAAAATTCTATTTAAATTTGAGAAAAATTAGTTAACGTTTTCTCCTTTCCTTTGTCACGTATCGCATTTAGAAGATAAGTTGCGGGAGATTATCCATCAGAGATTGTTCAGAACTCCCCAAAGAACAAATCTACGACCACTAGTGTTTGTTGCACTACCCCACTCTCTCCTGCAGCACCATAAAAATGAGGCAAATATTTCCACAAATTTACAATGTTACGTATTTTTTTTTAATTTTGGTTCAAAGTATTATTATTGGATTGATTATTGACACGTTTTTTGCAATTAATTTATTAATAATTTGAAATTGTTTAAACATGTACCATTTCTTTATAAATTATACAAAATTGTACAATGTACATTGTACATACGTACATATTTTTCAATTTTTGCAGAACTTATTATTGTAAGATTATTGGCATGTTTTTCGTAGTTTGTTAGTTAATTTTAAATTGTTTAATACCGTTTAGTTATAAATTACAAAAAAATCAGTAATCTAATAATAATTTCTGCAAAAAATAGTTTAAATCAATTTTTTGTTAAATCAATGGTATTTGCTTAAACAATTGCAAGATAGTTAATAATGATAAAAAAAACAATAAAATAATCCCCTGATAATAGTTTCTGGCAAAAATATACGTAAAATTTTATATTATTAATTACGATAAACATAGCTAAATACCACCCAATAACCTAACAATAATAAGTTCTCAAAAAATAGTAAATTTTTGTTTAAACAAATAGTATTTGTTTAAACAGTTGCAAATTATTAATAAATGGCAAAAAATATGATAATAAATCTATAATGATAATTTCAGCCAAAATAATATAAAAATACGTAACATTGTAAATTTGGGGAAATAGGAAAAGAGGTTGATTGTGGATTTGTTCCTTGGAGAGTTCTCAACAATTTCTGATATCCTGCAACCTTGCTTCTAAATCTGAGACGTGACAAAGAAAGAAAAAATTAGTATTTCCCAATGTTTATAAATGAGAAAGTTGCGGTGCTCGTTGGCATGTGTCGTTTACCGATTTTTCTCAAATTTAGCTGGATTTATTGTCAGGTAAACGAACCGATTGGGGGGCGGGGGTCGTTGCCCTCCAGCGAAAAGTCAGTTTTTTGGACCAGCCTAACGTACCTACAAATGTGCCATTTTTATCGAAGAAAAAAGAACTCTGGCTGCCACATTATGTACATTGTGTACTGCCATATTATGTAGCAAAGATTTTACCATATACCGAAGCCTAAGTTAGTCCAACTAAACAGCATTCAATAAAACTCTTATGATACCTCATATGACCCCCAGTGTTTTTTTTTTCTAAAGTTGCTGTATCCTGAGCTTCGAAAAGGCGCTGTTTTCCCTTTATATTCAATTCAGTGTTCAAACTCCCAAACAAATTAACTAAGCAGTTATCATCATCTAAACAGAAATTTTAGAAGGGCCTTCAATAACTCACATCCATCCTCTCATAGAAACGCCAGGAATTCTCCAACCCAATTCGCAATTTCATCCGCTTTGAGAACACCGACCGCAGTTTCCCGTTTGCGTACCACCAGTCAGTTTCGACAAGTGTCGTGTCGTATCGTAGTCGTCGTCCATCGTCGATTAAGAAATGTTTACGTGCGTGGGTGGACGAGTCTCGGTTAAAGGGTTAGATGGAATGGTTTTGATGTGTGCGGAACTTGGGGAATGTTCCTCATCAAACTCCGCCGAAGACGTCTTCTTCGCGCACGGGCGGCGGCCCTCCTCGGTCCCCCCCGAGGCGGCCTCCATCGAATTCCACGAGCACATACCCCGCGGAATGTGTTGATGGCATATTTGGCTCGTCCGAAGGCGACGTGAACGGCAATTATAACGATGTCTCTCTTCAGTCTCTCGCCGTATAGCCCAACCCTTCCAACACACATTTGGGAGTGCGCGAGATGTGTCTTAATCAGGCTGGAATTGTTGGCATCTATGCAGGTGCCATCGATTTTATGTCATAGGCGTATAGCTTACGATGCTGTAGAGCAGAGTTGTGGATGTAGGAATGCACATGAAAACTTACTTCTTGTAGGTACATTTATTGATAAAAATATTGATTTTTCCAGTCTGGCGGAATCAACAATGGACATGGTAACATTATTGTATATTATCCACTTTATATTATACTGGATCTATACGAAATGAGTGCAATATATAAAAAGCGTTTTAAGTAAATAGAAGAATGATGAATGAAAGAATGATATCCATATGGAATTCTGGACTCAGAAAATAGAATCAAAATAGTACAAGAACGTCAAGAATTGTTTTAATTCCCATGTGACGTCAAAAGCTGTGTATCAATTTAAGTTTTTAAGTGGAATTCAATTTTAAATTGAATTCAGGTTAACTGCTAATAATTGAAGAAAATTTTGATCCAAAGTAGTTTTTTTGTATTCTTGGTACAGTGTTTCATAATTTTACGCAACGGCCAAAATTTTGTATATACAGACTGTTTCTTATTAATTGGTTATTCTTGGGTCCATTATAATGAAATGCATAGAAGATGCGTTTCACAAAAGTATCTAGAGTCGTACCATAGCTATCACAAAAAAAAATTGTTCTTAAAACTTTAGCACCATGTAGTTCAAAAGTTAAGACCTTTAGGACACATGTTCATATGAGTTATTTTTCTCAAAATAGACCCAAGTATAACCTCCTTAAATATTAGCATGTTATTAAGAAACATGTATAACTATACTGTACCGTATTCTAAGGGGTATTTAAAAACTTATTATTCAGCCTTAAAAATTCTTCGTATTCTTCGTTTTTCATTAGAAAATAGAGCTTGTGATGTTACGTCTCAATGACTAACAAAAATTTTAATTTTAATTTAAAAAAAATCACATAGTTTTTAATATTTAGATACTAATTCCTGATTTCAAAATTCGCTAAAATTCTCAGATAATCAGAATTGCCGACAGTGCTAAAATAGATAGTACCCTTTGTCGAATGCTTAGTGGTTGATTAAATGAAGCTGTTGTAATTAGGTTAAATTCATTATTTTTCAGTGAAAAAAAAATATTTGGGTTTGACATTTATTCCATCTCTTTTTAAGAAAGAATATGGATTTTGATTTTATTCTTTCAAATGCACGACAAAATAGAATAAAAATCAATGCACATGGGATTTGAAGCAGTTGTAAAATATTATGGGTTTTAAATTTCAAACAAATAACCTTTTTCGGATACGTTGTGCTTCTCCCAGTATATTCACAAAATTACATTTGTTAACGCCTACTTGTACTATACAGGTCTACACGAATAGAGTGCAATAATTTCTACGGGTTATAGATCTTGATAATTGGAATAGAAAATTCACATACCTTTTTTCTCTACCTGGCACCAATTATGAGTAATTAATTACTTACCGAGAATGCAAAAATTGACACCTCACTTATGAGTGAAAATTGTTTACGTTCATGTGGTTCCGTGTCGGGTGTTGTTATTTTGTTTGATCAAAATAGATAATTCCAAAAGTAGTGAGTATGTAGACATACTTGACGAAAACTTGATGATTTTATGACATTAGATGCCCATGTATAAGTGTAAATTGGATGCTCCGTACAGAAGCTTATTTGGAGTCCAATGGTGCTCACTGAGCAATTTGTTTGAAATTTAAAACCCAATTTATTTTACAACTGCCACAAAACCCATCTGCATTGATTTTTATTCTATTTTGTCGTGCATTTGAAAGTACAAAATCAAAATCCATATTATATATTTCACAACATTTTATAACTAAATTTATTTTGCAACCCCTTCAAAACTGCCCCATTGGTGCAATTTTTAGTAGATCTATTTTTCGTCTGTTTTCATGTAATATTATAATAGTTGCACGGTTAGGAATTTTTTAACTAAATTTATCTTTCAAGTCCAATGTTAGATGTTACGTTAATATAAAAGCATTCGGTACCAAGGTACTTTAATACTGTTATATCTTGTCTAAGATTTGGACACGGTCTTTTTCCTGTTGTTATGTTTCGTATAGATCTGTTAAATTCTTCGTCTTGCACATGTGGAAATTTTAGGAGTATAAATCATCTATTGTTTGCCTGGAAAAGTTTGGAAAATTTTAGGTTAGTGTTCTATAGGAAGCTTGCTTCTGTGGGGTTGGTTCCTCCATATAACATATCTTCCAAAATGTCCAAAAATGTATATGTTGTTATTCTACTTTCTGGCTCGTTGTGATTCAACACTAGTTACACAACAGCATTTTATCTGGTATGTCCAGAAGTCTGTGTTTGGTGAGATATGGGCAACATTTGTCCATATACCAATAATATATTTATAAAAAAAATTTCGTGTATTTGCAATGATAATATTATTCGCAAGGTTTCCATAAATAGTCCAATAAATAAGATAACTTGTTTTAGTCCGTCATACAATCCTAAAGTAAACTCTCATGGGTCGATTAAACAACACCGATCATCAAGATTACACAGAACGCAACAAGAAATTGCTCACCAACAGGGCGAGAAACGACCAATTAGACATCCAGCAGGCATTTGTTCCAGAATTGATTAAGCAAAGCGTGAAGAGTGTAGGGTGTCCATAAAGTGCGATGTTCATACCCGAAGAAATCGCGTCAATTTAACGGTCTGACGGGCAAATAACACGGCCGAGAGTGACGAGAGTGCCCGCGAGTTATGTTGCCGCAATTACGGACTTTTTCCATTGCCATCTTCAGCCCCGGCCTTCGCTTATTATTATTATTCGTAATAATCGTAATATATGCCGTCACGGGTGCACGTTTCAGTTTAATGTTTAATATTCAGGCGAGCTGAAACGACTTTTCCATATTTCCATAGGGCTACCAGTGTTTGTGTGATTCGATAGCCGCGCTCGTGTTATCGTAATGGTATTAAATTGTACGTTATTAATACGAATAGAATAGGTTCTATGTGTGTATCTATATACGCACAAATACATAATTATATAGACACGATAAATCGGGCGACATCGCCGCGGGTTACCGGTGTAATGCGGTGTCTTGAAATACACACCTACCACCTACCTTTAACCTCTTTTGTTACTAATCGACTTGATGTGATGTGGGGAATTTATTTCGGAGGGAAGTATTGTTATTTGGACAGGTATACCGAATGGATTGTGTGAAATGGAATTGGGAAAATATTGAATGCATGTATCACCTTTCAATAAGAATAAATGCCTCGAGTTTAATGTACAATTTATTAGCTGTGTGAAGATGGTCATCAATTGATTGGTTGATTTTAAATTACTCAATTTTAAGCAAAATCTAACAATGGCGGAAAATGACCAAATGTCAAAGCGACCAATTGTCAAGTATTACTATCAGGCACAAAGTCTATTTAAACAGACTTTGGACAAACTGCTTCTGGAATTGTCAAGCCAGGCAAAGAATAGGTTTTGGCAATAAACAAAGAAAAAATATAGAAATTCGGGGCAGGGAAAATGAAGCAGAGCTGAGGAAACTAACGAACAACCGGAAGCATTAGTAAGAAAAATAACAAGCTGGAAATATAATTCTTTGTATGTGTTCAAAATAAATTTGCTATACCACAATTTGTTTATTTTAAATAAAAAATACAAAAACCTGACAAGAGTCATGGATCAATATGAATACAAAGAAAAAATAGCTGATGTGGCCAGGCACATGACTTTATCATACAATTAGCAGTGTTTCCCAACGCAAACTGACGCAAACGCTGATATTGTGACAATACTGTCAATAGTATCAAAATATCTTTCAAATCCTGGCTAACTAGTTTTAATTCAGTACGAGCAATCTCGATCAAATAGAATTTGCTTATGCAGCTAAACTATTATTTTTATCAAAAAATGTCATAAATTATACAAAATTTCCTCTACTTTAATTTATTATTTAACTATTTTGACGACATTACAGAAATGGCGGCTTATTTGCAAAATCATTGAAAGATGCTAAGAATAAACCTCCAGTTCCTTTGGACCCTTTTGAACAATTTTGAAAAATTTCAGGGGACCGAAAAGGACATATTTCCGCTAAAAAGTCATTTTTTGAAGAAAAAATCTAAGAATGTATTCCTCCATTTTCATTGGTATAGGATGGGTTTCAATAAAATGTTTAAGATTTTTTTTTGACACGATTATACTCAGGGGTCATAGTTAAGGTGACCAGAATTTCATTGATTAAAACCAAATGCTTACCAAAAATTGAAAAATCCTTGAATTTAGGTAAATATATACAGGCTGTTTATTAAACCTACGACAAAAATTCAAGGGGTTATTCCCTGAAGTATTCTAAGAATATGTTGTCCTTTGATTATTTTTGAGAAGTAGCTTTGTTTCGATTATACGGACATACCGTATCGTACGGACATACCTTAATCATGAAATAATCAATGTATAGAAAATTGTGATATATACGCGGGATGTAATTATTTAATAAATTGAAGATGAGAGCATTGTGCTAGCTCCACAAAGGTCCCTGGTTGAAATCCAGCTTGTGGCTGTAATTTTTATTATACTTAAATATGTTTCTTGTATGTAATGAACATGACATTTGGAGGGGAAAAACTTTAATTTGTGAATGAATGTTCATGATAAGAAATGAGTAGGTAGTCCCAAAAATCATATAGGAGTGCTTAGGTTGTCCTGTAAGTGTTAGTCATGGTATTGTAACGTATTAGAGAACTTATAGATTTTATCTTCAGCCAGTTGCAAAAACGAGCTTGAGACAGCACAGTAAGGGCTCTATAGTAAATAAGGTTCTTCATCCTAGCAATGTTATGATGCTAGTTTTGTTATTTTTTTTTTGCTAAAGCATTGCTTATAATTAACAAATTTTCTTCTAACAGTTTGGTTAACACTCTATATTTTCAACATGATCCTATGGATCACATTGATCAACTACACTGGATTTAGTTATCCATGATTCATTTTGTTTTCAAACAGCTACAGTAATTTAAGTTATATGCTTCTATTAGTCTATGCATACAATTCCCCTTAAGGAACCATTCGGAAATGCCAAACAACAGCTACGAGGTATCGGTTTCCATCTAGCAAAACGTACGTCTTCGCGATGAACAGAGAAACAGACATAAATATTAAGTTTCGCGTCGAGGTCTTCACCCCATTTGAACTATCGAAGCTGCACAAGTGCAGGGGTTAGTCGTTTTATTACGGCTGTTCATTGCCGCCGTGACCTTTTCCTCCTTGCGAAATGTCAAGTCCCTCCACTCAATATACCCGCGTTGTACACTTTTCTTAAGACAATACAACTCCTACATTTCGATTGAACAAAAGATGCCCATCGAGCCATTGTCTCCAACGGCGACGTTTATCGTATACCACTGGCCTCTTGTGCGAATTAATTAATGGACTGGCGAGAGTACGAGGATAATTTATCAAATGCCCTTCACAAAAATGCCCTCCTTATCTTTATCTGTCCCGATCGTTGAGTCGTCTAAACCCTCCCAAAACGTTTAATGTCAATACAAGTCGCGGCGTCAATTGACGCGGTAGATCGTCAGTCACGAGCCGTCACTGGACGAGAATATCTTCCGGAAGAATATGTCCCTCCGGTCCGTGCAGATTGATGACGTGGTTGTCCCATTCACGCCTCTCTATATATAAATCATTTCTGCTCATTCTTTTTTTTTGGCCGTGAAACTATGAGGAATATATGGTGGATATTCCGTGTATTTTATGTTTAATGTGGAGCATATTTTAGAGCCAGTGTAAGTTTCTACCACTCATTGTTTAATTTCCGGTCCGGTACACTTTTTCCCTAGAATAAATACTTTAATAGTTAAATAATGATTTTATATATATATATATATATATATATATATATATATATATATATATATGCTTTGTCGTATTTAATTATTGTCTGAATAATAATGCTTATGCTCGCCGAAAAGGTGAAAATAATCAGTTTTGTCGGTGATAATGCGCGATCAGCAAGGTAAGCAGCTGTCCATGTTTTATTTCAAACAAAATTTCCACAGCACACTTTTTGAGCGCAGCTGCCTATGCAAATAATATTTACGCCTTTAGAATTATTTTGGAAGACAATTTCAATATTTTTTAATTTTCATGAAATTTTGGATATAGGGTTTTTGGGCAATTCTGAACAATTATTACTAGTAAAATTTTTCGATAAAAAAATCCGATAAAAAAAGTGATTTCTTGATTTTTGCCATTGATTTTGCCATCACAAGGTGCTTTGCATTTAAAGAAGACAATTGGTTTTTGGCAGTAAATAGAGCAATATGTATTCTATATTTGAGAGAAAAATTTCTAAAATTGGACTAAAAATAAAAAAGATATGAAGGTGTTACACTCTTAAGTGGGACACACGGTATATATATATATATATATATATATATATATATATATATATATATATATATATATATATAAATTCACTTAAAAATCGTCGATCGAAGATAATAAAAAAACTAAACAATTTAGTCGGGTGTCGATCAATAAAACTCCTATGTAACACTTTTAATTTTAGCTATATTTCGAATCTGCTCAGATTCTTCCTCAGGCAAACTACAAGAGACAAATAATATTCGTGTTACCACACATCCACGTAACGAAATCACAAGACAATAAAAACCAAATATTACAAGAACAAACTTACAATTATGTAGTTACAGTAGACTGGCATCAGAGGCGACATAACAATGTTACTGCGTCGTGATGTAAACATTAACAACACCAAGCACAATCATCAACACAAAACAATTTAAAATAACGTGCAGCCATCAAAAAGTTTACAGCCGTTCAAGCATGTGGCCTGCTAGACAAGACGGACCCGCCAAAAAGTATCAGAACCATGCGCAGTGAGCAACAATATCCACCAGTGAGAAAAAAATTCGAAAAACTAAACTGTTTTCGGCAGTGTCACCATTCCCCTTATTCTCGAAATCCAGACTCATCACATATGAATAAATATTGCTCAGTCCTTCAAGGTCGGTTTTGAAATTAATGCTATTATCAGTAGAATTTATATGATACATCTCTAGGAACAAACGGTTATTATAGTTTCTTTCCGTATCAAGAATTTGTATGTTATCATAGTCAAAAGTGTGATTATTTGTTCTTGTAACATTTGGTTTTTATTGTCTTGTGATTTCGTTACGTGGATGTGTGGTAACACGAATATTATTTGTCTCTTGTAGTTTGCCTAAGGAAGAATCTGAGCAGATTCGAAATATAGCTAAAATTAAAAGTGTTACATAGGAGTTTTATTGATCGACACCCGACTAAATTGTTTAGTTTTATATATATATATATATATATATATATATATATATATATATATATATATATATATATATATATATATATATATATATATATATATATATATATATATAGACGACCGATCTCGAGCAAATAGAAGTTTCTCATGCAACTAAACTATTAATTTTACCAAAATATGACATTATTTAAATATTTTGACGAAATTACAGAAATGGCGGCACATTTGCAAAATCGTTAAAAAATGCTAAGAGTAAAGATCCAGTTCCATTGGACCCTTTTGAACAAAAGGCTGTTCAGCTCTAAGTTTGGTTATGAAACTTATAAATATGAAGTTTCGTCCCGACCTTTAGTAGTCTCTCCGGAATTGTCGTCACAAAAAAGCGGGTACACATATACACACACATACACACACATTGTTTGTACCTTGGTCAAAAATGTTCAGGGGACCCAAAAGGACATATTTCCGCAAAAATCTCAATTTTCTTTTCGGGACGATTACAATAGGTTGTCATACTACGTATGATAAAGTAAAAATAATTAAAATTAATTGATATTTTTGGTTTGCGAATGAATTCTTAATAGATTTCTTTCAGCTGAATACAAATCTGCTGAAAAATTGACTATAATTTCCGTTTTTTTATTGTTTGTTTTTTCTTTTTGTATATTGTTTGGACGTTATTGGCAGGATTTCAGATAAAAGTACAATGTTTACTATGAGACTACTTTAAAGTTGTAGGTTATTCAGACGTCCAGTTTTCGCAAATATTGCCAAAATCATCTGTTGATATTTACATTGTCATTTACCTTACATTTGTCTTAAAACATTAGAAAAGCTTTTACATATTAAACAAATCGCATATTATATAAGCCCTTTCCACTCAAAAAATAAAAAATGTGTTTGCTTTTTATATGTTGCGGACAAAAATAGCATCCATTGTTGAGTTAATACTGGGTATTTTTCGGAAAATATATAAAATGAAAATCAAATGTATACCAAATAATCTGATCAAAATAATGAATGCTAATGAAGGACATTTAAATTAAAAGTAAAAGGGAAAACTTGTTCATCTTTTGGATACAATATGGCAACCCTATGTGTAAGGGACAATGTGCCCATAGAAACATCCATAATGAATGTATTATTTACTGGATACAATTTATTAAAAAGTGATAAAAAGGCGAAATGCGTGTGAGGTATCATATGGTAGTTTTTTTTTTCAACGTCAGAACAGAGTTAAAGAGAACGATTGCGATATTGGTACCAACTTTAGAAACTCACACACGACTTTCCTATGCTGTTTTTAAAGCTGTTACCATCTAACTAAAACCTAAAGAGTCACTTTCGGACAAATTTTTATACATACAAATTTTGCCAGTGTTTTTACTAGAGAACACGCCTGAAAAGATTGGCCACTGACTCAGTTAACGTCCAGTACGTCAGTACGTCTTTTGCATTACGTATTTTTCATACCTCATGCTTTTGTAACCATAATATAAATCATTATTGTATGAATGACCTCTTTAAGAGATCTTTTTGTATTTTAATTATCCTGTTTATACATTATAAGCTTCTGGCAATCCTTGAACGGTTTCCAACTATACAGCTAAATTATTACCCCATATTTTGTTTCAATTTCATAACAGAAAAAAAGCAAACAAATAAATGCCTATTTATTATCACCTTTCAATAAAATTTACAGCTTATATAATCATCGGTCCACGCAAGATCTTTCGCGTATTAGAGCCACTTTTGCACTTTTTAGGTTGTATTATCTACTAATCTCACAAAAACGGTTAATAAAGCATGCATAATGTATAATAATCTCACTACATGTAAGGATATCGAATTTTTAGATAATTAAACAAATTACGATGTTAGAGAAGATGACGATTTCAATATCTTTGAAAGCAATTTTCAGTTAAATAATGAATTAAGTGATGTAAATTACAATCACACGTTTACTTTGAACTAATTGTTTGAGAAATTGAAATAACTAATGGTAACGCTAAGTTGAAATAGCTAAAACTATGGAAGTGCCACAATATCAACATACATTTTTTCTAACTCATTTAAGAGACAATTCTATCAATTTATACTTCATCTCAAACCTGTTAATACTGCACCTATAACATTCAATTAAACGATTAAATGATAATACCTCTTATTATGTTTAAACGATTCAACAATATTTCGCATGAAATAAAATCGTAACTCAACTCAAGATTATCCAAATCACTTGGAAACAATTAAAAGAGTTCGCATTACCAGGATAGGTAATCTAAATAATAAATAATAACAGAACAGAACCTCTGTAAATCTCGCCTATACCTCAACTAATAATAGTAATTTAATTATCAGTCTCACACATAACTTACATGTGCTAATTGCGATAAGAACAATAATTATATTAAAAAAAAGGTCGCATAATTGTATAATAATTCCTATCCCGCTTCTTTTTCCTCCGCATTATGCGTGGAGAATTAAAACACAAAGAGTGTATAAGAACCCACAGATTAATGAACACATAGTTCGCAATCGTACGTAGAGAGTGCGCTCGTAACCGTTTATTAACACTGATACAATTAATCTCATCGGTTGCTCGCTGTTAGACAGATTAAAAGAGAGAACCGGAAGTTTGCTGAAATGTTTACAGTGGCCTCGGCAGCCAGGCAACGGAAGAATGTATAAGGCAGACTTGATCCTCAAGATCGCGAGTTTTAATTGCGATTTATTTTAATGTTGTTTAAGTGCAGTTTTAAGATGTTAATTAATATTGTTTATTGCTGCTCTGTGTATCTTTATGTTCCTCTGTTGCGTGTCTAATCGGCGAGTTATTGTTGTCTCGAGATCGGATTATTTGTATGTTAAATTTGATCATTTATCTGGGTAACAGAAAATAAGATTATATGGACTGTTGACCACGGAAGAATTCAATTTTAAGGTTTAATTTCACTTGTGTTTCCTTTCTAATATGTGTAATGAGGTGTTGTCAAGTATTAAATATGAAAGAAGCTAAAATGAAAAAAAAAAGATTCATCAAGAATGATGTTTGTTTCAAATTTTATTCATTTCTAAGTTTTCTGAGGTTGACATTTTGACCTTCCATATTAACTTAAAATCATATTAGGCATGAGTTGTTTCAATTGTTCCAACTGTTCCCCATAATGCCCCATATGTTGAAATTTATTAACTGTAATTATTTTAAAGATGAACTAACGTTTAAGGTTTTTATTTTTTACAAGACCTATCTATGTATCAAAAATAAACTAAATGAGTTTGTCCATTTCTGAGCTCCACAAACGCATGTAATTAATAGTCATAATGCAATTACAGGGTGTTCCTAAATATCATGTAAATACGGAAAGGAGTAATTCTTTGGCTTAGTTAATGATTAACAATTCATATAAACATAGGTCCGTAAACGCTTCGCAAAATCTTGAAATTTCAACACCCTGTAGGTATTGAAATTTCAAGATTTTTTTAGTTTTTTCTTTATAGCTCTTGTAGTTTTAGAAATATTTAGCTCTAATTTGGAATATGGGTTACGCTGTAGGACTTACATCTTTGGGCATACCAAATGATTTTAAGAATCTACAGGGAGATATCTTTTCAGGGGTCATGCCCCCTTTTCTCCCCATGAACATTTTTTCGGTGCGCCGCTGGTGGATTCTAAAATACAAAATGCATTTTTTGTTTTGTTCTAAAGCATTTTAATCTTTTGTAGTTTTTTCGTATTTACCACCGTTATCGAGAAAAAACAACAAAAGCTTTTCTGTTTCGCTAGATGAAATTAAATTTTTTTAATAATTGGTCTAGTATGCCTTGGCTTGATTTAGATAACCTTTTGTTTGTATTTATTTTGACATTTTATTCGCCACCAACAGTTAAAAATTAAAACTAGGATACAAGAGCTATAAAGAAGAAAAAATCTTGAAATTTCAACACCCTGTAGATCGGCAACGAAGCGTTTGCGGACCTATGTTTATATGAATTTTTAGTCATTAAAATAGCCAAAGAATTATCCCTTTTCGTATTTACATGATATTTAGGAACACCCTGTATATTAATACTATACAGTCTATACAGTGAGGGCGTCAAGTATGATAAAATTTATAATATAAAACATCTCTGAGACGGTTTGCTATTTTAAAAAATCCTCGTACACGTACGATTTTTAACCACCAAACACATTTTTGTGGAAATTCAATTTCCGATCATGAATTGTTACTGAGTTATGACGTCATCACACATTTTTAAATGGGCAAACCCACTTTTAGCTTACTGATTCTGGTATATCTTCCAATTGTCTAAATAGTAGCGGAAATATTTTATAGTTACATAATTGTTATAATTATCTATATTATTGACATTTGTAAAATATTGATAAATATTTTAAATATTATTTTTTCCTAAAAGCAAACTTGAGCTCAAAAACTTTCCATCGTGTAAGCTTTTGGAAAAAATGAGGTGTGTCAAAATATAATAAAAAGAAAACGAGATTTTGGTAATTTTAAAAATAAATTTTGCCATAAATTACAATTAAGACAATTAACTCATTTGTCAATATCAGCACAAAAAAACATGGGGTTGCCATTTTATAAAGAAAAAAGATCACACACGTTATAAGTCGCAAACAATTGAAGGTCGGGACATAAATTTGATATAAATATGTGAATTTTGATCCATATTTATAAATCGAATGTTTGAGGATCTTTTCAAATAACAAAGCGTTTCAGAGATTTTGTTATGTTTCCAAACTTTGCGCGCTGACTGTATATAACAGGATGATCAAATAAGGATGATGGTTTATTTAATTTGGCGTACCATAGGTGACATTTTCACGTGTTACCAACAACCCATTAATTTAGTATACCGGCAATTTCAAACTATCTTCAGGCAAATTCAAACATTCATTCACAGATTTCAAAGTCAAATATCCTGCTTACGCTAATGAGCTACCTGCTTGATAAATAGTCTTGCAGTTACATACAATAATAAATTAACATTTCTGTTAGGAAGGATCGTCTACTTGCTACTTTTTATTAAACTATGGATTTTGTTTATTATTCCGTTACTACAGTGGTAAATTGTTAAACTGTTTCATCTTAACATTATCTAGCTAATAATATGTATGTGTATACTGTATATGTATATGTGTCTCGAGGTTAAGCTATTAACCTAACTATACGTATAATGCATATAATTATTATATTATTATTATTATTATTATTAATTGTAGTTTTACGAGAAAAAGTTATTCTTTATAAAAGCTTTTGGGGGAGTAAAATGTCAATTTTTGGATTTAGATTAAAAATATTTTGGGGAATAGTTTTTAAATGATCCAATTGAAAATGAGAATATAGTATCTCATATATTCTGATATTTGAGACGTCCGTAGTTAAAAATAATAAACCTGAAATTTTGGAATCAGGAATTTCTCAAAATAATTTTTTTAATTCACATTTTGCATGTGAGAGCATGCAAAACCTAGAAAATAGAGAAAATCTACAGTCTCCCACTTGAGATGAAATCGACTCTATACTGTTGTTTCATGATTTTAATTTCAAATTCTCGTTTTCGGGATTTGTAGTACTCTATAAGAGATTCATTTTCGCATATCATTACACATATTATTCCATCACGCATGCAATATTTCGATAATTTTCTTGAAAATGGAAATACCGTGAAATGTTACATTGATTATTAAGATGTTTACTTATCATCTAAAACTTGCAATTGTCGGGAATTTGTTTTATTATTGAGATTGGGTTAAAAGTTAGGAAGAAAAGCTGTTCAGGATTTAACATGTTGGGTCGAAATATTAACAGTTTTTACTTTCCATTTTATCATCATTTTAGTATTCATGAAGCTAAAAAAATATTTTTTTTTGTAATACTTGGTATGTATGGGTAATTTATGATTCTGTACAGGTTTTCCTAATAACTTTTTTACCGTAGCTCAAAGCAAAATACCGATTATTTCAAGTTTTTTATGATAAAACAAAAATCTGAATATTTCAATGAACTCGGTATGTTTGGGTATTTTTTTAAATCTGAATAAATTGTAACTTTTTAGTGTTTCTAAAATTAGTTTGTCAATAATTCCCCTAAAATGGTGTTTATTACATGAAATGATAAAAACAAAAGATAAAATATTATAATTGATATAAAACATTCAAAGTTGATATTTGAGCATGAAATTAATTTTTACTTTATCATACGTAGTATGTCAAGTATTGTAATCGTGCCAAAAAATTTTTTTGAGATTTTAGCGGAAATTTTTGGGTCCCCTGAACATTTTTGACCAAGGTACAAAAAATGTCTGTGTGTGTGTGGATGCGGGTGTGTGTGTGTGTGTGTACCCGTTTTTTGTGGCGACGATTCCGGAGAAACCACTAAAGGTATCGGGACGAAACTTCATATTTAGAAGTTTCATGACCAAACTTAGAACTGAAAAGCTTTCTGTTGAAAAGGGTCCAAAGGAACTGGAGGTTTAGTCTTAGCATTTTTCAAAGATTTTGCAAATAAGTCGCCATTTCTGGAAATTTGTCGAAATAGTTAAATAATAAATTAAAGAAGAGGAAATTCCGAATAATTTATGACTATGACATTTATTGGTACAATTAATAGTTTAGCTGCATGAGCAAATTCTATTTCATCGAGATCGGTCGTACTGCATTAAAGCTAGTAGCCATGATATGTCAGAAATTTTGATTCTAATGACAGTAGATAGTCATACGCTATAACACGTATCATTTTGACGGTGTACCAGATGTCAACGGAGTACAATATCCGAACGCAGTTTTAATAGACATATCTGTCTAGTTCTACTAGTTTTATTTTAATGCAGACATGGCCGATCTCGATCAAATAGAATCTCATGCAGCTAAACTATTAATTTTATATATAGTATGATAAAGTCATGTGCCTGGCCACATCAGATTTTTACTTTATCATACGCAGTATGTAAAGTATTGTAATCATGCCAAAAAAATTTTTTGAGATTTTAGCGGAAATATGTCTTTTTGGGTCCCCTGAACATTTTTGACCAAGGTACAAAAAATGTCTGTGTGTGTGTGTGTGTGTGTGTATGTGTGTGTGTATGTGTGTGTGTGTGTGTGTGTGTACCCGTTTTTGTGGCGACGATTCCGGAGAAACTACTAAAGGTGTCGGGACGAAACTTCATATTTAGAAGTTTCATAACCAAATTTAGAGCTGAAAAGCTTTCTGTTGAAAAGGGTCCAAAGGAACTGGTGGTTTACTCATAGCATTTTTCGAAGATTTTGCAAATGAGCCGCTATTTGTGTAATGTCGTCAAAATAGTTAAATAATAAATTAAAGGAGAGGAAATTTTCTATAATTTTTGTATATGACATTTTTTGGTAGAATTTATAGTTTAGCTGCATGAGCAAATTCTATTTCATCGAGATCGGTCGTACTGCTTTAAAACTAGTAGCCAGGATATGTCAGATTTTTTTATTGTAATGACAGTAGCTAGTGTCAAACGCTAATGTTTTGAAAATACTACTGTCAATATAGGCTGCGTTCGGATATTGAACCCCGTTACACTTTTTACACCCAATAACACGTAGGTGTCATTTTGACGGTGTACCCGGTGTCAACGGAGTACAATATCCGAACGCAGCTTTAATTGAGATATCTGTCTAGTTCTACTATTTTTATTTTGATGCAGACATAGCCGATCTCGATCAAATAGAATCTCATGCAGCTAAACTATTAATTTTATATGTAGTATGATAAAGTCATGTGCCTGGCCACATCAGATTTTTTACTTTATCATACGCAGTATGTAAAGTATTGTAATCGTGCCAAAAAAAATTTTGAGATTTTAGCGGAAATATGTCTTTTTTGGTCCCCTGAACATATTTGACCAAGGTACAAAAAAATGTCTGTGTGTGTGGATGTGTGTGTGTGTATGTGTGTGTGTACCCGTTTTTGTGGCGACGATTCCGGAGAAACTACTGAAGGTATCGGGACGAAACTTCATATTTAGAAGTTTCATAACCAAACTTAGAGCTGAAAGGCTTTCTGTTGAAAAAGGTCCAAAGGAACTGGTGGTTTACTCTCAGCATTTTTCGAAGATTTTGTAAATGAGCCGCTATTTGTGTAATTATTAAAGGAATTAAAGGAGAGGAAATTTTCTATAATTTATGTATATGACATTTTTTGGTAGAATTTATAGTTTAGCTGCATGAGCAAATTCTACTTCTTCGAGATCGGTCGTACTGCATTAAAACTAGTAGCCAGGATATGTCAGATTTTTTGATTCTAATGACAGTAGCTAGTGTCAAACGCTAATGTTTTGAAAATACTACTGTCAATATAGGCTGCGTTCGGATATTGAACACCGTTACACTTTTGACACCCACTAACACATAAGTGTCATTTGGATGGTGTACCCGGTGTCAACGGAGTACAATATCCGAACGCAGCTTTAATCGGGATATCTGTCTAGTTCTACTAGTTTTATTTTAATGCTGACATTGCCGATCTCGATCAAATAGAATCTCATGCAGCTAAACTATTAATTTTATATATAGTATGATAAAGTCATGTGCCTGGCCACATCAGATTTTTTCCTGTAACATTTAATTGTACAAAATTGATACTTTGCTCTTGAGCAAATTTACTACTGCTTGTTTGGATCCAACCTGTACCATAAATTAATATTATCACCTGATTTGGCTTCGTTGCATTTTTTGCATTCCAGTTACGTCAAGAAACCGTTTGGTTGGTTGGCTATTTATGTTTTACTAATACAAATAAAACAATTTTTGAGGAGAACGTACATTATACGCCGTTTATTTCCAATATTGAAAGTTAACCATAAAGAGGGTGTATTTTTCAATGTCTGGATGGATGACGACTGCGCCAATTAGCGTATGTAAAGTGATACCGCGGACATGATACCGCACACAATCATTTATTCCATGCATACAAATACAGTCTGGCAAACAAACGATGGGCTACTAATATAATTGGCGATTGAGGCGAGCTTGAATATGAATGAACGGGCAAATTTAAAACCACTGGCTCTGCGCTCTGCACTGCCTGCCGCTCTCCGGTCTCTCCGGGTAAGCTTTGCGCGCCCATCCAGCGCTTTGAAAGAGAGACCGGGGCATTCAGCTGTCACGGCATTTTCATGCTAATTCGGTTTAATATGGCATTTAAAAGGATTTGAGTTTGGATTTTTAATATTTTCGTATTAGGAGTGACACACGGGCGATGCGACATTCGAACCAGTTTAATACGAAACTAACCCTCGCGGAGATAAACAGGACGTTTTATTAGATTATGATCATCGACGAGCGTGTAAGTGTCAATCAATCACAGATCCAGGGTGTTGTGAAGAAGGCGGGTGGTTTATATGTCTTTGTGGCTTTTAGATATTGATGGGGTTGTCTCTTTTTTAATTTTTAAAACGACCTTTTGCCTTACAGCCCCGTCATAAAGATTTTATTTTGTTTGATTGATTTTTATTTTTATATACTAGTTGGTTACACTTTTCGTCGATCGTATTTCTCTTGCTTCAATTGGATATAAACTTAGAAATTACGGTTAGGATGTTTAATCGTAACAGTGATCACCTACGGTTTTCATTATGGAACCGGAAACAATGTCATAATACGTTCACTATGACACCAAGGTAGGAAAAGTATGAATATTATACTTTTTCAAGTATGATATTTTTATTTGTCGTGTCAATGTAGTAATATTAATAAATAAGTCTCCAAAATAATACTATTTGCCTAAAATTCATAAACAGAATCTTGTATTTGTTCCCCACTTTACGAGTGATGCTTTTAATAACGACGTGTATGATATTAAAAATTCATTTACGTTTTCTGAAAAGTATCATTTTCTTCCACTAAACCACAAACATGTGTTGTTTAATTTTTTTAAAGGAGAATTGGCCATTGATATCAAACAATAAAACTTTTTTTTAATTTGATAGTTTAATTGTTCATAATGATTATGCTCCCTTTGGTGGAGTATTTTTTTCGCAAATTGAAGAAACTCCTATCGGTTCTCCGATTTCTCCTATTATGGCCAAAATTATTATGTATAGGCTTCTAGATAAGATAATTCCAAAATTACCATTTAAATTTTCATTAATTCATAAGTACGTGTATGACATTGTTTGTGGTTTGCCTGAGGACCAGATTGTTAATACATTAGATTGTTCTAATAGTTATAATAAAAATATTCAGATACCTGTTGAAAGAGAAAATGACTATAGTGTTTCTTAGATATTATTATTTTCTATAAATATTATAGATATTAATGTTATTACGACAATATTTTGGTTTTAGATTGGTTTAGAAAAGCTACATTTTCTTAGGTTCATTAATTATTTTTCTTATCATTCCAGAAATCAAAAAATTAACACTGTTTTGGCACTAAAAACAGAACTGGAAAGAATTAAATACAAGCAATTTTGAATCAGATGTTGAAAATTTAAGTATAATAATACTATTTTAAGTATAATAATACTATAATAGTTATTAAAATATAAAAACATTTATTTTTGTTTATGAAATCGTGTAAAGGTCCCGTATGCTATAATTTCAAATTTAGATTTCTTTTTCTTAATAATGAATGTATTGTAATAAAAGGCATCAACAGGGTTTTTATGCAAGTGAATATATCAGCAACAAACGTTAGCATCCTTATTTATATACAGAGTGTCCCATAAATATTACGACAAACTGAAAGGCGAAACTTTGTCTGCGTTTTCGGTTGAAAACACTCTCTCTCTCTCTCTCTCTCTCTCTCTCTCTCTCTCTCTCTCTCTCTCTCTCTCGTTAATTTGGTTTTTTAATTTATCATCTTGTTGACTGTTTATTGTTAATTACATTTTTAAGATTTCTCTATTAGTGGATCGATTTAAACATTCTCTCGACAACTGTGTAAATTCCAACCAATATTGTCGTCGTTGTAATCTTTTGTTATAATAATTGTTGGCTCGCGTTCATCGAGAACAGTCGAAAGGCGACAATATTAGCTGGAATTCACTCAAGTTATTCAGAGATAATGTTTAAAACCGAAAATGCAGAGAAATTTGACAAAATTGACAAAAGTTGTTAATTTTTTTTTATTGGACATCGGATAAAAATTCTTTTGCCCATAATAAACAATAGAAAAGCAACAGTTGTTCGTTGCACATTGAGACTCTTAAACATTGAAATTTACAAGAATTAACTAACAAGAACTACTTCTAATGATAATTACCAGTAATAATTGTTAATAAACGATAGAAAGGCGACAAAATTATTGAAATTCTCTTAATATAAAGCGAGAATCTTTAAATCCAAAAATCACTGACAAAAACTGTATATTTTGGTTAAGTTTGGTTCAACATACAGTGTCACAACTGTGGCTAGTAACATGAAAAAAATGTGTCAAAAATGTCATAACCATAGAAGCAGTGGAAATTTTTCAATTTTTCAACAAGTCTTTTTGACAGACTCGTTGTTTTGTTTGTTGAACAGGCAATTTCCTCTCCAAGAAGGACCGGAAATTATCACTTATAAAGTGGCCAGTAGATTACCCTAGTTTGTTAATATTTTGAAAGCCGCGATCAATTTTTTAGGGTACCTGCGTCAATATTGTTGAAATTTTACTGCATCTTCCTAAAAATAAAATAAGTTTATCAATTTCTAATTTTGCAATTCCCCTTCGAAAACTAATTGTTTTTTCCCAATTCTATAGACTGACTAGTATCGAGAAAAACTTGGCTAGTCAAAAAATTAAATCCACTAGAAATGCAATCAATCCATCCTTAATCATCAAATCTGGGAAGAAACTCCTTCACATAGGACGACGATACATGTTGTCTGCATAAGTATATTCATATACGTCTCCAAATATGTCTACGTGTATAAATTTTATATTAAAAGCGCAGGTTTTCTCTAAAACAATAATTATAGTAGTGGGTTGACCGATTAACGTCGTCGTTGTTGTCTCCGACAAGTTCCCCGTTCGGTTCCGCAATACATTCGTGAGAACCGATATTCTTTTTTATAATTGCCGGAACAATGAGGTATAAACACCCATTGAATGCAACAATAATGTCTCGAGTAGGAGACACAGAAACGGCGAACGCTCTAACCTATCGTGGAGAACACCAAACGAGAAGAAACAAAGAAATAACGAGAGAGACGGATAGTGGGCAAAGTATTGCTTACCTCTTAATTTTTGTTCGTCGATGAGTTGTCTTTCGAGGCTGTCTTTACACTCCCTTTCTCGCAGCACGTCCATCTTGAGCTCGGCTGAAAAACAAACGAGAAGCAAATCAACAAAGGCCATTATTATTTTAGTTAGTTGTTCTGTGCCCTGGACGTAATGGATTCGTACGCGTTATTGTATTGTTTCGTTATGTTGATACGTCGACGCATTGGATGGTGTAATTACTACTTGTCATAAGTGCTCTTTACAGTCAGCATAACGCTTTCTGTGCATCGTTTGTTTTTCTCGCGGTCTATGATGGAGCTTTCATAAACTATAATATACACTTAATTGCACTTGGTTGTTTTGTTATAAACGCCTCGTGGAACATGGTTTGTGGGTTTGTGAAGGATTTGCAGAAATGTTAGTGCAACACTCATCAACTGTCAGTACAACAATCAATCGTTTATATCAGCTAATGTCAATTCGAAGATACTTTCAGAAATACACATATATTTAAAGAAAGTTGCTTCGTTTGATTGCTTTTGCATACTCAAGAAAGAAGTCAATACAATAGTACGCCGAGAAACAAGAAAAGGAGTATGATTTAATAATATAACTGGTGTTTGGGGTTAGATGACAAAAACATGAAAAGAGCACATAATGTAGGCCATTATGTGCATGTCGAATATGATGTTTATCTACGACATACATTACAGTTCTAACAAATCGACCACCAAAAACATTGGGATGTACACATGGGTGGCATTGACTCTTGACCAAGAAAACTGAATTGATAAAATCGATTTAATTAGTGTTTATTTGACAATTCTCAGAGTATTTTTACTTAACCAATTCTAATAAAAATTTACTGTTGCAATGCTGATAATAATTTAAAAAGAAAATACCACAAAATAATGTGGCTTGCCATTAAAATACAGATAACGTTATTTCCCGAAAATCATATTAATCTCAATAAACCCCACTTTTTTCTATAAAAATTAGTCCAAATTTAATTCATTTATTTTTATAAATAAAAAAAGCATTTTGCTGTGAATCGATATTTTCCTTACATATTATTAGTATTTTTATTAACAGTTATTAGCATTTTGATTAATATTTAGTGTTATTGTTATTTTTATTATACAAGTAACTATTATACACAGAATAGATGAAGGTTATACGAACACATGTTGACATCAATCTCAACATCTTCGATAAATGTTTGCTATAAAATCACTGATTCAATCCGGGATGATTGCATGTTTGATGAAGGTTATATTTATTTATTTTATGTAATTAACCACAACCTATAGAAATAAATTAAAAGTGCCGCAAATGATTTTGCGCAGTGCGCCGGTCCAATGATTAACTACGCGACTTCGCGTAGTTAATCATTGGAAAGTGATCACATTTGATACAAGGATCAAGCATTCCATATAATATAGTTCAGTGGTCTCGTACAAACTGATCGATAGACACACGGAACAGAATGGCGTTCCTTGTTTCTAACTCCTAACATTCCCAAATGTTATTTTGACAATTCTTGAATGTCCCACACCTACCTACAACAACAAGCCGTGCGTCTGCGCACATGTTTGTATCAAAGCTATTATTTTGACACAAATGTTTCCCTTCCCGTGTTAAGTACTAATGGCGTTTTTTTTTTTAGCTTTATACCTTGAGGGATAGCTATTGAAATAGAGTAGTGTGGGTACAAAAAATCAAGGCACATATACACCGGTCCACAATCCGAACAATCCAGCAAATATCACGGTATGTTACTGGAAGAGCATTAGGAACATTGCAGTCAAATCTGAATTTAATAATTAACGGAAATTTATAGTTTTTGAACTATTTACCTTGTATACGGTAAACAAACTGTCAAATTTGTTAGTTCCAGTTTTAGTTTTTAAAGATCTACTCACTTTTATAAAGAAAAGAAAAATCTGAGAAGTTATTAACCCAAATGTAAAAACGCTTCTTATTTGTTCCAAATTTTCTGGGACACGTTGTATGTTCATGTTGTTCGGTATTTTTCTTGACGCAAGAGAAGTATGTGCTGGCATCTACTAGTAGTATGAATTTTGAATCTACTAGGAGTCTGAATTTTGCAACAATTTTTGTTTTCCATAAGACCAACAAAAAAATTGTTTTACAACAGTAGCTCAGTACCATGGGTCCATATTTCTTGTGTTATTTACACTTATTATTTATTTTGGGTTTAGTATGGTAACTTCCATGATATTTGCAACAACATGTGTTAAAATTATAACGGAAATAATATGGTGTTAACATACGTTTTATAGAAGTACAAACAAAAAAAATCTGCAAAACAACTTCAAATGCCTGAAATAGGCATAAATAATAAAAGAAATAAATCCAAATAAATAAAAAACATAGAAAAGGCGAGATAACAAAAAGATATTTTTTAAATTTTAAATTTTAGCATATTTTGATGACCCGAAAATCAAAACTCATTAATCAACTTTGACCTCTGTAAGGTGACTGGTCTAAAATATGGATTAGTGGCATCGTTCTTCTTCGAAGTCACTAATGAAAATGCGATTACTCTGAATAATGAACGACATTGTACTATGCTTCAAAGGTGGTTGTTTACCACCATCATTGAACATAAATATCATTAGATCATCGATACGTTCAAAAAATAGATACATATTGTTTTATTTGAAAGTTACTACAATACAAAATATTGCCTTTACATAAAAAAAAAATCGCTCAGTAGTACAAATTTAGTACTGTTCACCCTTTATTGAAACCATGCTTCAGATAGGCGAGGTATCGATACCTAAGTAGACTCAAACAAACTAGTAAAAAAAGAATTAACTTCTTCAGTTAACGATAGTATACTACAATTTTTATAAGACAAAAATTGGAATATAAGACATAAATCGAGTGCGTCAATACGTCTTCCAAAACGAGTGTTGTGTACTACTTTTTCTATATTTGCGACATTAATTTTATATAAATCCGAAAATTGCGGTTGTCATCAATCTAGAGTAATTTTGCTTTTAACAGTTGGTAGTTGTGGTAAAATTCACAAATACGATTGAGGCGAGCATCGAGCTTATATGACTAGAGGGAGCGTGACGGGCTTTGTTTGTGGCCAAAGATAATAAGGTCGAAAGTCGTATATTTTCTCGTTCCCAATGTAACGCACCAATGAGCGGTCAGATTAAACTGGCGGCTATATGTCAAATTTGAATTAGGTAGTCGCGTATGGCGTGAAAGGTAACCTCACAAAATAAAAATCCTTTTCTGTTTTTGAATGTACATACATTTGTAGTACCTGTTATAATTGTGATATTTGTTAAAAAGCAATTAAACCATCCAAGAGCAATTAATTCGCTATTCCAGTTCTCTGCAAAAATCTTTTTGAGTGACGTTTGTTCAACTTTTATATAGTAACAACAGAATCCATTTTTTTATAGGTTTGGACAAAATGTATTCTCGCGTCACGTCACGTACTCATTATATTTACGCCTGCGCACCGCTGTCGAGTCAAGTCTAAGTTGGTTGTACTATACATGTTTATTTTCTTTAATAGGAATATGGGTAATAAACTACAAGCAAAATACAACTTATAATAGGAAAATATTTTATTTGAACATAATTTAACTACTGGTTTTTAAACAAAATGGTCTTGGTGTAAGAACTTCAAACTCTTTTTTCTGATTCTAGTAACATGGTTTTACACAAATAATGCTCCATTAATGTTGATAAATTGCACACTTTTTGTCTTAATCGCATGTTGTAACGAGACAATTGGCAAATTCGAGCAATTTTCTTGCTTATGGTAGTTCTTGCTAATGCTAAAACTGCCCGTGCTTGAGGAGACGAAGATAAGTCTGAAGTATGTACGTCACCCATATATCGAGGATTGTAGCTACAAT
The DNA here is from genome assembly GCA_963966075.1 of Aphodius sticticus. Lineage (NCBI taxonomy): Eukaryota > Metazoa > Arthropoda > Insecta > Coleoptera > Scarabaeidae > Aphodius > Aphodius sticticus. Next base: position 13,551,535 of record OZ014512.1, read on the forward strand.
AAAATAACGTTAAAATATACCTAAAACAAATTTACATATTACATAAATTTTCTCCTTTTTCTTGGCAGTGCTGAAGGATGTTCCGTTGGTGTTGCGCTGTGTGGCACTTTCAAAGCTCGTAGCCGTGGCAGTGATTGTTGACTCTGTGTGTCCACTAGTGTCTGCTACAACTGCATCGCTCATACTATCTGTGTCCGTATTTTCATTTGGTAGATCACTCGTAACAAAAATACTTGGCACCGCACTACGGGAGAGTTATGGTCTTCCGTCTTTTCCCAGTTTATAATCGCTATTAGAAAAGTGTCTTGAACACAACACAGTTGTTTTAAAACCCCGACTTTTTATAGGTATAGCTTCAATCCGAGCTTGTTTTGAGTCTTGAACTGTTGGAAATCTACGAGAAGGTATATGTTATAATTTAATATTACTGTATTGCGGTAATAAAGGTCATACCTGTGACACGTTATATTTTTTGATGCTGCCTTTTTACAAAAGCAGCAGTTTCGCCCCATTGTTACCTCTTAACCATCCAAGGTACCATCTACATGCAGTCATGCATCTACATAGGTAAACAAACTCATAACCTCGATGTAAACATATGTTCAAAATAATGGCGGTATCTAGCATCTGTGCGCATGCGCGAACAATGTGCACGAGAATCTACACGAAATTCGACCTTATTGACAAGGTATGTTGGGCCAAAATAAGCCAATGCATTGGGATAGGCCGTACTCCGTCTAGTTATAGATGGTCTAAGGAGGCGAGCATCTCAATAGCGATTGAGATGTCAACCTTATTTGAAACTTGACATCAATATCATAAATCTTGGAAAACTAAAAGTTACTAAAAGTTTGTGATCTAGTGTTTTCATAACGACACCGAAAGCAGTTTCGTTATGAGTCTATAACGAACGCAAAGTAGAAAAAAACATATTTCTCACCTTTAGTACGGTTTAATTTATCGAAATATCTTTGTTCATTTGAGAAAAACCTTTTTTGAGCTGAGCCATGATATCTTTTTTTGATTACGATCGTCTTGTCAATTAACAAGAACAACTCCAACATTATGGATGTTATGATTATAACAAAAAATAAAACGGAGCCAGAACAGAACCCTGGAGAACACTATTAGCACACTAGCAGAGCTGAAGTTATATCGTTTAAAGCTATCATAACAATATGACGGAGTATGCAATCGAAAGCCTTTTGCTTTTGTTGAGGTATTTATCTCTTTCATTGGAACGTAGCCCAACACAGTTCGGTCGTTTAGGCTTAGTCTGTACCAGCTTATTTACTATTTATTTGTTATTTATTTGTTATTTTTTAAATCTCAATCGTTCATGAGACCATAATTGTATATCGAATTGCAATAGTTCTTATTTTGATAGAACGCTGGGATCTTGAAATGGTGTCCTCTAGATAATTTTGAGTTTCCTGAGCAACAGTTCTGGTACCGCACTAGGTTATATTATGTCAGTCATATCCAAACAGTAAAAAAAGTGAACGTCACACTAAATAAAACACAAGAAGGGGATTATGCCTAATGGCGAACAGATGCCGAACGTCGAGTGCGTTTGTGTACAAATCATTTATCTGCCATTCGATGCTCTTACTTTTCAATTGTTGCCTCGTCCGCACTCCGACATTCAAATAGCGTTATCAGTTTTGTCGCACAGATACATTTAACGTAATTAACGGATATTGTTTGTTCGTATACTTTTGCGAATTTCCACTCGCGTTTTTGTCCGCACCGCTTGACATTCAATCGCAGTGCAAACACGGTCGTTACGTGCGACCGAACGAATGGTCGATAAAGCAGGCCACTCGACTGATTTCGACATACACGATGGTTTTATTTTATTAGCCATTTATCCGCCATCTGGTCTCGTCCGATTTGCATCACAATTACAGGAACAACATACAGATAGAGACGCAGAAATTTAATCGAAATGTAAAACGTCCCGGAGTCGTGGCGAGCAACAAGTGGACAGTAACGTTTGGATTTGTATATGTGCGTGTGTACTCGGTCGGTATTTGACGTCGGTTAAACGTTCTGAATTGTACGGATTCCGTGGTAAAGCTGAAACCGTTGAAACAATTGATTATCTGCGGTCAAGCTGCGGTCGACATTCACGTGTTTTGATGGTTTCAATTGCCGTTTTCAATTCGCGCCCCAGAGCGTTTGCATCAACATCGATGGTGTCCGTATTAACTCGCTTCGACACGTTCAAGTATCGTGTTTAATGGAGGCCATGATTGATGGACTTTCATTTCTGTAATTCTGATGACTGAGAGGAGGGAGTAATAATTGTTCAAATATAACATAAGCGTGAATGTAATAGAAACAATATGTAAAAATTAGAATGAATAACCAAAATTGCAAGAAGAATACTAAATGATAGCATACAAAGAATATAAAAGGAGGAAACGAAGGATGGATTAGAAGTAGCTGTTGAGAAAAGAGATATGTTATAGCCAAATTACGGGCAGCAACAGTGTATACAAAGAACAGGTAGAAGACATGGACAAACGACTTTGAAACTATGTGATAATGTTACTTGTCTACTCTGTACAAAAGGAAATGGAAGCTTTGTTAGTGAAGCTCTTAAAAACAATGTATTTTTTAACAGAACTTAAAGTAGTTATACTTAAAAATGTTTACTTTGGATAAAAAGAAATAGAAACATTAAAAGTAAAGGTCTGAGAAACAACGGCCGTTTAAAAATGCCACACATCAGGACTTAAAGAATCACATATGATTATTTGGATCTAGATAACAAGCTATTCGATCATATGGTATGGGGTATCGTAGGTTGGTATGGCTGCACACAGAAAAGTGATCTCTCGAACGAAGAGAGAATTACTTGGCTGAAGTAGTTGGTAGGTTCGTATATACGCGAGAGATTATTGACTTCAACCAAGTAATTTTATTTCTTGGAATAATTACTAGATTTAAGAAAGTGGTTACTCTGGTGAAGTAAGTAAACAGTCTTCAATGAAGTGTATATTTTTATTCCCGGTAAATATTTTTAGCTACTTAATGTAAGAATTTTAAAGATTTGGCACAAATACGTTTTCTATTGGTAATTAACAAGATAGGTATGTTATATTTACTTACTCGTTCTAAACTGTTGCGTGCGTTACATCAAACTACTCCGTGTTGAAACGTTTATTGTACACTATAAATCACAATACACATCCCCAATAAATCACAAGGCACATCCCCTACGGGTACTTCGTTGTTTTCGTACTAGGCTAGGTTCCGTGGCGCAAGCACGTGCCAGCACCACGCGCGGGCGCGCGAGCCTTGACAATCACGGTGCGCATATTTATTCCAGAGAAAGGGATTACTTGAAAGAAGTGAGAATCACTTCAGTTAAATAATTGGTTGGTTTTTATTCAGTAAACAATACTTACTTATATTAAATGTCTTATATTTTATTGGATCAAGTAACCACGCACTTGGATGGATTTACTATTACTTCGTTGGAGAAATACATTTTTGGGACGAAAAATTCAATTACTTCTTTCAATACAATATTGGTTATTATAACGAAAGAATTTATTTGTTGACAGCATTTATCTGAGAAATTATTTTACTTATATTGAGTATGCGGTATTTCTTGTATATACCTAACTTTCTACATCCAAGTAAATATGCATTTGAATCTAGTAAATAAATTGAAGAAATTATGTTTTCTCGTTAGAAATAATCACTTTTCTGTGGGTGCCTTCCGATTATCTTTGACCAAAGCGATCTTTTGTATTTACCAAATTCTTCAGAGTCCTTCAATGTTGAGTATTTTTGCATTTACTTTTATTCAGCATTTATTTGGATACACAAATCTTTGAACTTTTACGCTAAAAAGGTATAAAGTGGATACAAGTACGTCATTTTTATTTTACACCGGTTATAAAACGGGTTAATCAAATAATTGTTTTATGATACTTGAAAACTGGTTTTTAAATTTGAAAACAATATGTGAAAATAAGGAGTTCTCAGGTGTGTTACAGCACACAGAAAATGCCGATACAATGTGTTCGACCAGATGTGTCAGAGCTACTTTTTATCATTGAGTTGTCGAACGTAACATAATTAGTTCATCATAAAAAACGACATCTAAATGGTGTTTTCGCCGTGTTGGAACAAACTATTTTAAAAACATTACCAAAATAACTGATTAAGTTATCCAATTTGTAGGAAATTTAATGTAGTTTTGTCAGAATCCAAGCTGCTTTGTAATTACACGTACATAACATAAAGTAGGAAAGTCTGACCTTCTTTCAGGGCGTTCTAGCGGCCAAACCATTCAATAAAAAAATACACTTGAGGGTGCTTTTGATAGGAAATGTTGGGTACTTTACTTTTGTATATAGTAGTCTACGTCGAAAAGTACATAGCTTTATGCCTCTTTTGCAAAAAAAATTAAGAATAAGCGAAAATTATGGGTTTTTTTGCGATTTTCGTTGTGAGGCCATATCCGTGGGAAGTAGCAAAGTTGAAATTCGGATTTAGCACCCCAAAAAACATATAGAATGAAAGAAAAAAAAACTTCTATATATTTTTCCTGGCCAAAACACCATGTGACTGGACTATACTTCAATCGCCAATAATAAACATATTTTCCAAAGGATTCTCCTGTAAAATTTACCTACATTTTTTAGTTGTGCCACTAGCAAAGCAAACCAGCGATATCATAGATGAAAATCTATAATTATCTGGGCAATGCTCATGCAAATATTAAAAGTGACCGAAAAAATCTATTGTTTATTTGAAAACCTTGAAGAAATAATAAGACACTGAATGCGAAAATGTCAGTATTTGAGACAACCAATAAAAGACCAAACAATTTAAGAGTATTAAAACCTATCTTTAGTTAAAACTAATTTTTGATGTAGGATAACATCAAAGGAAATTTTACGTTTCTTTACTGTACTTCCGAATGTTATTCTTTGACTAATAGCAATAGTATATTTCAGCAAACATTGTGACAACTCTTTACAGACTCAAGTCAGGAATCTTTAAAGCTATGGACCCTAGAACCATTGTTATGAAGCAAAACACATTGTAACAACATCGTGCAGACTTATGTGATTAGCTTCCTTGTGACCTTTGTAACCTTTGTGAACTTCTACTTCAAAGAGTTGTTACATAGTGTTTGGCCTTATAGCTTTAATGTTCAATTATAATATTCAACCTGATACAATTATTCTCCGGTTAGGCTGGAATAAAAGCTTAATTATTCTTTAACCATCAAAGCAATTACGAAAACAATCAGTAATTTTTTGAACAGCTATTTCGTTACCGTCCAACACGGAACCAATATGACCACTCAAGGTACAAGGTTCAGGGTGATAACAGGTTCTGAGAGGTTGGATTGATTTTCTCCACATATTATTGAAAATTCTATAAGAAACATTAACATTCTAAATTCCAAAATATAGTAGTCCTGGAAGGTATGAAGTCTTCCGTTGACTGAAATGCACGTCTTGCGTAACAGCTAAGCACATTTGACATTTAGCCTTCGACGAAAGTTCCACATCGACGAGGGGAGAACACCCAGCAGTCATTTAAGAGCCCAACCGAGCATCTACTCTACGGAGGGAGAGAGAAATGTTAGCGTCTTAATACTGACAACTCCCGCGGTGTCTCCATTGTCAGGTGGTCCAAGATTTATATAGATATAATTACGACTTCCCAGGCTCAGCGAAACGCCTCGTGCCGAAGAAAAGCAGCGGAGTAATAGAAAGAAATTGATTCATTGTGGTTTTTGGCGTCGGGTGCTTTTCCAGATATACACACGTATATATAGTAGGAAAAGGGAATCATAAATCATTGAGGTTGATGATAAAGTTTACCCGGATCATTTTCTCTTCTTTCAGCCGCCTAATTCGATAAAAAAAAGTAACAGAGAGTGAGATGGAGGGACGCCGAAAGAGGGAAAATTTTAGATTATCATTCTTTTAATGTTTATTTTCTTTGGTGGTGTGGGACCGAATGAATGAATGAAGCCGGCTGGGGATCATCAATTACGGCCGCGTCATTTGCGTTTGTAAACACAGAACGAAACAGAATAAGAGGAATAAAGAAACCTCCTCGTCCGCCGTCCCTCCACTCTTGTTTGATTTTGTTTTTCAATTATACCCCATCCCATTACTCATTCCGGATCGTTTTAATATCGCGAATTTGCAATTTAATTCCTCCTTCTCTCTTTAGAAAACTCGTTTTCGGCCTATCAGCGCGGCTACACCTCGACTGAGAAAAGATATCACCGCGGTTTGCGTTATCTCTTCGCAAAAGTAATTGTTGGTTGGTCTATGTCGCTGGTTGAGGACTTATAAAATAGATTAAGGCTAAGGCAGGGCATCAACTGTGAGGTGTGTATCCCTAAAAACTCTTAAGAGCGTACACAATTCCTGCATTCCCCCGTTTATATTTATTCGCGACATTAAACGCCATATACGATACGGCCGACGCGTTAAATCAACTCGTACATCAGTCGGCAAAAGCCTGGACAACAACCCGAACAGATAAGAAAGACAACTTATAACAAATTATCAATACCACCGGGACTGTAAAGAGTTATCCGTACAAAAATACAGACCAGTTCCTTTTATACATATCTAAAGTAATTGCTGTTATACTTTTCTTGAGACTGAATGCCTCTTGTCTGGTTTTAAATTATTGGGACTCAATTTTTACAGTACTCTCTTTAATGATTATGCAACAAAGAATGTTACATGCTAGTAATCAGTTTACATTAAATTAACAACAAATAAGTATTGATGTTCTAATCTCAATGATTTTGCTTGCACATTTCATATTGTTGGCATATTGTTATGGTAGTCAGTTTGGAGAAACTTAGCCAATATAACTTCAACCAATTGGCTGTGCAAATACAGTGTTCCCCAGGGTTCTGTTCTATGTCCGCTTATTTTTCTTATTTATTTATTTATTTTTATTTCCTCCAAGTTACAAAATTATACAAAATTCTTTAAAAACTTAACAAAATAATCATTTGGTAAATCAAAAAAAAAATTTAACATACACTAATCAATAGAAAAGCCAATTACATTTCATTGGGCACTAATAGGTTCTCTAAACAGCGAACAGCTGATATCGAGACCAAATTATCCGATACAGTAAACAAGTTTAAAAGAAGAAACAAACTAGCAGCAATTAAACACTAAAAGAAAAATAACAACAGCCTCTACATATAATAAGATGCATAATACCGAAGAATTGAACCGCACTACACCTCAGTTAGTGTTTGAAACTGTCTGATTCGAGTTTCGTATTTGTGAGTTTCTTGATTGATGGTCAGATTGATGTACCTAACTTTTGTACATCAACGTTTTGAAATTTACCTATAGTTCAGATTTTTTTCAGACTTTTTTTTGAATATTGTCTATTCTCAAAGATTTATAAACGTCAGCTGTTGGTGCTCTCCAGTGCATGTTAAACATTAACTTTATGCATCGATTCTGCAAACGCTGGACTTTAGTTTGCAATGTCCAAGAGCAATTCCCCCAGGTCGTAATTAAGTATCTGAAATGTGAGGCAAGATATGCTGGTGGCCAACCGTAATCGAAGGAAAATAATTTCGAAAAATTACCTAATATAGTTAAAGGAATAGGTTTTCTCACAATTTCATTTAAATTCTGCAAATGGATGCATGGGATGGATTGAAGTTTTCCTAACAAGACAACACTTATTCTATAGACAGCAACTCAACTTATTGACTTGTTTTTTATTCGTTTTTAAGTTATCTGTTAACTTATTATTAACCGTTATATTTTTATATATTAACGGATGAAATAATATCTTTTGGTTTAAAATGTTTACCAGTAGGTATGTAAATATCATTCCAATCAGTCCAAAATACATGACAAATAAGTTTATGAAACAGGAAAAGCACTAGTTTTCCCACATATTACTGCGAGACTTCTTTTAACAAGATGTAGGTACTTAACATCTTAAAAATTAGCATATAAAAATAAAAAGGTATGATTATACAGTTCTTTTTTGTTTTTAACAAATCTGATGTGGCCACCCACATAACTTTACTATACTATACAATGGTGTCAAACTGTGTCAAACGCTGTTGTTTCAACAATACTATCAATAGAATCAAAATATCCTGGTTGTAATGCAGACACGACCGATCTCGATCAAATAGAGTTTGCTCATGTAGCTAAACTATTAATTTTATCAAAAAAGTCATAGACATAAATTATACAAAATTTCCTCTACTTTAATTTAATATTTCACTATTTTGACGAAATTACAGAAATTGCGGCTCACTTGCAAAATCGTTTAAAAATGCTAAGAGTAAACCTCCAGTTCCTTTGGACCCTGTTGAACAAAAATTCTTTCAGCTCTAAGTTTGGTCATGAAACTTCTAAATATGAAGTTTCATCCCCGATCCCTTTAGTAGTTTCTCCGGAATTTTTGCCACATAAAACTGGTACACACATACACACACAGACATGTTTTTGTACCTTGGTCGAAAATGTTCAGGGACATACTTCCGCGAAAATCTCATAACTTTTTCGACACGATTACAATACTTTATCATACTTTGTATGATAAAGCAAAAACACTAGACATTGGGACAGAATATATCGGTAGGTCACGAAATCGGTAGACCAACGATTTGAAGATCAGCGATTTTAACAGACTGTTTTTCTTTTAAATTCTGTAAAAAAGTCGTGTTGTCAGCCAGTAGCAACCTGTAAATATTTTTTTAAATTATAACAAGAATAATTGTAATAATTGTAATAATCAATGTATACAGGTGATATACAGGCTGGATGTAAATTTTAAATAAATTAAAAAAATTATTGCTACAACCTGGATTTGAACCAGGAATTTTGTTTTTGATTTTCCCTAACAGATATCATAGGCCTCAATAGCTTAGTTGAATAGAGCATTATGCTAGCGGCACAAAAGGCTCTGGTTCAAATTCAGGTCGTGGCTGTAATTTTTAATTTATTTAAAATTTACAAAATTTACCTGTATATCAACTGTATATTATTATGTATAGGTATTGATTATTCTCATCATTACGGTAATGGATGAGAATCATTACGGTAAGTCCGTATGATACGGTACATCCGTATATTCATTTCTAGTTAGATTAATTATTGTAGTTGGTATTTTGGTCATGCTTAGAAAAATAATTTTGTTAAAATAAGAAGCACTCAGAGAATTTTGTATTACAAAAAAAAACAATTATATTGATTATTTATGAGGTAGGTAATTTTAATTTTGTAATACTCAAAACAGCAATATGAAGACAAAACATATTAGGAAATTTTGCGAAATTGACTACACCGGATAAAGTTGTTGGAATATAAGCAAAAACTATTTAAGAAATTGTAATCACTTTTGGCATGACTATTGCTAGTTTGTGAACAAGAATGAAAAAAAGAAGAATTTTCTGTGTTGTTCTTAAACATTGTTGTCCAGATGATCATTATCCTTCCTTATTTGTCTGCGAAATTCTCGATTATGTTTATTTTACCCAACGCTCACCAATATTGATAAATTTCAATTCGTCTTTGTTTCTTTTTATTAAATTTAGAGATCTACATTCGAAGTTGTTATACAGGCTGTTTCAGAAACAACGGCTAACCTTGAAGGAGCACATGCCCAAGGATGTAATAAACCTGTTACAAATCTTTTGGGTTGTGGAATATTAATGTGGGTGTGTTTGTGTAGTGATTGTGTAGTACCAGAGACTGTCAGATGGCAATTGTTTGCAACGGATGACTCGTTTGCAAAATACACTATACGTTTGTTGTTTGACCAAAATTGCTTCTCTATTCTTGGCGGTATTCTGCTACCAAGTTAGAGGTTAATTTTCAAAACGGCCTCTATAACAGACTGTAAGATCAATATACCATTCAAAATTGAAACACACAACAAAGAATAACAATCGATCGCCATAATTTATCCGAGAAATTATCCAATAATAACCAAATTTCACGAAACACTCGCATTATTCAACCCATTTGCATCGTCAATAGAATTAAATATCCCTTCGGGGGTAGGAAGACGCACCCTATCCGCAAAGAAAACAGAGGCGGAGTGTTCCGGAAACCGGATATTATTTACCTGTAGGTGTTGATTCAGAGCTTTGTCGGAAATGGAACCGTCAGAATTTTTCCCTTCCGTCGCTAGTGAGGAGGGAAAAGCGGGAACAATATTTTTCTTCAATCGACTTTGGGGCGCGGGTCGTTAGACGGATTCTTACACGCACCCTGTTAAATATTCAACGGAATCCCTCCACGGAATGAATCCGAGTACTGCCGTGGACCGACTGCTACCTGTGTAAATTTCATTTTAATGGAATAATCATTTGTGCAAATATTTGAATGTTTTTTTGATATTGAAATGCAGCCCGCTTTTCCTCGTCTCATCTACCCTCTCGATTTCTTTCTTCGCCTCTCTGTATGCACAGCATTTGCTCAAATTTAATCAAAAAATTATATGGAACACCTTAAGGCTGTGTTTAATATCGATCTTCTTCTTCTGCGTTCGAGCTGTTCTCTCTCTTGAGTTATGCCTTTCGCATTGCAATATCGTGAATAAACTTCGTTGCTTCTTTTTTTTTTGTCTTGGTCTCTGGATGGAGGTGATCGTTGGATACGTAGTCGGCGGGAGAACAGCAAATTACACTACGGGCACTATCTTAGTCATAAAGTACGACGAACCACGTTCGGCTCTTCTCCTTAACTTGTATTTACTGGGTTTACATATTAGCGTGCGATAAACGTGCATTGTTGGCCACTACTAAACACCTCGCAGGCTTTTTTCCAAGTCGTATTTAATTCGTACCCGATTTGATGAGATTTTGCGTGCGTTGATCAACTGATTTTTATCTCTTATGGTGTCAATTGGCAATAAGTTTAGATGTAATCAGTGCCCTAACGAATTGGCAGCGAGGGTAATCTTTTTTTGCTTCTTCGCTTCCTTTACTACTAATTTTCAGAGTTTTGTTGTCCTTATGTATATTTTTTGTGTTGTTGCTTCGGAAACCATCAAACAACCGTTTTTGTTCCAAATTGTCATCGTATTTGTGTTTACTTATCACTCATATATTTCATAATGTTTGGAAGTAAGTTATATTAATAAAGGTCACAAAGTATATAAAGCAGAAGGGCATAAAGATAACTCGTGAAAAAAAATTAAATTTCGATCAACACTAGCATCAGTGCTCGCTAAACAGTGAACGAGTGTGAACGGTACTTTAGTTTGATCTACTTTTATTAGTTTGACAATAAAACTAACTAATTGTTCCTCGCCCCGAATATTGTAGGGATGATAGAAAATCACACTTGATAAACAAAATACCAATTAATATTTTTGTTTTCAGTTTTATGAAATACTTAGCTTTTGTTTTGCGTATTATTTTAACTAACAATGTTTTAAAATACACTGTTGTAAGGTAAACTTATTTCATAAAAATTCCACAAGAAAAAAGGTAGGTATTTCATAAATTCACTGTTTAATCTTTTGAAGTTCTAACAGCTAAAATGGTAAAATTTTGCCAGTATTTTGCCTGGGTGTAAAATGCAATGCTGTATACAAAAACAATATAATATAAAAAAATATTTACGCAAAACGATACCCAGTTTTTGATGAAAAATATTTGGTGCAATGTAGACGAGACTAAACTGCATTTTATAGACTATTAAATACCTACTCTAATATATTTGACACTTTTCTACCACATAAACCTGCGCTAAAGATGCTCCAAACCTATGGGCGAAACGTAGGCTATGCTTTGAAGCAGTTGGAAATAAACAAATCACTGACTGAAAAGAAGCTTTTTTATTCATACAATCACAAACCACACTGTCATAAGCCACAGAGGGGAGTCTAATAAAGAGTACTGACTAAAATTTAAAATGTAAGGCCAATTCCAGATACTTAACGTTAGATTAAAAAAAACTAGTAAGAAAATTATCTTCGACCGGGCTTCAGTAAAATAAAAGTAAAACCCCCACCGTAAAATATTAAAAAAGAATTAAAAAAATTGAGTAATCCGATTTTGCCCATTCACGAACTTGTCCTTGCTTTTTAAGAGATAAGCTTGTATACTAAATTTTAAATCAATTACTTCAAAATATATATACAAGTCTATACCTGCACGCTTTATTAAGGGTGTTACAAATGTTGTGACAAACTCAATAACCCCACCACAGTAAATGAGGGGGTATAAAAATAGACAAAATGAAAAACTTTGAATTCTAACCAACGCAAAGCATTTTCCAATTGCTTTCTATTTTAATGATCTCCTCAATTCCATCCATTTCGGCGTTTGTTAGCAAATTTGTGAAAAAATAAGGTAAGAGAGTTCCTGAAAAATTTAGAGTATTCAGAAATGCAACAGACTAGAACATTTGTTAGTAATCTTAAATTTTACTTATCTATTTTAGAATTCTGAACACCTGTTTAAATTGGGTTGAATATTTTTTTTGTACCAAGGGCATTAAACGGATGTTTATGCCCCGAGGGTGACAGCGGTGACTCTCGGGCCTATCGGCCCTAGCGCTTTTACAAGGCAGATTATTCATTAAACAGTTTAATCTGTTAAAGGGAGCTCAAGTTTTGGCTACATGATTATTTTTTGTTTCTTATTCGTAAGATGAGATCCTTTAACGTCCCTAGAAAAATATTCGGGACGGGTTATAGTTATTTTTTATTAAATATATAAAGTTACTTTATCGTGTTCATACAGAGAATAGTTCTATACAAAGAAAATTTGTAACACCTTTCTCGGTTTTTGGAAATCTGTTTCTTTGAAACTTTAGATATTGTGTAAACAATATCTTTCACCGCACATCGTTTACAGTGCTAAGGATCTAACACTTAATTAGAATATAGTAATTTTTCCTACCAGGAATACCCCACTTAAATACAATTTACAACACCAAATCAAAACACCGACAGCATCCGTCTTTGAAGTCTCCTCCAGACCATCAACGTTAAAGGGATGTTTAGCAGATGAATATCGAAAGATAGTTAAGTAATCCCAAACTAATTTAAGAACACAATGGGGTAAAGGGTTCCGAATCCAGCGCGGGATTATTATTTTTCGAGAGGAGCCCGAGCCTCCGCGCCCAATGATTCTTCTTCTTCTCCTTCAATCGATCGATCGATTTCCTCAAGGTATTATTAAGTGCGCCTTCGAAGATTGGTTTTTTCTTAGAAACCGCACAAGATCAAATAGAGAAGAAGCGACCGTGGTTGCCATACCACGTACGAAAGAATTAATTCAACCGGTCGATCTTAATGTAAAACCGTGAGCGATTTTTCCTCCACTATCCCGCCTTCGAGACGATAATCTCTCTCTTTCTCTGTCGCTCTTTTGCTGTACGTCGGTCCCGGTAAACGGTTTAATTTTCTGTAATTTTCTTCCTATACGGTACCGCACCGCGAGTTATGGATTGCTAGGGTAATAAATTTGCTAGATTGCATCATAGATATAGCAAATAATCATAGAGGAGATTGCTGGCGATTGACGTACAAACTCGTGTGTTAATGTCCGTATACTTCGTTATCGAGTTTTTTCTTATAATATGAATTCAAATTACAATCGAAGCTTGTATGAATAACTTAATGTCATTGCGACAAAGCTCTGAATAGACATTTTTATTTCAATAATTTTAAATATGTAGGTAGATTAATATTCTTTTCAAATGCTCAGTGTTTCGCAAAAAAACTCTAGCTCCTTTAGGGAATTCTACAAATCAGTTTCTTAAATATTTTTTCTACTCTGCATTCGTTATAAACTCATAACGAAACCGCTTTCGGTGTCGTTATGAAAACACTAGATCACAAACTTTTAGTAACTTATGGCTTTGCAAGATTGACAATATTGACGTCAACTGTCAAATAAGGCTGACATATGGCTGACATCTCAATCGCTATTGGCTCGCGTCAATCGTATTTGTGAATTTTACCACAACTACCAACTGTTGAATATAAAACTACTCTAGATTGTAAGATGACAACCGCAATTTTCGAAAATTACGTAAAATTAATGTCGCAAAGTAGAAAAAATAGTATATAACACTCGGTTTATAAAACGTATTGGCGCACTCGTTCCATTTGGGCACTCCTCGACACGCTCGTCGTGCCCAAAACAACTCGTGCGCCAATTTTTGTCTTATAAAACTTGTATTATAATATACTATAATACAACAGTTAATATAAAGACTTACTTAAAACTACAGAATAATCAAATTTATTATTACTTAACATTGAAAAATTGTAAACTATGTATGTAGGTACAGTTGCTTGAATGGAAATGGGTACACAAAATTTTCTATGGTAATCATTATTCTACGTTTACAATGTTTCTGTCAGTATAAGTGGCAAAGTCAACAAGTAGGCTTTTTATCGAACTGAGGGAACTCCAATCCCCAGAAAGAGTTTTCCATTCATTTGTGAAAAACATTTTTAAAAAATATACAGGGTGTTCCTAAATATCATGTAAATACGAAAAGGGGTATTCTTTGGCTTATTTAATAACTAAATATTCATATAAACATAGGTCCGCAAACGCTTCGTTGCCGATCTACAGGGTGTTGAAATTTCAAGATTTTTTTAGTTTTTTCTTTATAGCTCTTGTAAGTTTTGAGATATTTAGCTCTAATTTGGAATATGCGTTACGCTGTAGGACTTACATCATTGGGCGTACCAAATGGTTTTAAGAATCTACAGGGAGATATTTTTTCAGGGGTCATGCCCCCTTTTCTCCCCATGAACTTTTTTTCGGTGCGCCGCTGGTGGATTCTAAAATACAAAATGCATATTTTGTTTTGTTCTAAAGCATTTTAGTCTTTTGTAGTTTTTTCACCGTTATCCACCGTTATCGAGAAAAATAAATAAAAGCTTTTCTGTTATATTTTTTTTAAATAATTGGTCTAGCATGCCTTGGCTTGATTTAGATAACCTTTTGTTTGTATTTATTTTGACGCTTTATTCGCTACCAACTGTTAAAAATTAAAACTAGGATACAAGAGCTATAAAGAAAAATCTCCGAATTGTTTGTATGTTATTCAACTCCGTAGATACGCATGTCACTTGATAACGTCAAAATATTTATTAATATTATTCAAACGGAGGAACAAAATCATTGTAGGACATAAAATTTTGTATGTACCACGGGCTTGATGTTTATACCCTCGGGCGACTTAAAAAGCCCGAGGGCCAATAGGCCCGAGAGTCGGTCACCCTCGGGGCATAAACATCCGTTTAACGCCCTTGCTACATAAATAACTAGAAAGGATTATAAAAGAGGTCGTTTAGAACCTATTTAATCAGATTTATCCTTATACAAAGTAGTACGGTTATCAAGATATTACCTATGACTCCTTATACACCTTACATCAAACTACCACATAGTACATTAAATTTTCGTTAAATCGCAAATATCATAAAAACTAGTAACATTCGGTTAATAACTTAGTAGATATAAATTGAAGAGAAGTAAACGGTTTTTACAGCCAACACATATTGTACACAGTGTTCCATTTAAAAACCTCAAGAAAAAGCCAGTTGAAAATGTTCAAAAATTGATACGTGGTATGATCAGCCTGTATAGCGTATTAAAATTTTTTCAACATCAGCATCTTTTAAGATAGGCCTGCAGTTGCTATTTTTGACAAACAATTGAAAATCTCAGAAACTATTTACTTTCCACAGGATCAACTTGATGCTTTTTGTGACCTCATATAAGATATGAGATTTTCAGGAAAGATTTGATTTATTACTTATGTATGACTCTTATTATACGTTTTATAATAATAATATTTTCTTAAGATCATGCACACGAAATGAAAATTCAACAATACAGATATGCAAAACGTCGTGGTATAAATGCTTAAAGCAAGCAAGCATTGCGAATGTAAATTTTCACGAGGATCAGAATTTCATGACGCATACTCAGGTGTCGGCGGTGATATAATATCAGGGCGGTTGAGGCCTTTTGGCAGCACCGAGACGCGCTAATTCCAAAACTAGTTACTCTAAGCCCGCGTCAGTTTACTTAACATAACATTCCCGACGCTCTGAATTAATTGAATTATTGGACCGAAAAGAAATTAATCTTGTAATGTGTGGGGGGATTCCGTAATAATTCTACAGCGGACCTGTATATTACACACCCTCGCCTTACCCCTTGATAACCACTAAATTAAACCACCCCCCATATAATCTACCTATTATTTTATTCCATCACATTTCTGATCAATTCTTTTACACACAAAGTATTTTTTTTGGGAGAATCTTTTTGTTGTCTTGTTTAATTATGCCTTAATTATAAATGTTTGAATATTTCGGTTAATGAACGACTTGTCTGGTCTACTGTGGTAAAGCGAAGGCATTGGAATCACATCGCCTTTGGGTGTTTAGATTACAGCATCTAGACCCGTACCGAATCAGTTGTTGCTCTTAGGTTGGAGGCCCTGGGCGCTTACTTAGGCCCTAAGCTCATAGGACGTACGTTCCAAACACAAACACGCTAAATACTTGAGCACGGGACCCCGTACACGCAAACTGGAAGGGGCTCCAAGTTTTCACACTGCCATATCTGCCAGCTCAAATCTTAAAATCTCACCCCAATTCGAGTTTCAGATTAATTTCGAATATTCAAGATTTGTGGACGGATTTTGTTAATAATTGCAAAACTTTATATTGAGTTAATCATTGAGTCTTTAATGCAGATACGTTTATATTGGGAGAGTATTGTTACCGGCATGTTGAAAACTAATCTTTATCATTATTAATTTATTGATTAATTAACTTATGAAAGAAATGCACTCAAAAACTTATGTATTATGGTTTATAGTAATGAATCCTAGTACCATCAAAACAGCCGATACACGTTTTCGTTTCAGAACGTATCTCAGACTAATGTTCACGTTTTTGACGGTATGTCTATGATTCCTGAGTACAGGCAACTCTCACATTAATTGGCATCACTTATTACTTGTTTTCATAATGTTTTCATCAATAAATTTCCTACTGAAAAAGAAGTTTTCAAATTTGTTTATGGCAATTTTTCTTAGCACTCTGTATAAGATTGAAGGATTAAAGAATGAGATACGATAGCATTCTTTAGAAAAAAAATAAAGAAAAATGTAGTTCCGGCTCTGTTACACGACCACATACAACTGGCGTCGACTGGTGATAACGAATTCACTAACTACATAGTCTCAATCGTACATCGGTTCTCGTGTGTTTTGTGCTTAAGTTTATACGTGTTGTATACTAAGGACTGTCCCTAAAACACTACCTTGCGGTGCTCTAGCTTTTACTTCTTTATGTACAGAGCATGCATCACCTTGTTTGACTCTAAAGTATCCTCAGTCAAGTAAGATCTGATTATTTGTGCAAACTGTTTGGGGAAGATACCTAATTTATCGGTTAGTCGTTCATGCCAGACTTTATCAAAAGCCTATGCCACATGTTAGAAGATTGAAAAACAAAAAGTTTTCTTCCTATAACGTTTTTTCGATGATGTTGGTGATTCGGTCTACCTGGTCAATAGTCAAGTGCTTGTTCCAAAATCCGAACTAATGGTCTAGAACAAGCCTTATGCTGTCAATTATTGGCTTCAATTTATTGTGTAATAATTTTTCAAAGGTTTTTGACATGATGGGCAGCAAGGACATAGGTCAATAAGACGTTGGTTTCGTGTGGAGGTTTCAGTATTTCAGTATTATGATCACCCCTGCCACCTTCCACAGGTTGAACACATATCTAAGTCTAAAGGCAGCATTGATATGCGTTTCCTGGAAGCTGCTTAAGTACCTCTGCAGTTATCAAGTACAACCTGGGGCTTTTTTGGGATTAATGTCATTTTTTGAACTGCTTTTGGTGTGGTAAGCATGACTTGCGTGCCTTCTTGGTCGTTCTCGATCATATGGATTTCTTCATCTTCTCCATGATGAGGTTGAAATATGTCTAAATGATCAGAAAACATATGGGCTTTGTGTTCGTATTCCTGGCCCAGCTTCTATCAGGTTTTCTGATCGATTGGATCTGAATTATTGGCCTTTTGAGTTTTTTGGTTGCCTTCCAGAGCGAATAGTGCGATTTGCTGGCGTTGGATAGTTTTCTAAGCTAGGCATTGACAGATTAATTTTTTAGTTCTTTAATATTTTTTCTGAGTTGTTGAGTGAGGTTGTTATATCTTTCTTGTCACGTGGTGCTCTGGTTTGCAGTTTTTTTGTTTGTCAGTTTTTTATCCCTCTGGGGTAATTATTTGCTTTTAATCTCCTCTGTCTATTGCTTGATGACAATCATCATCATTGTTGTGTGGTCAAAACCACAAAGGTTTGTATAAACAGCTAATAAAAATTTGATAAGCGAAAAAAAATATTGGGAATTATTACTTATTTGCCAATATTATTATTACCACTGCCAATATTGTAAGAAAAATAATTTTTAATCTTGTGTACCACTCTCATGAAACACGCAATAAAATACAATAAAAATCATGATTGCAGCATATTATATTCATCCTCGTCTTTCCATCTAGAAAACGATAAAACTCATCCCCCTTCTACACACAGCGGCAGCCGTAATAAAAAGCGCACCGCAAACGTACGATGTTTAGATCCATAGTTACATATGCAAATTGGAACGTGGAACTTATTGCTAGATAAGCCGTAAAGAAAGAGTCGAATAAAGTGAGGTTATGCGACGCGACGCTTCTCGTTATCTTGTCGCCGCGATAATTCTATGTTATTTCGCACCAGAGACTTACAACGACAGCCTCCTCACTCCCATATACCAAGTCTCCGCGCTGTGTTTGACGGCATTGCGTTGCCACGAATTAGCCGTATGAATATTTGAACCCTCGACGATGCATGCATAAACGCGAGATCGACACAATAAAGATAATGTAATGGGATGATTCGGAAATGACGGATCGGAATTTGCATGCGGAGGCGTATGGATCGTTCGTATTGGAGGAAATAATACATACAGACTGGGCTTGATGAACGCGTTTAATATTGCCTAAACCACATACAGTACTGACAAAGAAGATGCGTACTCTACATGTATACACAACTTTATCACAATACTTCAGCCTATTAAACATTGAATTGGAAACACTTCTACTACCATGCTGCTATCTCTTGACAGAGCCCTTCATCTCTATCCAACTATCTCCATCCACCTTCTACATATCTCCATTCAATACTTTCTGGGTATGACTCTGTCATGCCTCTCCACTGGTCTCCTGTTTATCATCATCTTCGGTACTTTTGTAATCTCATCAGCCACATCAATCTGTATGGGATATAATAGCCTGCAGTCGTTGGACATTTAACTTTGGACTTGGCCACCCAGCTGTCACTGATAGCTCCAACCATTTGTGGAACCCCAATGTCGTGCTCGAGCCAAATCGACATCTATTGAACGCCAGAATATTACTGCCTGACTTTTTAGATATCGACGCTTGTATAAGTCGCTGTTTTAATGGCGTAAAGCACTCCCTTGGGCAATGGAAGGGAATATACCAACTGGGGTCAACCATGTGTCATTATGAACCAGAAATCGGAGAAGATATCATGCCATATAATACATTTAGGGCTGGTACTTTAACTTCCTATAAAGTCCTGTATAGCTATCTGACAGACCTGTCAGATTTGTTGCCTTTTTATAGTCAGTCAAATGAGAAGATTTGTGTACTTTACGCAAAGCGACAATAATAAGGCACTCTTGTTTATCTAACTAGTTTAGGACAATGACAAACTTATGAAAATGATAAGCAAAATTCTTCATGACAACATAAAGCAATGCAAAATCTAATAGCGTTTTCGACTTAGCCGCTCTATGCACGCTCTCAGTGCGACCCGGCACCGTGCCAGTGGGATGTGCACTTTTTTCGTGCAGTTGGTAAGCCGAACGCTTCAGAGTGTCACAAACTGTCAATCACTGTTAATGGTCAGATCGTGATCGATCGTGATTAAGGTTAGAATCACGGTTAGAATCATATTTTAATCAATTATAAATAAATTTTAATAGATAATGGTCCAAGAGCTAGAACTTTCAGAATCTGTCCCTTTTAGCGTAACAATAAGATAATATCAAGTCTGGCAACCTTCCGAGGGTGGTTTTTGCGCCCATAGATTTTTAAAGGGTAAACAAAATCAAAAAATTACGTTATTATAATCAGTCTGTCGGTTTGGGATATCAAAAGTTGATATCAAAATTTTTTATTCGCGGCAGTTTTTTCTGCTTTTCTGCATGGCAATTAAAATATCTTCTTCGCCCGCAGATGACGAAGACGATAATAAGTCCATAAGCCGTGACATTACCACTTTGGCGCAACCTGACATCGCTTGTTGACAGTCCGCCATATTGCACTGACACTGCACCGACTCCAGAAGTCGGAGCAAGAAAATTGCCCTCAGTGCGCACTGAGGGCAACTTTGGTCGTAAGTCGAACACGCCGCACTCGACGAGTGCCACCTGAAAATAATAAGTCGAACACGCAAAACTGTCCCGGGGCAAGCCAGTGCAGAAAAAGTGCAGTAAGTCGGAAACGCTATAAATATCCGGGATTCAAACTATGAAATTGTGAATGTCAAGTTATAACCTATAGGATTTAATTAATATATATTTTTATGACGTGAACGAACACCAAATAATAATATTTAGCAAACCTTTGAGGAAACCATTATTCAAAAATATTGAAAACAAAATTTATTGTATATTAATTTGGCCCACCGGTAAAGCACAAATATTGGAATTTTTATTTTGAAAATGTAAGATTTGTAGGTTTTGTTTGACATTTGTCTCAAGAATACGAGTTTGACTGTGCATTTGTTTGAAAAACGACGTGTAATTCTTAAAAAGAAACTCTTACCACTATAATTTTTCAGTTAAGGGTAATAATTTAATAATAAAATATTTGGAAAATAAATTGCTTCCGGGTTATGCCGTGTGTCAAGATTGGTAAATGCTGTGGTTTCGCGAACCATGTTGCTCGCTTCTTCAGAGCTAACTGAATACTGATGTAAAAAATAGCGAATACTGAGTATTCAGTTAGCTCTGAAGAAGCGACCAACAAGGTGCGCGAAACGTCAGCATTTACGAATCTTGACACACGGCATAACCCGAAAGCAATTTATTTTCTAAATTATTCTGGCTGTGAAAGCCTACGTACTTATTTAATAAAATATTTGATTCATCTCCAATTTTATGTAACTATTTATATTAATTGTTATATTCCTTATTAAATAAATTAGAAACTCCCTGAAAAGGCCATAGAATTGTTGGTGAAACATTGAGTGATAATTTGAAAAAAATTAATATATTCGCTACTTTATTCGTAGTATGCGTTACTCTGTTGCCCTTACTTTCTAAAGTAATCTCTTACTTTAACTGGTATGTTTTAAACGTTGTATATTAGTTCCTCCCTGTATATTGTGACTCACTCTGTATATATTTTTTCTAATTTTTATTGTCTTTGAGTTTAAGGAGGTTAAGTAGAACAGCTGACGCTACATTTCTTTATACAGGGTGTTTACGGTCTTGTGATGTTATTTTCAAGGGATGGTTAAACATCTTAAAAGAAGGCCAGTAAAGTAAAAATGTCTTTACAAACAGATATTAAGTTACTGCCATCAGCCGACTTAGTAAACAATTCTCTGATAACTAATCGTTTGAATTTAGATTTACTTTGCACAAGTTGTTGATCAATCGTTTTAGCATTTTTAACCTTCTTTTAAGGTGTTTAGTCGCCCGTTAACAATAAAAACTAGAAGAAAATAACAGTAATATCACTCTTATTATGCAACTTTTTTAGAACATCTTTACGTTAATGACTTTCTTTTAAGATGTTTAATCCCCGCTTGAACATAAAATCCGTAATAAAGACCGTAAACACCCTATATGAAGGAATTATATTTACACTTTTAGGCAGTTTTAGGCAGACTTTTGCATTATAGCGACACCATTGTAAAAACCAACGGAACAAGAAAACAGGGCAAGAAGAGAATACATTCCATTTTTATAATTAGCTATAATGGATGCAGTTATTCATTTTTCATGCATTTTATAAATGTACATCTTAAAAATTCACTCGTTATATTCGGCTTATGTCAATTAGTTTAATTAAAAAGCGCGCCGACCGGGCAACAATAAAAGCAATAAGCATAAAAACTAATATCTGCAATTCCTGTAGGAATATAACGGATGTTTAACGTTCAAAAACATCCCTAAAAAGTTATAAAGTTTAAAAAGCGCGCACTAATTCCGGAGCAGGGCGCTATAATTGCGGTTCGGATATTAGCAATGAGCTGATTTTTTATTCACCCTGTCTCTTATCACCCCCCGCGTTGAGACCTCAAAGAAGCGAAACCCCCAGAAACAATGGCTAATCTCGTCGGCCTTATTTTTTTTCGGTCTCGTCCTGGGCCCACCTTCACCCCACGTGCTCTAAGGGTGATTTTCGCGCGGGGTGCAATATGCTACTCCGGTCATAACACTAAAACAAAATGGGAATAAGCCGCAAGAGGAGAGAAGAAAAATCCGTGAATTTTTTATGATAAGACCCTCGGCGAACAGAAGTCGCCAACTTTTTGATGGGTGCGCCCAATTAAATGTGAATAATTCAGTTAATGGTGACATTAGGCGTAATTGATATCCCGACTCGGAATATCCTAATTAGATTTTTCCTTCCGCCTCGCCCAGAAATGAATTAGGTGGCGGTGGTACGAGGAGACGAGAGAGAAGAAGTTTTTAGTTGCAAATTTAATTACCAGCGCCGAAGTGAACACTTCTCCGATTTCAGGTGGGACCCATTATTGTCCCTCCGATGAGGTGCACAACTCAACACCAATTAAAAACACAGACCAATTAAAAATACAACAGCAGAGGCATTCCAATACCATTTACATAACGTGTTAAAGTGTTTTCTGTTTGTTTTGTTTTCTTCTCTGTCGTAAGATAACGAAAATATTTTAATATAATCGGGAATAAACAAAAATTCGTATATTTTATATAAAATCAATATAATGAAACCAGCAATATTTATTTTATTTATTTCTAGTAATAAAGCTGGACACCTAGTTTGGTGGAAAGGACACGTTAAAAAGAAACAAGAAGAATTGCAAGGATACTCTAATCTTACAAGGATTGTTCAATGGCCAATTTCCACCTAAATGATAATGACCGCAGCGGACGTCAGCGTTACTAGGTTACAGCAAAACACTTCAAGCACGAAATGTCAAATATGTAAGTTAGCCTAACTTTTTTTTACAAATTTACTGAATTCATTACTGATTTGTCGAGAAAACATTAAACATTATAACTTGTTGTTGAATTAAATTTATGACCTCTCATAATGGCTGTGGAGCTGTTGTTCGCTGAGCGCTATCGGAACGTGTTCGGGACGTAATTTACATCATTTTATGATGGGAGGGAATCATAGCATTGGTTCAATATAAAAAAGTCCCTGAACTAGTTCGGGATTTGCTCGACGAACAAGTCTATTCTTATCCAATCTTCTAATGTTGCGTCGCGTCGCGACCATAAAAGTTTGATCTCCTTAAAATTATATTTCATGGAATTTTAAGCACTTGTAGAAATTATCTGGTCGAACGAAACAGTTGTATTGTAACCAAAATGTTAAAAACGTGACGAATATATGTACGAATATAAAATGTTTTATTAAACAAATACACCACACTATACTACGGCACTACAACGACTTTCATAGCCAGATCTATTTACCAAATACATATATACATATAATCCGAATTACACAAATTCAGTTTATTTTTATTTAGTCTTCGTTTTTGCAGAATAGTTTGTGCAAACAGCAACGGCACAACACCTTCCTGGCATTTCTTTATCGATACTAAAAGCAAACTCCACAGCACACTCGACAATATCGACTTTGTATTTGCGAGATTGCATCATATTCAGGCATTATAATTGGTCCTTTTGAAATTCCCGCGTTTTTACGTGGCAAGTGTGACAATGACCGCGTTGTGACGTTATAGCGCTGGTAACATTGGAAGATAGGGATTGAGCAATCCTTGTAAGATTCTAGTATTCTTGGAAGAATTCGGCAGAAGATACAAACAAGTCTTCGGGCTTAATGGTAGGAAGTTGGCTATGGCAATATATAGTAAGCTATCCAAGTTATCCAACTGTGGGGCTGCACTAAGCAATATCAGCATTCATTAGACACTTTCAAAATAAGGTGCTAAGAAACATTGTAGGTGCATCTTTTTAGATTAGAACTAGCAATCTCCACAGACATCTTGAGATGGAATTAGTAACCAACGAAATTGGAAAGTATGCAAGAAACATCAGAACAGCCAACTTTGGTGTCTAGAGTAGAGACGTGGGCACTAATTCACCACTTGCAACCAGTACTAACTCAGTAAAAGAACAAGCGCATCATTACATCAGCCCCGTATTCCATAGTAGTCCAGTCCAAATCGTTTCCGAGGGTGTCAGATATTTTTAAATTACTAAGGTTTAATTTTAAATATTACAAAGAAAGCAGGTTACCTTTATCGCAATCATACTTCTTCCTATAGTCTAATCAAATGGTGTTTTGGCCAAGAAAACTTTTTTCTCTCATTCTATATGTTTTTTGGGGTGTTGAATTCGAGTTTCAACTTAGCTACTTCCCACGGGGCCTCCACAACGAAAATTAAAAAAAAAAACTAAAAATTTTCGACCTTTTTTCAGTCTTTTGCGAAAAAGTGATAAATAAAACACTTTTCGAGGTAAACCATCGTGTACAAAAATAAAGTACCTTAAATTTCCTATAAGAGTACGCTAAAATGGATTTTTGGTTGAACTGTTTGGCTGCTAGAGCATGCTGAAAAAAGGCCACATTTTCCTACTTTGTGTAAAACCCAGTTTTCGAGTTAGTTAAAACAGTTAGGATTGTGCTAAAACTACATTAATTTCCCTACACATTGCCCATCCTAATCACTTATTTTGGCCAAACCGTGTAGCCGCGAGAACTGGTTGATATTTTATGACATATTAAGCTAAGCGAAGCCGCTAAGTCAAGAGCCCGAATGTTTATGTTTATGTTTTTTTTTACGAAGAGCAAATATATAGACTTTAATAAATAAATAGTAATAATATAGGTCTCTACTGAATTTTTGGTGAAGAGTTCTTGACTTAGCGGTTTCGCGTAATGTGACATCAAATTTCAACGCGCTCTAGCGGCTACACAGTTTGGCCAAAATAACTGATTAAGTTATCCGATTTGTAGAGAATTTAATGTAGTTTTATCAGAATCTAAGCTGTTTTGTAATTACACGTACATTACATAAAGTAGGAAAATTTGGCCTTCTTTAAGCGCGCTCTAGCGGCCAAACCATTCAACCAAAAAAATACACTTTAGGGTGCTTTTGATAGGAAATTTAGTGTACTTTATTTTTGTGTATAGTGGTCTACGTCGAAAAGTGCATAGTTTTATTACTTTTTGCAAGAAAATGAAGAAAAGTCGAAAATGTTGAGGTTTTTGGCGATTTGCGTTGTGAAGCCATATCCGTGGGAAGTAGCAAAGTTGACATTCGAATTCAGCACCCCAAGAAACATATAGAATGGTGACCAAAACACCATTTAACTGGACTATAGGAGCTTTTATTTGAATTCTTACAATCTTATACGATTTCTTTATTTCTGTTTTTAATTAAATGTAATAGTTTGATACAGGTCAAATAAATACCTATTGCAGATGGGCAGATTTCTTATTAAACAAGTTCATCCCATATTTGTTACATTATTATAAATACAATTCTACTCATAATTTCTCAGCATACCAAGACATTAAAGATACACCGGGCAAATAAAGAATGATTCCTTCTGTACGTTCGGGCCACAATTGATGGTAGCTAATGGCACATTTAAACATATTGAAAGGACATTTATGGTGCAGTTTATCGAAATGAAAGCGGCAGGATATCGTATAGCGCAGAGCAAACAGAGTAACGAGCGGCTTTTAAGTTGGCGGTCGAAACCATAAATTTATCAAAAATGAAATTGAATGGAGTATTGTCCCTAAAAACGTACATACTGGACGCGATCGCTGCTGAGACCAACTGCTAAATCGTAAATGGCGCTCGCTGAAAGAGTCGAGAGTTGAACCGAACTGAAAGGCAAAGTGGAGAGTGTATTGAACGGGTTAGGGCCCTAGCCGGAGCCTAGGTTAGGTCAGGTTAGGTTATATTTTAGAATGACTTACAACTGTGTGATTACTGCCGATCGGTCCCATGGCGGACAGCATAATTGTTTAATTGATATAGATTTGAAACGTGCCGTATACAATTTGTGGTTTACACACTCGGAGGGATATGATTCAAATGGAAATTGTGAGAAAACAATTTCGATTGCAGTTACACCACCCACTTTCGGTTCGAGTTTTTTCGAATTGCCGTAAACCGTAGGTATGTCTACGTGAAATGTGCTGTAAAGGTTATTGCTCGGATAAGTGCTGGTCTCATTGTCTTCAATAATAGGTATTTTTGTCTGATGATCTATAAGGTTGTTTGAATTGCTAGATTCTCTTCGATGAGTGCAAAGACGGTTCTTAATTTGTATTAGTACCTAATATGCTAGAATGAATGTTCAAAGCTATGTAAAAATGTTATTGTCTTTAAATACGAAATTATAATCCTCTTCTCCGTTGCACATACCGCGTGTTACCAAAAAACTGAAAATGACAAGAGTATCTTCAACTTCAAAGCCATGCAATGTTATTTAAAAAAAAATATTTAAAAGAATAAAGGCATTAAATATGACGTTACCTTCGACGTTCCATATACCGAGTGTCCATTCAACGATGAAAGAGAATTTACTTTCGTATTTAATGCCCTCTAATATTTCTAAACACTTATTCAAATAACATTTTTGCATAGCTTTTAAAATAAAGCTATTTTACTCTTAAGAGTTGTTCATATTTTTGGTAATACCCTCTGACTATGCAAGCAGATGATACATTCTAACATTTGCATTTTAGGTTTAAGACAATCCAGAAGTTTTATAAAGAATTCAATTTTCTGAAAAGTTAATAATAAAAATTGTTCCCATTAGTATCCCAACTTTCCTTCGGACACGGTACATACTTTTATAATGAATGTATATTATTTGTGAGTCGCGGATTAGCAATTTCTTCTAAATAATTAAGTAAATGTTCATTTATTTTCAACAATAAATACAATTATACGATTATATCGGTGAAATAAATAACTATTGTTTTCTAAAAATATTCGAATTTAAAATTAAAGTATCTGCAGTTACTGTGACTTAGTTAAATCTGGAACTTACTAATTTTACATATTTTTGATATGATTTTCGACATCGTAGTTCTAATATGTTATCGTTGCTTTTTTTATTTTTCAACAATAAATACAATTATACGATTATATCGGTGAAATAAATAACTATTGTTTTCTAAAAATATTCGAATTTAAAATTAAAGTATCTGCAGTTACTGTGACTTAGTTAAATCTGGAACTTTTACATATTTTTGATATGATTTTCGAAATCGTAGTTCTAATATGTTATCGTTGCTTTTTTTATTTTTCAACAATAAATACAATTATACGATTATATCGGTGAAATAAATAACTATTGTTTTCTAAAAATATTCGAATTTAAAATTAAAGTATCTGCAGTTACTGTGACTTAGTTAAATCTGGAACTTTTACATATTTTTGATATGATTTTCGACATCGTAGTTCTAATATGTTATCGTTGCTTTTTTTATTTTTCAACAATAAATACAATTGTACGATTATATCGGTGAAATAAATAACTATTGTTTTCTAAAAATATTCGAATTTAAAATTAAAGTATCTGCAGTTACTGTGACTTAGTTAAATCTGGAACTTTTACATATTTTTGATATGATTTTCGACATCGTAGTTCTAATATGTTATCGTTGCTTTTTTTATTTTTCAACAATAAATACAATTATACGATTATATCGGTGAAATAAATAACTATTGTTTTCTAAAAATATTCGAATTTAAAATTAAAGTATCTGCAGTTACTGTGACTTAGTTAAATCTGGAACTTTTACATATTTTTGATATGATTTTCGACATCGTAGTTCTAATATGTTATCGTTGCTTTTTTTATTTTTCAACAATAAATACAATTATACGATTATATCGGTGAAATAAATAACTATTGTTTTCTAAAAATATTCGAATTTAAAATTAAAGTATCTGCAGTTACTGTGACTTAGTTAAATATGAAACTTTTACATATTTTTGATATGATTTTCGACATCGTAGTTCTAATATGTTATCGTTGCTTTTTTTATTTTTCAACAATAAATACAATTATACGATTATATCGGTGAAATAAATAACTATTGTTTTCTAAAAATATTCGAATTTAAAATTAAAGTATCTGCAGTTACTGTGACTTAGTTAAATCTGGAACTTTTACATATTTTTGATATGATTTTCGACATCGTAGTTCTAATATGTTATCGTTGCTTTTTTTATTTTTCAACAATAAATACAATTATACGATTATATCGGTGAAATAAATAACTATTGTTTTCTAAAAATATTCGAATTTAAAATTAAAGTATCTGCAGTTACTGTGACTTAGTTAAATCTGGAACTTTTACATATTTTTGATATGATTTTCGACATCGTAGTTCTAATATGTTATGGTTGCTATTTTTATTTTTCAACAATAAATACAATTATACGATTATATCGGTGAAATAAATAACTATTGTTTTCTAAAAATATTCGAATTTAAAATTAAAGTATCTGCAGTTACTGTGACTTAGTTAAATCTGGAACTTTTACATATTTTTGATATGATTTTCGACATCGTAGTTCTAATATGTTATCGTTGCTTTTTTTATTTTTCAACAATAAATACAATTATACGATTATATCGGTGAAATAAATAACTATTGTTTTCTAAAAATATTCGAATTTAAAATTAAAGTATCTGCAGTTACTGTGACTTAGTTAAATCTGGAACTTTTACATATTTTTGATATGATTTTCGACATCGTAGTTCTAATATGTTATCGTTGCTTTTTTTATTTTTCAACAATAAATACAATTATACGATTATATCGGTGAAATAAATAACTATTGTTTTCTAAAAATATTCGAATTTAAAATTAAAGTATCTGCAGTTACTGTGACTTAGTTAAATCTGGAACTTTTACATATTTTTGATATGATTTTCGACATCGTAGTTCTAATATGTTATCGTTCCTTTTTTTATTTTTCAACAATAAATACAATTATACGATTATATCGGTGAAATAAATAACTATTGTTTTCTAAAAATATTCGAATTTAAAATTAAAGTATCTGCAGTTACTGTGACTTAGTTAAATCTGGAACTTTTACATATTTTTGATATGATTTTCGACATCGTAGTTCTAATATGTTATCGTTGCTTTTTTTATTTTTCAACAATAAATACAATTATACGATTATATCGGTGAAATAAATAACTATTGTTTTCTAAAAATATTCGAATTTAAAATTAAAGTATCTGCAGTTACTGTGACTTAGTTAAATCTGGAACTTTTACATATTTTTGATATGATTTTCGACATCGTAGTTCTAATATGTTATCGTTGCTTTTTTTATTTTTCAACAATAAATACAATTATACGATTATATCGGTGAAATAAATAACTATTGTTTTCTAAAAATATTCGAATTTAAAATTAAAGTATCTGCAGTTACTGTGACTTAGTTAAATCTGGAACTTTTACATATTTTTGATATGATTTTCGACATCGTAGTTCTAATATGTTATCGTTGCTTTTTTTATTTTTCAACAATAAATACAATTATACGATTATCTCGGTGAAATAAATAACTATTGTTTTCTAAAAATATTCGAATTTAAAATTAAAGTATCTGCAGTTACTGTGACTTAGTTAAATCTGGAACTTTTACATATTTTTGATATGATTTTCGACATCGTAGTTCTAATATGTTATCGTTGCTTTTTTTATTTTTCAACAATAAATACAATTATACGATTATATCGGTGAAATAAATAACTATTGTTTTCTAAAAATATTCGAATTTAAAATTAAAGTATCTGCAGTTACTGTGACTTAGTTAAATCTGGAACTTTTACATATTTTTGATATGATTTTCGACATCGTAGTTCTAATATGTTATCGTTGCCTTTTTTTATTTTTCAACAATAAATACAATTATACGATTATATCGGTGAAATAAATAACTATTGTTTTCTAAAAATATTCGAATTTAAAATTAAAGTATCTGCAGTTACTGTGACTTAGTTAAATCTGGAACTTTTACATATTTTTGATATGATTTTCGACATCGTAGTTCTAATATGTTATCGTTGCTTTTTTTATTTTTCAACAATAAATACAATTATACGATTATATCGGTGAAATAAATAACTATTGTTTTCTAAAAATATTCGAATTTAAAATTAAAGTATCTGCAGTTACTGTGACTTAGTTAAATCTGGAACTTTTACATATTTTTGATATGATTTTCGACATCGTAGTTCTAATATGTTATCGTTGCTTTTTTTATTTTTCAACAATAAATACAATTATACGATTATATCGGTGAAATAAATAACTATTGTTTTGTAAAAATATTCGAATTTAAAATTAAAGTATCTGCAGTTACTGTGACTTAGTTAAATCTGGAACTTTTACATATTTTTGATATGATTTTCGACATCGTAGTTCTAATATGTTATCGTTGCTTTTTTTATTTTTCAACAATAAATACAATTATACGATTATATCGGTGAAATAAATAACTATTGTTTTCTAAAAATATTCGAATTTAAAATTAAAGTATCTGCAGTTACTGTGACTTAGTTAAATCTGGAACTTTTACATATTTTTGATATGATTTTCGACATCGTAGTTCTAATATGTTATCGTTGCTTTTTTTATTTTTCAACAATAAATACAATTATACGATTATATCGGTGAAATAAATAACTATTGTTTTCTAAAAATATTCGAATTTAAAATTAAAGTATCTGCAGTTACTGTGACTTAGTTAAATCTGGAACTTTTACATATTTTTGATATGATTTTCGACATCGTAGTTCTAATATGTTATCGTTGCTTTTTTTATTTTTCAACAATAAATACAATTATACGATTATATCGGTGAAATAAATAACTATTGTTTTCTAAAAATATTCGAATTTAAAATTAAAGTATCTGCAGTTACTGTGACTTAGTTAAATCTGGAACTTTTACATATTTTTGATATGATTTTCGAAATCGTAGTTCTAATATGTTATCGTTGCTTTTTTTATTTTTCAACAATAAATACAATTATACGATTATATCGGTGAAATAAATAACTATTGTTTTCTAAAAATATTCGAATTTAAAATTAAAGTATCTGCAGTTACTGTGACTTAGTTAAATCTGGAACTTTTACATATTTTTGATATGATTTTCGACATCGTAGTTCTAATATGTTATCGTTGCTTTTTTTATTTTTCAACAATAAATACAATTATACGATTATATCGGTGAAATAAATAACTATTGTTTTCTAAAAATATTCGAATTTAAAATTAAAGTATCTGCAGTTACTGTGACTTAGTTAAATCTGGAACTTTTACATATTTTTGATATGATTTTCGAAATCGTAGTTCTAATATGTTATCGTTGCTTTTTTTATTTTTCAAATTTTGTATATCTTAGACAATATCTGAATGGCATCATTTTTATCAGCTCAAAAGGATAATCAGGACCTATTGAATTCACACCAAGATCTCCAGTTTTTGACACTTAGACAGTTTCTTACGAACAATGTTTACAACGACGTCTAAAACTTGAAGGAATTAACTGCAAAAATAACTAACTGCATTTACATTCCAAACATTTATTAGAAACTGCAATTAGTAACTTTAAATAGGACATTCTATTGTTAAGTAGAAGTTCTATTGTTTATTATTTATTTGCAATTATAGTTGTTTATGAATTTACAATTGCAAATTCATAAATAACAATTTTATCAATTACTCTACGTATTTCCTGTTTTAAACATTCTCTCTCGATACTTGAGTAATTCTTGCATGCTATTGTTTATTCATTTGATTTCAAACATTTTTATTGCATTATTGGCTTGATGAACACGATTTTGAAACTTGTTTCTATAAATTTTTGGTTTTAAGAATTCTCCCTCGATAGGTGAGTAGGTAAATACCAACTAATATTGTCGCCTTTTTTTGTTTATTTTTTTTAATTAGCAATAATGAATTATACTCCTTTTTACTCTCTATTTCCAGAAACAAACATCGAGTTAAGTGTTTATTAATGTTGAATTAATGTTGAAAATTCGATCTGGGGAGAAAGAATCCGAACCCAGCCAGTCCTACCTTTGGTGATTAAAGTTTTTCAGATACAGAAATTCAAATCATCATGATTATTCACAGTATGCATTCCTAATATCAAAACACAAGTGTTGCCGGGAGTAGGAATTTAGAAAAAAAATTATAAAAGAAATAAAATGCATAAAAGTGAGGTTAGACACGCAACGACCCGCCCACATTGCGTATTCGCACACAGATCGTGCGCCATTGATAAAGCTGTTGCCGATATTGTTGCGAATTAGTTCATTAACATTATGTATGTATATTATATGAATGGTCAGGTCAGTAAACCCGAATCGACAAGTAAAGGCAGCTTATTATACTTCTTGCTCAGGTTTCTTTGTTCTTAATTCTTCTGCCATCTGACTTTAGGTATATACGTGCTTGCGTACTCTTCTTATCACTACTGTTAGCTAATCTCTTTCTCCAGCTTTCGTAAGGAATTTGTTCTATTCACATCGGTAATACTGGTTTCCTGCTTTACAGTTTAAGTTTTTCACCAACCTTCTAAGTAGGATGAAATAATTAACTACAAACTCATATCAAACACATGAATTAAAACCATAATTCCCTCAAGTAAAATTTCTACATGGCCCAAGCTGGACCTCACCATTCACGCGTTTAAAGAACTGACAAATTTACCACAGCGTATATTTAAATGAGCGGTTGGCCGAAGACCCAAAGCGGACGGCAAACCCCAGCAAAAAAACAAAAAACAACCGAGACGAGATTTATTGTCCATTTTATTAACGCACTAAAAACTGTAATTTACCATTTCTCGTTTAACCCCTAATTTAGTTTATTCGTCTGCGAAACGGAACGGAATATAAAAGATTATAAAACGGAAAGCATCACCGTCGTTCACCCAGAGCAAAAAAAAAACAACAAAAAAAAACAAAAGCAAAACGGCGCGCGAAACGTACGGTCCGTACGATCCACCTGACTGTCATGGGGCCCCAAAAATAAACCAAAGAAAAGACCCAAAGGTGAAAACGGAGACGAAGAGTTTATAATTTGATGTTGCCGTCTCGCTCGCGCGTGCATAACAGATCGCGGAGTCAAGTTGGCCGTCGTATAGATGCTTCACCTGGCCACCTAGATTTCGGATGGTCGTAGTCCGTCACATCAGACTAATTGTTCCTAGAGGGCTCTGAATTCAGAGCGTCCCAGATGCTAATCTTATTCGATTGATCGAATTATGCGTCTACGTGTTATTAAGTTTTGGAAACGATGACGGCGTTTAGCTTTCGGGACGAACCGATGATCGAATTTTCACTTTTTACGAGCTTATGTGTGTGTGTGTGTGAATGTGGATGGATGTTGATGGGGTTAAGATAAGATCAGGTATGGGATTCCTGAGGACGCGGACCGTCCGGTTTGAGAAGAAGACGTCGTGAAGGATTGTTGACAGTAGTTTGTGAATTGTAAAAGGAGGTTTGAATCATGGAACGAGAATCTGAAAACACTTATACTATTTATCTCCACATTACTTTATAGTATTTTATAGTTATGCCACATTTTCTGTGAATCTGTAATTTCCTAACCATGGTGCAATTTGAGGATATTGTTGATGACACATTTTACATAAACAACCAAATTATCTTCACTAAGGCGAAATAAATCTCGTAATTACGCAAAATAAATGGATACGTAAAGCTAAATGTCGTAAAGCAGACTTGAAGTAAAATAAACAAAACACTTGTGGATATCACTACCCTGACAACGTATTTAAATTTATTTTATTAATTTATTTATATGAGTACTTCCGACCGAATGGAGTTAGCCACACCAAGCTATTAGAAAAAGCAGATATAGTCATCCATAATTGAGAGCTAAATCATTCAGATGTTTTGAACGAGTACCTACTGAAGGATCCTTCTTTTAAAGACAAAAATGATCTACCAGAAATTTCCGGGAGTGTCTGGTTTGGCATACTGATGTTTTCGATTTTTTAAAATACTCCCGGGATGTTTAATAAAGGTAGTGTAATATTTTTGGCATCTTCGTTTCGTTTTTGCATATGTTGTAACGATAGGGCTAGTATCCTCTTTTTTAGATTACTGGTCTTATGGTTAGAGTACATATATTCCTGTAGAATTGAGAAAAAAAGTCATTCAAATATAGTCATCCAATGCTTGCAAAATTCGTACTGATGTTTTATGGGGATTTTAATGGGGATTTTAATAAAAGTTTATCTTCTTAGTAAATTGGTACAAACAAATAATAAAATAAAAAGATATGTCAAAGGTCACAACTAAATGTATGTAAACTGGGTGCTTAAACAAGTAGCAATTTATTATTACATCGATTGTGGTTTATTATATCTCTATTGTTTTTTCTATGGTTAAAAACGCCATTTCATCTCACATAAAACATAGTTGAGCCAATAAATCATCAAAAAGACGTACTTCAATAACGTCTGTTCAAATTGCTTAAGAGGGGCGTTTATCCATATACCAGTTACATGCAAAACACGGGCGCATTAAAAGCAGATCAGAGGAACTATTGCACTGATGTGTAAAAGTAAGGTACTGTTGGAATGTGTAAGCATAGGGCATTGTTCCAGGGTTAAATCTAAAATTCAACCGCGCTTGCTTTAATCATTAACTTAATTTGATAAAAGAAGCTAACTTTTGACACAATATACTGGTTGATTTAGTATGCTTTCATAGTGATTAAGCCAATAGGATTAATCCCGGAACAGGAGCTAATTTATGGGTGACATTTTAAGACATAGTTCTTTAAAATTGACCCAGCCGTTGCCAAGTTGATCTGCTTCTTATGCAATTATGTGTCGAATTACTACGAACTGTCACCGCGAAGCTCCGTAAAGAAGGTTTCTGTAATAAAGTCCACAGACCGAGACACAGGAGAAGAGCTCTAACAGCTCAGATCGATAATAACTAACAGTTGACAACAACTACATTAGCTGCCGATTAGCAACTGGCAGAAATCGGCTGAACAAATTAAGTTAATATGTTTGTTTATACACAAAGACTTGAGTACAACGGTTCACCGTTAGATGGAACCACATCCTGGGCGTACTACAGACTCAAGGCCGACGTCGATCTCGGCTTAAACGCCCCTCTTAAGCGAGATACGGGAGAGTGCTGTACAATTTATTTTTTAAGTTTTTGTTTTATTTAAAAAAAAAGTGATTTTTTATCAGTTCAAATTCCTAATCTTGATATAACATCATGAGGGACCGTCCACGAGAAAACCAGCCTAGTGGCTCAAAAAAATCTCTGTTTTTTACCATTAAACAAACGATATCTTATACTGCTTAATTATACTTAATTTGTACACGAAACCGACATCTGGTTTTAACCGATTTAATTTTTAACATTGTGATATAAGAATATTATGTTTACTTATGAACATTTTAAATTGCATAGGAAACACCTATAAGTAGTTTTTGGCGACGATGGCGATAAATCACTGCGCCTTTTGGCTTCCGGATTTTACCAAAACGTCGAAACACTCGGTTTGCCATTTTAAATTATGTAGGTGGCGTAATATCAAAAAAGAAAATATTAATATCCAGATATCCAATCAATTATGGACTACTTGGTATACTATAGGTACCAAAGCCATGTTACAAGATACAAAGAAAGACCTACAAAAATTATCTTGGACTGGAAGAATAGAAGCATTAGTCATTTCAGTATCTGGTTTTTGTTTGTTCAAAATTGAATTGATCATCAACTATCTCAAATTTGATATCTTATTGCTCTAATATTAATAATTTTTACACAAAGCAGAATTACTAATGCCTAATTGGCTAAATTACTAAATGGGCTGCTTCAAGGTACAGCCATTCCAAGGTACTACACCTATTAAGTAATAATTATTCTATGAAACAAATCAAATATATTATGTTGTAGACTACAGAGTAAAAATCATAACCTGTTAAGTTATAAGTTTGCGTTTAGATGGTTTAGTTGAGTTTAGATGTGAACATGAAACAAAACATTGGAGAAGCCTGTACATGTTCAACATTACTTCATATCGATTCATCATCATTCAATTATAAATTCGTTACAAAGCAATGAAAACCACGACGGAATGTTGATAAAAAAATATATACCCAAATTGTGAGGTCAGTAAGAAAAGCTTTTGATGTTAACTTCTCTGAAATTGAAAAAGCCTGAACTAGAAATTCGGAAATACACTAAAATTTTAAAAAGTATACCGGTGCAGTGTAAACCACAAGTTTCAAAATGTGAGTTCAAAAATGCAGTTCAACGTACTACAGACTCCATAGATGGCGTTACCACATGTCGCCAAACTTTGGTGCCTCAGAACTACTGTTTTTCCCTGCTGCTTTCGTTGTTTCTTCATTCTACACCTTACACTGTTGTCATTCTTCCAAACGTTTACAAATTTTAAAATAATGATTGGTTATATAATAATGATCCATGTTTATATCCCATACCATTACAACTGTCATCGCGGTTACCTTTTTTATACTAATCAGTGTTATTTCGGAATTGCATATATTATATTTTATTTAAGTTGGGGCAGATGGTTTTCAGATGCGGTCGGCTTTACCTGGTTTGCTTGTCGGGCAGATGTCTATAATTGAGCCGGCCGATTAAGGTCCCCAGCAATAATTAATAAATATCGGGAAAATTAGTGCAATTAATCGGGCTGCCCTCGTTCCGATGCCAATTTGTTGTCGCTTTTTGTCCACTCTGACATTATCAATTACTGCGTCGTCGACTGCCCCAATGCCACCATTAAAACCCAGTTAGTTCCGTTTTTATTTCTCATATTAATAATAATCAGTTTGCCCGGCCTGATGGATTTATTATGCCGCGGAATATACGCTTCCGCAGCGCCGTAATTTAAATATTACACGTAAAAACTTATTTATTGGCAATAAGTCTTTCGATTCATTGGGATCCAGGTTGTGCATGGAAAATTTATATCCGGTTTCTGATCGAAATTGCCTTTAATTTGTCCATAAACATGCAGTTTTGTTATTAATTGAGATCACGATGGCGTAAATTTCCTAAAATATTTGACACAAGCACGTTTGTTCATAGTGTCGCTGGTAGATAATAAATTATCATTTTCACTTTATCTTGAGTTAAGTAATTTAACACTAATAACTCATATCATTTGGCAGACAATTAATAATAAATACTTCACATTTCAAACTGTCTAACTAGCACAGGGCACAAGCTAGGGTTGCCAGATCTTATACACTTGATACGGTTCTCACTTACTTTTAACAATATCTCATACTTAATATTTTATTATTTATGAATATTCCTCAATGAATGCATCCATTAGCTTGCCGTTGTTGATGAATATATAAGAAATAAAACAAAATTTAAATCTTAATCTTTGGTTATTAATTTCGGGTTTTTTACACCCATCTTCAGACCAGCGTTAATGACATTAAAGAAATATTGAGACAGGTTGAAACATTATATGAAATTACTTGATTTAGGTGATATTACATGAAAAATAGTTGAATGATGAGCATGTAAGTATCTAATTAATTAAAGTATGTAATTAATTAATAACGCTGGTCTGAAGATGGGTGCAAAAACCCGAAATTAATAACCAAAGATTAAAATAGAATTAAATAGTTTGCAGAAGAAATCTTGTTTTATTTCTTATATATTCATTTATTATTTATATTATATTTACTAAAGAAAATTTCAAAAAATTTAAGCCAAGGTATATAGATTGATTATAGAATTATCGCCACTGGATTACATAATTTTCTAAAGATTTAGAAAATTAATCTTGATATTACTGTCAAAATAAATGATTTGATTAGAGACATAAAAATATAGATAACGAAC
This sequence comes from Aphodius sticticus, assembly GCA_963966075.1. Taxonomy (NCBI): domain Eukaryota; kingdom Metazoa; phylum Arthropoda; class Insecta; order Coleoptera; family Scarabaeidae; genus Aphodius; species Aphodius sticticus. The sequence continues at coordinate 13,589,754 of OZ014512.1, forward strand.
TCTTTTAATAATAAGCAACATGTAACTAAATTTCGCTTATGCTGGTGCGCTATACAAGATATACTTTTTAATGGATTCATTTATTTTGTAAATCCTTAAAAAGTTACACCCGTTTGAAACATTAACAAAACAAAACATAAAATATGTACTTATTAAACAATGAAAAAAAGAAGAAATACCAGATTTCTAACCATTACAATAATCAAAAGTACATAAATTTAAGTCAAAAATAATAATTGAACTGAATACACAAATGAAGAAACAAGTAAATCTATCTGACACTTTCTAATTTTTTTTCAGTTTCAAAGTGAGAGTCGCTTAAAATACGGTTTTAGTAATATTTTAAACCGGTGGAACTTTTAAAAAAATTGCAAAGAATAATCATTATTAAACCTCTTACTCAGTATGGCTTTTACTAGCACAGCCTGTTTAAAGTTAGACTAAATTAATAATATTAAAAAAAAATATGGAAATGATTTTAAAATTTGATAAAACCATTTCAGCCCGTATGTTTCGAATGAATTTCCAAATGTAGTGGTTGTCCTAAGAATACTCCACACATTGCCAGTGAGTGTTGGTATTATTATATTACTATATATTATTATTATACAAGGTTAGCCAAAATTACCAAAACACCTAAATAATTCTCCAACCGTAAGAAATATCACAAAATTGTTCAAACAAAAATTTTTTGGCTTTAAACACGCTATCGTCTAAATATATTTTCAATATACAGAGTGCCCATTTTATTATAGAACCTACATTTTTTAATTCTAAGATTAATTCTAAGAATTTTTTATAGGAATCATGTTTTTATAAATTGCGTTCTTTTTTATTTATATGCTATTAATAATCAAAAATAGTTAAAATTACCGGAACACCTTAAGAATTCCGAACCGTAAAAAAATCAAAAAATTTTTCAAATAAAAATTTTTTTGGTTTTAGACAACCTGTAGTTCAAATATATGTTTAATATAGAGGATGTTTATTTTATTATGGAAATTTGCAAACCTTTTCTTTTTCTAACAGATCACCCTGTATATTACATTCTTTTAATGCTCAGATTAATTCTAAGAATGTTATGCAGGAATTATTTCTTTATAAAGTTGTATAGTTGTAAGCAATTAATCAATACTCATGAACTTTTACGTTAACCAAACGGGTAAAAAGTAAAAAAAATCAATAGAAAGCAACAACACAATTAAATAGAATTAAATTAAATGTTCAAACGGTCACATTAAAATAAATGTGTATGTATGTGGGAAAATATTCTTAATTAGAAGTTCAGTAGTTTTGCTTAATTGCTCATAACTCAAAAATAACGCATTTTAAAAAAAAATTATTTCTATAAAATATTCTTAGAATTAATCTTAGAATTAAAAAATAATAATGAAATGAACATACAGTATATTAAAACTATATTTAAACGGGAGGTGGTTTAAGCCCAAAAAACGTTTATTCGAAAATTTTTTCGAATTTGTTTGCGGTTAGAGAATTATTTAGGTGTTCCGGTAATTTTGACTATTTGGTTAATAGCTTCTAATTAAAAAATAATGCATTTTATAAAAAAATGATTCGTCTAAAAAATTCTTAGAATTGATCTTAGAATTAAAAAATGTAATAATATATAGGGTGTTCTATTTAAAAAAGGAAATGCTTACCAAACTTCTATAATAAAATGAGCTGATAGCTTGTTTAAAGCCACGAAACTTGTTTGAACAACTTTAGGAAATTACGGTTGGAGAATTATTTAGGTGTTCCGGTAATTTTGGCTAGCCGTGTTTATTATATATTAAAAATTATCTTCGAAGAATAATGTCCCAAGTCAGTTTGTTTACGTCAAAGTAACATGATGTATTTTTGCGTCTGTATACATGTCGTAGGAAAAATATGGGATTGCAATTAAAACAAAAAGTGGCGATGACGTCATAAGTAAATTCAATAGACGGTCGGAAATTGATTTTTCATAAAAATGTTATAATTTTAGTAATTAAAAAACAGTCTGTGTGATTATTTTTTAAAATAACAAACCCTCTCCGTTTTTCTCATGTTTCCGTATTTTAAGCGCTCACTGTATAGTTTTCATTATGTATTACAGTTTATATCACAGATATCGTTTCCTACGATTTCTATTCAAAATAAACAAATAATGAAGATAAGTAGTTTGTATTGAGTAGGTATTTAAAATTTACAAAAAGCAAAATTGATAAAGCACCTTCTTTCAATTCTGTACCTTGAATGGTAACATGAGGAATGATAAGAGTACATCTTTATTTAGGTTACCTAACTTCTCTTTGATTTCGGTGATTCTGTAAGATTCAGTAAGAGAAAACATCTGGATATATATATATATATATATATATATATATATATATATATATATATATATATATATATATAGGAAGAGGTTATGTTCGGGTGTTCGATCAATTCCAAACCAATAAAACTCGCTTTTAGTGGTAACGTACTATATTTCGGACCTGAATGGGTCCTTCATCAGGTACAACACTTCTACAAAGATAAAAAACGTACGTGTTACAAACAATCACCGCAATCCCAAACATAAACAGACAACCACGTCATAATTTAACATAACCTACTTGGAGCTGGTTAGGTGGCCAATAATGAAACAGGGAAGACATCAAACGACGGGCACAAGCACATCTAACGAAATCCACATCACACTTGACAGAACAGAACAACCAGCACACAACAAGGTCAGAACGGATGTGAAGGAGAGAACCAAAAGCTCAGCTGTTAACGTCGCAGGCGGACATACTATGAACAAAAAACGCCCGATGGGCAATGTTGACAACTAGCACAATATGAAAACTATTTTAAAAATTCTTATTTTCCCTCTATATAATACAAAAGACTTATAATAGTGCAAGTGAACAATTTAATAAAAGTTGAAAGAATTAACAAATCTGAAATTTTGAAAAACATTGAGAAACATTAAATTTAAAACAAAAATTTATTTTAAAAAATTAAACTAAGGGAAGCATCTGACATACTACGTCTGCCTCTATCAAAATTTATAATATTGGAGTAAATGATGCTGAGACCCTCCGTGTCTTGTTTGAAATTCACGGTGTTTTCCATGATATTAATATTATACATCTCCAAAAACATTCTGTTTCGATAGACACAATCCGAGTCAAGAACCCTCACATCGTCAAAATTAAAAGCATGCCCATGGTTGACCGCATGGCACGCAAGAGCACATCTCACCTTCCCGGTCCTACAGTCACTCTTATGTAGGGCGACACGACTCCGAAGCCACTGCGTGGTCACACCCACGTATTTACCGTCACACTGATTACAGGAGATACAATATATTATATTAGATTTAAAATTTAGGGGTATTTTATCTTTAATATTACAATAAATTTGTGACAATTTTAATGGATAATGGCATACTAATTTAAATTCGTTGGGGAGAAAAGGGGAAAAAATCTTCTTTAACTTATGTGTTATAGTGGGTACATACATTAATTTAACATAGGCGGGTTGTACGTCACTAGGGGGATCAAAGATACTTATGACGGGTTGACTATTGGTATTAGTAGAAAATAAAACTTTATTGACTATCTTTAATGGAAAACCATTATTTAAAAATACACGTTGAAGTTTTTTTATAGCTGAGGGCTGAAATTGGGGATCACTGATTCTTAAAATACGATTCTTCATAGCTATGATGGTATTGATTTTATGAGCAAACGAATGTGCAGAGAAAAAATTTATATATCTACCTGAATAGGTGGGCTTGGTATACCAATCAATGGCCACGGAACCGTCCCCACAATTAAACAACAAACAATCGAGAAAGGGAATACACCCCTCTTTCTCCAGTTCAACCGTGAACTGTATGTGACCATCAAAGCCATTAAAGACTGCCAATATGTCCTCCACCTCACCCGCAGGAACACACGTAATGATGTCATCTACAAACTTGTACAAAAAAGGGACCACAAAACCCAAACGTGGAAGGATGTTATCTAAAACATGGTCCATCGTCATAAGGGCTAAAATGGGGCTTAGTGGGGAACCCATAGGCGTGCCAAACAACTGCAGATAAACCTGATCATTAAAAGTAAAGTGTGAATTGGTGAATAAAAATTTTAAGGTGTCAATGAAGATTTCTAAAGTAAAACAACAATTGTCCTGTATCATATCCCACTTCAGGGTCACGATATGAATGATAAGGTCGAGTGGTATGTTGGTGAAAAGACTGACAACATCAAACGACACCAATGCGAAGCCATGAGGTATGGTGATATCCCTGACTCTCTCCACAAAATCAAAAGAGTCCGTGACATTATAGTTCGTGCTGTTCAGAAATGACTGTGATAAAATATTAGCTAAAAATTTTGAAAGTTCATAAGTGGCTGAGCCAGATGCAGATATTATGGGTCTCAAAGGAGTACCGTCTTTATGAATTTTCGGAAGAAAGTAGGCCCTACTCAGGGTGGAGTTCTTAATCGTCAGTCTTTTATAATCCTCGTCACTTATATATTTACCGGTATTCAAGTCCTTTAACAACTTATTAAGTTTATTTTGATTAGACGAAGTGGGGTTAGTGTTGATCTTCTTATAAATGTCAGCATCACTGAGCATTACAGTCGCTCTATCAAGATATTCGTCCCTATTCATAATCACTGTAGTGGCACCCTTATCTGCACGTGTGACTAGCAAGTTCGGATTTGATTTGAGGAATCTTCTGGTTTTAATTAACGAACTAGTCAAGTGTGCGTCAAGTGCTGATAAGTGTGTCGGGGTATTTATATAATTAGTTATAACATTAGTAACTTGAGATCTTAATATATTTCTATTATTTACTGGACAAAGTGCTAAACCGTTTTCTACCTCCATTAACAAACGCTTCACGTTTAAATTCTCTCTACTGCTTGGCATACAAAACTTAGGACCCAGAGACAAAAGATCAATGACATCTGTTGGTATATCAATAGAGGACAAATTGACAATCCAATCGGAGTTACTATCAAACATCCTACCTCTAACCTGATGAGAAAGGACAAGTAAGTTCTTGAATTTAATTTTATTATTGCCCTTGACACTTGTGAAAGCTTTCTTATAACTCAGTCTCAAAGAATCAGAAAAACTGGAATGTATATGGAAAGGCAAAAGCACCCTCAAATGCTCACTTAACTCATGCATCATTACCTCCGAACTCCTAATGCTACTTAAAGTGATCTGTATTTCTAGGCTAATCGTAGTCGCCCTGATCCTATCCGTGAAACCATCTATCCTCCTCATGAGCTTTCCGTCCGTCCCCCCAAGCAAGGTCGTAATAGTCCTCGTTCCATCGCCTATATGTCTCGGTGTCAAACCCGCATTCCGACATCGTACCAAGAATGTCAACCTGTTCTTCATCCTGGCCAACCTGGTGTTTACGTTGCTTAATTTCTTCATGCTGGCGACAGCGGCATGTCCATATCGCAGCTTAATATCCTTGTAAAAACCCATAATGACTGATAAACGTAGAGAAGTATTCTTTGATCGTGTAAATAACAGGAAGAGGTTATGTTCGGGTGTTCGATCAATTCCAAACCAATAAAACTCGCTTTTAGTGGTAACGTACTATATTTCGGACCTGAATGGGTCCTTCATCAGGTACAACACTTCTACAAAGATAAAAAACGTACGTGTTACAAACAATCACCGCAATCCCAAACATAAACAGACAACCACGTCATAATTTAACATAACCTACTTGGAGCTGGTTAGGTGGCCAATAATGAAACAGGGAAGACATCAAACGACGGGCACAAGCACATCTAACGAAATCCACATCACACTTGACAGAACAGAACAACCAGCACACAACAAGGTCAGAACGGATGTGAAGGAGAGAACCAAAAGCTCAGCTGTTAACGTCGCAGGCGGACATACTATGAACAAAAAACGCCCGATGGGCAATGTTGACAACTAGCACAATATGAAAACTATTTTAAAAATTCTTATTTTCCCTCTATATAATACAAAAGACTTATAATAGTGCAAGTGAACAATTTAATAAAAGTTGAAAGAATTAACAAATCTGAAATTTTGAAAAACATTGAGAAACATTAAATTTAAAACAAAAATTTATTTTAAAAAATTAAACTAAGGGAAGCATCTGACATACTACGTCTGCCTCTATCAAAATTTATAATATTGGAGTAAATGATGCTGAGACCCTCCGTGTCTTGTTTGAAATTCACGGTGTTTTCCATGATATTAATATTATACATCTCCAAAAACATTCTGTTTCGATAGACACAATCCGAGTCAAGAACCCTCACATCGTCAAAATTAAAAGCATGCCCATGGTTGACCGCATGGCACGCAAGAGCACATCTCACCTTCCCGGTCCTACAGTCACTCTTATGTAGGGCGACACGACTCCGAAGCCACTGCGTGGTCACACCCACGTATTTACCGTCACACTGATTACAGGAGATACAATATATTATATTAGATTTAAAATTTAGGGGTATTTTATCTTTAATATTACAATAAATTTGTGACAATTTTAATGGATAATGGCATACTAATTTAAATTCGTTGGGGAGAGTTGGGGAGGTTTTGTGGTCCCTTTTTTGTACAAGTTTGTAGATGACATCATTACGTGTGTTCCTGCGGGTGAGGTGGAGGACATATTGGCAGTCTTTAATGGCTTTGATGGTCACATACAGTTCACGGTTGAACTGGAGAAAGAGGGGTGTATTCCCTTTCTCGATTGTTTGTTGTTTAATTGTGGGGACGGTTCCGTGGCCATTGATTGGTATACCAAGCCCACCTATTCAGGTAGATATATAAATTTTTTCTCTGCACATTCGTTTGCTCATAAAATCAATACCATCATAGCTATGAAGAATCGTATTTTAAGAATCAGTGATCCCCAATTTCAGCCCTCAGCTATAAAAAAACTTCAACGTGTATTTTTAAATAATGGTTTTCCATTAAAGATAGTCAATAAAGTTTTATTTTCTACTAATACCAATAGTCAACCCGTCATAAGTATCTTTGATCCCCCTAGTGACGTACAACCCGCCTATGTTAAATTAATGTATGTACCCACTATAACACATAAGTTAAAGAAGATTTTTTCCCCTTTTCTCCCCAACGAATTTAAATTAGTATGCCATTATCCATTAAAATTGTCACAAATTTATTGTAATATTAAAGATAAAATACCCCTAAATTTTAAATCTAATATAATATATTGTATCTCCTGTAATCAGTGTGACGGTAAATACGTGGGTGTGACCACGCAGTGGCTTCGGAGTCGTGTCGCCCTACATAAGAGTGACTGTAGGACCGGGAAGGTGAGATGTGCTCTTGCGTGCCATGCGGTCAACCATGGGCATGCTTTTAATTTTGACGATGTGAGGGTTCTTGACTCGGATTGTGTCTATCGAAACAGAATGTTTTTGGAGATGTATAATATTAATATCATGGAAAACACCGTGAATTTCAAACAAGACACGGAGGGTCTCAGCATCATTTACTCCAATATTATAAATTTTGATAGAGGCAGACGTAGTATGTCAGATGCTTCCCTTAGTTTAATTTTTTAAAATAAATTTTTGTTTTAAATTTAATGTTTCTCAATGTTTTTCAAAATTTCAGATTTGTTAATTCTTTCAACTTTTATTAAATTGTTCACTTGCACTATTATAAGTCTTTTGTATTATATAGAGGGAAAATAAGAATTTTTAAAATAGTTTTCATATTGTGCTAGTTGTCAACATTGCCCATCGGGCGTTTTTTGTTCATAGTATGTCCGCCTGCGACGTTAACAGCTGAGCTTTTGGTTCTCTCCTTCACATCCGTTCTGACCTTGTTGTGTGCTGGTTGTTCTGTTCTGTCAAGTGTGATGTGGATTTCGTTAGATGTGCTTGTGCCCGTCGTTTGATGTCTTCCCTGTTTCATTATTGGCCACCTAACCAGCTCCAAGTAGGTTATGTTAAATTATGACGTGGTTGTCTGTTTATGTTTGGGATTGCGGTGATTGTTTGTAACACGTACGTTTTTTATCTTTGTAGAAGTGTTGTACCTGATGAAGGACCCATTCAGGTCCGAAATATAGTACGTTACCACTAAAAGCGAGTTTTATTGGTTTGGAATTGATCGAACACCCGAACATAACCTCTTCCTGTTATTTACACGATCAAAGAATACTTCTCTACGTTTATCAGTCATTATGGGTTTTTACAAGGATATTAAGCTGCGATATGGACATGCCGCTGTCGCCAGCATGAAGAAATTAAGCAACGTAAACACCAGGTTGGCCAGGATGAAGAACAGGTTGACATTCTTGGTACGATGTCGGAATGCGGGTTTGACACCGAGACATATAGGCGATGGAACGAGGACTATTACGACCTTGCTTGGGGGGACGGACGGAAAGCTCATGAGGAGGATAGATGGTTTCACGGATAGGATCAGGGCGACTACGATTAGCCTAGAAATACAGATCACTTTAAGTAGCATTAGGAGTTCGGAAGTAATGATGCATGAGTTAAGTGAGCATTTGAGGGTGCTTTTGCCTTTCCATATACATTCCAGTTTTTCTGATTCTTTGAGACTGAGTTATAAGAAAGCTTTCACAAGTGTCAAGGGCAATAATAAAATTAAATTCAAGAACTTACTTGTCCTTTCTCATCAGGTTAGAGGTAGGATGTTTGATAGTAACTCCGATTGGATTGTCAATTTGTCCTCTATTGATATACCAACAGATGTCATTGATCTTTTGTCTCTGGGTCCTAAGTTTTGTATGCCAAGCAGTAGAGAGAATTTAAACGTGAAGCGTTTGTTAATGGAGGTAGAAAACGGTTTAGCACTTTGTCCAGTAAATAATAGAAATATATTAAGATCTCAAGTTACTAATGTTATAACTAATTATATAAATACCCCGACACACTTATCAGCACTTGACGCACACTTGACTAGTTCGTTAATTAAAACCAGAAGATTCCTCAAATCAAATCCGAACTTGCTAGTCACACGTGCAGATAAGGGTGCCACTACAGTGATTATGAATAGGGACGAATATCTTGATAGAGCGACTGTAATGCTCAGTGATGCTGACATTTATAAGAAGATCAACACTAACCCCACTTCGTCTAATCAAAATAAACTTAATAAGTTGTTAAAGGACTTGAATACCGGTAAATATATAAGTGACGAGGATTATAAAAGACTGACGATTAAGAACTCCACCCTGAGTAGGGCCTACTTTCTTCCGAAAATTCATAAAGACGGTACTCCTTTGAGACCCATAATATCTGCATCTGGCTCAGCCACTTATGAACTTTCAAAATTTTTAGCTAATATTTTATCACAGTCATTTCTGAACAGCACGAACTATAATGTCACGGACTCTTTTGATTTTGTGGAGAGAGTCAGGGATATCACCATACCTCATGGCTTCGCATTGGTGTCGTTTGATGTTGTCAGTCTTTTCACCAACATACCACTCGACCTTATCATTCATATCGTGACCCTGAAGTGGGATATGATACAGGACAATTGTTGTTTTACTTTAGAAATCTTCATTGACACCTTAAAATTTTTATTCACCAATTCACACTTTACTTTTAATGATCAGGTTTATCTGCAGTTGTTTGGCACGCCTATGGGTTCCCCACTAAGCCCCATTTTAGCCCTTATGACGATGGACCATGTTTTAGATAACATCCTTCCACGTTTGGGTTTTGTGGTCCCTTTTTTGTACAAGTTTGTAGATGACATCATTACGTGTGTTCCTGCGGGTGAGGTGGAGGACATATTGGCAGTCTTTAATGGCTTTGATGGTCACATACAGTTCACGGTTGAACTGGAGAAAGAGGGGTGTATTCCCTTTCTCGATTGTTTGTTGTTTAATTGTGGGGACGGTTCCGTGGCCATTGATTGGTATACCAAGCCCACCTATTCAGGTAGATATATAAATTTTTTCTCTGCACATTCGTTTGCTCATAAAATCAATACCATCATAGCTATGAAGAATCGTATTTTAAGAATCAGTGATCCCCAATTTCAGCCCTCAGCTATAAAAAAACTTCAACGTGTATTTTTAAATAATGGTTTTCCATTAAAGATAGTCAATAAAGTTTTATTTTCTACTAATACCAATAGTCAACCCGTCATAAGTATCTTTGATCCCCCTAGTGACGTACAACCCGCCTATGTTAAATTAATGTATGTACCCACTATAACACATAAGTTAAAGAAGATTTTTTTCCCCTTTTCTCCCCAACGAATTTAAATTAGTATGCCATTATCCATTAAAATTGTCACAAATTTATTGTAATATTAAAGATAAAATACCCCTAAATTTTAAATCTAATATAATATATTGTATCTCCTGTAATCAGTGTGACGGTAAATACGTGGGTGTGACCACGCAGTGGCTTCGGAGTCGTGTCGCCCTACATAAGAGTGACTGTAGGACCGGGAAGGTGAGATGTGCTCTTGCGTGCCATGCGGTCAACCATGGGCATGCTTTTAATTTTGACGATGTGAGGGTTCTTGACTCGGATTGTGTCTATCGAAACAGAATGTTTTTGGAGATGTATAATATTAATATCATGGAAAACACCGTGAATTTCAAACAAGACACGGAGGGTCTCAGCATCATTTACTCCAATATTATAAATTTTGATAGAGGCAGACGTAGTATGTCAGATGCTTCCCTTAGTTTAATTTTTTAAAATAAATTTTTGTTTTAAATTTAATGTTTCTCAATGTTTTTCAAAATTTCAGATTTGTTAATTCTTTCAACTTTTATTAAATTGTTCACTTGCACTATTATAAGTCTTTTGTATTATATAGAGGGAAAATAAGAATTTTTAAAATAGTTTTCATATTGTGCTAGTTGTCAACATTGCCCATCGGGCGTTTTTTGTTCATAGTATGTCCGCCTGCGACGTTAACAGCTGAGCTTTTGGTTCTCTCCTTCACATCCGTTCTGACCTTGTTGTGTGCTGGTTGTTCTGTTCTGTCAAGTGTGATGTGGATTTCGTTAGATGTGCTTGTGCCCGTCGTTTGATGTCTTCCCTGTTTCATTATTGGCCACCTAACCAGCTCCAAGTAGGTTATGTTAAATTATGACGTGGTTGTCTGTTTATGTTTGGGATTGCGGTGATTGTTTGTAACACGTACGTTTTTTATCTTTGTAGAAGTGTTGTACCTGATGAAGGACCCATTCAGGTCCGAAATATAGTACGTTACCACTAAAAGCGAGTTTTATTGGTTTGGAATTGATCGAACACCCGAACATAACCTCTTCCTGTTATTTACACGATCAAAGAATACTTCTCTACGTTTATCAGTCATTATGGGTTTTTACAAGGATATTAAGCTGCGATATGGACATGCCGCTGTCGCCAGCATGAAGAAATTAAGCAACGTAAACACCAGGTTGGCCAGGATGAAGAACAGGTTGACATTCTTGGTACGATGTCGGAATGCGGGTTTGACACCGAGACATATAGGCGATGGAACGAGGACTATTACGACCTTGCTTGGGGGGACGGACGGAAAGCTCATGAGGAGGATAGATGGTTTCACGGATAGGATCAGGGCGACTACGATTAGCCTAGAAATACAGATCACTTTAAGTAGCATTAGGAGTTCGGAGGTAATGATGCATGAGTTAAGTGAGCATTTGAGGGTGCTTTTGCCTTTCCATATACATTCCAGTTTTTCTGATTCTTTGAGACTGAGTTATAAGAAAGCTTTCACAAGTGTCAAGGGCAATAATAAAATTAAATTCAAGAACTTACTTGTCCTTTCTCATCAGGTTAGAGGTAGGATGTTTGATAGTAACTCCGATTGGATTGTCAATTTGTCCTCTATTGATATACCAACAGATGTCATTGATCTTTTGTCTCTGGGTCCTAAGTTTTGTATGCCAAGCAGTAGAGAGAATTTAAACGTGAAGCGTTTGTTAATGGAGGTAGAAAACGGTTTAGCACTTTGTCCAGTAAATAATAGAAATATATTAAGATCTCAAGTTACTAATGTTATAACTAATTATATAAATACCCCGACACACTTATCAGCACTTGACGCACACTTGACTAGTTCGTTAATTAAAACCAGAAGATTCCTCAAATCAAATCCGAACTTGCTAGTCACACGTGCAGATAAGGGTGCCACTACAGTGATTATGAATAGGGACGAATATCTTGATAGAGCGACTGTAATGCTCAGTGATGCTGACATTTATAAGAAGATCAACACTAACCCCACTTCGTCTAATCAAAATAAACTTAATAAGTTGTTAAAGGACTTGAATACCGGTAAATATATAAGTGACGAGGATTATAAAAGACTGACGATTAAGAACTCCACCCTGAGTAGGGCCTACTTTCTTCCGAAAATTCATAAAGACGGTACTCCTTTGAGACCCATAATATCTGCATCTGGCTCAGCCACTTATGAACTTTCAAAATTTTTAGCTAATATTTTATCACAGTCATTTCTGAACAGCACGAACTATAATGTCACGGACTCTTTTGATTTTGTGGAGAGAGTCAGGGATATCACCATACCTCATGGCTTCGCATTGGTGTCGTTTGATGTTGTCAGTCTTTTCACCAACATATCACTCGACCTTATCATTCATATCGTGACCCTGAAGTGGGATATGATACAGGACAATTGTTGTTTTACTTTAGAAATCTTCATTGACACCTTAAAATTTTTATTCACCAATTCACACTTTACTTTTAATGATCAGGTTTATCTGCAGTTGTTTGGCACGCCTATGGGTTCCCCACTAAGCCCCATTTTAGCCCTTATGACGATGGACCATGTTTTAGATAACATCCTTCCACGTTTGGGTTTTGTGGTCCCTTTTTTGTACAAGTTTGTAGATGACATCATTACGTGTGTTCCTGCGGGTGAGGTGGAGGACATATTGGCAGTCTTTAATGGCTTTGATGGTCACATACAGTTCACGGTTGAACTGGAGAAAGAGGGGTGTATTCCCTTTCTCGATTGTTTGTTGTTTAATTGTGGGGACGGTTCCGTGGCCATTGATTGGTATACCAAGCCCACCTATTCAGGTAGATATATAAATTTTTTCTCTGCACATTCGTTTGCTCATAAAATCAATACCATCATAGCTATGAAGAATCGTATTTTAAGAATCAGTGATCCCCAATTTCAGCCCTCAGCTATAAAAAAACTTCAACGTGTATTTTTAAATAATGGTTTTCCATTAAAGATAGTCAATAAAGTTTTATTTTCTACTAATACCAATAGTCAACCCGTCATAAGTATCTTTGATCCCCCTAGTGACGTACAACCCGCCTATGTTAAATTAATGTATGTACCCACTATAACACATAAGTTAAAGAAGATTTTTTCCCCTTTTCTCCCCAACGAATTTAAATTAGTATGCCATTATCCATTAAAATTGTCACAAATTTATTGTAATATTAAAGATAAAATACCCCTAAATTTTAAATCTAATATAATATATTGTATCTCCTGTAATCAGTGTGACGGTAAATACGTGGGTGTGACCACGCAGTGGCTTCGGAGTCGTGTCGCCCTACATAAGAGTGACTGTAGGACCGGGAAGGTGAGATGTGCTCTTGCGTGCCATGCGGTCAACCATGGGCATGCTTTTAATTTTGACGATGTGAGGGTTCTTGACTCGGATTGTGTCTATCGAAACAGAATGTTTTTGGAGATGTATAATATTAATATCATGGAAAACACCGTGAATTTCAAACAAGACACGGAGGGTCTCAGCATCATTTACTCCAATATTATAAATTTTGATAGAGGCAGACGTAGTATGTCAGATGCTTCCCTTAGTTTAATTTTTTAAAATAAATTTTTGTTTTAAATTTAATGTTTCTCAATGTTTTTCAAAATTTCAGATTTGTTAATTCTTTCAACTTTTATTAAATTGTTCACTTGCACTATTATAAGTCTTTTGTATTATATAGAGGGAAAATAAGAATTTTTAAAATAGTTTTCATATTGTGCTAGTTGTCAACATTGCCCATCGGGCGTTTTTTGTTCATAGTATGTCCGCCTGCGACGTTAACAGCTGAGCTTTTGGTTCTCTCCTTCACATCCGTTCTGACCTTGTTGTGTGCTGGTTGTTCTGTTCTGTCAAGTGTGATGTGGATTTCGTTAGATGTGCTTGTGCCCGTCGTTTGATGTCTTCCCTGTTTCATTATTGGCCACCTAACCAGCTCCAAGTAGGTTATGTTAAATTATGACGTGGTTGTCTGTTTATGTTTGGGATTGCGGTGATTGTTTGTAACACGTACGTTTTTTATCTTTGTAGAAGTGTTGTACCTGATGAAGGACCCATTCAGGTCCGAAATATAGTACGTTACCACTAAAAGCGAGTTTTATTGGTTTGGAATTGATCGAACACCCGAACATAACCTCTTCCTGTTATTTACACGATCAAAGAATACTTCTCTATATATATATATATATATATATATATAGGAAAGCTGGTTAATCGACGGTAAGATATAAAGGAGAAAGGTATTTGTCGGGCAATTCCGTCATACGAAGATCGAAGATCGAAGAAGCAACATGTGGTCACCCCCTGTAGGGAACCATTTGAGTGTTTTTCCATTGAGTGTCCATCTTGCTCCTTGGCTATACCGTACTGATGAGGACTAATAGTCCGAAACACGTGTATACGGTTGCTTCTTCGATCTTCGATCTTCGTATGACGGAATTGCCCGACAAATACCTTTCTCCTTTATATATATATATATATATGTTTTTTTTACATAATGTGCAATAAGCCGAGAGGCGATTTCGGTCCTCACGTCTTTATTTTGACCATATATATTTTAATCTTTAAGGGTGATGGATATCGGGATTTAACTCCATTTTCACTATAGTAAGTCATGGTAATAAAACAAAACATTCCATATCTCATATCTTTTGTCTTAATGCTACTGGTCTCAGATATTTCGAAAAGAGAAAATCTTCAAACAGGAACAAAGAAAAGAGAAAAACTGTCAAACCGCAAGAAACAAGAGCTGGGTCCAAACTCGTGGAGGTGGATTTGTTTTCCATTCCATAAAAGGTGTTTTTCACTTTGGCTTCTTTTCGTCAATTTGTCAAATTGTTTAGTTGTATAACTCCGTCTTAATCAAACAAAAACGTAAAGAACTCCGTGAATCTAGAAAGAGTATGTAGGTACGTCAAGAATATTGTTTAATTAAATTATGCAGATGGCCGTCAGGCGGCGGTAGTGTCGCATAGCTCGGCTAGGGAAACGTAGAGAAACGGAGACCACGAGTGAAATAGAGAGAGAGGCCGAAGCGCCGAGCATACACGTGTGCGGTGCGGGAGGAATCTGGGAACTCTATTATATGCAAATGTGACACCCCCTAATGAGGTTGGCAACAGTGAGATACAGATCCACGGTAGCCGGGCGGCTCTTAATCTCGCCATCGAGATAATCTTTCTTTCTTCCGTGGCCGGGCCGCGATGTCGGTGAAAAACGCGGTTGCTGCTGCGGCGGCGGCGGAGGAGGCCATCGGTAGGGAACACTATCGGCCAGATCGGGAACTTATCTCGCAACAACTCACTTAAGGCCGAGGGGGCCCACCTCCTCACCCCCGACCATGCCTTCGACCAGCAGCGAAGGAGGCTGCTTGCCGTTCCTCCCGGTCGAGATCGTGAAACTGTTTATCGATATCGAGCTCGATTTACACGTGTAAGCCGGGTTTTTAATGAACGGAATTTTATGTTTTCAAACACACAATTATTCGGCCCGGCTTGCCTGCTTACTTGCCGATGCTGCTTGGTCGCTGTCGACGAGTACTAACATCCTCGGGTTTTATGCGAATACCGAAGCCCATGAGGACATTCTTTGGTCGGTACTTGTTTGGTACGCTTCGATTTGGTGCAGAATTTAAGAAGACACCGTGCAATACTTGAAGACCTCTTACTAACAGGCTTTTAATTTATTTTCAATGCTGACCAGATGGATATTTGGGATAGAAAGAAATAATTGATAAACTCTCTCTAACACCCATTTCTTTCTATCAGTTCCTGGATATAGGCACCTCTTTTCTTCTTCCAATCTATTCTGTTTTCAATAACTCATCGATTGCAGACTTCCCACTTTCCTTTTGCCCACAAATCTTCAAGGCTCTATCTATTAGCGGATCGCATCCATTACTTTCAGTTATAACCTGCAGTATACGATGTATGTATGTAGGTTTTAGAGACTGGAAAGCCTCATAGCACCTAGGAGCCAGAGCCTATGGTCTCCTAGGGCCGGGCATTCGCACATAATGTGTCTAACCATATCCTCACCCTGCTTGCAGGCTCAGCAGGTGGGCGTATCAGTCAGTCGCATGTAGAAGCTATGCTTCCGTACTCTACAGTGCCTAGTAAGGAGCTCCTGTAGGAAGCTGACAAAATTAGTTATGGTGGTGGATGAATACCTAAGTGGTCAGTTAGTCATTTTTTTCACGGGTACCCATTGGCCACACCCTGATTATTCGATAGAAAACATCTTTCCGATTACAATGATACCAAATACTTGATATTTTGTTGAAATTCGTAGCGTACAAATGTTGTTAGAAGCAAGGAAATCAAAAAAAAATTGACCTAATGATCAAAGTCAGCGTATAAGTTAAAGTCACTCAATGGACTACTCGAAGGAAGTACCCTTAAACGTCATTTTCACGCAACTATTATCAGCAAAATATCAAAAATTTGGTATCATTGCGTCGGAAAATTGTTTTTCCTCGAATAATCAGGGTACTTCCTTCGAGTAGTCCATTGAGTGACTTTAACGTGTACGCTGACTTTGATCATTATGTCAATATTTTTTTCGATTTACTTGCTTCTAACAATATTTGTACGGTACGAATTTCAACAAAATATGAAGTATTTGGTATCATTGTAATCGGAAAGATGTTTTCTATCGAATAATCAGGATGTGGCCATTGGGTACCCGTAAAAAAAATGACTAACTGGCCAAAAACCAATTAAAGTGGTCAGCAAGCATCCTAGTGTGGTGTTCCACCTGTGAGTGACACTATATATAATCTCCTTCACCATGTCTCTCAGCGCGGAGTTAGAGAAGGGTGACCAACCTTCCCGAATCGGGCGGGACAATCCCGCATTTTGGTAACTTGCCCCGTTCCTTGAGCGTCTCAAATTTTGTCCGGCTTTTTGACAAATTTATTGCAATGTCCAGAACTTCCAGAGACCACCCCATCAAACTATAATAATTTAGTTTCTCTTTCAATTTTCGAACACAACCGGTCTCCACACAAAACAATTTACTTCTTTGGGCTATTTCCATCTGTGATATATTTTAATCTCGACGTTTTGAGTAATAATTCTCAATAACCTTCGTCAGAAGTAACTTTGAAAAAAGTATTGAAAAATGTATCACAATTGGCACTAATATCAAATAAAAATCGGAAAATTGTTATCGGATGCTGAGTTTATCGGTATTCACATAAAAACAATCCAGCACTTTATTGTTTGTGAATGAAACCTTTGGTTTAAAATGAATTTGATTCAGGTGAGGGTAATGTTATTTTTCCTAACGCTGCAGTACTAGCCTCGAGTGGAACGATGATATTGCCCGACTTATTAGGTTCACTAATGTCTGAGGCTGTTTTAATGGCATATAGTTCCGCCTGGGCAAGGGATGGGAATTTACCAAGTGAAATCGACCGACGTACTTGGAAGAACTATGAGAAGATGCTAGCTCTTATTCTCAGCACTCCTGCTTTGGTAAGCTGTGGCTGTGGCGTCAGAAGCCACAACTCTTTTTCCTTCTCCTTCTTTGACACCTTCCCTCTAATTCTAGACATTGGCCTCCTCCACTTCTTCCATACCTCTTCCACTCCTTTCCATCCAGTCCTATCGCGAGTCAATTTTTCTCGATCACTTCTCTTGTATCGTCTATCCACATGCATCCTGGCAGCCTCTGCACCTATTTGTTATTCCTGGGCTGCTGTTGTATCACTCTCACAGGTAATCGTTCTTTGCAGCTACTAATAGTAGTACTGAGATCAGTTACCCTAGTTCTTCTTCTGATTTAACTTTATATCTCCTGGATATGCCCAATATAGTCTGTCCATAACACTCCCAAAAATGTGCATGATCATCATATCTAAAAAATGATGGCAAACGCACAACCAGGTCTGACCTATTAATCTTTACGTTTAGTCTTTAAATAATAGGAAAACGGCAAACGTACAATACAGAGATCAGTGCTTCAAGCTTGTCGTTGATGGTTCCAGGATAAAACATACGAAAACGATAATACGATCGAATTAATCAATGAGCTTCTATCAGAAAAGTTTTTGAAACAGTAATACCTGCGTTTTGTACTAACCAGCGTTTCGGTCCACAAAATTTCACGTTTTCGTTATTCGTGCTAGTAAATTCGAAATGGTGGCTTGATATATCGGCCGCCATATTGTAATCTGTCGCGACTGGCGAGCGCTTCGTCCAGTCTGAGGCCAGATGAATTTAGATTAAGCCTAAGCGCCAATTATGAATTATGCCTGGGTCAATTATAGCGCGCCAAATACGCTGGACGGCTGCTTAAGTATTCCTGTCCAGTGTTCCCCAGTTGGCGATTTCAATCAGTCGGAGCCCCGTCCGTGTGTGTTGCACGCCTTTACTTGGAGAGAAGTAATAATAACTGGAAAAGGACGAAAAAGTACCTTCCGCCGTCGACTGGAAGGACGCCCAGGCATAATGGAAATATCGCGTATACCGAGTAATTTTTCAATTATGTTGGATGTTGATGCTGCACGTTTTAATGTTGATCAGTTAAGACGTTCTAAGTTGTTTTGTCTCTTTTTTTGTTGTTGTGTACGGAATACTAAGAATGCCATAAGTATTTTCAATAAAATTATAAGTATAATGTCTTAACGCGTTTCGTGCAAGGAAATAATATTTTATCCTTTATTTAATCCTTATCCTACCTTAGTGTTTTTTGTAATGACAAAAATATTGACGGCACCTACAATGAGATAACAAACTTCACACAAATGACAAAAAGCTGTGCAATACCCTGCCTGACCTACGGATGCCAAACAGATGCCAACCACCAAGAACGAGGCAAAAATTAGGAGCTGTCGGTCAACAATAGCAAGAAGCATGATGAACATCAAACGGCGAGACCATATCAGAAATACTGCAGTACACATAGTGAAACCGCTGTAATGGAACTGAGTGGGACACGTGACCAGATTAAGAAAAGACGTGTATCTTAACAGACTGGAGCAAGAAACTGTAAAACGACTACGCTGAAGGGATGAAACTACGTAGGTTATTGGCACTTCATCCACAAGCATAGCTCAAGAATGAAACATTGTATCCAACAGTGGACCAACCAAGCACGATAGACATTTCAATAATATTTTACATGGAATGCAATTAGCGCATACCAAGAAGAATATTGTTTATTTCTAACTAGTGAAGGGACCGCGGTTCTTTCTAATCTCTGTCCACCAATACTAGAGTTGTTGGACATTTAAACGTCGGATACATTGCGGTTATGTATCCTCTAGGAGGTTCCTCTTACGAGGAGACTACTAGAGCTCCATCTATTGGCATCCTTCACATTATTTTCCAGCCAGCAACTTTCTTAAATCAAACAATCAATTTCTTAAAGCAAATATTTACGTTGTTTTATATTATAGAAATAGTCTTACTACAAGTTTGTATTGTCTTAAAACAAGCAAATTATGTTATGAATGTCATTTTCTTAACATTAGACTAATACTCCTACAACAACTACACTGTATTAATTTTACTTTTGTTTGCAGATGGTTGGATATACTACTCAATAGATAAGAAGCACATAAAAATAAGAGAACTCTTCAATCTAGGGGCGTGGAGTCGAAGTTCAGAGGATATACAGAGGTATATGGATATACATATATGAAAAGATGTCTTTATTTTGTTTTAATTTTTTATACATTGCTCGTATGTAATATCCTTTATAGATGTAATTTAATGATTAATGTTAGTATTGTAGACTTTTCTTTCAATTGTTCATATGTATTAAAACCTAATCAACACTGACGACTGTACTAATATGAAAAAAAAACATTGATTGATACTAACATATATTTATTTAAAGACATTTCTTTCTTAAATGAATAGATAAAACTTATATGCCCACGTGCCCAACCAAAGTGTATGCCCGGCCCTTATTACAGTAACAGCACGCTAAAAAATTTGAACCTGAGATTCCCTAGATTCCTAAAAGTGTGTCTTGAACTTGGGGACTGGGCAAATTTGACGATTGACCATAATAATTGCGTAGCGATTGATAGAAACAATCAAATCTCTCTCCCCTTTATGGTAGAAAGAAATCGCAATTAAGACTTAAGAAATACCATCGAACCACCGTTCTGTGGCTACCGCTTGCCCATAGGTTGTAATTCCATTGTTAGCGCGGTATAAATTGTGAATCTCCTCTCAGATAATAAATATAAGGAGGCGATCGGTAGCTTAACTTATACAAGAAGTAGCCGTTGGCATCTGGAACGGTAGACTCGTTTACTTGTCCACCTACACCAAAACGGCCCCAACGAACAACTTATTCCAACGATGCCCGGCGAACAACTGAATTTACATACATTTCGTTATGGCCACTTTAATTGGTACCGATGTTACTTTATTTATAACCGAAATTTATTAGCGCGCTGACAGGTAGGAACGACAGGCCAACTGGATTGGCAAATTGACGACGCATGAGGTAAGTGAGTCCATATTCTATAGTCCAGAGAACAGGCGACTTTAAAATGTGACATATAATCCGCGTTGGTGAATTTAAAGAAGGAAACTCTTGTAATTATTTGTTATGAAGGTATCGTAACACCATGTGTTACACTTTACTTGTTTTGATATCAAACTTAAAACGTAAAATCGCATAAATAAAGGCACTTTTTTGGAGATTACAAGGAGGCAGTGACTGGGGCCTTTGCGCATGATCTTCAAATTCTGAACATCAAATTCCCTTTTCAAATATAATACAAGGACCACATTTACCTGAATAGCGACTTATGCTAACAACAAACGTACATCATATCTACCACGATTTCGATTACTGTCGCGGTATTGCATGTACGCGATAACTTTTTAACTGAATATAACCACACACGTAGCACGTTATAGTACATCTAAAGTGTTGAGGATTTCTTAGTTTATGTAACGTATAATGTTTTCGGACACATTTTGGACAAAATAAAGCCGCGCCAATTAAAATACCGTTTCATTCTTGCATATTTTAACTTTTATTTTGACTTTGAGCATTTGTGCGATAGTGCGAATAAATAGAGTTCGTGTTGAAAGCGTTTTACTTGTTTTTCCTTACGTTTTTTCCTCTTGCTCTAGCATGTAATACATCAGATAGTGCAAACACACGTTCATTAGTTTTTCTGTCATAATTTACAACAGATCCGGGCTGATAAGTTGAGGTAATTAATGTAAGTAAGTTAGTTTGTGTTAACTCATTGTGAACGCTGACATTGTCAAAGGGGACTTTAATTTATTCAAGTTAAATGGAAGTATTATGAATTTGTCCATTTTTTGATTTAAGTCGACGTTTTACATAAACTATGCAGATTTAATAATCGATAAACTTTTGAGTTAGACTTCAGCGCATTTTACAGATTTCTAATTACTGAATACGTCGAAAATACAATAATCTAAAATAAATAAATCTGATAAATCCAACAGCAAAAAAAAATTTACAACCTATTCTGGTATGCTTTCTTCCATAAGTTCTGATCCGAAGTTAGAAATTTTTAATTGTCTCTAGTTTATGTGAAAAAATGCGTATTTCTGCATTTTAATCGGTTTTGGGCACAGATTTTCTACGAAATTCAAATTCAATCCCCAATTACTGTTTTCAGATCGAGATTGTCAGGTGGCACTTGTTCGATTTCTTTTTCTTGTTCGATTGACAGACATGGATTGATAGATATTCTATACGCAACTTTAATGAATATGAAATTTTCGAAAAATAGAAATAATAGTAGGTATCTAAAATTACATAATCATCATAGATGAAACCTTTGCGTGATGTCTTCCAAAACAAGCAAACAACAACTCTTTAACATAATTAGAAAGAAAAATAATACTTTATTGTAATGAACAAAATAGTAGTCCTACCTTTTCTCAAAAATTAAACTCGATTCACAATGTCTGCTGTGACAAAACGGCAAATCAGAATCAGTTGCACTTGTTCGATTTCTTTGTTAGCCAAGCTGTTCATTTCGTTTCAATTATTTTATTTCTGATAAATTAAGCAACTGGAAATCTGTAAAACCTTTGTTATCTACACGCAAAAACGCCAGAATTTTCCATGAAAGCTTTTTATAATTGTTATTGAATGTTAATACATTCAAACTATGAAAAGAGAAATCATAAAACACGTCAGTGAAGAGACTTATTGGAGTTTTTTGTTTTATCAAACATTGTCAGTTTTTGGCCCACGTTGTACAATGAGGAATATCAGTTGCAAGTGCAACACTTTACAGTTTTTAAAGGAACAACTCAAAAAAAAAAGTGAACCCACAGAATTCTCGGCCGAAGGCCGGAATGACAACTAAAAACATGACGTCGAAAACTCCGCAGATTAAAACTAGTGATAACTCGGATTTCACTTAGGTTTTATTTTGAGTTTTGTGTGGAGCATCAAAAAGTGCAAAACCCGAGATTTCTTAACATATTCAGCCGATATTTTTTTTTCCAAAAATGTAGCCACATGTGCTCCTCAAATGATTTTCATAATAAATGGCATGGTGCAGTAAAACTACTGGCATGTACCAATCATGTGCCTCTAAAAAACATTTTAACATTTGCATGTGCAGATTAAAAAAACAAATGCAGTATAAACATTGTAATCAATAGACCAGCCCTGGTAATGTTAGTTCCATAGATCTTTCATTTAAAATAGTCCAACAGGAAGTAGTTTGCTGTTGGGTTAGGACTCTTCGCTGCCAGAATATCTCCTCTTTTTTTAGATAAGTATTCCAGGGAAAAAATCTGCTAAGAGCACTTTGGTCTCATTCCCCGTATTACAGGTGGTACAATCCTGCTGATACCAGGCTTCTGAAACTAAGTGAGTCTACAGAACTCTCCAAATGAATTGTTCCTGGAAAGACACATTTTTAGAAGGTGGAGATTCACTGGTGTCCAAGAAGTCCTGATCTAACTCCAAATGAATTGTAGATTAAAGGATGTTAAAAATGACTGTTTTGCAAACGTAGATTATCCAAGCCTCAAAATTATCTCAAAAGATTTTAATTTTTGTCTACTCATTTGACTCACATTGATCATAACAATGAAAGAATAAAAATAGCATCACCGTGTTCAAATATACCTATTCATCTTTACTTTTATTTATTTTTAATTATACCAAACAAAAAATCAACGTTGCTTTGACGTACACTTTATGAATACTGCCCTCTGATGAATAATTAAGCAAAAGATGATTTAAAATTAAGAACTTCTATCGCGAAAAAAAATCTTTATTGAAATCTTTGATTAACCCAACAGGCGACTCGTTCGTTCATTTCCTGAGGGGGAGAACCAATATGAACCGATTAAAATCGTCGCCGTCGTCCCCGGGAAGAAAAAAACGAACTCCACCCCAACTCATTTGCAGATATATCATTTCATCTCCCCAATTTATATAGTACCTACTTCCGCCGAGCAGTCATTTCGTAATCTACCGCCTCCGAGTGATTTCCTCTCCAAAAATTAATTTCCAATGTGGACTCTCTCCGAATATTTTTTCCTTCTTCGCTCGAAGTAATGAGCCTTGAGAGGAATTCGGTGTTTTCCATTTAATTATTGCGGAGAGAGAAAAAAAAAGAAGGATCTCGAGCACGAGCAGAAAAAAAGTTGGCGCACCCCTAATTTGTCTGTGGATACATTATAAGAGCGAGTGGTGGTGGGGTGGCCATTAAAAAGTTTACTGCGAATGCAGTTTATTAACCGCGGTTATGATTCTCGTTTTCTTTTTCTATGGGAGTGAAAGAGAGAGAGAGGGATATGTCTGGTGGTCGCATTAGTATTCCGTTTATGGTTTGGTGTATTTAAAGAAATACGATGGAGCTTGCTTGCTGGCTTTCTTGCGTCCTTGCTCGCTTGCTGTCCCTTTGGGTCGTCTGGCGGCTGGTTCCCATTTTTGGCGATCAAATTAATAAATTTATTGCATTCTTTGTGCGATGAAGGCTCCTAAAATTTCGGGACCCGCTTTACGACTCGTAAAATTATTGATAGATCGCAAATCGGGAGGAATGTCGTCCACCGGAGATATTTTAAGAGCGGGCGCCACCCTTGTGCAAACTGGAGTTACGATATACGAAGTTATTCGTTGTTAGTGAACGGTTAAACATTTATGGTTATAAGACACGTATGTGTAGCATGTATAATAATTGTATATCATTTAACCGTTGAGACTACTTAGAGAAGATTGAGTTTTTATATTTCGGCGGATTTGCTTCACACAAAACTTGTTTAATATATTTTTTAAGTATTTTTTATCAATGAGGTAGATGCTGCTACTACTCTTATTGTTATTTTATACTGAGTATTTTTCTCAATTAATTCATGTCATAAAACAAATACTTTTTGTTTTATGTTGACACGATTGATAAAATATGGGTGGTTTTAAAGATTACTTTTCAGAAGGCCTACACGAAATAGTATTCCTATGTATACTATGGGAAAAGCTAGAAGTATACGATTACAAAAAGAAAACGGAAAAGTACATTATGAGGACGACGATAATATACAGAGTGTATCAGACCAGACATTTGTCTAGGTTATGTATGACATCATAGAGGCTAAAACATATCGTAACAAATCATTTCCAGATTCACCTTCTACTTCCATTTTTTTTTCTTGGATAGGTATTGGAAAAAGATTCACCTTCTACTTCCATTTTTTTGTTGAAATTATTTGGTTTATGAAATAAACCCTTGACATACCGGCCATATTAATCTATCCGTCCTAGCATTTTCACTTGACTTTCTTGGAGGTTTGAGAAAAAAACTAGCCAACCATAATCACCCTACATGAAGAATTTAATGATACCTACTAGTTTTTATTGACGGAATCAACCGGAAATAGTTGTTAATGCACATTTAAACGCTGCAGATCTCTTGAATAAGCTTCTAAAATGTAGGTCGAGGTATCATAGGATAGTGCTTTTAAAACCTGGTGTGTTTTACTTGAAACATTGTTTTTTATAAGGAATCTGCTAAAGAAAATGCTGATAAAATTGGTTTTAGTATTATTTACTTAATTAAGTACTTAATTAACTAAATTAACTCAATAAATATCCGCATTATAACTATTGTTAGAGCACGAGGAGATCACACATGTTATTAAAAACCTTTTGCGAACTTCATTATTTAAAATGTATCGCTAACATTCTCACTTATTTTTCAATAAAATGATGTTTTTTACAATATTTCTTTCCCCATTAGTTAAGTAATGCAAGAAAATATCAATAATTACACATTTACTTTCCTATGTTTTTCACCCGTTCGTATCATATCATTGGTGTTCTTATTGTAACTTCTTTATTAAGAGAAAAATTGATGTGTGAAACATTAAAATCAAAATGTTCAGAAAAGATGGGACAGTTTGATTCCAGTTGATACAGATGGTTGTATCAGGTGCACACCACAGAATTTCGATAAAATAACTTTCATCATTTTCAAATTTCATATTTAGAAGTTTCATGGCCAAACTTAGTGCTGAAAAGCTTTCTGTTGAAAAGGGTCCAAAGGAACTGCAGGTTTAGTCTTAGCATTTTTGAAAGATTTTGCAAATAAGCCGCCATTTTTGGAATTTCGTCGAAATAGTTAAATAATAACTTAAAGTAGAGGAAATTCTGAATAATTTATGACTATGAAATTTTTTGGTACAATCAATAGTTTAGCTGCATGAGCAAATTCTATTTCATCGAGATCGGTCGTACTGCATTAAAACTAGTAGCCAGGATTTGCAGATATTTTGATTCTAATGACAGTAGGTAGTGTCAACCGCTAATGTTTTGACAATACCTACTGTCAAGATAAGCTGCGTTCGGATATTGTACATACACCGTTCTACTGTCTAGTTCTACTAGTTTTATTTTAATGCAAACATGGCCGATCTCGATCAAATAGAATCTCATGCAGCTAAACTATTAATTTTTTATATAGTATAATAAAGTCATGTGCCTGGCCACATCAGATTTTTTTTCTTTTAAGCTAACGTTGAGTCATATCTAAATGAAAAATGCCAGTTTTTAAAAGGCCACTTGCCATGTTTTACTATAGAAAAAAAAATTTGCTATTTACTGGTAAATAGCAATATATTGAAATTATATTGAATATAATATATAAGAATATATTGAAATTATTTCAATAAGTGGAAATTCGAATGAAAACGAAAACACTAGTAAGTATTAGTTTTGATTTCCTCAGATCTTTTGAAACAGCACAGATTAGATAGATGGTGTGAGATCTCATAGGCTAGCGCTTTTAAAACCAGATACGTTTTACCTGAAGTTTTCTTTCTTTTAACGTGAGTTAATAAAATTAAATGAAATATGCTTTTAACCATTAGCCCCTCTTAAACTTCCTTCAAGGGCGTAAAAAAAACCTGGTATCACTTTCCAACTCTTTTTAACTCTGCAGCTTTCAAACGAAACATCTCCAGAATTTTGTCTCTTATCTAAGAGAACATTTTTGGCGAATAAATAATAAAAAAATTCCGTTCATAGCTAACTTTTTTGAACACGTTGCAAATAGGTTGTGTATAGAAAGTCAATCATCATAAGTCGACGCCAAATATTAAATTATAATATATATGGATGAATCAGCTGAGCCCAGATGCTACAAATTAGTTCGATCTCAATTCAATGAGAAACGGTTAGGATGATTCATAACTCAAGACAAGAAAGTTAGTCAGTCAATATAAATCTGGGTATACATATAAAACGCCAGCCTTGAAAAAAAATACCAATAGATTCAGAAAATGAGCTTAACTATGAGTTTAAATAAGCTTAACAGCACAAATTAAACACCATATTAAAGACGAAGGATGTAGGTAAATGATAAACAAAGAATTAGAATATTTAAAGATTGAAGGTTTAGGAAAAGGTTAAGAAACTGGTTTTCAGAAGACGATTTTTTAATCATTGATAGTTTTTAATTATTTTCGATATGATTGGACTAAATGAGATTGATATTTTTCGGATGTTCAAGGATTTTGCGTCTCAACTGACTAAACTGCGAAAGAACTTTTTTTTATCGAGTTTTGTGGTCGCGGTTAAAATAATGGACAAAAACGAAAGGTATGGGAATTAATTTTTGAGTAAAATGTGGAATTGCAAAAAATGCAGGGTGGTTTAAACCAACCCTTCAAACAACATAAAATCAAAGTGTATTAAAAGGTGAAATGACAACAGAAATAATTAATGTAAAACTGACAGCTGTAGACATTTCCGGTGTGGAATCTTTGAATGGTAGCTAGCAAATACTCTAATTTTCTAGGTAAGCAGAGGTGAAAGCTTTCCTCTTGATAGCAATCCCATTTCATATTGATTTCATATCTGCTTTTCTTCATAGCTTTAAATATCAGAATTCAGAGTTTTAATTCAGCTTACACAAAGAGTTCTTTCAATAATTCCGCATTTTTTTAATGTCTCGAATGGTTGAAAATATAAAAAAAAACTTTGCACAGTGTAGTGCCAAACGTGCTACTGTCTCTAATTTCAGCCTACCTAAAGAATTCAATCGTGTGGCATCTTGCTTTTAGAAGGTTCTAACGGCGTTAACAATCGTGATTTTTTTACATTTTACGTCAAATTTATCAGAAACTATCTGCATTAAAAGAAAATATTCTTAGCTTTCTATTCTGTATCGTTTCCTACAATATGTCAATTTTATACAAAATACTATTATTTTCCAGTTCTTGACACACCGAAACATGAACTGTTACATGATAATAATTATCCTTTTATTATTTCGTTAAAACTCCCTAGGTGGGTAATATTAACAGGGAGACAACGTCGCCGTCGTCCGTTGGGAGCTCATTAAAAAATGTCGAATAATTAAATTTCCATTTCGAAGACCGAACGAACGCGTACTGAGAATCGCGCGCGCAGAGCGCGTCGCATAATGCCCCAATAAATTTAAATCCGTTTTAGATATCAATTATGCTCACATGCGCGACCGTAATAATACTCATCAATAGGTTCGTAAAATTTTACGAGCATCCTATTATAATTACTCTGCTGCGGTCGCAGTGCAGTGCGTAGAGCGCATGTTTTGTATGATTTATACATTCCTGGACGGCCCACAGATCCGGGATAATCCGAACCGCGGCCGACTGCGATCGCGGACGCGAGCCCTTCAATTTTCTTCTTGAATAATTTTCAATTACGCCGCAATGCAAAAGGCACGACGGAACGATGAATGAATATCAACAAGTAAAAATTGCCCGCGGCCGTAGGAAGAAAATCGCAGGATCTGGTAGATTTAATTAACGTTGATTGAAAAAATAAACCGCGGTTGCGTTCCAAAATTGTTGCCCTTCGGGCTTTGTATCGTATTTTTACTTTATCATACGCAGTATGTAAAGTATTGTAATCGTGCGAAAAAAAAATTTTGAGATTTTAGCGGAAATATGTCTTTTTGGGTCCCCTGAACATTTTTGACCAAGGTACAAAAAAATGTCTGTGTGTGTGTGTGTGTGTGTATGTGTGTGTGTGTGTACCCGTTTTTGTGGCGACGATTCCGGAGAAACTACTAAAGGTATCGGGACGAAACTTCATATTTAGAAGTTTCATAACCAAACTTAGAGCTGAAAAGCTTTCTGTTGAAAAGGCTCCAAAGGAACTGGTGGTTTACTCATAGCATTTTTCGAAGATTTTGCAAATGAGCCGCTATTTGTGTAATATCGTCAAAATAGTTAAATAATAAATTAAAGGAGAGGAAATTTTCTATAATTTATGTATATGACATTTTTTGGTAGAATTTATAGTTTAGCTGCATGAGCAAA
The DNA here is from genome assembly GCA_963966075.1 of Aphodius sticticus. Taxonomy (NCBI): domain Eukaryota; kingdom Metazoa; phylum Arthropoda; class Insecta; order Coleoptera; family Scarabaeidae; genus Aphodius; species Aphodius sticticus. Next base: position 13,618,824 of record OZ014512.1, read on the forward strand.
TTCTATTTCATCGAGATCGGTCGTACTGCTTTAAAACTAGTAGCCAGGATATGTCAGATTTTTTGATTCTAATGACAGTAGCTAGTGTCAAACGTTAATGCTTTGAAAATACTACTGTCAATATAGGCTGCGTTCGGATATTGAACACCGTTACACTTTTTACACCCAATAACACGTAAGTGTCATTTGGACGGTGTACCTGGTGTCAACGGAGTACGATATCCGAAGGCAGCTTTAATCGAGATGTCTGTCTAGTTCTACTAGTTTTATTTTAATGCAGACAGCCGATCTCGATCAAATAGAATCTCATGCAGCTAAACTATTAATTTTATATATAGTATGATAAAGTCATGTGCCTGGCCACATCAGATTTTTTTAATCGGAATGTTGCCTCTATAGTAATAAACAAAATTGGAATGATTTCGTAGATTATATCAACTGCATGGTTTTGTATATAGTCAGTTCTCACTTGGCGGACGTAAAAAGCAATAGATAAGAATTTACCCTTCAGTTAACATTAAGTGAAAGAAGGCGCATCTTAAACCAATCCACTATAGGTGGACTACAGGTAGAAAATGTCCCTAAAAGTCATTAAAAGAAATTGTAAAAAGGAATATCGTATCAATTCTAGCCATGATTCTTAATTCAGATTTAAATTGACAAGTGAAAATTGCAAAGGTTTAGTTGACACTGTGTCTTTCACAAAGAAAAACAGACATTAGAATAAATTAAGAATTAAAAAGATGAAAATACATGAGGCATTGAAACTGCAAATTTGAAAACCTGACCAAGTGTTTAAATTATACATGATTGCAGTTTTTGAATAAGATTTGTATCCTAATGAATTGTTTATTATAATTGATTTACAACTGTTTCTGAGATATTGTGAAATTAACAATTCTAATATGTCGAATAATTTAAAACTTGCAAAAGGTCAAAAAACGAAGTATAACTTGACTATCCATCGAAAGATCATTAAATCAGCTTTACTAAAATGTCTAAAATTTATGGATAAAACTACAATAGCGACCATGAAGAACAGAGTTTTTTCAAAATATTTTTGTATAAACTTTCTGTAGTAAATGTAATATTTTCACAAAGAATTCAAATTTAATTCTTATTTCTTATTAAACTGTCAACCTTCTATGGTAAGTTGAATTACACCAATATCACGTTGAATAAATTGACAATGAAAAATGATAGGACTGGCAAATGATTTATTTTCTTAAACTGCTGTTTCAAAAGAATAATATATAATATATACAAATAATAATAATAATAATAATTATTATTGATTCTTTTGTTTGCTTTACTTTCTAGGGACCTATAGCTTTAACTCCTCATCCAAAGCAAGTAGCTGCGACTTGATTGCTTTTCCAAACTTTTATGCCTAAATGCTTAACAACGTAAAATCAATTCGAATTACATCAGTCTGTAGTCCAGTCATTCTAGATTTCTGATATACGATATATATTCGGAAGATTAATTGCAGTCTGTGAAACTGATACCAATCGATAGCTAATGGTTTCAGTAGTAACATATTAAAATGTTTAATGTCATAGTTAATAGAAAAATATGTAATTAATTAAAAACTATTGAAAAATTGTGCATGTCAGATTTTAAACCTTCATTCCTCGAATCTCACTCGTTTAATTGCAAAACTAAAAATACCACTTTGTAACGGACAAAATTTACTATCAAAATGATTAGTATAATCAATTATAATTGAATCAACTAATTTTTGGCGATTGCACGCCAACCAATCGTTTGACATTAGAACGGGCATTTCTAAAGTCAACTGACCGGTTGACCGGTTCAATCAATTATACAAAATTAACCGTTCATTTTCTTGTTTAGGTTCCCGAATCCTTTTGATGGTAAATATTGTCTGCTACAGTGTGGTATTATTATTTTTGCGATTAAGTGAGTGAGATTCGAGGAACGAAGGATTAATGTCTGACAGTCACAAAATTTTCAATGGTTTTTCGTTAATTAAAAAACATTTTAATATGTAACTACGGAAACTACAGGCTATCGATTGGTATCAGTTACATCGACTAAATTTGAATTTTTGATTCAAAATCTAGAATGACAAGATATGCCGATCGACAGAAAAATCCTTTTGCAGTTTTTTTCTACGTTTTTGGCTTGAGTTATTAAGCATCTTGAAGGTTTCTCATTGAATTGAAATCAAACTAGTTTGTAGCATCTGCAGCTGATTCATTCATATATAAATTTTGGCCTCAAGTTATGATCGAATTTTATAAGTAGAATATACCTACAAACCAAACATACAAATCAGATTGAAACAACCGATTAAAATATACGATAAAATCGTTAACCGTTAAATAAATTGAGGGCACACCTCATATCAAGATAAATGAACGCTGCTAAATATTTGCTCATGACTGTAGATTGTTTTGCGTAATGTGAGTGCGAATACGTTATGAGCAACAAAATTCATTCAAATGAAATGAAAAATGTTGGAAAAACAATTTCCTAATACAGTGCAAATTTTTAGGACTAAATGAACCAAAAGGGCATAAAAGTGCATATAAATACGAGATGAAATATAACACATTTGTGTATGTCTCCGCTTGTTAAATGTTACTTCAACTCGTGTTTGGCGAATCCTGAATGCGTTTTCGCTCCAGTTATTCCCTTTTAAATCTCCATTTGACAATTTAGGATTGATGATGCCTTGAGCCGAAACATGTCACCTATTTAAATTAAACTACCTTTGCAAATAAAGAAAAGCGGTTCTATTTCTATTACACTACAATTAGGTAATATTTGCAAGCATGGACCACGTATTGAAAAATAAAAGTTGTCAGACCGAAACCAATGAGGTGTCAAAATGTGTATTATTCATTTTGACGTAATGTACATAGATACCAATAAATACCTAATACTATGAAAACATCAGTTCTGCTAAGTGACGGTCTAAATTCTAGCATGCAATATCTAATAGTCTAAATTGCAATCATGCCAACAGAAATAGAGTAGAAGCATTCATAGACCCCGATTAGATAAAAAAAAGCCTAAGCATTTAATTTCCCATTTCAATAAACCTGTTGTATTTCATCCCACACACAAGTGACTATTTGGCATCGTCATGTGTGGTTGCTGCTCGAAGTGAACAATGAAGTACCTCTGTGGTCGTGCTTTATTTAGAGCATGATATTCTGATAGCATCAAGTTGTCTAGATGCGTATCGAGGATCTCTGTGGATCGTGTCAACACGAATTATATGTACGAGGCTGATTAAAAATATTAGGCTTCAGTTGTATAACGGCTTCATTTAACTCCGGTCTCCGCACTCGACACGACTTCGATGTAGCCTAAGATTTATCTTGCCTATGTTTGGAAGGCACAAGATACAAGGAGGATATAATTGTGTGTGTTTAGAAAGATTTTTTTGCAGAATTTATTTGTCTCTAAAAATGTTGTCTATAAATGGGGATATTTGTGTTTCCTTTTTTATTGTGTGAAAAATGTATTTACTCCTTAACGTTTTAAATCTAACTATTAGTTTGTGGTTTGTTAACGTTTATTGTCGCAAATTCTGGTATAAGCAAATATTTATAAAACTGTATTCATTGTATTCTATATCATTGTAATATAATGATAATAGATGAATGATTGATGGATTCGCTTTGTAAATTCTTGTCTGTCTTTCTCCATTCTTACAGTACGTTTAAATTAAGAATATAGTCATGATCTTTCCCACCCATGGCATCTTTTACCTTGCCAAGTCGTCAAAAAAATGTGGGAAAGACCTTGGTACTCATTTTTACTTTATCATACGCAGTATGTAAAGTATTGTAATCATGCCAAAAAAATTTTTTGAGATTTTAGCGGAAATATGTCTTTTTGGGTCCCCTGAACATTTTTGACCAAGGTACAAAAAATGTCTGTGTGTGTGTGTGTATGTGTGTGTGTGTGTGTGTGTGTGTGTACCCGTTTTTGTGGCGACGATTCTGGAGAAACTACTAAAGGTATCGGGACGAAACTTCATATTTAGAAGTTTCATAACCAAACTTAGAGCTGAAAAGCTTTCTGTTGAAAAAGGTCCAAAGGAACGGATGGTTTACTCATAGCATTTTTCGAAGATTTTGCAAATGACCCGCTATTTGTGTAATGTCGTCAAAATAGTTAAATAATAAATTAAAGGAGAGGAAATTTTCTATAAGTTATGTATATGACATTTTTTGGGAGAATTTATAGTTTAGCTGCATGAGCAAATTCTATTTCATCGAGATCGGTGGTACTGCTTTAAAACTAGTAGCCAGGATATGTCAGATTTTTTGATTCTAATGACAGTAGCTAGTGTCAAACGCTAATGTTTTGAAAATACTACTGTCAATATAGGCTGCGTTCGGATATTGAACACCGTTACACTTTTTACACCCAATAACACGTAAGTGTCATTTGGACGGTGTACCCGGTGCCTTTAATCGAGATATCTGTCTAGTTCTACTAGGTTTATTTTAATGCACATAGCCGATCTCGATCAAATAGAATCTCATGCAGCTAAACTATTAATTTTATATATAGTATGATAAAGTCATGTGCCTGGCCACATCAGATTTTTTTATTTTAAATAACGTCGGTTCCTAAATGAGTTGCAGAAACACCACCGCCTCACTGTTCAACTTTTAACTCAGGTTGAATACGGCTATTTCACAACTTATATTCCAAAATATTGCAAAATATGTACTTACAATATAGGTTAAGTCATGTAATCACATTTCACAGCGGCTGGCCGCCGCTAGGTTTCGCTAGTAGTTCTAGCTCTAGCGGAGCCATCTGTCGTGTAACGTATCAAACTGTGATTTTACTTTTGTTCTTATAGGTTAGGTGCGCGATTTGACGTTTGGTTTGATTAGATCCACAAGTTTTCGATCAAATCTCAACACAGAGACCAACAATCATCCCTGCAACGCTATAAACCAGCGCCTAGCACAATTTTCAGACCAGTAAAAGTAGAAGAAAAAGACGTCTTGCAGGTAATTTTGACAATTTGATATAAACATGGCTACCGCTGCTAGGCAACACATTGTTTTGTGGCGCTCTTACATCAAACTCTATAATAATTAAATTTAAAGAATATCTTGTGAAAATAAAGAAATATGTTGTTCTGAAACCACATTGTTTTCTTGTGTTGAACTTTATCATCGCATTCCAGTTAATCAAAGATGCACAATGGTCAACCAACCCAACCCAACTTATACAAAATTGGATATCATATATTTTGATCCCATACCTAGTTCAGTGCCTTAATCAGTGTTAATTAAGTGGAGGTCTTATAATATTACAAAAACATGCATTTGTAATACTCTATTGAATTTATTATATTATACTCAATTATGAAATGATTATGAGCTCTTTTATTTATTAGTTGATTAGAATCTTTAAATGCTTTCAGTGCTGGAATTAAGGTATTCTGTTAGTTGGTCGGGCCAGGAAACACACAACTGAAACAAACGTAAAGGAAATAAAGAAAATTCACCTACCTATTTCGGTCGAAATTTCCTTGACTTAATCTTTTTAGCCAATCATTTGAAATGAAACAGGGGTCACGGATTGAAACACTGTACGATTTTTTTTTCAAAATTTCGTTTATTTTCCAATTTTGAATAACATTTACATCATCACACATAAGTAAACCTAACTCTAACAACGAATTCTCTTAAATTTGCAATAAGGAAATTCTCGCTTTTTGGTGCAAGGAAAATTTTGTTATATTCAGTTTTTTCGGGTTACGATCTGAGTCTGTGAATATATCAAAACTTTCGCCGAGATAAATAGGTTTATAATAAGTAGTCTGATTTAAATTAAAACTTAAAACAATAAACAACTACTCTAAGTAACACTTTTGTGCAATGGCACTAAAATACAAAGTCACCAGCGGACAGAATATCTAATTCCATCACTGAGCATGATTGTTCAGCTTTATTTTTTTGTTCGAGCAACATATGTTCCCAGTCACGTGCTTAGTCACGTCACCGAACACAATCTTGTCCCTTTGAAACGTATCTATAGTACACAAAAGTAAATAACTACGCATCGCAATGCCTTATATACACACAACTACCATTTTGCTAATTTGTTAATAATATAACCGATTCACTAATTACTGTGTTTTACAATACAAAAGAAATCTCGAGCAAAATTAGTAGGAAAAACTCCAGACGAATAGCTACTTTTTACATCATATAATTATTAAAACTGATGTTACTAACCTCAGCTATAGCGTTTTGATCATCTGCTTGTCAAATATTTTGGTTCATATAATATATAGAGAGTCAAATTCTATCAAGAATAGGTAGAACTGTGACTATAATTAATAGTTACAATAATTTAATAAATAATAGGCTAATAAATACCGCGAAACATTTGACAACCATATGATGTTCGCAAGAAAGCGTATAAAACTAACTGTCAAAAATTGCAGGTTAGGTTTTGAGGAAGTTGGGTTAGGTTGGATTGCATTGGGTTGGCATCTCGATCAGACCAAATAATAAATACTTCTGGAACTACTACACGATTTTACTACTAATTTTGCCGCTCTATGTCCATGTCGATATGTTGAGAACGCATATACAATGTAACTTCGGTTGTCCATCGTACACAAACAGAACAAAAAGGGCTAGCTATACCGATATATCAAAAGAGACATATATAATTTATACACTTTCCATCATCATACATCCTACATATTTACAGAATTCGCATGGTATCACCACTCTAGCGTCTTTCTCATTCTCAGTTAGAACACGCGAAACAAATACAAGAAGGCGACAAATTTAACATTTTTGTGTGGCCGCCAAGTACATATAGTATTGCGCCAGCGACAGCAGATACACCATGTTGCTATTTGTACCTTTTTCGTAGTTGATCTGCCTCTCCTGCTGGCGTGCGTTGTCCGCGGCCACTTTCAACAAACCCTGGATATTTCTGAGGAGGGTTTCCGTCGACGAAACGCTGGGATCTTGACTCGGACCATTTGCGGTCGCCACAGCACTAGCTAATGTCGAATAGTTTATAGCTGCTTGCTGGGAGTCACTTCCGGGAGCTGCTGGCAGAGGTAGATCACCATCGTCCAGATCTGAAACAATTAAAAGAACACATTTAATTTAAGTATTAAGGTTTTAGTTAGAGAGAAGTTGTTTACTCCGTCAACAGAGGGCGATCCTTTGTCTATTCTTGAATTGTCAATGTCAAACGAAAATGTAAGTTAAGTTAAGTCGCAAGATAATTGACAACCGATGTCAGTTTAATCAATGTCAGTTTAAACCATAAACTGAGTTCAAATCTACAAAATCGGCAATAAAAACCCTAGTCCAAGAGATCTTAAAAATAAGTGAGAAATGTATTTATATTAAGAATCAATGGTGTTGATTCAACAATAATGATTTTCCCAAATTCAGACTTGTTCTGACTTTACCTGTTTTAGTTGCTAAGCGTAGGCGCGCGGTAAGGATTTTTTTATCGCCGCGGATAAAAATTTGCACCACGTATATGGGCGCAGTTTTTTACAAACCGTGGGTTTTATAACGGTGGATAAAAATTCGCTGTACGGAAAGAGACAAGTGGCGCCTGGGCTAAGACCAGGAAAAATAGAATAGTTAGGACAATTATTTTAGTTGAAAATGCGACTGCTCATTCAGATAAAAATTACAACTACCAGAGAAATTTTAAAAACTACAGCTGTATGGGTTCCTTACAAATAAATATAAAAAAGGCCAAGAGCAATAGAAGCTTTTCTAAATTTAGAAATGACGTAAATGGACCAGGAAAAATGGAATAGTTAAGGCAATTATTTCAGTTGAAAAGGCGATTGCACAGTAAAATAATTTGACTGTGTAATTAAAATGACAAACTACCAGAGAAATTTTAAAAATTAAAGCTGTATGTGTCCGTTACAAATAAATATACAGTATATCTCCACGGATTGGGACAGACAGAGGAAACAAATTTATATTGTGATTTTTCAAAAATGCCATGCTCCTAGTGGTGGGTTATTACTCAGTAACGTGTTACACTCGTCACGCCCGTTTAACGACTATACATAAGCAATGGGGGCTTTTATTATTATTTTGATGCAACAGTATAACAAAAATCTTTTAGAATTGTTGTAGCAAGATGTTCAAACTGATAAGTTTTAGATTTTTAAATCCGCGACGGTCGTTCCAGCCCAGCAGTCTCTTGGTTTTGGTAACCTAAAATTAAATATTGGCGGAATGACCCTAGTGTGAAGTTTCTATTCTAATAAAGTTAATAAACAATTCTAGTTTTTATGTGAAATTTAGGCTAGCTACTATTATATTGATTGCATCATGTGCCGTAGCTAGAATAAGCATATAAATAAGCCAATAATAATCTTGTCAAAGACATTAATAACAATGTCACAAAAACATTTTCCTAATTATATGTAGATATTGTGACATCACAAGATGCCAACTTAGTATCTTTAATTTTAGAAAAATATGAATATCTATGAAAATGTTCTAAATAACTTTCTTGCCAAAATTATGATGGTAGTTTTTCTAGCACAGCCTTGCTTTTTTAAACAACAAAACTCCGAAGTTAAAACTAAGCCATGGAATAAAAACTCATAAAAATTTACTGAAGTTTTTAAGGGGGTTTTACGTTATTTTGTGACATCTCATGATGATTAAAAAAAACTATTTTTATGTTATACCCTTGTATTAGTTCAATTCTACCTGCAAATTATAAAATTTCAGATCATATTTTAGAGCCGATTGATACTAAGGTTGTGGGTTATTCCTCAGTAACGTGTCACACCCGTCACGCCCGTTTAACGACTAGGGGCTTTTCTCATTTGATCAATTCATCAATTTTTATCAATTTTTATCAATTTTAATCGTGCCACATAACAGGTGGATTTACAACTGAATTTCTCCGAAAGGCGCCTGAATTTTATTCGCACACACAAGAAAAATATCACGCCAGCGGGCCTGCCTGGAACTATTAAAACTCCTAACACAAGACTGTCTTGGTTCTAAAAATATCGCATAAATAAACTGCGTCATGGCCACAAGAAGAAGAGAAAATGAAATGACAAATGGACATTGCAGATATTACAGTGTTATTACGTATTATAAACCATTTAAGAAATAAATTAAAACTCAGTGAGAGTTATAAAGTAATATCGGATATTGTTCTCGATAAAACGTTATCGATTAATAATGACAGGTCCTGAGAGTGAGGTTATGTTCGTGCGGCAGTGATATAAGTTTTCAATAATGAGAAATAAATCATGCTTGATTGGGTTGGGCTTGCGTGCCTTTGCAGTGCTGTAGTGTGGTGGTATGGCGCTGTGCCGCGGTAACAGGCCGGTAAAATATCAGGGGGCTAATTTGTTTGTTTTAAAATGACCGTTTTGAAAAAGAAAATAAACACTCGGCGGTCCAACAATATGGATAAAATACACGCATGCATACTAAATAAAACCAAGAATAAAACGAATTCCAAACGTCAAAAATAGTTGTACTACTTGTCAATAGATGTCTCTAGTCTACTAAAACGAATTTATGGTTTCTTGTTGAACAATTAATAACGCTTTCGGCACGATCGATGACAGTACGAATACGGTTTCGTTCTTAATTATAATTCCAGAAATTCCTGGGCCAATCAACGTCACCGTCGAACACAATGAATCCGGTACGATTCCCACAAAACATAATTAGTGATGGAGGGAAAATTACCACCACGCAGAACACTCAGCTCTTCAGACAAAGGTATCGGGTCATTAGTGGCAGACTAACTTTAGACTCCTCCAGTACGTTTACACGATCACATTATTATACTAGATTGAGGCTCGCGCGGACCAGCCGGCCAACATATTAATGACCGCGTGAAAAGATACCTGACCCCTAGGCAATTATTCTAAACGTTGACAAACCCGATTTTTCCACGTTAACACTCCGTCCGAGATGGATAACCGACATATTAATTTCAGTTGATTGGATGACTAGAAGTCTTTTTGTGAAAATCGTATGAAGAGTTCTTTACTTTGATTGTTTCTTGGTTTCAGGTCGGTTGGTGACGTATCCAAATTTCAATATGGCGGTGCAGAATCAACCTCTGACGACCTCTGGCAAAATTATTCTTTGGACACCTATTCTCAAAGCGGAAGTTGGCAACCTTCACACATCTTCAAAAGACACTCATCCATTTTGACACCAACGCAACAAGAACCCCCCGTCAGAAGCAGAAGTTTTCTCCCAGGCACTTCATATAAAAGTTGGGCTAACGATACAAACTATTGTACAATATTTCTTTTGTTTATAAAGCTGGACGAATGAAATTTGGGAAAGTGTTAATAGACAAAAATGCCTTTCTTTGGGATACAATTGAAGTTAATATGACTTCCGAGTTTTCCGGAAATGACGTCATATACTCTTTGTGTGATATTTTCAATCAGGATTACATTCTGCACACAAAAACATATCGATCGTCAATTTTTGTCACCAATTTTTGGCAACGCAAAAATAAATTTTTTGTGTATTAATCTAGGTGGCTATGAATTGGTGAAAATAGTAGAAAATTGTTAAATAAACACTAACCAAATCGATTTTGGCCAACATTGCATTACAGGCGCCCTCTAGCGTGAATTAATTGGTTTTTGGCCTGTGAGTCATTTTTTCACGGGTACCCAATGGCCACACCTTAACTATTCGAGAGAAAACATCTTTCCGATTACGATGATACCAAATACTTCATATTTTGTTGAAATTCTTAGCGTACAAATGTTCTTAGATGCAAGGAAATAGAAAAAAATATTGACCTAATGATCAAAGTCAGCGTACAAGTCAAAGTCAGTCAATGGACTACTCGAAGGAAATACTCTTAAACGTCATTTTCACGCTACGATTATCAGCAAATATCAGAGAATAATAGTCAGAGTGTGGCCATTGGGTACCCGTAAAAAAAATGACTCGCTGGCAAAAAAACCAATTAAATCACGCCAGAGGGCGCCAGTAATGCAATGTCGGCTAAAATCGATTTAGTTAGTGTTTATTTGACAATTTTCGATTATTTTCACGAATTCATTGGCACCTAGATTAATACACAAAAAAATTATTTTTGCGTTGCCTTGGTGATAAAAATTGACGATCGATATGTTTTTGTGTGCAGAATGTCATCCTGATTGAAAATATCCAACAAAGAATATAGGGCGCCATTTAAAATTTCAATTATGACGTACGTCATTTCCGAAAACACCAGAAGTCATATTAACCTCAAGAGTGTCCCAAAGAATGGCATTTTTTGTCTATTAACACTTTCCCAAATTTCATTCGTCCAGCTTTATAAACTAAAAAAATAAACGGTAGTACCTACGCCGTGGATCACCCGGTATAGTCACAATAATTTAACTCAAAGAGATATCTTGAAATTTCAGGTTTAAATTGCAGATTTGTAAAAGTAGCGTTAGGAAGCAAACCCCTTTTAGTATTAATAAGACACTAAGATCAACAATAGTTATTTAACCAACAAGTATATTAAAAAGAGCGATTAATGATCGAGACTGTTTAACGCTCGAGCGTTAATTGTCGAGATCATTAATCGCCGTTTAATATTCGAGTTAGTTACAAAATTTTTTCGTCGATCGTATTCTTCTAACGTCATCTACAAAGATTTTTCTTCGCCAATGTCTTTTTAGGTTATATGACAATTTATGTAATTTGACACTGACAGTTCTAGAGGGCGGTATGTTTTGATTGGAAGGTTTCATTTCGCATATGTTTGATTTGCCAATCAAACGACGTCTTTACGTCGTGTGATTGGCTATAACAAATCATGCATTAATAGAAATCGTGCATTAATAGAGTTGTTTAATAAACGATTTCCTATTCCCTAAACTGACTCATAAATAAAAGATCGACGGAAAAGTATTTTTACAAACCAATTTTTCTCAAATTGGTTTTTGATGTTAGTAAAGTTCTGATGAGTACTTTATACTTTATATATAAAGTGGTATTTTTTTATGTAGAATCTGTATTTTCTGTTGTTGGTGGTGCAATAAATCATTTATTATTATTATCATTATTATTTTTATTACACAGTAAAACTGCGCATTTAGATCGCTGAGCGGATTTTTTGTTTATTAGACTTATTAGGGGATAGAGTTCTCTTAATCTCTTAATTAATTAATAATTCTCTTAATCAACATTGTGTGAGTTTGGTGTTAATATGAAAGTTCCAGGTTGGGCGCAGATTAATATGTACACCAAGATATTTGATCGCTTGATCGAAACGGTTACATGGAATTTCTACGTTGTTGAGTCGTATAGTAGCTGGTTTTCTTATTTTCCTAATTGTGAACATTTTTGTTTCACATTTGTTGGCATTCAGATGTACATACCATTTGGTAAGCCACTGCGTTATTCTATCGACTATGGCTTGAAGTTGTTCGATTGATTCTTTAAGAACTTCGTGCTGCTTGGTGTTGATCATATCATCATCAAATATACGATTTGATTCTCAGTCTTTTACCGGGATATCGTGCATGAATGTGTATAGAGAATGGGCGATAGGATACATCCGTGTCACACATCTGCTTTGATTTCTCTCAATAATTTCTCTCGAAAATTTTACTGAAGAAGAAGTTGCATTCGTGACTACATGACTACATGGCAGAGGGTGCAAAAATGAGAAAGCGACGGTGGAACACTGGAATCTTTGGTCCTTTTGACGGTATATCAGCCATGCTGGGTCAAAGCGGACCTTGCCTAAGGGTTGGGGACATTGTAAGAAGCCAACGAAGTCCAGGAGGTTAGCAGACGGACCATACTCGTACTGAAACCTAGGTACTGTGGGACATCCTCCAAGAATTCCGAAATATGTAGACAGTTTTAGATATGCCTAGACTATACTATGTTAAATTTAGAGCAAAAAAAAGCAAAATAAACCCAACAAGAGGCATAATTTCAACCTCTGCTGGTCTGGTTGTGGCTTGTTGGTCTTCATCTTACGATTTATTACACATAACCTATGTTACTTTTGGGCATATGGCTCACATATGTAACAGAGTCATTATACTTGACTTTTAATAAAACAGTTTCCAGAAACAACAATAGATGATCATCAATCACCAACTGGCGTATGCTCCTAAAAAAAAGATGCCTAAAACTGAGGTGGCAATTGCATTGTAGTACAGGAGCCATCTGTAGGCTTTGGAGCAAAACTCCAGAAACAAAAAAAAAAAACTGGAAAGAACTCTTCGTGCAGAAGATATAAGCAGAAAAGAACCTAATCGCCACATATTATTTGGATTGAAAACAGAAAGCTATAATTCGTTCTTGTCCAGTTAGTTCAAAATTTTCCCGTGTATAATCGCCAAATTCCCAGCAAAGCCGCCATCATAGGTAATACGAAATTGAGTCGTCTTCTTCTCCACCAACGAAAAAGGAACGCAACCGGAGCGCAACCGACAATTATAACCGTTTAATAACTGCGTCTCTTATTACCTCGTCGCTGATATTCGTATTTAATTAAATCCGGTGGTTGCGTCTAAGGCCGCTAGAGGCGCGCCGGTGCGAGCTTCTCTCGTATAATGAACACGTTTGCCTTCGTGCCGTGCATTTTTTCACTAGACGGCAGCACCGGCGCGTACACTCACACACATACACACACTAGATATTTATACACATTTAAGGTGAGATTCGCTGATATGGTCGGGGTTTACGGTCGATCTTTGACGTTACGGTAACAATTAGCGATTCCCTGCGTCTGGCCACAGTCTGGTCCGGCATGAGTCGCTCCGGGCTACTTTCAGAATAGTTTCAGTGCTGATCACTTCTTCGGAACCGGTCTCCGGCTATTGGATATATTATACTTTGTAGCCTTCATTTCATAAATAACTTATGGCTAAGAATGTTAAATTGATTATCGAATAATGCCAATATTTTGCTTGCGCATCTAAAGTAGAGAAGCTTAGGGGAGAAAAGTTTCAGTAGAAGTGGTGTAAGACCACAAGAACCAATAGATGACGGAAGAAACATAATGCAAAGTAAATTTGAGAAACAAATAGAAATATATTAAATGAAGAGTCACTATGGAGCAAACAAGAGTCACCGTGGAGCAAAAAGTTAATTAGGCATTCTTCTTTCATTATTTTCACTTCAACATCTCTAAATTCCATCTCGTGCCTTCTTAATGTATTATGGCATAAGTTACCTACTAAATATGAAATCTAAAATTTTATATTGATAAATACCTTGATCCTTGTCGTCCTCGTCCTCGGGTTCGGATAGGTTGTCATCTTCGTCGTCGTCAGCAGCTGACCTGGGTGACCTTGGCGAAGGAGGGGCGTCTGGACCATCAGCTTCACTGCCCGAGTGGTCATCACCCAAAGATCCAGCGCTGCCACCACCACTTTTGGATAAGTTTAGCACAGGACTGTGATCGTCAGTGGGTGATCCTGCAACAAAACAGAAAATGCTTATTTATTTTGATCAAAACCATTACTCCTAAATAGGTAATAGGTAATAAATGAAATAAAGAATACGAAAACAATAAAAGGTAACCTGGTTTTGACCTGATAACAGGTGAGATCTTTAAAAAAATACCTAAAAAAGCCATAACCTCTGCAGTGTTGCAGAGGTTAGCCATAATAACTAACCTCTGCAACACTGCATTTAGGCCTAAATATGGGCCAACTGTTTGGAAAACTGCGGACGTAGTGATGATTCCCAAGCCAGGAAAACCACCAAACAAAGCATGTTCCTACAAGCCAATTTCTTTACTGCCCACATTGTCAAAACTATTTGAAAAACTTCTAAATGAACTGAACCCAATCTTAGATGAAAGAAACATTATACCCGCTCATCAGTTTGGATTCAGGAACCTTCCACAATCGATCAGGTCCACAGAATAACAACGATAATAGAAAAAGCTCTAGAAATAAAAAAGGTATGCTCCTCTATATTCCTAGATGTGGCAAAAGCCTTCGACAAAGTTTGGCACGAGGGCCTAGTCAATAAACTGCTATTACCCTTTCAGTATAGCTAACTATTCAAATCAGATCTTTCTGACAGATACAACCGTATAAAGTAAGATAATCGCTACACAACCCTTAAAAGCATTAAAGCTGGAGTACCACAAGGTAGTGTACTTGGCCCAATGTTGTACCTTCTTTACACACATGATCTTCCACAACCAGATGGTGTTATTGTTGCCACGTTTGCTGACGACACTGCTATCATGGCAGTAGATACAAATGTTGAAGGAGGAATACTAAAACTGCAGAATGCTATCAACAGTATTAGTAACTTGAAGCAACGATGGTTAATCGCATTGAATGAAAACAAATCCGTTCACATAAATTTTACTAACAAGCGAATACAATACGTCCCAGTGCAAATAAATAACACCACCGTAGCACCAAAGCACATGGACCTATAATATCCAACTGTGGGGATGTACTAAGGCAAGCAAAAGCAGCATCATTCAACGCTTCCAAAATAAGGTGCGAAGAAACATCGTGGGTGCACCTTGTTATATAAGAAATTGAATAGAAATCTTCACAGTCATCTTGAGATGGAATTAGTAACCAGCGAAATTGAAACTTCCTGACAATAGTGACCATGTGCGAAGACTTGAGAACTAAACCTTTTGAGTTGGTGAAGTGATAGATGACCAAAGCAGAGGAACGTGAAGTGTGTGAAGTTTAAAGCATCAGCATCCAAACTAAATTTAAGTTAAACCAATGGGGAACACTTAAAATCGCACACTTTTATACTTAGCAATTTGTATTAGAATAATATAGCTAGATAGTAATCAGACTAGGTGTTATACACAAATACCCATGAGTTTAATTAATAAAGAAAAAGTTCCTAAAAATGAAGGTAAATGCGCGTATTACTCATTCAAGCTTTCACCACCCTTCGCAATTAAACGCTAGGATTTTTACGCGTTTGTTTTATTCGTCCTGCAAACGAGGGACGAGGAAAGGAGGGAAGGGAGCGAAAATCCACCTGGATCCTGGCGCAATTTGCCGCGGCGGTAAGGACGATTTAAATGGCAATAAACAATAATCCAATAAAGCTCCTAGGACCGGGGAAAAATTAAATGAGGTACACGGGAGAGGAGCAGTACCCACACAGAGAGGGCGCTGGTAGTACGCGTCCGGTTCAGGAAATAAAAACTTAACTATGCCGGAGCGGCGCGTGATTTTAATTAATGACCATAAAAATACGAACGCCGGGGTTAAGTCCTGTCCGGCCCGTTCGGGTAATAAATCGCCAACCCCTCCCCGGCCCAGTCAAGGCTAGAAGGATCGGGCACAATTAAATGCCCACATATGCAGAAATTGAATACAGTCTGTCGGTTGTGTGTGTCCATTTGTGCGCTTATAAAGTCCGGTACGGACGGAAGCCACTGACTTCTCTCTCTCTATGGTCGGTGTTGCGTTGCGCGAACGAAATAAATCAACCCCGCACCCTCTCAATTAGACCGGATAAATCGTAGGATTCGAATCAGTCAAAGTCGCGATTTCAAATCGTTAATTATTTGCGGAGTCAGATTGGCCTGAAGGCTGGACAAGACTTTGCTGGAAATTGATGACCCTCTAGTGAGAAGTGTGAGAAAAATTTCGTGTTTTAGTAACTAAATGTTCTTACTGGATCATCAATAATTAAAGTCGAGATCGTCTTCAGATGTTAAGTTTTATTGTGACTACAGAGCAGTGTCCATACTAGCCTAGCCACCTTGCGAAAACTCTCCACGAGGACATTTAGAATTTTCCGGATGTTTGATGACAAGAAAAATTTAGTTTTCCAATTAAAATGGTAACAATTACAGTATTCTTTTCACTATTTTAATAGTTTGACTGTGGTTGCTACCAGCTGTCAAACTTAATTATTCATTTTAATAAATTTGCAAACCACTGTTTTAGAACGCAGAACGCATTTTGGCTTTTTTTTTTTAAAACATAAGAGAAAAGCGCAAATAGAAATTTCTTAACTTAATTAAGTATGACAGCAACTTTTAAATATTATCTTAAATTTATATTAAAATTTTTTTTCAAATTTTAGAACTAAAAGCCGCTTGAAAAAAAATTAATGTTTCGAGAGAGGGTTGTCGACCTTCTAGAATCTAAGATCTGATTCGAACAATTGCGTGCTAGCTGTTATAAATTTGCCTCGAGCAAAAACATATCATCGAATGCAATTCTGTTAAAAAATAATACAAATAAACGTACAAAAGCTACAGCCAAACATCTAGAAAACGCAAGTTGACATTTATGCCTCGTTCATATTTAGGAACGAATAAAATTATTACACTATCAGATTTCTCATTATTTTACATTTGGGTCACAAGTTACTAGTTCCTAGGGGCTTTGACTAAAAATGTTAGAAAGAAACGTAAGTTTCTTCAAGGAACTTAACATAAATTTCATTTTTTCTTTCATTTTTCTTCGAAAGTCCGTTTCGGAGTTAATTTCACTACATAGCAAGCAGTTGAAAATAGTTGATATCCGAAATGTCCGACGGCGGTGTGAACTGAAAGTTCACCATGCAGGGTATTGAAATAACTGACAAACTTAGAGAAAGTATTTTTTTGTGTTGAATAATTTTCAAAATAGTATGATTTCTTCCGCTTATTTAGTTTTCTTATTTTATTTACTACGAATATAACTGATAACTATTGATTTCCATTTACATTGCAGGTTTCCTTGACATTGAAAATTAAGAATACTAGAAGAAATCCGCACTTGTAAGTTAAAATGCAATATTTCCTTTTTTATTTCTTATATCGTAAATTGCGCACTGTTAACTATTACATAAATATCACGGAAACTGGAAATCAAAATTTACAGGCGTTTTTGTCAAAGAATTCAATACATATGTGAGAGAAGTCACCAACAACTTGCCACAGAGTTGGTACAATGATATATGTTAAGCAATGGAAGATATAATTTGCAACTAATAGTTACTAATTTGAGACATATTTACCGCCGTATTATTTACCACGTATATAACTGATATGCATTCATTTAGATTTGTATTACAGGTTTCCTTCACATTAGAACTTGAAAAGCAGAAGTGAACCATTATTACCTTTTGCGGTGGACAGACTAGACCAGCGTTCTTCAACCTTTTTACGCCTGCGGCCCGGCAAAAGTGGGGGAAATATTTCGCGGACCGGGTGACAATTAAGGGGTAATACCACACCTGGAGTTAGAAAAATGATACCTAAGTTGTGCCTAGTAGTAGTGTAAAAATCAATTTAATTCAAAAATCAAATATTCTGCTAGACTATTCTGTTTGACATAACATAGTCTTTTGCTTTATAATCATTTACATTTCAAAAACGGTCGGATATCTCAACCAATTCACACCTGATTGATTTAAAATTACTACATAGACCGATTTTATGTACCTACCTATTCTCTGATACAAAACCCAGTCCAGTACGTAGGATGTTAGCAAATAGTATTTTTTTTTGCATTTTGGCATGTTATTGAACACTCTTTATTCGACAATTTTATAACCAAATAGCTGTAATCAAAAAGAAGTTTAGAAAAGTTCATAAAAAGAACTTGCTGGACTGGTATTTGTAGGTATCGGAGAAGACTGTCCCAATATCAAGTCAATCGGTTATGAATTGGCTGAGATACCCGACTCAACGTATTTGATGATTTTAAAACGAGTTTTGAGGAGAAAAGCCCGTACGCTGCCATTTTTGTTAATGTTTTTTAAGTACCTACGTAATTTTAAAAGCTTGTGTAAATTATGTAACTACTGAATAAAATTGATTTTGACACTGTACATGCTTAAACTTTTTTCGACCTAAAAAAGTGGACACTTATACACCCGCTATAACTTGTATTTCAATGTCGGTGTCAAGTTCAATGTCATTAATTCTTCTCTGAGTTATGGTATCCGATAGTGGTACAGCCTCTAATGTTGTAGCAAATTTTGTTGAGGACCCAAAATTTCTTGAGCGACATCTAAGACGCAAAGCTTTACTAACTCCTAACCAATAATGAATGGTTTCTTTTTTTTTAGTTAGGTATACGAAGAGCTACGAAATAAGACTCTTGAAGCAGTGACTTGTTACTATAGTAGTCATCATAATTTTCATTTGACTTTTCTGAATTTTCATCTGATCGTGTAATCTTTCAAAAAATTCCAGTGGCTTATCAGTTAAATTTTTATGCTTTGAATGCAAATGACAAGCTAGTTTTAAAGGCATCATAGCTTCATTTGAAAGAATTTCTGAACATACTACACACAAAGGCAGTGGCCATAGTTCGCTGCCAAGGGTACAATTAACCGAACTTTAGATACTCCTTATCATATTGCCTTATAAAGTTACCTTTTCTCTTTTTTGTTTGTATTGTATATTCAGAAGTATCGACCCATTTCCTTTTCTGTGGTCCTTCTACACTTGAAGCACTGGTACTTGGCATAATTTCGATACCATTAGTACTTTTCTCCTGAATATTGTCCTTGCTTCTACCAAGAAAGAAGGTTTTGCTATTTGACTTTTTTTAGGTACCTACTTCCATTTTGTACGGCTTAAAGTTTTACGAAAGAAAATGTATTTCCAAAATACCACACAACACACTATAACCCACAATATTCAAAAACAATACGTTCGAGCGCGATAAAATAAAAGACAAACGATCTGACACAATACTTGGGTGGAGCATACACGAATCGTTATAAATTATGTTGTATGTATAGGTGAGCACTGTTGCCACCACCAAACTGGTGATCGTACAATTACAATACTGTAGTTCAGAATAATAGAAGATGATATGTATTTGGAATATACTTTTTGTGCATATTTTACACGCATTTCTATTGATTGGTATTAGTGCCATCTAGTGAAAGGTATAGCAAGTGTTATGAAGTATAGAAAAATAGTTGAGCCGCCTTGATAAGGGCGAAATTTTTCGCGGACCGGTAAAATATTTCTGCGGACCGGCACCGGTCCGCGGACCGGCGGTTGGGAAACGCTGGACTAGACGATTATTTCTGATTACTACATTATTATTTATTGTTACATATTTATATGATTATATTATGTAAGAGATGTTATGATGCTATACAAAATAAAGGATTGATATCTAAGTTATATGTGTTAATCAAATGTATTATGTAAATTAATAAATTTTCTTTATTATAGTCACAGTCAGTAAAACCTAAAACAATTTTCTACATTTTTGGAAGATCAATAACAACATTTATAAAAAGAAACAAAAAAGGGGTTTAAACTTACCATTTCTGGGGCTGAGATCGCGTACCTTCTGGTCGAGGGGTAGCGGCCTGTCCGGGTCGCCCCGTTCCTCCCTTAACCTACGGACAAGAGAAAAATGCGAGACATAAATAAAAATGCAAATCGACGCACACACCGAAAACGCACAAATTCGAAAATTATGCGCAATGAATCAGCCAATTATCCGCAGCGCAGAGCGGGCCTGCAATTTCAGGCTTCATTATAAATGCATTACATTGGGCCGACTTCGGCCTCCCGACCCGTCCGGCCCGAACATGCGATATGGCGATTTGATCTCTCTCGCCGATACACACTCAAACATTTACAACACACACACAACCATCCCCAAAACAAAACAAAAATCCACGAAAAAAAAATCCACAGCTGAAAACGATCTAGGATTTTATTTAATGTCTTCCTACGAAACAAAGCCACAAAACATCTGTTTTAATTACATTTAAACATTGGCAATAAGGGGGACGGAGATGGGACCTCTAGTTAATGACCTTGCCGGCAGGGGGCCTCCGAATCCGGCTCATATTAAAACACGAAAGGCCAAACGGTTTTTTTGCGCAGGAACGCCGAATTTGATAGTTTCAACGCTAGATGCGTTGCGTAACGATTACACGTTCAGGTGGTGAAAAAAAAAGAAGAAAGGAACAATAGATTTTTGTTATTAATTGCGGTAATCGTTGCGGTTTTTAGGTCAATGACTGCGTGTAGTTTTGCATAAGAATAGTCGAACAGGAACTATGGGTTTGTGTATAAGTTCTCTTGTGTTATTATGAAAAATATGTGGTAAGCTCCACGACTACCATAGTAGAAAATATAAATTTTACAGGTTAATAATATGGTTACATACAGGCGGGATGTAAATTTTAAATCCTGTACCAAACTATCTAACAAATTTGGTTATGGAAAAATATTATACAAGTTGGTTAGTGAATATTCCCAATAAATCTCGAAAAGATTATGTCAGCACAGCATGGAATGTCTCCCTAAATACACCTAAATTCTGACAACGTTAATACCGGGCAGATTAACTGAAGGCATCAAGAAGTTAGTCAAGATGTTAATGAAACAATAAGACAAAGCGACCCTAACTAAGAACGGGGCCGGATAACGCTGGCTCCCCGTGACATTTAATTCGGTATAACGGTGGAAATTAGCCTAGAAATGGCCCCGTCAACCCCCGTTCTTCTCGCACGGTGTCCATAATTGAATTCACTACTCCTAAATACAATCTAGTAGAACAGAACATCCGACGCGGATCGTTAAACATCTTGTTTAAATTCTTTCTGCTTTTTCTATACCGATCGTCGGTTTTCATTTTTGTTTATTGTATTATGGTAAGCGATGAATGTAATTTGGTTTAGGCGCTGGCAAAAAATACGGCAATTACGACTTTCTGTTGCGGTTTCATTCGTGGTCAAACGGTTTTTATCCGATGTGTAATTTGTTTTGATTGAGTTTCTTAATAGGAAGAAGACAGGTACGATGATGTAGAACTTGTTCTATACCCAGTAAAATTACTGCGTCCACTGAGAAATGAAATAATATTCACTGTGGGCCAAAAAAAGTACAACATTTTAATTGCTTGTATTTCCAATAGTATTTACTCAGTTCAAATAATACTTTGAGAAGCAAATTGCCTATAATATAACGATTGAAAACATACTATAATCGCGATAACAAAACGTTTCCATCTAAAGTTATGTCACTTTTTATGGCCGTGCAGTTTTTGAGAATGTCCGGTCAATTTAATGTGAAATGAAAGGTGTGAAAAGGTGAATCAGTAGATAATGACATTTGTTTGGTTTTGATCGACAAGAACAGTACAGATTTTATAGCGCCGTGTACAGGGTGATGTTTTTCATATACAGAGTGAAATTTTCTACTCAAACAGACAGGACGTTTTGCAACAAAAATATTGCACAGGCACGAGGTATGTAATTGCGTACTTCATTTTTAATTATGATGTATCACACTTGTTGTTTTTGGAGGCATTTACAATTTTAGACGAATGTTACTATTATTTGCTTGTTTTTACATAGATTGGATCGGATATGGAATCAACGTCGTTTGAGTATGTGTTATACTCAATAATATAATTAATTGAAACCCAATGTTTTCATCTTTCATACGCAACTTTTATATTTATTTAAATATTCATTTGAAGAGCTTTTCCAACGTCACTCTGAACCACCTAAATACATTCAGTCTTGTGTTTTTCGATATTTTTTATTTGAGAATGGTAGGCAACTTTTACGTGAAAGACAACAAATAGACCTGACCGTCAGATAAGTGAAAGTAAACTGACATAATTTTGGTGCAATAAAAGAAGATGTTGATTTATAACACTTTGCAAAAGCACAAGTAGAAAAATTTGTCCAAAATCTACAGCCAAACAAACAGACAAGGTTAGCCAAACTTACCGGAACACCTAAATAATTGTGCACCGTAAAAAAATCATACATTTTTTTGGTTTTAAACAAGTAACAAAAAAATTAATTGTTTTGTTAATTTCTCTTGGATTTTTTTTACTCGTTTTATTTATTTATTTTATAGAAAATATGTCCTACATAAAATTCTTACAATTAATCTTAACATTAAAAATGTAAAATATACAGGGTGTTCTGTTAGGAAAAAGAAAAAGGTTTGCAAATTTCCATAATAAAACAAACACCCTGTATATTAAAAATATATTTGAACAGTTGTTTAAACCCAAAAAACTTTTATTTGAATCATTTTTTGATTTTTTTGCTGTTGGAAAATTATTTAGCTGTTCCGGTTATTTAGACTAGTTAAAAGCTTATAAAAAAATAATGCATTTTATAAAAAAATGATAAAAAATTCTTAGAATTAATCTTATGCCCGGGCTACAGTAACGCCTAACGTGTAACGCCTTTATGCGTTAACTAACGCGTCATCTTTTTCCGCGTTTCTGATTGGCCAGTTACTGCGTTAAGTTGTGGTCACACTCGATTTTAACGCATTAATTTGAACATTACGCGTTAGGCAATAAACGTTAGGCATTAGTGTGACCCGGACGAATTAAAAAATGTAATAATATATAGGGTGTTGCATTTAAAAAAGGAAGTTGCCAAATTTCTATAATAAAATGAGCACCCTGTATATTAAAAATATTTTTAAACGATAGCTTGTTTAAAGCCAAAAAGCTTTTGTTTAAACAATTTTTTCACATTTCGTTTATTACGTGAGTCAGAGGCAAGAAAACTCCTTCAATAATGTTAAAATATGGTGCCCGTATGAAAACTAAAATATGGTCATGGTTTATCCATCATCTTTAAAGATATGTGTAATTAGATTTGTAGTGCGTGTGCCAGTTTTTCGTTACAAACTTCACACTCCACTGCTTTTTGGGTAAAAACAATGAAAGAAAGGTTTTTTCGTTTCAAAATGACACCCTGTATACTAAACAAATCTAGTATTCTTTTTTACCAAAACTAAACAAATGTCATTATCTATTCATTTTAATACCCTTCAATACACATAAAATAAGTAACATAACTTTGGAAAGAAACGTTATGATATATTTTCAATCTTCACAATCTAGGCAATACTTTTTTGGAAGAAATACCTAAATTTACTAAATATTATAGGAAATACGAGTAATAGAAAATTTTTACCGTGTTTTCTTGGCCCACAGTGAATATAATATATATATATATAATATAATAATAGTTGCAATTCTAAATTGTTGAGTATTGATCGTCGCAAGTGAAAGGTGTGTTTCCATTTTTGCAAATCACCCAAAAAACGTTACGTAAAACCATCGTACCTGTGCCGTTAGAAAGAGACAAAGAGAATAAAGTAAGAAGCGCTCCCGCTCCCTAATATAACATGTCTGGAGCAGAAATGAAAATAATTAAATAATAATGAAGCAAGAATAAGAGCCTCCGTAACGATTATATCAAAGAAGGGTTGAACTAGGAAAAGAACAACCGCCCAGTCGAATACTGCACGTACCCTTCGCGCTAACCCTTCGAGTAATCGTACTGGTCCGCCGTTGGAAGCTTTCAACAAGATTTTGATTAGTCATAGAGACAATTTAACCGAAGTAATAAAGATACAAATCTAAATGTAAAACAGTAGCCGAGGTACAGAGGTAGACGAACACGAACCCGATTGAATTTTTGATTGGAATAAATTGATACAAGAGCAACGGATTCATTATGACTAGGCGTTAAATTAGGAGGCGCAGTAATTTATTGAGACCTAAACAAATACGCGAGAAAAGAAACGAACCGCGGCAGCCTGATCGAACACCAAGATAGAAACCCGGATCAAAATGAAGACAAATATTCATCAAATATCTAATCCGTTTAAAATTTTATTTACTCAATTTTTAATCTAAAGAGAAACTTTTTTTATTTAAATTCTGTTTGTTTCACGAAAGAATCAGATGTATGGGGTTGTTCTGCGCGGTTCTGTTTGCCGGTGAGCTTAACAAAAGCACGATTTTAATTGCGAGAACCCCGAGTCCTGCCCGATCCTTCGACGTACACTCTAATCCTACAAGGGGATGCACATATCTCCACGCAAATTAAATCTTAAATGAAATTTGAAACTATTCCCTTCCTTCTCTAACAAGGCATCCGCACATATAGTCGACCAGACCACTTTTCTCGATCCCCGTTTTATTCTGCGGTTTAGGGTTTGTTCGAACCGCTGGTTCAGCCCTTTGATTATTGCGTTTTATATCGATCTGACAGCACAAAGTAAATACGACTTGCGATTTCTATAAGAAAGAATTTAAACTACCTATGATGCTGTTCTGTTGTTTTTGTTTTTTTTATTTGGTAATTTGATGCGGCTCATATTTTTTTCTTTGCACACATTTGTCTACCTATAAGATTTGTGCTTTTCGTTTGCAAAATGGTGAATTTTTCCAATTTTTTATCAATATGGACTAGTAAACCGGTAGACAAACTTGTAGATAGGATCGCCATGTGAGTAGATCGCTGCTTTTATAGATGGCATTTATATCGCTTCGTAGTTTCGTCAACATAAAGATAAGCAAAAATGCTTGCGAAAAAAATGAATGCGAAATATGCATGCTTCGCGTGAAGCCAGCCATATAATTCCAAAAACAATTGGTGTTTTTTTTGTTGTTGTGATCTCCTGATCCACTACTCATTTTTTATATCAAGATGACAACTTATAATTATGAAACAAATACAAAATTACAGAGAAATCAATTCGTATTTAAAATATCTGAAGGAACAATAGATCAAATACACCGATTCTGAAAATTCCAGTATTAGAGACAACCTATAAAAGCCAAAAATGTCTTGAAGAGACCTATAGAGTCCAGTAGCTAGTTGAAATTTAATTTTCTATCTAAAATAACAAGACAGTCATCAACAGTAATCATTAAGAGGCTATTTTATTTTTGTTATAAAATCCTTCATGACGATTCATGATCCATGAGGATATTGTCTTTTTGTAATAAGCATTTGGCTACAATTAACTCATTTTTTAAATAAAATGCAACAAAATATTAGTTACCTTTAATCCAACGATGTTCTACTGCCTAATTTAAATTAGTTTTTCCCACAAAACTAAAAACCAGTTACAACCGGTTTTTTTTACATTTGGAATCAACAACGTTTTTCGAAAATCAGTTTCTGTATACACCCTACTATACACCCACATCTCATGTGGGTCAGTTTCTGTATACACCCTACTATAAACCCACATCTCATGTGGGTTAGTTATCACAAACAAAAGCAAAACTTTCCAATTTTCTTAAAAAATTCATTGTTATTTTTTTAGATCATATTAAAATGGGGTTTGTCAATAAAGAAAAAAGCAATTTATTCGAGAATAGGTAAAATATGGTCAAATGTATTAATTTTATGCTAAATGTTAGTAGTATTTTTTTTATTTTTTATCATTTTATTTCAGTCTAATGTATTTTTAAAATTAAAAAATAAAAATGTTTGCTGAATATCTGGAATTATAATAATAATAATAATAAACATAATAATTGTTAATTTTTAACTTAACAGCTTTACAGACAATTAATTGCGTAATAATGTTCATGCAACTTGTTAAATTTTTATGAATAGATTGTGTTTTGCATTTTGAATTGCAATCAGATGATTGAATTCGATACACCACTAATACAAATTTCTTGCAATGCTTTGGAAAAACGAGTTTGTGGGTTTCTTGGCGAACATGATATTAAAATATTAGTCCGAAGACACCATTTCAATATTGGAAGCAAGCAATAAACTCCGAAAGTTCGTTTCTTATACCCCCACATTTACTGTGGTGGGTATATTGAGTTTAATCAATGTATAGAAGAAGATGGCGATATTCAGGCGGAATGCAAATTTTAAATAAATCAAAAATTACAGCCACAACCTGGATTTGAACCAGGGACCTTTGCGTTTCTAGCACAATGCTCTCCCATGTGAGCTACTGAGGCCTATGACATTTGTAGGGAAAATTGTCATACCTAGGTACGTGAGATGCATATATATATTTTTGATCAGCATTGAAAACTGAATTAATTTAGCTATATCCGTCTGTCTGTCCGTCTGTCTGTGTACACGATAACTGTCGTAATTTTGAAGTAATTTATTTGAAATTTGGTATACAAGCTTATATCTTAAAAAGTAAGGACAAGTTTTTGAATGGGCAAAATCGGTCCACAATGTTTTTGTTTTAATATTTTCGGTGGGGGGTAGTAGCTTTCTTACTAGTTTTGTATAAACTCTACTGTAAATTTACGATAATGGTTTTGCTCTTGCTAGTCATAGTCACATCCCCGATAGGCCCGTCATAATTCTGGCAAAAGCTCAGTTACTATAGACATTTTTGGTGGATTCATTCTATGGCCAACTGATGTGTTTTAGTCTATTGCTAACAAAGGCGTAGTACAACCATTAAAAAACAAGTGTTTAATTGAAGATATTGCACACCTAACCAAAAACGTGGTCATTAAAAGTCACTCCCTGTCAAACCAGACCAGAAACAAAAGATGAGAAAAAAGAGCAACAAGGCACTCAGATAGTGTCTTCAGAAGGTCATCAATAAACTAGAGAAAAGCAGAGGACCTAGCTTGGAACCTTGCGGAACAAGATTTTGCTAAGCTCTGTGTAAGGAGACATACTCATGTACTGAACTCATGCATCTACAACAATAGTCAAAACGATTCAGTTGTTCAGAAGTTAGATCCAAGCACCAACGTAACAATATGCAATCATTCAACTTATCAGAAAAAAAAATCAGAAGCTCAAATTACGACATAATAAATTAAATTCAAACGGATCCATGTATGCGTAAGCACTGCTCGTTGAAGGGCTAAGCGAGATAGATGGCGCTCGTATGCCAGAGAGCTGAAGAATCAAAAGTTAAAATATGCAGACGGCCGGGCCCCGGTCGAAAAGTCGTAACGAAAATCAAATTGATTCATCTGCGCAAGATGGATGATGACTCCCGTCCTCAATTTACATATTTCAACAAAAATCGGCCACTAGACTGACTCTAGGCTGCGGGCGCGCTGTGCCTCGTCAGCACATCTTCGAGGGCCCTCTTCGGTTTACTTTACTTTAAAGCCGGCCAGATGGCGCGATTCAACCTACCCTCACTCCTCACTCCTATCTATCACCGATTTGATGCATGGGCGAGGATCACGGCGCAATTATACCGCGGGGCGATTTGCATGCCTCTTGTTCTATATAAATAAAACATTTTTCGCGTCGGTGGATTTTCGAGTGGATGCGATAGTCATTTTTTTGTCGACAGAAGGCCCCCAGTTACGTAACCTAACCCCGGAGAGCCTTTCGTATTCGCTTTTGTCGCGCGAGCTCTTTACGATTATTACCCTAATTTTAAATTGGATTTTTTTCGGCGTTTCTAAAATACACGCTTTTATAAAAGTGTCCTTAGGAAAGGCTCAGTTGGTCGTGGAACAGCTGGTTGGTAGGGGTAAGCAATATTTTTTGGAGAAGTGTAGAGAGTGTTAAAAGAAGAAGCCTGGTCTACAAAAACTCAGGGGTGTTTCCAAAAATTCTTCAAAATTCGTACCAGACGCTTGGGTACTTCAGTTTTAGTATGCATAAACTCGTTCTTCGGATTTAGTTCATAATATGGAAGTGTCTTAATACATAACCTCAAACTGGTAGTGTCATATATCGTTATGAAGTGGTACATTCTGAGGATATCATTGATTAGGAAGTCAAACATAAATTAATCCACGTAAAAAAATGAGAAACAAGTTGAGCTCAGTCAGTTGAGCTACCGAGGCAGTGTAAATTTTGCAGTGTAGCATTAGGTTATCTTGATAGTAGTTGATAGTACTGATCGTATGCCTTTGTCACCGTCTTGAAGTAGGTATTTTATTTGAAACTTTTGCTGATCAAGGTTTTTGGATAGATTTTGAAAATGAGGTCAGATTCTCATAACTTAAACTGCGAATCCAACATGGCGACAAAAGAAATGTAAATGTTGGAGGAATTTTTTCCTGCGATATTTGAAGGTTGTTGATTCTAAATCTAGTGGCTGATCTTAAGAATGTCGGATCCAATATGGCTACCATAAATGTTAAAAATTATTCACTTAAAACTTTTTTCTTGCATATTTTGAAGCTCAATTCCAAATCTGTCAGACTTTTCAAATTTTATATAACGGGAAAAATGTAGAACGCCTGCATAATACTAAAGGACAAAATTACGATGACCATTATGATTTATCATCTTCCTAATGGAAAAAATGCTTTGTCCAATAAATATCTTCTAGTGGCATTTGGCAACATTTTTTTCCAGTCTTCTATGATCATAGTTATGTTGTTACACGACGTGAACTATATAAAATAATGATTAATTCTGGACAAAGAAACAACAAGGATACCAATTTTGTTTTTGTTGCATAATAAATTATAATTATTACATTTATTGACATATATAACAAATTATACATAAAACTTTGTATTTTAACTTCGTTTTCTATAGTGTCCCAGAAAATATGCAACAAATTGATTTTTGTTTATGTGGCCCATGAGTTTTGTATGATTAGTATGATTCACAACTGTAAATAGTTCAGTGTCTTACTGATTATTTCATGATACTCATTATTTGCTGGGCAAAATATTAACTTCCACCGAAACATTTTATAAACAAACGATTAGAAAGATAGGAAGAGAAAACAAAATCGTGAAGAAACATTTAATTATAAACAAACTTTCCAAATAACAATTTTCGGTAATTATGAAAATAAATCTCCATATTTTATGAATAATAATCCTTTGTACTGTAGCTACTGTAGTTGTTGTCAACTGTTAGTTATTATTGATCTGAGCTGTTTGTACTCTTCTCCTGTGTCACGGTCTGTGGACTTTATTACAGAAACCTTCTTTACAGACCTCCGCGGTGACAGTTCGTAGTAATTCGACACAATTGCATAAAAAGCAGATCAACTTGACAACGGCTGGATCAATAATTTTAAAGAGCTATGTCTTAAAATGACACCCATAAATTAGCTCCTATTCCGGGACTAATGCTATTGGTATAATCACCATGAAGCATATTAAATCAACCAGTATATTGTGTCAAAAATTAGCTTCTTTTCTCTGATTAAGTTCAACATTAAAGCAAGCGCGGTTGAATTTTATATTTATCCCAGAACAATGCCCTATGCTTACACATTCCAACAGTGCCTTACTTTTACACATCAGTGTATCAGTTTCGACTCCGATCTGCTTTTCATGCGCCCGTGTTTTACATGTAACTAGTACATGGATAAACGCTCCTCTTAATATGCGTTCACATACAACTCCACGTTCACGAAGTAGCAATCCGGACGTGGCGTTTTGCTCGAGTGGTCCAGATTGTTACTACGTGAACGTGGAGTTGTATGTGAACGCACATTAATAAAAATGGTTCATTTTTATCTATATTGCAAAGGTGTATATTATCACAAAAATGATGAAAACAATAAAATAGATAGGGCGAGGCTGATTCATGCGTGCAAGAAGGAAGAAAGATGGATCTGCTCGAACAGATAGAAATTGATAATCATAAAACAGCAAAATATAGACTTATTAAACGACTAAACAAATTTGTTCTCTGGTAGAAGGTTACTTTTTTTATTGACACGCCCCCTGGCGTAAGGACAGTAGCGTAAAGCGAAGGGTGGTAGTACGTGTTGACTCAACATTAAGAATGTATAACGGTACGGGTCAGCTAAGCAAATAACTGCAAATAACCACCTCTTCTATGTAAATAACAATTTCGGTTAACAAACACATTTATACGGCGGGCCGTATAGGACGGAGAGACCCTTATGAATATCGCTTATAATACTTCTGCACAGTCACCGTCGTCCGCTTTTAAAGGGGGTGTGTGGGGTTGGCAAGGGTAGAGGGCGCCGTGGCGCATACGAACTGTCAGGAACACAATCTATTTATGAATATTGTATTAAACGGGATAGTACTGCTCCTTTCTTAGTTACGACTCGACTGTACGTGTGCGTTAAACAGTTAATGACTAGAATCGTGACTGGGCTGTTATGCCGTAGTCTTTTAAATAAGGGTTTGCCCCGGCGTATTGTAATTATGCTGATTAATATATATTTTTTGTCGGTCTAGTTCTGCGGGAACCTAATTTTCGATTTAATATTTTCTACTTCCTCTCTGTAATAACTTGAAACGAATATGCTAATAAGGCGACGTTAATATGTTCTCTGTATAATAGAATGTCACTTTTTAATACCTGACTAACTTATGTCGAACTGTTCCACGAAAGAGATTACAGGCAAATTTCATAAATAGCGGTCGTTTGGCAAATACTATGCTGACGCTCAGCTGGTTATGGTCTATAATAAACGTCGTTTTTATCTTTCAAAACACGTTTCTGGACCACTGGATTGAATGCTAAAACCAATAACTGTTAAGACGGTTATCCGCGATATGACTTTCAAAAGATTATCATTTTCATGAAATTCCTACTTTATGTTTTGCGTGGTTATTGCAAACTAGGGAACGTAAATTAATAAAATTTAAAACAAGGTTACCACATAAATGATTGGGTGATTCTGCAATAAGAAATATTTTTGGTGACAAGCCAAAGGAACATTTTTTTCATAAAATATTTTATGATGTCACCTGAAATGATGAATAAGCTTGTTTACTATATGACCCCTAGGTTTTTATGGCTAGATTTAAGTTTTTGTTTGTAAAAATCATGGTTAAAGTATCAAAATCTCCCTTGGCCTGTCCTGTTTTACAAATACATTAAGATAAAATCCATTCCGTTTCCTAATATGTTACAATACTGCTACATACACCCGACAACCCAAGCAATCCCATTGCATTTCTGAAACTACTTTCTCATTATTTATCGTCGAATATTTTCAAATTAAAGGTTGTGGCACAAATTCAACGTCCACTTCCCTGGCATATTTTAATCCACTATTACTGTAAATATAGTTGTGTTTGATGAGAAGTTGGTAAGTTTTGAAAAATGTGATCTGGACTACCGAAAGAGGGTTTACGTGTTGAGAAGTTCATTTTGATTTTGAGTGTTCGAGTACACTCTTTCCAATAAACAATGAACAAACTGATAATTTTATTACGAACAAGCAAGTTTTCATTTTATTATACCGACACATATTTAGATATTATCAAGAAGGCATTATTGGGGAAATTTAA
The DNA here is from genome assembly GCA_963966075.1 of Aphodius sticticus. Taxonomy (NCBI): domain Eukaryota; kingdom Metazoa; phylum Arthropoda; class Insecta; order Coleoptera; family Scarabaeidae; genus Aphodius; species Aphodius sticticus. Next base: position 13,650,763 of record OZ014512.1, read on the forward strand.
AAACAAATCTTGACGAAAATGTTTTATATTAACGATTTTTTGTTTAATTCATCAGCTTCCTGTATTAATAATTCGCAGCACCTAATTTTAACAGGCTGCAAAACTCAAATTTTACGAATAATATGTATTTTTTTATTTAAATTAGGAATATATTGCCCATAAAGAAAATGTTGGGTATGGTTTCTTCGCCATTTCTACTAAATCCAATTGTACTGCTAGGTTTGTTGTATAAATGTGTCTTAATATTGTCTGAAATACAGATCAATTAGCTTTTGGAACCAAAATTTAAAAAGAATAGTTTTCAAAATATAACTTTTTTGCTAAATAAAAAAAATACACAAAATTTTGTTTACTGTTAAAATATTTTTAACCGTTTTCATTACTCTTCGAATGATAAACATCATAAAAATTGACAAATATATAAATACAACAAACAAATAAAGTACAATTTTCCAAATAAATTATTTTATAGTCATGCTCATCTATATTGTTCATAGAAAAGCATCAACTTAAGATACACTCTGTGGTTGGTGTACGTTTTTCAAGGAAAGAAAGAACATTTCGTTTATGTGGATAGGTAAAAACAACAATAACATTTTTTTTTCATTTCTGTCAGATGGTTTCCGAAAAATGAAATTTTTTACTATATTACATCTTTAAAAAATTCAACACTTTACTAATAATTACAATCTATTGTCTGTGCGTCAGGAATGATACGTTAGCCATGAACCCAGCTTCACTCAACGCACTAACTGGGCGTAGAGATTCCTCAGGTCATTCGGTAATAAATATGTGTCTCTATGAGTTCATTTCATGAATAGTTTAATGTCAAACACCAAGCATACTATCAAAACTATCAAAAAGAATATCAAAAACAGACATATCATAAAGCACTTTAATATGAAGAACATATATTGGAAGTGATACATCTTTAACTTTATGGTTTTTTGTTTTTGTTGATAAAATGTGATGCTTTATCATAGGAACATTGAACCTCGCCCTCGTTGGGTGGGTACGGCTCCATATGCTTGGATCCCTCGGGATCATGTTTATATACGAGCTCGTACCAATTCAACCATTGGATTTCTTTTAAAAAAACGGCCGGAAGCAGTTGTCATTTGTCTGGAAACCGATTAAATATTCTTATCCTGTGTACTGGAATCTAATAAATTGTTTAAAACCCTTTCAGAATGTCCATCCTTAAGATAACTTTAACACTGAATCGCTTTCAAACATCGCTGGTTACTAATTCATGCATTATATATCGTTATAACCCCGGAGGGTTAAAATTTACTGCTCCAATACGGCGATCTTAGTGGTAGTAACCCTTCTAGCAAGAAAGTACGATCTATAAGTCTTCGGCGATGGTCCATAGAGGGCTCTGATGTCGTGGGGGTGGCTCGGCGGACCATACCGAGTTTTCACTCGTTCTCTCCATTTGCCGCGCAGTAAAATATGCATAAAATAATAATAATATAAGGCTTGCGGGTCCATAGTGGGGCGGGGGTGGGCGCTTAATTTTTTAATGGCCAAATGCTTTTAGAGACGTCCTGAACGCAACGTGAATATTTAAAAGTGATGCGACGACTCTGTCGGGCGCGCGCGGAGGGGCGGGGGAGGATCGGTAATCGGCTTTGCCGAGCGCCCCAGGTGGCCCCCCTTTGCCCCGCGTCGCGTACGTTTTGAACCGACCACCTGAAAAATGCACATCTCCGTATCTTCTACTTATATAAATAATATAAACGTGTCAGCGGCGGCAAGGCATTGTCTTTATTGCTCACTTAGTGTGGCTCCACTCGCAGCTGCTAACTCCCGGGGCCTTCGTCGAACAAATTGAGAAACATCGCGCCCCGGTCCGGAATATGAGAAGTCATAAAAAAGTGGCGACGAAAAAATATGTACCTACTCCGGCGGTGCGGTGTGACGGTTATGCATAAGCTACCCGGCAACGCATCTACATTTTTCAACGCGGCTTGAAGGCGAAGGATTTATTTCAATTTCAGGGGTGTGGAATGAAACACTGCAATAAAGGGAGTGATTCTTTATGAAATGATGAACGCAGAAGGAGAACAGTATGTCTGTCTGGTGGATTACACCATTTCTCCTAGCCTGGGCTGTGAAAAAAAAGGAAAAGTTGGTAGCTTTTCTTATCGTGTGATTTGGAATTCCGGCGTTAGGTCTAGTGAGTTTGTACCAGAAACCTCCTAACGACACTACAGCACGAACCTAATAATGTATTGTCAGGGCTGTGGAGTAGGTAAAAAAACTTTCGACTCCGATTCTGATTCCTACCCCAGATAATTTTCGTAGTCCGACTCCGACTCCAACTTTGTTTCCAGCGAATTTGTTGGCTAAAAAAAGTTAAACTGACAAACTAATTGTAAATAAAATCAAAAAGACGTGTTGATCGGACCACAAAGTTATGAACATATTTAAAAATGCCGCTTTTTAATTTTTTCAAAATTACTCTGAGATCATTAGAAATTCAACTGTCTTCTAATTAGAGAGCACATAATTCTGAACTAGTTTGTCAATTTAACCGATTTTCTATATTTAATAATAACAAATCTAATGACAATCCACTGTATAGTACAAAGTTACTCATTCCAACTAAATTTCATTCCAATGAAAACAAAATTAAGTGCAAAATAAGCTAAAATTGCAAAGTTTTACTAGTAAAGCTGTATCTTTTACAAACATTCAGATATTGGGGCGAATAAAAATAAAAAAAAAGTTGAGAGTTGATACGACTGTAACACCATACGTTGTTTCTTCTAGTACACAAAAAGCAGTAGAAAACTATTTTTTCTTGTTAAAATTGCAAAAGAAAATCATTAAAATACTTTTTGCAATATACAGGGTGTTCCTAAATATCATGTAAATACGAAAAGGGATAATTCTATGGCTTATTTAATGACTAAAAATTCATATAAACATAGGTCCTCAAACGCTTCGTTGCCGATCTACAGGGTGTTGAAATTTCAAGATTTTTTTAGTTTTATCTTTATAGCTCTTCTATCCTAGTTTTAATTTTTAGCAGTTGGTGGCGAATAAAATGTCAAAATAAATACAAACAAAAGGCTATCTAAATCAAGCCAAGGCATACTAGACCAATTATTTTAAAAAAATTAATTTAATTTAGCGAAACAGAAAAGCTTTTATTTTTTTTCTCGATAACGGTGGTAAATACGAAAAAACTACACAAGATTAAAATGCTTTAGAACAAAACAAAAAATGCTTTTTGTATTTTAGAATCCACCAGTGGCGCACCGAAAAAAAGTTGATGGGGAGAAAAGGGGGCATGACCCCTGAAAAACTATCTCCCTGTAGATTCTTAAAACCATTTGGTATGCCTAATGATGTAAGTCCTACAGCGTAACCCATATTCCAAATTAGAGCTAAATATCTCAAAAACTAAAGAGCTATAACGAAAAATTAAAGAAAATCTTGAAATTTCAACACCCTGTAGATCGGCAACGAAGCGTTTGCGGACCTATGTTTATATGAATTTTTAGTCATTAAATAAGCCAAAGAATTACCCCTTTTCGTATTTACATAATATTTAGGAACACCCTGTATAATGAATTGTTCAGCTGTTGTTTGTGGCCGAACGAATACGACGTTTCATATCCTCTTAATTTTGATGAATAAGGAAAACCACACGTTGTCGCTTCACTATGGAAAGTTCTAATTCGTCTAAATATGCATCGTTGTTTTTTTTTATTTGGAAATGATCGAGCTATCATGATTAGCACATTGAAGTTGGTTGGTGGAAATTGGAAATAAACTATATATGCGACGCGGAAAGCGTCTCACAATAATCAGTTGTTAATCATCATTCACCATCGACCTGTGTGTTTTGTAGTTTAATTATATTAACATATGTAGGTAGGTACTTTGTAGAAGACCTAATAATATTATGTTTAGTTCATCTTTGACTATCTATTGCGGCAACGGCCATCTCGCTTGTCTTTTTCTTCATTATTTACATATTGACTCAGAGTCGGAGTCAGTACATTTTTTCCGACTCCGACTCCTCTGAAATTTGTCTGAACTCCGACTCTGACTCCACGACTCCGACTCCACAGCCCTGGTTAGAAATGTTGCGTGTATTCTGCTTTCGTGAAATTGGACAAAAATCTCGTGTAATTACGATTATGAAGCGATGATAACTAAATTACATCAATTTTATCTCAAACCATACAACGTGTCCCAGAAATTACTGTAGGAGTTAGAAGATATCGTTGACCGCCAATGATAACAACAACAATAACGAAATATTTGTGCACGTTCCTATTTTGTTCATATCCGTGCCCTACTATTTGTTTATTCTTGTTGATATTACAGGCGTTCGATAACATCTTCTAACTTCGATAGTAATTGGAAGGATTTATTGATCCCGATTATCATTGTTGTGCCATTATCCATGCGAAATTTTAACGATTTATTAGCGTAAAATTGCCATCAGAGTACCCCGTCTGTGTACAGTCTCCAGAGTCCTAATCACGCCGTAGGAAATGCTCGGGTTACATTTGATTAGTTCCGAGTGAAATTGGGCCTCGCGCCATCTAGCGTCGGGTCAGGGAGCTTCAGTCCTCCGCCTCATTGATCATCCGAAACAACCCCTTCTCCATTTTTCTTACGGGAGCGTGTTGGATTGCATCCAGGTTCCTACCTTGGAGAAGTAGCAGTCATCAGCGTTCAATATGATAATCCAATATCCTCTACGCTGCCGAAGAAAAAAAATCGCTTCGGTATCACGTACGAAATTTCGCACGTAATATGAAAGAAGTTTGATTGATAGTGAGAAGGCACATCAGCGGCAAGTTTACGTTCCCTTCTACCCTCGTGTGTGTGTGTGTGTGTGTGCCATACGTGTTCCTGGGAGTCGTATTAGAGCCGCTGACAGCGCCCCCTCGCATTGATTTGATAAATGCATCGCTGTCTTGTAAACGACTGTGATTCGACGTACAACAAACAACTACGTTGATGCTACTAGGCGGCTTTTATAGACTACTCTCGTAGGAAATCGAGATGCTTTAGGGGTAGTTCAAGTAGAAAATATGCGGGGGTTAGATATACGTAGAAGTTAAAATTTATAAGGCAGATATACTTCAATCATGAAGAATGTTGGACCGCGCACACCACCTTGAGGCGTCCCTGATTCATTATTCACTGTTAAACGTTTGATTTGCGAAAATACCCATCACTACTACGACACCGTGTAAATTATCCTTTATACCAACAAACGGGATAAATTGCACGCATTTTTTCTGCACTCGTGCAATATCCACAGCGGTCTCGTACACACGGTCCGACAATAAGAGAAAACGAAAAACGGATTGGAAATAATTAAAACACAGAACTCGGAACGGCCGCGGCGCTTTATAATTGCAAGGCAATAAATAACGTACGTGTTAGGCTCGTTAGATTTTTTCCTTTTCGCGAAATTAATTACATCGGCGCCGCCCACTCGTAAATATATCAAATATTGCTCGCGCGAGAGGGTCTCCGATAGAGTCGAGAGGCAATCGAAAAATGATTAAATGCAATTTTCTGTGTGTCAATTAGCGTCCGCCAGCGAATCCGAGCGCCATCTTCAGTCCATACACGGTCTTAATTAAGGTAAGGCGATCAGTTTTCGCCTGGCGCTCCTCAATAATGCATGAATAAATAATGTATGAACAAAATAGGTGCGTTTTATATTTGTATGTATATGCAAAAAGTGGCAATTGCTAGTGGAACGAAATAAACAAACGTCCAGTTGCCATGGGAAACAATAGACGTTGACAGTTAAAGGTTATGTATTGCCAGGTGATGTGTATTCCTATAATTTCTCCTTATCCACGCTTTTGTTATCCCACGTCTCGTTTTGTCTTCCTCCCTGATCTTGCCTTGTGTTTTAAGCCTTATATATTTGATTGATTAAAACTGCGTTCCTCATATTTTTTTTCAGATCGTGTGGTTTTATGAGGGTCTGTACTGCTCGCCATTAACACAATATCGTTCTGAAATACACAACCCGCCATTTCTGCTCCATACAGCAATAAATGTCTAGTATGCAAAGTAATTCCAAGTCACTCCTTTTCTTCTTTGCAACCGTTTTGTTCATCATTTCCTTTAGAGCGTATATGTGGTCCTGAATACTCATCCTCTTTGTGGCTGTGTTAAGTATCGTTTACATCCACTTATCTTAACTTAACGTACGAAAACTTATAGATTTGGGAAAGTTAAACTCCATTGAATTATATGTGTTCGTGTACATTCACTTAACGTAGCAAAACTTAACGTAACGTACGGAATTGTTCACTCAACTTCAACTTAACAGAATCTGTGCGCTAAGTGCACCAATCACAGGCTTTCAATTTTGACAATACAGATGATGGTGACAGGTATATAACCTAAAAATTAACTCATGTGTTTAGAATTTTGTTGTCTTCGTGTGTTTTTGCAATATGTTTAGCTCAATTACTGATTCTAATCATGGATGATGGAAACTTGATCCAACTTGTGTGTACGTGAACATATTTGTATCGTTAAAAGCAATAGATTTCATATTGTGCCACTGTCAGATGCGCATGTCAAACACTCCACCGTAAGTGAATGTAAATGGAACCGATCTAAATTTCGTACGTTAAGTATAATTTTTCGTACGTTAAGTTGAGTTAAGTGGATGTAAACGAGGCTTAAGTGGTGATTCTATTATTGTTGAGAACACCTATCGATCTCAGCACACGGATCGGCGATCTACCCGGATCGGCAATCTACCCGGATCTACACGCAATAAATGTCTAGTATGCAAAGTAATGCAAAGTCACTCCTTTTCTTCTTTGCTACCGTTTTGTTCATCCTTTCCTTTAGAGCGATTATGTGGTCCTGAATACTCATCCTCTTTCAGAAACAAGTTTGTGACTGTGTTAGTGATGATTCTTTTATTGTTGACAACATCTATCGATCTCGGCACACGGATCGGTGATCTACCCGGATCGGCGATCTACCCGGATCGGCGATCTACCCGGATCGGCGATCTACCGGGATCGGCGATCTACCCGGATCGGCGATCTACCCGGATCGGCGATCTACCCGGATGGGCGATCTACCCATTATTAAAACATTAACATTAAAACGTAATATAGACAAAGAAATCCTCTAAATTCTCAAGGAAAACACATCGAGAGATCCATAATTAGACGGCGAGTCTGGCGCATTATAAAACGCTATACCCTATTATAGCTTCAAGGGGTGGTGGCCGTCGCGCTCTCTTCTTCCAGACAACGGCGATGTTCTTTCGCTAATTACGGCAGTAACTTGCTCCCGGTAGTCGGTAGGTATCTCCTCCGGAAATGAGATTTCAATGTTTCCCGGAGGAGCACGAGCCACCGCCCCCCAGGAACCCAAACACCCCCCTAAACTCGCTACGACTTAAGGCGGAGATTCGCCTGGTCCGAAGGAACAACTCTCGGCAACAGTTAATACGAAATCTGTTAACTGAATGTAACATTTCCCGGAATACAATTAGAATATTAGATTAGCGTAGGATGTCGAGACAGGCTGCAAGAGGGAGACGGGGTGGGGGCGAAGACAGAGAGATCTTATCTGAGGATGCCCTCTCAGGACGGCAGCTCTTAGCCCACCTAAGTGAATTCTCAAACTTGATCGAGATATAATATCGTTTAATGCAATGTAGGTTGATGTACATTACTACGTTTGGACTTTGATTGTATTCGGAAGGGTCTTCCGAACTCGCTTGCCACCCCATGTGCAGACATGGAGGGTTTCCTATTGTACTGTAGATACTAGAGTTGATTATAACCAATACTAGGTGCTCCTTGGGGATAACTATGAATAAAAAATTAGGAACGATAGTGTTTATTGGGTTGCCAATACTATTAGTTATCGTAGCGACAACTGTCAACGTGTAAACCATAACCTAAAAATATTCAACAGGAAACAGCTAGAAAGAAAATACATGAGAAGACTTGACTTATCGGATATCTCCGTATACTAAACGAACTTCCACGAAGATGGTAAAACGTTTTTGATCGCACCGAGCTCCTGCGTGGATTATTAATATCAATCTGAAAGCCCGGAGGGTTCTTCGTTTCCTTCTTCCTCCCCCCCTTCCGTCAATATAACTAACAGTGGGTGCTGCGCTAATTATTCGTTTTAATAACTCCGAATTCTACACTGATTGACTGTTAATTGCCCCGAGTCGTAATTAAATTTTAATTACTTAGTTACGATTGAGTTGTCTGCGGAGCAATCGCGGGCCCAAACTTTAGAAATCACTCAGTGAGAAGTTATTGTTTGCCTCGAAAACTTTAGAGTGTGTACCTATGATATTAAATTTGAAGTTGAGAGTCGTTGAAGGTAGGTTTGCAATTGTTTTAAGCATCGGTGTATATGAAGAGCAGCTGATGACTAAATGCGCCTCTAAGTCCATATTTAGTTTATAATGTGCAACGCAACGCATGGTATTGCTGAATTTGACATTTTTGCAGGTAACATCTACGATGTGATAAAGAACAAAACTTGTTTCTGTATAATACAATTTATAACAAACGAAATGCTAATTGTGGGTATCAATGGAGGCTGGATAATTCTGGTCCATCAGGATTACGTGTTGTTAATAATAATAGTGGAGGACATAGAACCACATATAGCCATGGGTTATTTACACTGTGCGGCATGCAAATAAAGCAATTAGTTAATTATTGTTATTGACATCTCGCGTGCAAAATATGCCCATCGAGCGCAGCCACATTATTATAGATAGTATACGAGCTGTTGTCGTAAATCCTTAGACCGGAGGCGGTTTCCTTCAGCAGCACAGTGGCACACCGCGGGTGTCTGTCTGAGGTACTTTGCACGCGCGATTCAACTGTTTATTTATTCGGAAATATTAAAAGGAAAAAAACTACAGAAACTGGAGATATATCTAGGTTGCGTTTGCTCGCATTAATGCATTAATCGATGGCCAGATTTCAAATGTGAAACCGGTCCTGAACTGGTAATTTATCATGTCTGTAATTGGCGTAGAGTTTGTGATATGCGGCGAGTTGTTGTGTTTAATTATTTCCAATAGAATTGGATTTATGGGTACTGGAGAAAATGAAAGGAATTGAGCGAAGGTATATGAAAATATCTCTGAATCTGGAGATTATGTTGTAGAATGTATAGCATTCAAATTAAGGAACTTTGCAAGTTGACTTCCTCTGAAAAGTAAAGGACTTTTGTGAAGTGGTAACTGGTACCATTTCTGAACAGGTGTCTCTCCGCTTTAAGCTACTCATTACGTTTGAAATCTAGATACTCGAGAGTTGGGTCTGAGATATTTTGGTAGTAAACTGTTCACCTCTTAACTAAGATATTATTTGTTACAAAGTCCATATTTTTAACCTACTTTATGCATCAAATTATCACAGATTCTTACCAGTATTATTAACAAAATTATCGTCATATCCAATATTGACATCTCCTTAACAACTTCCGCGGACATTTATAACAAATAAAGCTTTAGATTTTTCTGTATCCGCTTTGCAAAGTGTAAAATAAATGTGAAAGGAACGCACTGACATTATATTGCAGGAGTCATTTTGTACTGTCATGGTGCTGCCGCACATTTGTCCTTCAAAAATCGTTGTTCCTAGGGTGACAATTGTGTACTAGATGGCACGCATTACAGTTGTCAAAAAAAATTCGTGTGTGTGCAAGGATACTTGCAAAATAAAAGGATTGCTCAATCCCTACCTTCAAATGTTTTCAGAAGTATGACGTCAAGTGCGTTTATACACAAACATGTTACACAGATCTGTTTTCACTGTCAAACTTGAGAAGTATAAACCTCTATGTTTAAACCTAAGGTATGTTAATCTAAACAATCATTGCGCAATATTCCATATTATTTCAGTCATTAATTACTTTCTTTGTGCAAAAAGTTTGGTATTTTTTAAATGACATATGCCTTTGTAATTTTTGCAAAGCGGAACGCCACTTTTGTGACATTTAGTTAGGTACATAAAATCAAATCACTCAAAAGAAATAACAAACAATACAATTTACAATTATGATTATCCTTGTGATCGGTCTCTGAAAACCCCAGCGTCGTTACCAATCAGTGATGACACTCCAAAGTGATCAGGGAGTCTAGTTTTGTTATCTTTTTGAAGCGAATACGAGACATTTCGAGTGGTTAGGTGAGACGGAGTGGGGATATCGGCGGTAGTCCTCTGTTTGGAACGTATCTATGAGCAAGTTTGCTTGTTCTGCCGATAGGGCGCGTGGCGCGTGCGGTATTGTTCTTAGCGATAGTTTGACAGACAAACAGAGGGCAACCGCCGATATCCCCACTCCGTCTCACCTAACCATTCGAAAAGTCTCGTGTTTGCTTCGAGAAGATGACAAAACTAGACTCCCTGGTTATAGATTGGTTACACCAACGCCGCTCCTGAGTTTCGTTTGCGTTTGTTCAGATAATTTGACAATGAAAATAGGAATTCATCAATCGTTCAATAATTCTATATAGTATCATGGCTGACAGATCATACGAACATGAGTTGTCAAAACAGATATCTTTATGTAAATGTATGATGGCTTCGTAAACTCCCATATTTCACCACTGGACACAGTTCGTTGCACTAAAAATAGTGTGTAACTGTGGAAAAAAAACACCAGTCTTAAAGACTTCTTTAAGAGTGTTCAATGAAGTAAATATTTTCTTGTTTTAATCGTATAATATTTATTACTTTCGTGTGATCTTGTCCGTTAGTATTAACTGATGTCGGTTTGATATCACGGTCTGACATAACCCGGAGACCCTGAAAACTAAAAGGGCGAGCAGCCATCCTACCCAAATATGGATATTATATTTGCATTTAATTAAACCGGAAACGCGTAGCATTAATTACGTACGGGCCGTTTGTGCGGCAGTAAACACACATAGGCCCAGCTAGCACGCGTGACTCCGAAAGTGTGTTGTGAGTTTTGCGCGACACCGTGTTATTATTTCTGACGGTGTTATGACAATTTAACAGGTAACGTGCCGGGCGCGCACCCTAAAAACGTGCTTGCTCATGTCCCACCACCCTCAACAGAAAAAATAAAACACGTAATTAGCGGTTGGAAGAGTCAATTAAAGATTTACTTCATTAAGAGGTGGTAAAAGCTCACATCTCGTAGCTATGAGATAACATCGGAACTAATTTAGGAAACTGAATCCAATTAGGAAAAGGTGACATTTCCTCGAAAGTAAAAAAAAAAAGGTAAAAACAACATGGTTGTCCCCCATTAGGTTGTTTGCTCCGGAGCGTGGGTGGGGGCAACTGTTACAAATGAGTGTCTCGATGTGACGACACCCCGGCCAGAGACAAGGAGGGGGAATTTCGTCAAAGATGTCACCGCGTGATTAATGATCCCATTTTAATAATAACTCGTGTACGGGTATCACCTTTATTAAAGAAATATGCCGCCAGGCGGCAGCAGGTCCGCTGACAGACACGTGGAAACTTCGGGCTCACGGAAAGAGCGGAAGGAGGCAAAAACCGATTTTATTTTATTAATTACGCCGGATTAATGACTGCTCCTTTCGCGTCTCTCCTTTTATTAATCAGAACTGGCAAATTTCCAGAATGCTGCACCCTCTACCTAAAGGTACAGTGCACAACAAAAACTTGATCTCACGGAAAATATCCTTTTTACAGGTTGTTACACCGGTCGCAAATTTCACAAATTATATCAAAAGATTTATGCGATTATTGAGAATTCAGAATATGCACCTCAGAGATTTCACACAAACCTTTCACTGTAAAGCTTGAATGACAGTGTACTATGTTTCTGGGTAGAAACTGTAACTAGCTTTTTAAACTAGAAACAAAACTTCAAAACTAGAAATGGTTTCCAATTGTTTCCCTAGATGTCCCTTTAAACGAATTAAATAAGAATAAATATTGTCAACATAATATATACAAAGCCACGAAGAAATAATCTTACTCACCTTGGATATTTAAGGTTGTGTTATGTGGAAATTGTATTATAAGAATCTGAGGTTAATTTTAATTCACATGTTAGTAGTGTCTGAGAGGTAAAAGCGAATAATAAGGAGCCGAAATTGGTTATTACATCGCGATAAGTACCTACATGTTCTTTTGTTTAACAATGAACTCTTACAAAAGGACCAAACCTGGTATAAAAATTGATTAAGAATTGACAACAAATTATTAGAAAAATTGCAGTCTTATAGAAGATAAAATAACAAAGAGACCAGGCAATAAGCAGAATATGACGGAGTTCGTGACAAAAATAGTATCAGGAAGCCGACCGTCCCAGGTCACGTGGAACAGTCCGTAGATGTATTGTTTTCGACACGCATTACTTAATTTGTTATAAACAAAAAAACCCAAAAAATCATGTTTTCTATTGTTTTCGCTTGTAGAAAATTCAAATCGCAATTGTGAAAAAACTAATCATCGGACAACGCCTGGGTTGTGCACACTAAAAGCATCCATCAATAGCTACTTTCTCACGAAAAGCCTGCGCTACGCCTTGATAATAGCGGAGTTATAAATTTTTTAAGAAATTCAGATGTCTGTTTTTCCGAATTTTCTCCGTTAATATTAATCCGATCGAGTCGTTGTAGGGCTCATTTTTTTCGTGGTTTCATTCTCTACAATTCGTCTCACATCGAGATCATCAAGATTGCTCCATCGGTTCAGCTTTTACAAGCAAAGAACGAAGGAAAAAACACGATTTTTTGAGGTTTTTTGTTTATAACAAATTAAGTAATGATATTTGCGAGTCGAAAGCACATCACAATACATCTACGGACTGTTACACGTGACCTGGTACCGTCGGCTTCCTGATACTATTTTTGTCACGAAGAAATCTCTATTGTCTGGTCTAAAAGTAAAACACACAATTACGTCAGTGCATTAAAATCTACAGTTCGATTAATGGTCACACTTAGATCTATTTCTACAAGGGAACTTGTAGGTTATGTTCGTTGTGATATGTTGTTGGGAAGCAATTGGTAACGCCTCAATGCGCAAGTCTAGTATGAAACTTGAGATAGAAACTAGGTCCGGTTCTAGTTTTAAACTAGCTTCTAATATGAAAACTATGATGCTTTTTTCTGAATTACATTATCCAAGTGCATACAAGCACGACTAGTTTTCAAACTTGGACAGAAACTTGGACGAAACTAGTATAATATAATTCAAGGTTAAATCTTCTATATGTCAGGTTGGTTGCCTAATAAAAAGCAATACGATTAAACAACGTACGCCGGGCGCGCGGCGTAGTACAGTGTAGCTTCAATATCATCAACAGCACAGCGTGTATGTGAACAGGGCATAAAAGGTACTGCGAATATAGCAAACATTATAAACATCACAATGAATAACCTTTATTGGCATATAAAACGTCAAATACCTTAAGTAGTCAGAGTCAGGACTTAACTTAACGAAACCATGGCGATCATTTAATTCCAGATCCCTTCCAAGTGTAATTCTTCTTGACACTAAACTAGGATGATAAACTTAAAAATTGAGGCCAATAATTAATTAGTTCATCTAAACAAACAGGTTTAACACGGCTACAAAAGCTAGATTGAGAATTTTAATTGGAACCTTTGTACTATTCTAATTCAATATTGACACATCTGGACCTGCTCCGACTTCTTGTATTATTTTTTGCGTTCCCAAGACGTAATTAACAGATGTATTAGTATCGATAAAACGTGAAAGCGTTTCAGAAGAGGAACACACAGGCGAGAGGGACAGCAGACACCGAAGGAACAATCCGAGAATACAATATTAAGATTAATTATGCGAAAGTTATCTGACGGTTGGCGAGATGCAGCCCGAGTCCTATTCAAACAGTGGCGCGAGACCAGCGAGTCATCCGATTCCTGTGTGCCTTTTCCAGCACGTACTGCTTGGGGTGGATAATCTTACGTTCTCCCAACCGACGCCACGGCCCTTTATCATTAATTATCATACCGTTTCTGCGGACGTCAGCGAAAATTAAGTATTTTTATCATTAGCGGAGCCCGAAAGGAAGTCTATTTTGCATCGGGGATGATGGCTGGATACGGATTCGACTCACCCTCGCCGTGCCGCAGAAGTCGAACTTGCGGCTGAAATTAGAGAATCATTAGCAGACGACTGTAGGGCCCAGGACGGACCGAGTCGGCTTCTTCTTCATTCATCATCACGGAGGAGAACGTTTCAACCAGATCGTATATCTCGAATTAGTCGTGTAAGATTTTGGGGTGGGTTTTATACCACTGTCGGCAATTTTGATTAGGGCAGCAGAAATTTTTTTGACGATGGGTTTTCAGATGTATATTTTATCAAATTAGGAAGAGATGACGTGTGTCAGAGCTGAAGACAAGAGTTGGGAGGGTTTTTCGCATTGTAACACAGAAAACGATTGATAAGATTTCCTGAACGTCATATCATAACACGCTCAACACGAGTTAAGACGACATAACACGTCACGTGTGAATAGTGTGGCCGTAACTTAAAGCAAGTAATACCCATGTCCTATTTTGGTTACAATTTCTATGATACCTTCAATGCAGCAACCATTTTGTCAGGCTCGGTAATAATTACTATGACTGTTTAGGTTATTTTCTTTCCCCAAGGTTGCCTTCACTGTTGTTTACTTGTTTGGAGGCCATTTAAACACACGTCGTTAGTTCAGTTCATTTCTGGCACCTTGGATGCTGGTGAAATAGCTCAGAGTCTCTCTGCTGGCCCCTTGCATGCTGGCGAAAGTACTCATGGTATCCAGATATATGTTATTAAGTATTGTCGAATTCCGCTATCACCGAATCGGGAGTATTTTTCCGTCCCGTTAGCCTGTTTCCTGTACCGATTAGTTTAACTAATACCCGAACACTGTCGCCGAAGAAATCACATACCCGTAAACCGCTATTTCCTGTTTATGATATTTTCTTTGTGTATGTAAATGATTAACAGTAAACAATACAGTCATTATATTATTAACTCATCGTATTTTATTCACGACGAACCCACGACCTACGAGCTACCTACTACAGGGTTAAATATAGATATATTTATTGTGTAACGCTTCTTCACCGCACCAGAGAAGAAGGGTGCGTTACAATTTCAACCGCGTTTCACGCCGTGAAAAATCGTCGTGAAACTCTATTAAACTCTTCTATACGCACCAACCGTATAGAAATTAGACCGGTTAAACTTTTTTGGATTAAGAACCTGAAAACCATAATTTTTGGAAAAAAAAACTACAAAACAGTGAACTTTTCGTGCTAGTTTATCAATGTGCACTGATAGATTTGTTTAAGTAAAAAAGTATGTGATACATCACTTCACAGAATTGTCTCTCATCCTCGTTTCAAGTCAGATCAAAAACATAATTTTTAAGTTTTTGAAAACCAGGACGCATTTGACCCGGACACACTGTGTACAATCCATCGTGTCCGGGTCAACCGCAGGTGGCAACACTGTATACCTGCCATAGTGACAAAGTATCTTTAGTACCAAAAAATCGTAATAAATCCTTCCGGGTAGTATTTCTTCGGAAAATGCGTGCGTGGAGTCTATAAAAGTGAGCAGTATATCTATTCCATATATCCCCGTGACGACGTGCTGTATATATACGTGTGGGTACGTTATTAATTCCTACAGAGGCCGGTGTCCCGCTTAATAGAAATGGCGGGTATATAAATCTGTCGCAAGTTCTGATTCCCCATTGTCTCCATTGTGGCGACTTGATTGGATTATATATTTTATGCTGTCAGAACAGCAGCGCCACTATAGTGTGTTGTGTGTATGTATGTGTGTGTGTGTGCGACTATAATTTCACCGGAACTGTGTGTTCTAGTTCAAAATCCAATAATGTAGCGCGGTATACTTGTGTTCCGGACACAGAATCTATTCTCCGATTACGTGTATAGGGAATGTATTGTTTTCGTGGAACTGCAACAGGCATGCGTTTAATTACCGATAGATTATAGATAAATCAAGTTTTACTAAAGAAATCCGCAAATTCGAGAATAAAACATACTGTCTTACAGTGACAATCTCATATACCATATATTACATTCAATAACAATAACGAAGAATTACAGTCACATTAGTCACATTAAAATTAGAATTTTCATATTTTTGAGTAATTTTACTACTGACTCGTTGAAATAATTGCAAACAAAAACCAAATGTTTAAACAGTACATTAGGGACCCCCAACCCCTTTGTAGCCTATAGCACATTCGAGAATAATAAATTTTATGATATATTGAATCAAAAAAGGATTTTATCGGTCTTTTTAAGAATAGCTGTGCACTGGATTCCATAAGATTTCATCTGATATATTGGATTTTAGGAGAACGTAAAGATAAAAAAAATATGTATTTAGATTACTTAAACATAAGCACTGCAGTCAGAATTTTAAATAAATATTTACAGGCCGTTATCAACCGACAAAGTTAAGAAAAATAAATTAAAAAAGATAAAAAATAATTTAGTTCTGATTTATTTAAATTAAAATAAAAGAATAATAAGTACAAAAACAAACAAAAATCGCTAAAATATGGTTTCTTATCTCAAAAACTAGACAACTACAAATTTTTACTTTCACATTGAGAATCTACGAAAAAAATCACACCAGAATCGGTTGTAACTTTTTCTAAGTCAGTTAGTTTCGATTATTGTATATTCGACAAATTAAGTAGGTAATTGGAAATCTGTGAAATGCTGTGATATCTCAACTCAAACGTTTATCGATTAACTTTTTATTAAGATAATAATAATTGTGTTATGTAAATATAGTCTAGTTATAAAATAAAATATTTCTTTTAATAATCTACAAATTGAAAACACTTATCTTAACTTTGACAGGCGACAACTGCCCCTAGATAGTTTTTAAAAATAACAAATCTGATGTGGCCAGGCACATGACTTTATTATACTATATATAAAATTAATAGTTTAGCTGCATGAGATTCTATTTGATCGAGATCGGCTATGTCTGCATGAAAATAAAACTAGTAGAACTAGACAGATATGTCGAATAAAGCTGCGGTCGGATATTGTACTCCGCTGACACAGGGTATACTGTCCAAATGACACTTACGTGTTATTGGGTGCAAAAAGTGTACGGTATACTATATCCGAACGCAGCTTATATTGACAGTAGGTTGTCAAAACATTTGCGTTTGACACTACGTACTGTCATTAGAATCATATCTGACATATAATCTGACATATCCTGGCTACTAGTTTTAAAGGAGTACGACCGATCTCGATGAAATAGAATTTGCTCATGCAGCTAAACTATTGATTGTACCAAAAAATGTCATAGTGATAAATTATTCAAAATTTCATCTTCTTTAATTTATTATTTAACTATTTCGACGAAATTCCAGAAATAGCGGCTTATTTACAAAATGTTTCAAAAATGCTAAGACTAAACCTGCAGTTCCTTTGGACCATTTTCAACAGAAAGCTTTTCAGCTCTAAGTTTGGTTATGAAACTTCTAAATATGAAGTTTCGTCCCGATACCTTTAGTAGTTTCTCCGGAATTGTCGCCACAAAAACGGGAGTACGACCGATCTCGATGAAATAGAATTTGCTCATGCAGCTAAACTATTGATTGTACCAAAAAATGTCATAGTGATAAATTATTCAGAATTTCATCTTCTTTAATTTATTATTTAACTATTTCGACGAAATTCCAGAAATGGCGGCTTATTTACAAAATGTTTCAAAAATGCTAAGACTAAACCTGCAGTTCCTTTGGACCATTTTCAACAGAAAGCTTTTCAGCTCTAAGTTTGGTTATGAAACTTCTAAATATGAAGTTTCGTCCCGATACCTTTAGTAGTTTCTCCGGAATCGTCGCCACAAAAACGGGTACACACATCCACACACACACACACATACACACACACACACACACACACACACACACACACACACACACACAGACATTTTTTTGTACCTTGGTCAAAAATGTTCAGGGGACCCAAAAAGACATATTTCCGCTAAAATCTCAAAAAAATTTTTTGGCACGATTACAATACTTTACATACTGCGTATGATAAAGTAAAAATAGTATAATACAAATGTTTTACTTTTTAGATTTTATCACATATCTAGTAAATACAGACTTGGGCAGGCTGTATAGAAACAATAAACTATTTTGTAGCCGTATGTCTTCCAAATTGCATTAAAATAAATATTATGCTTAGCAAAATAAGTCTTTTAAGACCAAGTTCTACAGTTCGAAAAACGCTTTGCCAAATAAAGGCGATATTTATTGTTCGAAATTACTAAAATGTTCAGTCTAACTTCTTATAGGAATAAAGAATTGGGCTAGATAAAAAAAATGGCAAGATAAAAATAGATTTGATTTCTACAGTTTTTTGTTTCAGAAATAGATTTTATATGCTAAATTTGACCGTAAGTGATACTTTGAGATTAGCATATTCAAAAACCTCCTAAAAATCCCAGTCCAACAAAACTTTTAAGTTGATAGTTCTCCAATTATCTCACATTCTGATGGAATTCCTTTTTCTGCTTTCGATTAACAATTTCATCCACAAAACTTACAGTCCAACAGCACAAAATTTAACGAGCATAATTATGTAGCTAGATATAATAATAAACACCAATGACTCTGTATTTGGATTTTATAAATAGCACCAAATTTAGGAACGTGTTGATTTCTCGTTTACGGGAACGAGTAACGATTTCTATTTTTATATTACTTCTCTCTCAGGGTAAATCAACACATCGGAATTGTGTCACGCAGCAACTTACGAAATGCGTACGTCGCGTTGTTTTCGTTAAATTTTTCGCGCCGTCAGTCGCAAGAGAAAACCAATTTGTCGGTAATTACTACGAAGAAGAAGGAGGAGTCATCGGTCCACAATTTGACACGAGCGTAGAGAAGAAACGGAAAAAAATAAAAGGTCCCCAAAATTGACGACAACAAGTTGCCGTCTTCGAACTCCCTCGAGACGAATTACACCCCCACGGCACGAATGGAAATGCACCTCTCGCCTTGAAGAAGAAGTGCTCGAAACCCAATTTAAAAAGCTCGCGACGCAAAAACTAATCGCCCACGTTTTAAAGTAAGGGCCGAGGAATTGTAGAGCGGCGAGAAATCGCGTTTCCGTTCACGTTCCCGTTATTAACTTTTGACGGTGTTATTTTTTATTCAAATCATCTCCGGGAAGGGCGAAGGACCAAGGATCCGGGGACTCAGGTCCCCGCAAAATCCGGAAAAAGGGGAATGCTAATTTGACTTTGTCATTCGCAATTTATACATCTCGTTTCTCGCCTCAGGCGATTCATTTTTATTTTAAACCATTCTTTCAAACACAATTTTATAACAGTTTTTCCTTTTTTTCGTCAGATTTGTCGTTTGTCCGAAATGTTACTTAAGGGGGGTTCTTAGAGACCTAAAAAGTAGCTCAACTTGGGACAGTTTTTCAAACGAATTGTAAGAGATATGTTTTTTTCTTGCTATATATTTATTATATTTTAGTGTACAAAAAAAAGTGCCATAAAAACCTATATGGAAGAAGTGGATACTATGCACTCCTGTAAAAACAACCAACAATTAGCTAAACAAAGTTGAAAATTGGCTGCCATTTGAATTAAGTAAAATTTTTTACAGGTTTTTTTTTGTTTTCTAATCGTGATAAATAATGTAATTATTTAAATGTTTCACTTATTATGAGTTTGAGCTTCCAATAAGAAGTGCGTTTTTTAAGGAAAAGAAGAATAACTCGATCCGTTAAACGATTCATGCCAGTTTGAAAGTTCGTATTTCTAAAAAAAAGCGCGTTTGTTGTATCAGTGTAATAAACTCTACAAGAAAAGTTAGAAACGGTATACTTTTTAAAATTCCTTTTCTATAAGAATTCATTGTAATATAATAATTTACTCAACATATTTGAACGTAAGCTCCTAGATCTGTTCGTTTTCTACACTGCATCCAAATTTCACATTCCTACTTTAAAGCGTTACCAAAAATTAACAATTGAAAGAACGCATGCATTTGCGCAGCCTTAATGCAGGAAATTTCGACCGGAGAATGTCATAGGCTCCGCAAAAATTGCGAGAATAAAAAAAAAATATTTCACTGGCTTATTTTATACACCTCAAGGTTTCAAAATATAAAAAAAAATGTTTTGCTTTTTTTAACCGATTACATGAGAACCTCCCCATAATAAGAAATAGTTTATATAGTTTTCAACGAAAGTTGCTGAATTCTAGTTACTTTAAGAGTTGTTTCACTTATATGAAACTTTTAGGCATGTTCACGGTCCTTTAAAAAATAATTACAACTTGAGAAGTAGTTGCAAAATATAGTATAGAATGAGTACAATCTTTTGCGATTTATCAAACCCTGACATGTCAAGTTATTTTTGTACTGTTATTGAAAATATGCGATGTACAGTGACAGACAGAAGATAGAAAAAAAATATTAAAAATGAACAATATGCAAAACATTTCTGAAACAACAATCAGAAAAAAATTGGTATGTTCTAAATAAATTTCTACGCGTTTTTATTTTTTGTGTGTACGCACTAGGGTTGCCACCTTTAGAAAACTGGTCACGAAGACATCCTGAATATCGAGGAAGCACTATTTATTATTGGTCAATTAATTTAAAATCTTGAAATTTTGAAGATATTTTTGATGTCCCAAAACCTGAATGAATTATGGTTTTTATTTTGTTTACTCAAAGCCGATGCTCTTGAACTCTCCTATTTTCTCGGTTTATTTTCAAAACTTGTCAAAACTATAAGAGTAGAAGAAAGGGGTATCTATACACTATCTATACACAACAACAAAAAACGAACAAATTACAGCTGATTCTGATACGACTTTTCTGTATAATCTGAATCTGAAGTCAGAAATTGTAAACTGTGTCTTTTTGTTTGCTTTATGTAACACAAAAACGTCCAGCTTCTTGTTAATATCTTAACATCTAATGTTCTAATGTTCCCATCGACCTAACTTTAACACTTGCTGACAAGCTTTTCAGATCTCACTTCTCTGATAATAACCATATTATAAGGGTGTAGACGCAGAAACAGGTAAAGGTTTATGTAGAATAAAACGAATGTTCTTGTCTGTTCAATAGGTAGTTTAATTGTGTTACCAAAAACTGGTAACTGGTAACACAATTAAACTACCTATTGAACAGAGAAGAACATTCGTTTTATTCTACATAATAACCATATTGCTCATTTCAATGATATACTTAAACACATAATTTCACAGAATTTCTGTACTTTTGACGATAAATTTTATAAAATTGATTACGGTTTACCTATGGGGATGCCATTATCCAGTTTCCTTTCAGACCTTTTCCTTGACCACATAGAAAATAACTTTATAATTAATCCTAAAAACCCTTATAGTTGTCATGTCGAAGGATGGTTTCGTTACGTTGATGATATATTTTGTGTTTGGAATGGTAACCTGGACGACCTTAACAATATGCTTTTACATATTAATAATATACATCCAAAACTTAAATTTACTCTTGAGATTGAATCCGCTGGTCGTTTGAATTTTCTTGATGTGGCCGTTTTCCGACATGACAACAACTTTACTTTTGATATATTTAGAAAACCCACTGCAGTCCCCACAATAATTCCTTTTGATTCCTTCCACCCCCTCACCCATAAACTCGCGTCACTTCATTATTTCTTCCGCAGAGCCATTACTTTCCCACTTAGTCCTTCAGACAAAACACGTGAGCTTGCTTACATTAGGAATCTGGCTTTGGACAACAACTTTCCCGAGAGTTTGATCCGGAGATTGTTGTTTAAAGCTCAAATCACCATGGACCCTTTATATACCCGAGACTCCCTACCCACACCGCCTCTTTTTAAACGTTTCACATATTGCCCTTCCAGTTCAAGACTCCCTAAAATCCTGAAAACCTATAACATTGCCCCAGCTTTCAAGACTAACTCGATACTTATAAATATTCTCTCTGCTCGGCGTGAAGATAATAAATCTCATCTTCAGGAGAGTGGTCTTTATTGTGTACCATGTTCTAATTGTAACGCAATCTATATAGGGCAGACTGGTAGAAAGCTTTCCGCACGCCTGTCTGAGCACAACAGCCAAACTACCTCTAATATTTATAAACATAAGATTGAGACCGGACATAAAATTGATTTTAAAAATGTTAAACTCCTTCACAAATGCCACAAGGGTTATAAGTTGGATTTATTAGAACAATACGACATTATGAAACATGGACAACAGAGGCAATACACTCTTTTAAATGACCAACTAAATTTTGTATATCAGCCCCTTTTTTCTTACATTTAGTTTTTCACTTTTCACTTTATTTTTGGGGTTGTTTGACTGTTGTGTTCATATATTTTCCGTATTCATTTTCTTCTTGTTTTATTGTTTCTTTGCCAATTTAAAATATTAAAATATAATGAAATATTAAACTCCCCCCTACTTGCCCAGTCGAAGCGACCAAAAGTCTGCTTCGCTACGTTTAGTACTATCTAGTTGTTATCTCTTCGCAGACCCGCCACCACGCACCACATGGTCTGCACCTTGTTTGTACGGTTTGATTCGATTTTCTAATTGTTGGTGTCATTCATGTTTTTCGTTAAATGTGCAGCTCAGGTGCTTCTCACATATACCGTAAGTTCTTTATCCGCCGTCTGTTTGTTTGTATAAATATTTGTATGTTCCACCTTGGTTTGACCTTGCTCAAGTTTTATAAATTCAGCTTTAATTTTCAAATCAAGTCCACTATTATTCACCTTTGTATTTATGTATACCGTATTGTGATGTTTGCTTTGTTTAGATGTCACACAATGTCCTTGACACAGGAATGATTTTGCTGCAACTATCGAAGTTTTAAATTACGACTGTAAGTTCTGTTTTTTTCCTATTTATAGACGTGATTGTTTGCTTATTCCTTATATCTCACTTTCTGTAGATTTTTGGCTGAAGAAGGCAGCATTGCCGAAACTAGTACCAAAAGTATACCAATAAATTCTGCATAGTTGAGAGACGTTTTAATTACTTCTTTTACGATAATATCTTAAATACTAAGAAACATAGATTCAACTTTATTTTTGATAATTATGTTCAGCAAAACTTTCCCCGAATCCGTTGTCTTAAACTGAAGCACACGATTATAAAATGTTGGAAAAAGTACGTTCTACTAGGACAATAGTAATAAGGAAAAGTAAAGGTAAAAAACATTTAAGGATTGGCATTTAATAAATAAAACTCAACGTTATAAAATATTTTGATAATTAAAAATGGACAAGTACGAAGATTTTCTTTAAAAAAGGTTTTAATTTGATTGAATATATTGTATACTTTTGATTTTTTAACCCCAAAACAACAGAAAAGTAAAAACTTTTTTATAAAGATGTTATTTTTGGTTTCATTTATATTTTTATCGCACACCTACAAAACACAATTCAGGAGACCGTAATCGTTTCTCTCGTCACATTTTCTCTCCACTCTAATGGAAATCGCACCCCCTAACTGATGGCAGTGGTGGTGACATTCGTCTCTCGAAACGAAGTTAGTCATTTGTCTGGCGAGGTCCCAGCTGCGCAGCACGCAGCTCCCAACCTATTTAATTCAGTTATTGAACATATTTTTTGGTCGTCGAAAGACATTTTAAAAATCATCAGCGTGTCTCTCGTCTGCATTCTTCATCCCCCAGAACACCCCCCGCTCCATCAAGGGGTGGCGCGAGCAAGCAATAAAGTCGCGCGACAAAAATTTAGGGGCCCAAATTACCGTTGTTGCTTCGCCGCGTCGAGACCGGCAACACAATAAAATTAAGATAATTTATCCCCGAAAAATCCCTCTTGAGAGCGCTCCAAGAGCTCCGAGAGCTGAAGACATTTGAATAACGCGAAAGGAGATTTCGACAAACGTCATTACCCTCAATTTAGATAATTCCCGGCCATCTATCACAGTTGTCAAACGTTTTCTTAATGCTTGCAATCGCTGAAAAATTGCTATCACGATTCGGTATTGATCACCATTAGTTTGAGTGTGCTTTGGTAATATGAACGGAAATGTGTCACGAAAAGGTTATATAATGCGAACCAATCTTCATTCTTAATTCTTACGTAAGGAATTGATTGGTGGTGTTTATGGTTTGAGTATGGATTAAAGTTAACAATAGTAGAAAGAAATTTGAGATTGTTTCCGTAAAACATTACCGTAAAACGTAACCGTTAATTGTGACCGTAAAATGTAACCGTAAAACTTCACCGTAAAACGTAACCGTAAACGTTAACGTATCCGTACCCGTAAATATAGACGTTCACGTATAGTAAAGTACTTAAGCGCAGATTTTGTTGTAACTATGGTGCAGGCAAACTATATTTAGAGTGTTAAATAATTCTAGACAGGTCTTTTATCATTGGTAATGGTAAAAAGTCTTATAATAATTAAGAGGAAAATGCAAGGCCGGGGTGGTGTGGGGTTAATCTCGGGGGCTTAAACGGGTACAAAATATAATATTGCGCTTTCCGGGGAAACTTAACGGTCTATCAAAAAATATCCTACAGAAAAATACATCATTAAAAAAAATCTACATCTAAATCTACAGTTTTCATACGGGTCACAAAAAATCACAGAAGTTTTTGAAATATTCATATCTTTTCAGTAAAAAAACTTGTTCTTTTTTAAATAAATGGTGTGGTGAAAAATCATCGTACAGAGTTCTACCGATGCTCAGTTTTTTTTTGTTCTTCCATGTAATTTCTGATACAATAATAAATAATAGTCCCTATTTAACATTACGCTCAAAAATTTAAAAGAACTCAAAAGTTACATTTGAAGCCAGGAATTTCAGTAATTGTTCATAATTTGTTTCAATTTCTAAGAAAATTGAAAAACTGACCACACCGTTCAATTGTACGGAAAAAATACAAAAGAAACAGTCTTTCATTGTTTGACACGAAATTTACGGCAACATTAAATTGGAATAATAAAGCTTCATATAAGTAAACAAAATAATCATTGATTGTCCTAGAATATAAAAATATCCAATACCTACACAAGTTGTAGATTATGAAAAATCTGTAGAACTTGTAAAACTGGAAAACTTTTGTAGAGGTTACTCTTTAACATAACCTCAAAACTTCCGAGAAAATGTGCTTTTGTATTCTTTTAGTTGTAGATTTTTTATGATCTACAACTTTTCTGTAGGACATTTTTTTAGAGAACGCCACGTTTTGTCGGAAATCGCAATAATAACCTTTGGACTCCTTTCAACCCCCTCAAATTAACTCTATACCACGCCGGCCTTGCATTTGTTTTCTTTTACGTTCATATAAGCCCATTCACCGTTCGCAATGATAATAGTTCTGTCTACAATTACTAATAGTGGTTTTGGCCTCTAAATCAGTTTATTTTCCTGCACTCTAGCATTAATTCTTATGTTAGGAAATAATATTCATTTCGTCACGGTATTCATTGTCACGAAAACGTTATATTATAATGCGATCTAACCTTAATTCTTACGTAAAGAATTTATTGGTGGTGTTCATGCTTTGAGTAGGGATTTACTTTAATAATACCAGTTCTAGAAAGAAATTTTAGATTGTTACCCTAAAACATCACCGTAAAACGTAACCGTAAAAGGTTAGGCTAACCTTCTAAGCTTTAAGGATTTAATTGGTTGTGTTTATGGTTTGACTAAGAATTTAATTAGACGATAGTAGTTCTAGTAAGAAATTTGAGATTGTTACCGTAAAACGTAACCGTAAAACGTAACCGTAAAGTGTGACCGAAAAATGCAACCCTACAACATAAATTTAAACGTAACCGGAAACGTTAAGCGTAACTGTACCTGTAAACATAGACACACGTATGGTAAACTACTCTGTTAATCGGAGATTTTGTTATAATTAGGGTTAATTCTGCTGGTATTCGTGTGGGGTAGGATGTGTAAATGCCGGCAATTAATTTTGGAATGAAAATCTGGTCTGGCAACGACAAATCAAAATTACGAAATTAAGTGACGGTGTTGGGGCAGGGATCAGTCTGACTGGTTGAGTGTAGGGCCGGAACGGTGTCAGTATTTGTCAAACGTCGAGCGATTTGAAGCGGGCCGCGCGATTGCCTGATCCCCCCGGTTTATCTGGAATGATTTGTGGGGCGGGCGCGGCGCGGCCACCGCGAAGGCTCACGCCCGGAAACCCCCTTGAATAATGCACGTCACTGGGATTTTGCATGCGTCGACAAATCGGACAAAAAACCTACACGAACCCAAATCCCGTTTTCACATTGGTCTGAAAATTAGTTGCCTAAATACTTCTTTAGGTTTAACATTTTAATAGTTAAAGCCAATAAGAATAGCGAAGTGAACAGACCAGCAAAATCGGTAGATCAGAAAAGTCGGCAGACCAGCGAAATCAAGGGAATTATAACTGAACTGTAACTGTCTCGATATGCTGAAAGATATGTTCAAAGCATTTTGTCCCATAAATGAGAACAATTTTTCGTTTTTTTGTTAATGTCGCCAGTGCCAAAACAGTGGCGTAGCTACACATTCAGGCCCTGGAGCAAGTAAAATTGGTGCCCACCCATGTTTCTCGCAAATTGGCACAATTGGATCACATTTTGTAAAACTAGTAGTAAAACTAGTTAACTCTTAGTTTTTATACATAGTATAGGTATTTGTTAAGATTTCTCTAATTTCTTAGGTACCCGTTTCGTTTTTAAAAACATAGTAATAATTAACCTAGTTTTTTATTTTTTTTTATTTTCCTAAAACTTTTGAATTAATAGTTTTAAGGACATTCTGATGGATAATTAATTACGTTGATGCTCAAGAGCTCAAGAGCAAGAAAAAATATCAACTCTCTGATTCTGGATTCAAAAACAGTTGTTTTATGTCGTATATGTATATTTGCTCTACTTAATAACAATTTATTTGATATTTCATTTTGTTGATGTATTGAAGCCTTAAAACACCCTTTTCTGAACTAACCACTTATTTTTTACACCTCTTTTTTTCTTACATACAATTATGATACCACAACTTTTAGTAAAATCATTACCATAAATTGAATAGTCACTTAAACAGATAAAAATTATTACAATCAACAATAAACATACCTACTCAATAGTTCGCAATATTTCTGACATCAAAATTTTGATTCGTCAAAAGCATAAATTAATATTTAGTTTTGACAAATTTTTGTTTGGTCTTCCCAATTTTGAGCTCTTATAATTTATGCGCCTGAAGCTCTTTGCTCCAACTGCTCCACGTTAGTTACGCCACAGGGCATTTATTATTTAAGTTCTTATTGAATGTCAGAGAAGATATGACAGATGATTTGTATTGCTTCCTTTTCGTAGATGATCTGAGCAATCAAAAGTTTCCAGAAAAAGAGGACTTCAAATGTCATGACATGTGTTTGCAATTTTGTATGCTCTCCAAAAACAATATGACAATAGAATTCTTTAAGTAGTCTCAAACTAAAGCTTGAATCTTGCACTTCAAAACTTTATTATTTCTTAAATTTTTGACCCACATTTTATAGCAATCAAATACCATTTCACAGAGTTTGCACAAATTTCTATAATCATAGCTTTGTAGGTCAAGGTGTGAACTTTCCTTTCAGCATCCTTAACCTAGCTAATGTCATAATTACCTAACCACTTTTTAATCAAACAGGCATACGGCTGGATTTTACTTTCCAAGAGCTTTATTGTAACATCGAGGATCAATTTTGGAAATAGCAGATTATCTTAGATTACCAAACGTCGATGCAAAATATTCGAAACCAAACACTGGTCGGAAAAAAAATTATTACCGCATTATTGGCTTAGAATTTGATGGTAAATCTGGAACATCACTTTTCGATTAGAGTTATGAATCACCTTGTATCGTTCCTATTTGGATTTTTTTAAAACAATTGAATAATTGAGGCAGCGATCGTAAGAGCATCCCGATGCACAGGTACTCTAACCACGTTACTAAGTGGAAAATACATCTTATCAAGAACAAAGCAAAAATGACTATATTGCGACCAACAGTGGACCTATGGGTGAAAGACGTGGGTCACGAATCAGAGCGTCCAGAAGAAATATTTGACACCTGGAAGAGGAATTTCAGAGGATTTTTTATGGAAGGAGGAAGAAGAATGATACCTACATGGAAGAGATGAACAAATGCTGAACTGATAGGAATTTACACAGCCTGCAGCATCACATCAAGAGAAGGAAGAAAGAGCATGGGTTGAAGAAGATACTCCATCTATCATGAGTATACTGAACAGATTGTGCTTTGTGTATTAAGAAGGCCATATAATATGGCCAAGACAAGCCAAAACCTCGTCCATCTTGGAAGCTCGCTGCTTTGAGAGAAATCCACTCCAAACTCCAAAAGACGTTTGGAGCTGTGTGCTTGGAAGTTATAAGATGTGTACAAAAAAATAGTAGAGATCAAAATATTGTCCCGTGGACAATTGAAAGCGGGGTAGACCTAGACTTAAGGTAGACTGACAGAAGATGTTGAAAGAATTGGTTCGACCTACTGAAGGTCACAAGCCAGAAGTCAGTATGGTACAACCGTTCGAAGAAATATCTGTCAAATAGCTTCAAAGTACGACAAAAAATGTCTTTTTGTTACTTTTACATATGTTTTTAGTATTACCTTATTGCAACTACTAACATGTAAAGAATTGTTGTTCCTTCTTGATTTTTTTGCATTGTATGGAGAAAATTAATGGATGCATTGAGCCGATGTGCAAGATGAGTAATCGTAAATCTTCGCCAGTTGACATAGCAGCGATTGACGCCACGGAAACAGTCTGGATAGGATTGGATAGGATAGACTCGGGCCCAGGCTCAGAGGATAATTAACGCTACAGACGGAACGAACAAAACGGCGCGACGCGGGGCGATTTAAATTCGAATTAAGGACCCCCGGATATTAATTAATCCTAGTCAACTTGCGGACCTCGGCCAATTACTCCGACACGACAGACTCAGCGCCACTCGTAGGTACGTAGTCCCCCCTATCTCTCACCAAACTCACTCACTCGCGCCATCTATCAATCCATTCATCCATCTTCACCAATCGGACTTACTCTACGAATATGGTGGCTTGACTTACCTCTCTAGGTGTTTGACGATGTCTTCGTATGCCGCTCTGCAGTTCTCCCAAATTCCTGACCTAGAACAGACAAATAAAAATGGCTTAGGGAAGTTAACAGTTCTGACAGTTATAAAACATCATAACTACTAATAGCTTAAACAATGCTGATGATGGAAACTGCATTGAATAAGACATGGATATGCTACAAGAGCTGCTCTGGAAGAAGACTACTTATTATAAAACATGAGTTGGTGACATAGTTACGGAGGACTAAACACCATACTCGACGACCCCTCAAAGGTCCACCTGGAAGAAATCGACAGGAATCATGGTTTTCTTATTACAAAACACAAATCTCAGGTCTCACTCAGGTTTCTGATGTCCTCCAATATGTGCAAAGGTCCTTCAACTAAGGGAAGCCAACTGCTTCCCTTAGTTGAAGGACCTTTGCACATATTGGAGGGCAGTTGGCTTCCCCACCACAATACTCTAATAGTACACTTCACCAAATAAAGGAAGGTAAGAGCACATTTACGATTCTGAAGAAGGCAAACCGTTTTGTTTTTCATATAGGTGTATTTGGCACCACAAGTTTTGAACTGAACAGTATAGTTTTCGAATGTATTCTCCGGTGGCCGCTGCATATCGGAGGTCAAACGTCAAAAAACTTAAACAGAAATATTAATTTTACAGATTGGCTTAAAACTAATTAAAAATTGAATACCCACATACAAAATATATCAATGAAAGAGTTTTTTTTTACTGAATTTCCGTATTATCTGACATTTTTACTGCAGCTATTGTATGGTGTTGCCAGATCGACTGTTTTAAGAGTAATTTCACAGTTTTTCACTTGCATACTTAATTTGTCAAAATACACTGCTTTCTTCTGTAGAATCTGAGGGGATAAATGGTGAATTGAAGGAAATTTTTTGCACAATTTTTAAAGGCCGACATTGTAAATTCAGTCTAGTTTTGTACATAAAAAGTTGTTGCACTGTTTTTCTCATAAAAAAGCACAATATTGTTGTCTTCAATTCAGATTCGACGGCAAATAATATATCAGGATCACTTGTAAAATGTTGGGTAGTCATTTAGCTTATGGGAGATGATTTTTTGATAGCTTTTAATTGCAACATTATTTACTTTTTTATGTTCCGTCTTGAAAATATGCACTAAAATTAAAAGTTTTCATACCCAGACAACTTGGAAATTTGGAGGACAAAACAAAACGTGAAATCTTCTTTGGCTCATGCAGTTAAACTATTAATTTCACCAAAAAATGTCATAGACATAAATTATACAAAATTTCCTCTATTTTAATATATTATTTTACTATTTTGACGAAATTACAGAAATGGCAGCTCATTTGCAAAATCGTTTAAAATGCTAAGAGTAAACCTCCAGTTCCTTTGGACTCTTTTGAACAAAAATTCTTTCACCTCTAAGTCTGGTCATGAGACTAAATATGAAGTTTCGTCCCGATGCCTTTAATAGATACTCCGGCCACAAACAAAACGGGTACACACATACAGATATACACACATAATTTTTTGTACCTTAGTCAAAAATGTTCAGGGGACCCAAAAGGACATATTTCCGCTAAAATCTCTAAACTCTTTTTGACACGATTACAATACTTTGTCATACTATGTATGATAAAGTAAAAACGTAGTACTACGATCTATTTATGTCGTGAATTGTGTTTCAGGACTAACTTCGTCTTCGAAGTCATATCAGAATAATAATTACCCAATTCTGTTTTTAAATTTAAAAAATATATTTTTTCTCTGTGCTGTCAAGTCAGAAATAGAAATTAAGTAGAAAATAACATTTTTATTAACTTAAATAAAAAATAATCAATCTTGTGAAAATCTTTTGGTTGTAGATATCAGAAAATTTCAAAGGTTTCCCATCACATCTTTAATTTGTCAAACATTGAATGCTTCCTTCCGTAGAATCTCAATCTGAAGGCAGGTATTGTGAATTAATTATAGTTCTTTTGTTAAAAAAGAAAATACGCGTAAATTCACAATTTTGTAGTTTTGCGGCTTTTCTCTGGGTTTCTCACAAACAAATCGCAATTTTTGCCTTCAGATTCTGATTCTAAAATAGTCTTCTACGTTTCTTCTGGATAATTTGCTTTAAAATTAATGGTTTTTATACCCACAGCACTTGATTGACAAATGATGACAAAAAATGACAAACTATATGCACTATATAAGTCCGGTTGTTTTTCTTTTTCCAAAAGCGAAACATGTCAGGTTACTCTACTATTTGGAGTTGGCCTAGTGCCAAGTCATGCTGGAATATCAAATGAAACGAGATAGCCTATTGCTATTCCATTTTGGAAGACCAAGACACGTGGCTAGCCTCTTGATCAAGAGATGGATGGCAAAATCACCAGGTTTCTGGCTTGAAGGTGGTTACCCCTGTTGCAAAGGATTGTAAAATCTCTGAAAAATAAATGAATTTTGTTGGGTATTCAATTTGTCGTCTTGATGATAAGACAAGGGCCATTCCATTTTTGGCGTGTCGCGTCACGGCCGTCGCAATTAACCGATAAAGAGGGCATATTTCCTCGGCGGACGTACCCGGTCAACACTATTAATATTTGATAAATTAATCGCATAAATTTTCAATTAATGCTCCGAGGGCAGATCGCTCGCAAGCGCGCTAATTAGCGAAACGATATATCATTTCGGGCGAACAGGTGAAAATAAAAACCGAAAAAGCGAACGAACCCAGCACACATCCACACTAGTCGATAAACCGAGAGAGAGGAGACTCACTCGCATATACATATACATATTATACGTCCGTATAGGAGTCAAGAGGTCTAATCTGGCCGGGTTCGCGCCAAACAAAGAGGGCACTAGGAGCGACCGGCGCTCCGGCCCCGGACAGACAACAACAGTTGTTTACACGGGCCGTTCAAGTCGTCATTATCATTTTCAGCGCTCTCCCAGTAATTAAAATGCAAATCCGGCCAGTTAGATGCGTGTACACGTCACCCGAGAGCACCTTGATTAATTCCCAGGTAGATCCCGGTCTTACAACCACTCTTCTCCGGCTTGCCTACACCGTTGATACCAATTCGCGAATGCGGACCAACGCGAAATATGTAACGCTACAACGGCAGCACTCCTGTCTCAGGAGCACCAGCTTCACGCAGCTTACGAAGGATCAACGCCAAAGCCCTGTTGTACTTTAATGAGAACTGGGCATCGTGGAAGCCAGATTTTTTTGGTTATTATGCTTAAAATGTGTTTTGTTTCGGAAGCAATAGTTCAGGGTTCCTACGTGTACTGGTTCAGTAAAACACTCGACACGCGCTCGTAACGCACAAACGCGAGAAACAATTTAACTCCAGCAAATGTGACTATGCTTGTGCACAAAGTACCAATGTTAGAAGGCATATGAGAGCGCACAGAGGTCGTTCCGAAACAACTGACACAACTTCTTCCACTAAACCATGCGCAGCAAAGAGAGTGCACTAAATGGACCATTTGCCGACAAAGAGTAAATGCCGATTTTGTGGGCAAAATCATTTTCAGCGACTAGGCTCATTTCACCAACGCCGTGGCGGATATTTACTGGATGTGTTATTCCATATATAATTCCCGAATGTCTACATTATAAATCAATTGATATTTCAGTCCTTTGCTATGCCTTTCTATGTCCAGTTGTTTTATCATCTACTCTACATGATACCGTCTACAGTCACAGGTGTTCGTCAGTCCTCAAACGGCAGTATTTTGATATCTGGTCTTCTCCGATTCACCCAGAATTTCGTACTGATTTTGGATGGTCATTTGGTCATTGCCCTAATGTGTTTAATTTTTGGGCAGCCAAGCCAGACGCGAGAGGCGCGAATTGCCATGTTTAAATACGTGAACCTATATTGTTTTTTTTTTTGAGAATCCATGAAGAGCCACATATTTGAAGAGACATAAAAAACACCTACATTACGTATAAAATGATAATGAATTATTTATCTAAAAGTAAATCAAACCCATGTTTGGCTTGGTCAATTTGTGAATAATTTTGATATGAATTCAAATGCAATGAATTTTGACGCATTACCTAAAAACGATACCGACAAATGCTGAAAAACGAAGGGTTGCTGTCAAAGTTGAGAAAAATGTATTATGTATTAATTTTGTATTAACAATAGATCATTGTTATTTTTTTAACTATCATAAATTTGCTTCGTACAATTATTTAATGGCTTAATAAAAAAATAATTCATAAATTTTTGAGTGTAGACATCAGAACATTTCACAGATTTCCAATTACTGAATTTGTCAAAAATACAATAATTGAAACTAAATAATTAGCCTGGCTAACAATAAAGGCAACCGAACAAATGATAACTAATTCTGGTGTGACGTTTTTTTCATAGAATCTGGATCTGAAAGCAGAAATTGTGTATAGTTTTTAAAAAATCAGCGCCCCAGAACGCAAAAATACGCTTCTTCTCAAAAACTTAACATAATTAAGAATTCTGTGTTCAGATTCAGAGTCCTATAGAAAAGAAAACTGTTCAGATTCAGATTCTAAGGAAAAGAAATCAGTTGTAACTTCGTTTTTTTTTGTTGTTGGTCAAGGTAGTCATTCAGTTGAAATTACTGTATTTTTGACAAATTAAGTATTGGTCTGTATTTAGTCTGTGAAATGTATTCATACGGAATGACATATCATCAATAATTTTATATTTTTTTTGAGCTATCTAACTATTATACGCAATATGAGAATCCAATGTGACTGCTGTTAAAAATTTGTCTAAACTGTGATGATTTGACTCGGACTTACTCGTATACGTTTAATTTTATTATTTGTTGTTTATCGTTTTGCTTTGGACACGTGAGAAAAGGTGCTTTGGAACTGGTTTCAACGTTTTCTTTTTGCTTGAAACAAAATAATGACAGACAAATGTATTATAGGAATTAAAATTACATAATTGATAATCATAAATGTGTCCCAATACAAGTTTTAAACTGTGCTTTATTTTCTGTTTGTCGTTTGAAAGTAATCACCTTTTCTTCAAAGCAAAAAAATGTACTCTTTCTGATGATCGGCATAATGATCGGTTGTAAAAAAATATTGTAGGTAGTATTATGAATAAATAATTTATTAATTAATATCTCTGGTAGCGACTACACTGTCAAAGATTGGAGTCGGACGCTTTTTGACATATTACTTCCTATCCAGATACTGAAAATTCACAACATCTTAGATACAAGATCTCTCAAACACGGCATGAAATGTAGCCAGAAGGGTGTAGGAATCAAACAAGTTGATACCTGGCAGAAGCTTGTAAAACAGTAACTGATGCAGGTTGGTCAAGTGAATATTAGCAGTGCAAACTCCATCTTTGATAACCCTACAATATATCCACAAAATCCAGATAAAACCAAGAAGGATTACCCTAATCTAGGTATGAACTGATACAAAAAATTTAAGGGAAACAAAATTCTAAGTGAAGATAAGCTGAGGAACGATTAGGTTGGGTGGGGATGGTCGTTTTTCGGGATTACTGGTCATTGCTAACGACATGTAGACCATGAACTATTACTATGCGACAACTACAAATGATATGAGGAAGAAGAAGAACAACCACGATATCTTCTATGTGATTTTTTCCCCGTAGTGGCGAAAGCTGTTGGGGGATGCTAAGGCGTGGATTATTATTAATATTATTATTATTTCAAGGCCATTTAAGTACGTACTTACAGGGTTCATATTTGAAGATGGTGGGTGGCCAGCACAATCCAGATTAAAAACAAAAAGAAGAAGCTGGACTCCGCCATAAGCAAAGATTGACGGATGCGCCATAAAACTTAACAGCATTAATAAGACGTCACTCATGAAACTCAAATGATTATATATAGAAAATAGAATAATAGAATTACCACCTGAACCAAATTGGATTTTCCCATAAAGGATATAAAACAATTACGGCTGAATTTCCACAGTTATATGAAGACGTACAACAACAATATTACCTAATGCATTTCCACGGCTTCCCAATAAACACACAATTCCACCCGTTCGATATATCCATTTTAATAGTAAATTGGCCTCACATTTTGCCATATTAGCGATCCGTTCTACCGTGAATATCACCATCATACAATCATCGTTTATATTGTAGTATATTGTACGGCCGTTCCGTCAGCATTCGGTTGAATTTCAATGGGCTACGAATGATTTATTTACCGGCGCGCTCGCGTCGATTTGTTTGACAGGCAAATAACGAATCGAAATTGAAAATTACAATGTATGGTATCGGTCGCGACAACTGTGATATAGTTAATTTATTGGTATTTGCGCGTTGTTGTTTGTCGGTTTCACTGTCCGCCAATTTGTCACAGTTCAGTGGCTGTAAATAAAGAAATTCCAGAGACAATTAACTACGACACGTTTGCCTCCATTATGACATTAACCAGATCGATGGATATGGATCTTATTTGTTGGATTATCAATCATGGTGATCGAGTATTTAAATTATGTATCTGGTATACAAAGTATCTGGTATATGCTGTTTTGTGGCCAGCAGTATATACTAGACGCTATTAAAATTATTTAAAATGTACTTTTGCTGCTGCTTCATTAAAAATAGGTATTTAAATTAACCATGGCATACCCATGGCTTTTGTAATATCAGGACTGTATATCAGGACAAACATCTTTATTGGAAAGATAAAAGAGAAGCACGTCATAAACAATAAGAACCGATATATGATAAGTATTACTGCGTATCATTCCAGATTCTACTACTTTTGAAAATATAATAAGTTTAAACATTGTAGCAAAGGTCTAAATCTGTTGGTATTAGAGTAAACAAAAATGCGCAAATATGCGGAATTTAACTGTTTTTTTATTTATTCAAGTAAACGAGATCCTTATTGATTCTGACGAAAAAAAAAACAAATATTAGTTTTGTTCCAGAATATTTTTCAGGTTATGTTTTTCAGGTTAAAACAATCAAATAACTAAGCGATGTTTTACTGGGTAAATTAAGAAAAATGTTTACCGCGTCGGAGCTTTTGTAAATGTTAATTGCATAAAAAATATATGGTAAACTTTTCAGAAAATAGAAATATTTACTAAATACATGTTTTGTCTTATTAATGTTGAATTTTCTACCATACAATACAGCATGTCCCACTGTGATTCCCTCATTTTTCTATTGCAAATATCTTTCTGAGGAAGAGGTGTTATGTGAACTTGGATTGTTTTTACAATGTTATAAAAAGAGACAATGCATGCAATACTAAGAAACCACAGAAAGATAAAAAATAATATAATTATTGTCAATTACAATTATAACAAAAAGTAAGCAAAATGTTTCATGAATCTTGTTTGTTTCAGGGTTGTTATGTTTTAAAACATTGTTTTAAACTTGTTTTAAAACAAATACTTTGTTTTAAACATGTTTAAAACAGTTTGTTTTAAGTGTTTAAAATAATTCTTGTTTTAACACATTGTTTTAAACATGTTTTTAAACAAATATTTTGTTTTAAATCGTTTTTTTTTTAACATGTTTAAAACAGTTTGCTTTAAATGTATAAAACACTTTTTTTAAAACATTGTTTTAAACATGTTTTAAAATATAAATTTTGTTTTAAACATGTTTAAAACAGTTTGTTTTAAGCGTTTAAGATAATTTTTGTTTTAACACATTGTTTTAAACATGTTTTAAAACAAATATTTTGTTTTAAACTATTTTATTTTCAACTTGTTTAAAACAGTTTGTTTTAAATGTTTAAAACATGTCTTTTAAACTACCGAAATTTGGACAACATATTTAATTATTTCGTTAGAGTTGTATGCTGCTCTTCAAGATTTTTATGCATGGATCAATTAATAATCAAAAAAATATTTAAATATTGTATTTATTAATACAAAAAAGTTCTTTATAAAATATAGTAATACATTCAGTGATAGCATGTAACTACAATAAACAAAAACTTTTATATTAACATAATAACATACCGGGTGACCCACGTCATAGGTACTCCCATTTATTTATTTTTTTTATGAAACTGGACGAATCGACGAATGAAATTTGGGAAAGAGTTAATAGACAAAAAATTCCGTTATTTGGGATACTCTTGAGGTTAATATGACTTCCGGTTTTTCCGGAAATGACGTGAAATGCGTGATTAAAAACATGTTTAAAACAATTTTTATTCCTTATTTAAGACATTTTTTTTTTTGGGTGATTTAAAACATGTTTTTTTTCGAAGTGCTTAAAAACATTGTTTCGTGTCTAAAAACATCATTTTATAAAAAAAAAACATGTTTGTTTTGTTCAAAATAAAAAAAAAACGTTTTTTATAACAACCCTGGTTTGTTTCTATCAAAACTTCTAAAGAACTTCATATGATACTTTCTTCTAAGAATGCGAAAAAGAAACAGTAAAAAGTTTAATTTTGATTTTTTTGATTTTAATTTTTTATTTCGTATCTTGACATTATTTTTATTATTTTTTACTATTTTTTATTTATTTTTTATAGCGTTATAAGATTTCTTACTACTTTCTTTTTATTACCACTTAGTAAAATAAAAGGTAAACTGTAATAATATAACATTCAGTATCCACTTATACTATTTAATAAATATGCAAATGCTAATTGTTTAAAAAATATATACCCAGCTTTTCAGAGAATAGAGATATTTACTCAATCATGTTACTGTCTTATTTATGTTGATAATCCCACTTTTATTCGCTCATTTTTTATGAAAATATCATTCTGAGTTAAGTACTATATGATCTTAAATTGATAGTTTGAAAAGATAGAAAAAAGATTTATTTTCTAAAAATTGCGAGAAAAAGTAAGTAAAAAGTCTCATGGATTAATTCATTTTCTAATATTTTTTACTAATTATTTTTTGTATTTTACATTTTGTTTATTTAGTTCTATCTAGATTTATTTGTAATTTTTGATTTATTTAAAAATTTGCATCCCGCCTGGATATCACCATTTACTTTACATTTATAAAGAAGTTCATATGAAATGTGGTACTCAAAATTATCCTTGCTTTTATTTGGATTTGTTTGATTTTTAATTTTTATTTCATTGGGTGATATCATTTTTACTTTTTTTTTTCTTTTTTTTTCATTTATTTTACTACCTTCTTTTTATCTTTAATGATTTGTTAATATTTCAAACTGCTGTAACTTTTTATGGACTTGAAAAATCAAACAAGTCCTTGCGAAACTTTGTACACAGAAAGATATTTATCATCAAAAGAAATATTTATGAGAAAATAGCGCCACAACAATCAAATTGTAATTTGATAATCTAAAGAATTTAATTGAAGAGCATGAAAACCCCGAAGAATGTCAAACCTAAAGTCTACTGTTTTTCTTCTTCAAAATGACAGTGTTGGCAACCTTAATGACTGTAGCACCTAATATTACATTAATATCTCACTACAAACAAATAAGTTCATCTTTAGAATCTTTTGATAACTTACAAATACTAATGTAAACTAAATTCGGAAAAAAAAGGTTTTCCGAAAAAGTTTCTGTTAAAATGTGTCAATAGCTCTCTCAAGTGTTAAGAAAGAAGTGCTCCTTTTCAATGATTTATGATGTAAGCAGTACTGTTTTCATATTTGTTGTCGAAGTCAAACCTAACCTAACATTATCAGATCTTACCTTGCAATTGCTTCCATGGATGGCATCCCTTGGTTCTTAATGACAGAACCATCGGGCCTGGCAAGGTTGTGTGGCATGGCAGGCGACAGCAGCGCAGAATGTGCCGCTGCCGGATGCGGCAACTGCATGAACTGCATGTGACCAAGATGAGGCGGATGATTGTAACCATTTGCAAGAAGCGGAGATTTTTCCATCCTAGACATATCTGCAAAAGAAAATCATCACATTTAAAACTAAATCTAAAAACCTTTCATTAAATTCTAAATTATAAGAACCGATACAGAAATGATAAGATTTTCCGGCGTTAACTCTCATTTCACGTCTTAGGGGACACTCTGTATGGCGTTCTGTATGGCGCTTGTGCCGCAAAAGGTTTCGGCCCGCTTTACCATAAGAAGTGAGTGGTAATATTTATGTACGACTTCAGAGAGGCGATTTGGAGCACGGCGGGGCGTCGGACCCCCGGGGGCCCGCCCGTGACCCCTGTTTCCCACACCACCCTCATTAACAGAAATAATTACCGCCTCTTTAATTAACTTCAGCGAATTATTACGCAATATACGGTTTTTATTATCGTATGGGGGTTATTGTTAATATTATGTGCGAAGGTAATATAAGAAAAGAATCCTATAAGTTATTAAATTGATGTAATATACAGGATGACAACTGAATGAGTTGCCATGCTTTACAGGCGCTTTCCGTCTGATTCTTTATTTGTTGTCACTGAACAGAGTTAAATTTGTTTTACATTAATTATTGATTTCTTTTATGTCGATATTTTTGTAAACGATTAATGAATTTACGAAATTCAAAAAACACTGCATTTATGAAATATTAATGACAACAAACCATATATTCTGTAAACTGGATTATGGTTTTATTTATGACTGAGCATGGGTTGTTCAAAATGATACAAAAGAGTAATAAAACAAAAATATAACCACTCCACCACGGGCCCCATGTATTTTCTTTAATATTTTATAAAAGATAATTGAGGCCCAAAACAGAACAGTTTTTTGTTCAATTTCAGAATTTTCCTAATGTAGTTAATAGACATTAAGCTCTATAACAATTAATATACTAGGTTTTGTCAAAATGTGTTGACAGTTGTTTACCTGCGTTACCACGACAACGTGACATAAAGCGCCACGTCAACGTCAAAAGCAACAGCATAGCCTACAAATTTGCTGCAAGGCAATTTATAATTAAGGTTACCAGATCTCATATTTGAGATAAATCTCATATATTTTAAAAGAGTCTCATACCTCATATTGACTTAACAAAATCTCATATTTTAAGGACTATGTTGTACGTTGCTAATCAAAATTTGAGACCACTTTGGTGCTTTTGAAACTACAAGGTGCTAGTTAATTCAATGTACTATGTTAGAAACTTCTCATACCTATACTTAAAAAAAACTACTTGATAAAAATGAGTCTTCATTGAAAAGCGAAACTACTTTACGCAGGAATTTATATCAAGATCACCCATACAAATTATTTTATGCAAAAAAAGCATTTTTTAAAAATTGCATTATAAAACTATAAAAAATTGCAGAATTTTTTATTGAATCATGCATTTGTACAAAATATGTATTATAAATCCTAACGTAATGTGAAACTTTCATGTCCAGATCAGCCAACCAAAATTATTAATGTTTTCATAGTTGTGTCTGATTGTAGACAATTTTCTTATTTGTATGATACATATAATACATAAATACATAAATAAATTATTAGGGAGAAGTCCATTTTGCAAGCGATTATTAAGATTGGAAAAAGAAAAGCCTTTATTGCAATAATTGTTGATTAATCCGTTTACTCTATGCTAATGTCTTAGGATTAATGACTGTAAATTTTTACTTTAATTTAACGTGTTTTTCACTCATTGTCATTGTGTTTGCTCTCCCAATTAGATTTCGCCGACGATGGTATAACTAGCGAAACCGGTCCGAAGTATATAATAAAAACAATTATCCAAATAAATTATTGTTACAATATTATGAAGAATATTATTATATTTTGCAAGACGCGTTTGTAATGCAGCAAAAACAAACACGTGCATACCACATACCAAGATATTATTTTATCCACGCATTTGAAACATAAAAAGAAATTTCGCAGTTCGTACTGAGCCGAAAACAACTTCTTTCGACTAGAAACATGTATTATTCTGGAGCATTGACTGTACCAGTATGTTTTCCTCAAATATTCGAGCAAAATTCGACGTAGAGTTATTTTACAGCAATAAATCAACACCTTTTTTGTTCAGCGTTTCGAGAACTTGACACATGTTTTGAAATCTTGATATGCCTTGTTTTGAATCGATGCACTATTCTTATACTTTAGGTATTTTTATACCACGCACATTTAATGCGGTGAGGGTATATTGAGTTTGATACAACATTTGTAACACCCTTAAGGAGGCGTGGCAGATATAGACTTATATATATATGGATTTGATCAGAATTGAAAACTGAATCGATTTAGCTATGTCCGTCTGTCTGTCCGCCTGTCCGTCTGTGTGCACGATAACTGCCGTACTATTGAATCAATTGATCTGAAATTTGGTATACAAGCTTATTTCTTAAAAAGTAAGGACAAGTTCGTGAATTGGCAAAATCGGTCCACTTGGTCTTTTTTTTAATATTTTACGGTGGGGGGTATTTTAACTTCAGCACGACTGAAGATAATTTTCTTACTAGTTATGCATTGGCTTATTCATAACATATCAATCTCGACATCTAATTTGCTAAGACTTATGGGATAATATACTGGGTGTAACACAACGAAATTAAAAATTATAAAAATACCTGATTGTTGTTTGTAAATAAACAATTTAGTTATATTTGACAATCTCTTCAGAATATTTACACCACTAAGCTGGTGTAAACGCCTTTTTCGCGAAAATTGTCTGATGTAAGGGCATAGACCATGTGCTACCGTGAAGAAATTTAACAGATCTATCATAATCAACAAGAGAAATATGGGGATGCCATTTAAAAACAGTGTCCATGAAGTCATAAGTAAAAAACAAATGAAAGAACAAAATCTGGCAACCCTACCTATAATAATATTATATTCTTAAAAGCTTATTGATGTGTTGATTATTTATAGGAGCTTTATAGCATTTTGTTATTGTAAAACAAGCACATCTTGTAATAAAAATACAAGATTTCGAGAAACATCGTATTTCATTTACATCTTGCATTTTGATATCTGTCTGTGAAGTTGCAAATGACAATTTTGTTGCAAGTGTCAGTTCCAAGGCATACTCGACCAGTCACAACTAAACTAGATAACAAATTGCCGCCTATAAAATAAGATAAAATAAGACAAGCGACACAGATAGTCTTGAACATAACCTAATTATTCCAAATGGTTCGAAATCCAGCGTCAGTTCCATCGATTTTTACCATTCCAAATCGGACGAGTGCCCTTGACGGTCACCTGACAGATACAAGTCCGTGTATCTGTGGAAAAAAGACACGAGAACCCCTCGACTGAGGCGGCTTTTGACTCACTGCGGTCATTAGCCACAATCATCCTGACGTTATCTAGCCTTTATCGGCCTCGCTACAAGAAATTCGAAATCGGACTCATTTCACTCGTAGGGGCTTAACCCACGTGATACGAAGGGTTAAAAATAAGATTATACCTCTGAATATTAATACCTGGTTTATATATCGACACCACACAAGTGATTCCCTGGTTTTTATTGCATTTTGAATGCGTTAAGGTTAAATGCGTGTCTTATGTCAACTGGTTGATTTGCATAGGTTTTTTCTGGTTGTATTATGTGTGGAGCTGTTTAATGCATACCGTATTATTCTTATGCATGTCGGAGGTTGTCGCTTTGATGACTTAAATGAGGCTTATAAGTTATAAGTATCGGGTTCATTTGGCGGCTATCTTTGCTCGGTACTTTTCTTCATCTTAGTTGAGGATTGTATTGAGTATTGGACATTTTAATTTATTCCGACAGGTATTTGTCGGATTACGATCAGGTGCGACTTAAATTTTCGAGCGCGGTCACCGATCTTGACCATGGTTTGGAACAAATTAGATTATAAGAAACTCAGACGTTGCCTTTTGTGGCTGCTTATAATCGCTTACATTAAAATTAAAATCAAAACAAGTCTTCTATACATAAAAATACCAAAATTATAATAGTATACATCGTTTTAAGACTTTGTGTGTACGGAACAAAAGTTGTGTAAATATGGACACTTTTCAGGACAGTTTTTACATTGCAAAAATTTTGCGTGGATCACTAGATATTACGGAAAAATTAAAAACGGTCAATTTCTTTTTCTTGAATATCTTACCTATTACGATAAATGGAAAGTCGAACTTTGAAAGTCTTACAAAAGAGGATACTC
This sequence comes from Aphodius sticticus, assembly GCA_963966075.1. Classification (NCBI taxonomy): domain Eukaryota; kingdom Metazoa; phylum Arthropoda; class Insecta; order Coleoptera; family Scarabaeidae; genus Aphodius; species Aphodius sticticus. Next base: position 13,693,941 of record OZ014512.1, read on the forward strand.
TGAAACCATTTTTGATGTCAGAATATTTGTCAGCTTTTGTCCGCTAGCTTTAGCTGGGCGATATGCAACTATTTCTTATGGAGGCCATATTGAGTTTTTACAGATTTAAATAGAATATTTCAAATGCTTTACAACCATGTATAACATGTTTATGAAATTATTACAAAAAATGCCATTAGGTGGCTCGCAAGATCGCCCGACTTAATCCCCACGTTTTTTGTCTGTGGGGCAACATAAATACTGGTCCTGCGCTGTATCATACTTTCTCAGATACGTACTGGCATCCATAAAACTCCATTAAAAAGAAATCTATGGGGTAAAGTTGGGTGATCTGGTGGGCCACCTAATGGCATTTCTTGTGATAATTTCATAAGCATGTCTATTTAAATCTGCAAAAATCCAATATGGCGTCCATAAGAAAAAAAAAGTTAAATATCGCGCAGCAAAACCTAGCAGACAAAAACATTTTTCACATCAAAAAATGGTATTATGTATTCTCTTATGTAAGAATACGAAATTTTTACTTTGTTTCTATTTATCGTAATAGGTAAGATATTCACGAAAAAAAAAATTGACAGTTTTTACTTTTTTAGTAATATCTTGTGATCCATGCAATTTTATTTGTGATCCATTTTTTAAATTACTTTTGCCCCATTTATCCGACATCGTAGCTCTTACAGTTTCCGAGATACCCATCATGTTCCGTGAGACACCTGTATTGTGGGTAACAGGTGGTAGCACTGTAGTAACTGTCAACGTAGTAAGGTTAGAATAAAATCTAAATCCGACAATTTTTATTCTACTTTATATTGCAGTTACTGGTGATTTAAACTTTATTAAGCTCATCAATACAAAGAAACATATAGTGGTTATATTCTTCTTTATCTTCAAAAACGATAAAAACAAAACATGGTGAGAGGACAGTTGGTTACCCCTACCTTTAAAAAAATAAAGGTGATAATCAAATACTGACATCACATTTCAAAAGAAAATATAATAAAAGTGTTTTTAGAAAATAGAATTTTCTAAAGCCAGCAAGAAGGCCATATTGAAAGGAGGAAATATACCTAAGGAAGCAAGTTCTCTGAAGAAACCTGACCTAACATTATTAAAATTAATACAAGCAAAAAAGAGACCTACCAAAAGTACCACAGGTACAAGACGGAGAATTTGACAGACCAATACGACTGGAAAATTCCATGTCCAAGTCTTAGACGGGATATAACAGTAATGAAAAATATTGATATAAAGGGACATTTTTAAACCACGGCAATAGATCCACATCTGGCTTAATGAGAAATGAGTGTTGTCTTTTCTGAGAAGAAGATGAGTCCCATCTTCCTGACAGATCCTCAACAAATCCTTACGCAGGACTAGGAAGCATTTCGAAACATCTTTCTTCGTGATAATTAGACTTGAATCATTTGAATCTCCCGCTAGGAAGTCAGCTTTCTCATTGCAATGAATTCCATTATGACCAGCATATCTCCATATGACCACCAAAACTTTCCTGTGTCCACATAATTTCGGAAATCTTATTTATCAAACAATGTGTTTTGAAATTACCTATACCACTGTCTCCTTTATCAGAGACATCACTAAATGAATCGGAGAAAATAACCAACTTATTGAGTCGATGGTCAACAGCAAATTTTAAAGCCCAGTGTCCACCAAATGACAAAAAATTCTACAACAAACTGCAAAACTGTTTCAGGCTTGAAAAATTGTGAAGTATAAGCTTGAGAGTGCAAATCCTTATTTTTTACTATCCTAATATATTAATTGTTTGGCTAAGATCGCGCAAATAAGATATAATCGACTAGATAAGAGAGGTAGGTCTACGCTTTGCATCATAGACAAAATGTAATTTACGAATAAGTATCGAAATAGAATTAGGCCGAATAGAGTGCATTTTGACAAGGATTCCTTTTTTTGCTAAGAGAGAAAAACAAAGAGCATTTGTAGGATCATGTTGATAAGCCCCAGTCACTGACTCCTTAAAATTTTTTTTAAATCTCTACAAAAAATGTGGTTAAGTATGCGCTTTTACGTTTGACGCTTCATATCAATGCCACCCATTTCACAAATCTGAAAGTTACTAAAAACAATCTACAATATTACAATTTGACATATTACTAATTATAACATAGAACAATGTGACAATGTGTAAATTATGAATGCAAAGTAGAGAAATCTTATAAAGCTTCATACATAATAGTTTTATCTCCCTATAGATGGTAGCACCATACTTATCGATTTTCTTATAATTGAGCATCGAATTTTTACCATTGTTCATCTTTAATTTCATTTCTACCCCCCACAACAGACAAAATAGATATTGATTTAAAAGCGTCATGTGAGGCAAAGTTAGGGGAGTTTGCATTTGATGGGTAACACAAAAGGACTTATCCTAAATGACGTACAGCGGACCAGATATGTATAAAGGGCAGGTGGGTTCTCTCAGTGCTAGAAATAAGTCTGAATAAGTCATTCAAACGTCAAGGAGATACGAAATGAGTTGTGTGCGCTGAGAGCTGGAGCAAGCAAGGTAGACGTTTTGTATATCTAGTTTCTCGTTCTCGTGACGTCTATTTTGACGTGACACGGCGAAGGATCTCTTGAGCGACTGCCCGCTGCATTGTGCAGTAGAATATGAAAAGTAAACAGTGCTGCGTGCCCAACGAATGATGATATCATGTTACAATTGTAGGGGAGAGAGAGTGAGAGACGTTTTAGGCATTGCTACCTGAATAAAAATAAAAGGAATATTTATTTTTGTGCGTACGGAATGGAGGTTTTCATACACACAATTATTTCAACATCTATGCTTAAGCATTGTTAACTGATGAGATTTGTAATGCTCGACACTCAAATTTAATGTCCTGAACATTCTGAATCTTTTATCTATGTAACAAAAGAAAATTAGTAAATATAAAAACGTTGTTTGGTTAATTTTGAAACTTTGGACAAATGTTTTATATATACAGGGTGTGTATAAATTGGCGGAAAAGCTACACGTGGCGGTGTTCTTCGCAAAATTCTGAGTCGACAATCTATAATCTAAAATGTTGTACCGTGCTTCTTGAGTCTTCACGAGGTCTCCAAAGTCATGATATCCGATCTCTTGAATGGTGTTATTATTTGAAATCTATTGATGGAGAAGCTGCAGTTTAGAATAAAGAACAATATTGAAAATTTTTCTTTTCCTAAATGTTATCTTTCTGCCTAAAAAGTTTGTTTTTAATTTCGGTATTTCGTTAATTTTGTCATAAAAATACATTCGGCAACACTGTAGAACATGGGTAACTTAATTTTGGCATTTGTCACTTTTGACAGTTGTATAATAAAATTAAGTAATTTGACTTGTTTGTGCTAATTTCGTCAGTTCTACCGTTCTACCGTGATTATTCCTACAGTTCATTAGTTAATTAGTTTATTAGTTTATTAGTTATTGTATTTTACGTTATCTTTTCGTTCGTTCAACATGGAATATACGTTTAATGAGTATGCCGATATGCATATGGTATACGGATCCATTGTTTACAGAGCATAGTAACACGAACACCTGTTGGATTCAGCGTTGCCAAATCTATGTTTCTTTCAAATGGCTCCCGAGGGCACAATAATGACGCTACAACATTTTAGTATAAAGATTGTTGACTCAGAATTTTACGAAGAACATCGCCCTGTATAGCTTTTCCGCCAATTTATACACACCCTGTATACATAGATACTAAAATAATATTCTGTTTTTTTTATTTTCTTCTAATAGATCCTTTAATTCACAACAACAACTGTCAAGGTTTTTAATTCAATGAATTTATGATTAAAAGTTCCCAATTAGGTCAAGTTTAAAAATATAAGGTAATATTGCCATTTTTTTCATTTATTATATGACATCATTAATTATTTTATTGTGGTGTATTTTTAAAGCACAAAATCCATACTCAGCTTTTCCAGTATTATTCAAATTTTCTAAATAATTTATTTGGTTATTCTCCAAGCGTTATTTTAAACAGGGGCTGTGCTACTTTTTCTTCGCAAAAAAAAAGAAATGTTTTTCGATAGTAAATGTCATACTGAAACATTAGAAACATTAGATGGACCTAATTGTTTTTTCAAATCCTTAAAAGGTTAACGCCGCTTGAAATATTAACTAAAATAACCAAAATAAACAATAAAATACATGTAGGTAAATAAAAAATTGGAAATCTTAAAAATAAATTAAATAAACAAATGAAGAAAGAAACAAAACATATATGAAACGTATTAGACATTTGCTTCACTACAAGTAAGTGTCATTATGAATAAAAAGTTTCATATCGACTTATTGGTTTTTCAATTCCTAAAGAAGTTAGAGCCGTTTAAAAAACAGTTTTGCTATTATTTCAAACGGCTGTAACTTTTTAAGGAATATAGAAAAGAAATAAGTACAATGAAACTTTTTGCTCAGTGTAACATTTTTTATCTGAAAGAAGTTTTGCGTGGATACAGGGTGTCCGGTAAAGGTGTTTCGAAAATTAGGGAGCTGATGCAGGACGTCACTGCGATCCGAAAAGTGTATACACTAGGGCCTCGATTTGCCTCGGGGTTACGTTCCGGGAAAATGCGACGCATATCGAAACAAGGCAAATCGAATCACATTTTTCCATAAGACACCATACAAATTTTTAGATGCGTTCCGCAGACGTCGGATTTACTTTTTGATATGAAATAATATCTCATACATAATAATTCCTGGGATCAATGTTGAGATTTATTTTAATAAAACATACAACAACAAAGATAATTTTTTGCCAATACTTCATCACTGCTCCAAGAACTACCACATCAAGCATGTAAACTACCGTTTCCCAACCGATGGGTCGCGACCCCCAAGCAGCGGGGCGAAGTATCAGGGCACGGACACACATCGAGCGTATAGCGGAGCGGAAAGCGTTTTCTGTATGTTCGAACATATAGGAAACGCCGAGCGTATAGCGGAGCGGGAAGCGTTTTTGTATGTTCGAACATATAGAAAACGCCGAGCGTATAGCGGAGCGGAAAGCGTTTTCTGTATGTTCGAACATATAGAAAACGCCGAGCGTATAGCGGAGCGGAAAGCGTTTTCTGTATGTTCGAACATATAGAAAACGCTTACCGCTACGCTATACGCTCGTTGTGTGTCCGTGCCGTAGACTGCCGTCAGCGGGAGAACGACAGCCGAAGCAGGTTGGGCACCGATCATGTTAACATTGTAAACAAACGGACGAATCGAGGAAATCCCCGATTTATTTCGTCTGTAACAACGCATATCAAATCATAACAACGCAAACTAGATTTACGGTCCTATATTTTCGATCAACGCAAATCGAAAACAACGCAAATCGAGCCGACGCAAATCGAGGCCCTAGTGTATGCACTTTTGGCTTTTGACGCTTCATTAAAAAGTTATAGCATTTTTATTTATCAGTTTTATATTCCCTTAAAAATATTACTGATTACAAAATCGGCACTCACATGGGAGGGCAACATTTTGAGCAGTATTTGCAAACCTCTTTTATTTATTTTTGTTATTTGTAAGTGTTTTTTTTGTTTCTGTTAAATAAACAACGCCGACTTTGTAATCGGTTATATTTTTAAGGGAATGTAAAACTGAAAAATAGAAAAGCTATAACTTTTTAATGAAGCGTCGAAAGCCAAAAGGGCAGATACACTTTTTGGCTGGCAGTGACGTCCTCTATCAGCTCCCTAATTTTCGGAACACCTTTACCGGACACCCTGTATAAGCCTTATTTTATATATTATTATCATTCTAAAGTCTCTTCGGTCGGAATTCGATGTTTGGCAGTTTTTCAAGAACCGTCCAAATTTATTTTTAAAATAGACCTAAATTTGGACTACTGGAACTACTAATGAATTTGTTATTGCCAGAGACAGTTTCTGCCACAAAGTGTAACATTTCTTTACTGAATCTGCATTTCTTCTTTCTTATGTGCTTTACAGTAGGTACTTAGTTTTGAATAATTTTACAATTATTTTTTTTTCTTTTTACTATAAATTTGTATATCGTGTTAACTTCATTTCTGTAGATACGAAGATTGTTCTTATTAAATATCGTAAATTATTTGAAAAACATGATGCAAGAATTAATGCATTTACTTTAGTGCCAGATCTTCATCTTTTCACTATCGACAGGTTAATTTAAAATATATTAAATTAGACACGAAAATAAAAATGTAAAGTAAAAATTACTAGGAATAATATCTGTTAACACTATTATAACCTTAAACTTCTAAAAGGTGACTTATTTTTTTTGCGAAATGATATGTTTACTTTGAGTTATGTTACATTTGCAACTGTGACATGTCACTTTTCCTGCCTATAAAAGGGAGCAGGTACTTTATTTAGTCAAATATTTTGTCCTGGTTTTACCATACTGACGCTTGTATGCCTCGGCATCTCGCCACAGATTTAACAACTATATTTTACGATATCGCCGCTCGTTAAGCATAGCAATATTAATCGAACTATTTCGCGTACGGTAAAAAAAATAAGAGCGACCACTTAAGGATATAATCGTAATGCAACGTTTATTATTCGAGATTCAGGTCCGATTAAGAGTCGACTGCGCGCGATTCCTGGCATATTTTCGTTTTTAGTGCCATCTAGCCCCGCTCGCAATAATTAAAATCAAAGAAGGCGGCGGCCGGCCAACGGTCGTTACCTTTAAAATTTATTAGTTATCGAATCGGAAACAAAGCTACAAGACGTTTAATTAGTGGATTTGTGTGAGCGAGTGCGAGCGAGAGGGAGCGATGGCGAGTGAGGCCCACACAGGGCAGAGCCGAAGAAGTGATTAGGATGATGATTCTCATCAATCATCTCAGATGTCAACCCCCCTGACCAAAGAGCGACCCCACCGTGAGAAGCGGGTATTAATCCTCTCATCCAGTTATTTGTATGTAAAACCAACAACGCGTCTTCGAGACGCGACGCGGACAAAATTAAAACACAAATTGGAAAATTTAACCGCTAATTAATCACCAACTTCTTCTTCTTCTCTCTCAAGTCTCAACCTTTGAGGAACAATACCGTTTTCTGCAGGTATCCACAAGAACGCAGACAAGGAAGGCATTAATTGTAGAGTGTATCCCTGCTAGTGATGTAAACAGAAAAAAAACGTTCTGTCTTTTTTTTAAACACGTTTTTTTTAGAAAAAAAAAACAAACCGTATTGTTTTTTTTTTTTCAAAAAATTGTTTTTTTTCAGAAACATTGTTTTTCATTATTATCAATTCTCTATTTGACAAAGCTACATTTTCACATGTAGTGCAATTCGGGTTCCATTTTTGGCGTTCTCTTTAGAACAGAAAATACATTTTACTATTTAAAATATATTCACCGCTCAACACATATCACGCAGTATGCCTGTTTGTTAACGCATCGATATAGCCAATCTGGTATTTGTAAGACAAGGGTATTCCCCGGAAGTCGTTGTGAAGTTGCAGCAGATGACGCTAGAAGGCGCTATAGTTTGTTGTGTCGTGCGTTCTAAAATCATCTCGCTGAAGACAATATTACTAAAATCTAAAACCATGCAACAAAGCTGTCGAATGATGATTTCTAATAGATATCACCCATTTTTGGGAAGTAGTTTGGTCCTACCTTGGAGTTCGTATGAAAAACACAAACTCTTTTTAATTTTTATGAAGGTTCTTTGATAATTTGAAAAAAAAAAACAATGTTTGGTTTTTTTTTTCAGAAAAAAAAACATGTTTTTGAAAACGTTTTTTTTCAGATTTGAAAAAAAAACCTTTTTTTTACATCACTAATTCCTGCGATATTTTGAGGGATGATTTCATGCATTGGTTCAAATTTCATAAAAAAAAACTTTAGAAATTGTTTTGTTCAAGTTAAATCCAATTTGGGACTGATTAAAAACAAGTTTTGACGATTCTCGAGAAATTGGCAATCATTCGGTTCCTATTCCAATTACGTTTTAATTTAACGAACAGAAATAGAAAAATAGGAACTGGAAGAATCAACGTTTTTACTTTATCATACGTACTATGACAAAGTATTGTAGTTGTGTAGAGAGACAAAAGAGATATTTTAGCGGAAATATTATCTTTTGGGTCCCCTGAAGATTATTGACCAAAATAAAAAAAATATCTGTGCGTGTGTGTGTGTATTTGTATGTGTATGTGGGTGCGTGTGTACCTGTTTTTTACTAAAGGTATCTGGACGAAACTTCATATTAAAACTTTCATGACTAAACTTAGAGCTGAAAGAAGTTTTTTCAAAAGGGCCCAAAGGAACTAGAGGTTTGTTTACTCTTAGCATTTTTCAACAATTTTCCAAATGATTCATTTCTGTAAATTCGTCAAAATAGTTAAATAATAAATTAAAGTAGAGGAAATTTTGTATAGTTTATGTGTATGACATTTTTTTGGTAAAATTAATAGTATACCTGCATGAGCAAATTCTATTTGATCGAGATCAGTCGTGACTGCATTAAAACTAGTTAGCCAGGATTTGACAGATATTTTGATTCTATTGACAGTATTGTCAAAACATCAGCGTTTGACACAGTTTGACACTGCTGTATGTATGGTACTCTGTGGTAGAGTATGATAAAGTCTTGTGTCTGGCCACATCAGTTTTTCCTAGTATGAAGACATATTATGACAATTTGCTTACGGTTGGCGGATTACTTTCACTAACGAAAAAAGCGGAAAATAAAAGTCAAAATAAGCAAATAAGGAAATAAGGATACGTTACTAGTAGAGCCTGCCGCACGCAGATTGACAAGATTTCTCGTTTTTAAGAAATATATTGTTTTGAATTTATTCTTTTGTATCAAAACATATATCTTTGACGCCAACAATATTCACTTCATTAAATACTCTAGTTTATTTGCTTGTAGAGATCAATTTATTTGGAATATTTATTTAAGTCATATAAATATATTTGGATACAAATAAAAACTTTCCTTTAAGGTAATATTCTTGGTTTGATTTAAAAAGACGTTTCTTTACACCAAAGAAATCTATATTAATTCAAACCAATATATTTGTATACAAGAAAAGATGTATTTCCTTCAAAGAAATATTTTTGCTTTGGCTTAAAAATAGGCTTACTTTTGCCTAAGAAGTCTCAAATAAATATATTTTTAGTGTAAATACCACATCCAACTGTATCGTCAGATGGCGCTGTAAACTCTCTCCTCGCAGTGCGGCTTTATATTGAGTATAGATAATAGACTGGTGAAAGCCTACCGATCAGTTAATGTAATGCGTCTGGCTAAACTGCTAAAAAAGGCCGTGTGATCGGCAGTATTGAGCATAGTCCATGCAGGTTCAAGGCCCGCTTCCAAATCAGCGTACACTTTAGTACCCTAATCTTGACTATATGTAGGTCTGGGTAAACCAACCACTGCTAGAGGATGCGCGACATCCTAAAAGGCGTGGAGAATCTGCTCAACTGTACCCTCCGAAAATTTGTTGTCAATAACTGGTCCACATTATTCAACAAACTAATTTCTTTAGTCAACGAACCATTTATTACAACCTTAAAATATCGCATTTTGACTAAACAAATTAAAATTTAAAAAATTTTAATTTTTTCATTAACTAAATCTCGTTCGTTATTATACAAATTGTAAATTTTAACTGAAAATTAAAGTTGTTTGACATAAATAAACGTTCTTTCTACCAAACAAATATTTGACACAAATGCACTTTTATCCGCAAAGAAATATGTCTGTGCTTTATTGAAACGCCAGATTTGTTCGAGTCAATGCATATTTATTTGACTTACACAAAATTTTCTATCTGTGCAGCATTTTCAACCAAATTCGGTTTCTTTTTTATTTTATGCGTTGGAGTGTGTTCTAAAGCACTATTTGGAGGAAAAAAAAACAATGACATATGCTTCAAATCTAAACCAAACATACATATACATCTTACTTCCTACAACATACATCATACTTCATGTACTTCATATGAATGAGAAAAAGGGGGCAAATAGATATCTTATCTCAGAAACCTAGTTCATGCGTTTCATGAACCAACTGTCAATCGAGATTCTCTACTTTTAAACATCATTGTCACATCTTTTATGCATTTTTTTAAAACTGTTACTAACAAAATCATGATTCTTCTGCGTTATTAAACATTCTATCATATACGAATAATTGATATAATATGAACTTCACTGAATCTTCAAATTAATAATTATAACACATTCAGAAGACATCTTCACAAAAGAACCATAATATTAGAAACGTCGCATCTGTTGGCAAAATTTGAATACGCCACGCCAGAAGAGAAGATGCAATCATCCTTTCAACCTTTTTCGTACTTTTTGGCCGTTTTAGGCGGCCGGCAATCCGTCCTCGTGCCTCTTTTGTGTATGTGATTAGGGCCAATTCGTGGGTATCCCGCAAAACGATTATGGAGGACGGTTCCGAGCAAAAATACTTCTCCGCAACCCGAGCGAAGCGGTTCGCCGGCGCTAAATGATATATTTATAAACAATAATTTGACCGATTCGGAATAATAGCCCGAATTACCGCCGGATTGCTATAATCAAACGTTTAAGACGATCGCCGTTCCATCGCCTAAGTATAAAACAAATTCTAAATGGATCACCGAGGAAAATTATACACCCGTCGGCTAAAGAAACGATTCTTCGTGGACCCGACTGTTGGCCCCCATTTGTGCATGTGTGTGTGTGAAAAAGGTGCATGTCATTCGATAGTAATTTTAAACTATGGGGCCCCCGATCAGAGTGTGTGACTATTCATTTGGTAATTGCTGTGATTTCGAGCGCTGTGGGCACGGATAAGTATGGGTTCAGGACCGAGAAAACCAGTTAGCAATTCGCTTTTAGGTACCACCATTTAATACTTTTTGATTTTCGGAACGATTAATGTCACATTCCCCGCATAGCTTGTCTTTATTTATCGAAAACCTTTTTTGTAATTCCAAGAGGAAACTATTTTTTGCAAAATTGACTCTTTTGCTATTACCTTAGTTCTAAACATATGTTTCAATATACCTACTCAAATGGTAATAGATTGGTGCTAAAACTGTAAAATTAGCTAAAATCCAGTTCCTCTTAACATGGCAATAATTCTAAAATAGTTATTTATGTACCAAGGGTGTACTAAGGGCATTAAATGGATGTTTATGCCCCGAAGGTGACAGTTTAAAAAGCGCGAGGGATGATAGGCCCTCGCGCTTTTTAAGTCGCCCGAGGGTATAAACATCAAGTAATTCCCGAGCTACATACAAAATGTTATGACCTACAATGGTTTTGTTCCTCCGTTTGAATAATATTAATAATTTTTTGACGTTAACATGTGACATGCGTATCTACGGAGTTGAATAACAATACAAACAATTCGGAGTTGAGTGACAATACAGACAATTAATTGTCAAACTTATAACCTTAATCGCCAATAATTGACATTGGCGATTTAAAATTTACAATTTGAATGACAAATATTATATATATTTGACATATAACCATGGCAACCCTTATTGCCCGCGCGGGCCAAGCTGTTTTCGCCCCGGTATCTAAGATGTAAAATGTCAGTTTATGATCATTTAGGACATAAAAAAACTTACTACATTAATACTAATAAGTAATTGGAAACAAGATTGGAAAATGTATAGAAATGCTGTAAAATCTAATTTGTCTGAATTAATATAATTGGTTTCCTGTGAATTTTTCCATTATATCCAAAGATCAAAGTTTGATAACTCTGATTTGACCAATAGAATTCTTAGTTGCAAATGCTATGAAAGTATACTAGTCCAGTCATTCTAGATTGTGCGTAGGAAGATTAAATGCAGTCGAGGAACACAATCAATCGATCGATAGCTTATGGTCTCAATAGTAACATATTAAAATGTTTATAATCATAGTAAATAGAAAAATTATCGAAAAATTGTGCCTGTGGATTTTAATCCTTCATTCCTCGAGTCTCACTCACTTAATAGTAATCGTAAATAAAAATTCCACACTATCGGACAACATTTACCATCAAACAGATTCGGGAACCTACACGAGAAAATGAACGCTTGTCCCTTCTAATGTCAAACAATCGTGTCAAAAGACTGTCAAAAGGCCTGAATAATTCACCACAATTTACAATTTACAATTTTGTCTAAATAGTAGCGGAAATATTTTATTATTTAAGAAAAAATTAATTTTACAATTGAAAATTGTAAAATATTGATAACTTTAGGAAAGATCGATTTTTTAATGGAATAATAAAATTGTGCTTTAGTTATAATGATTTGTTCTGAAGACAACCCCTGATTAAAAAAATTCATGGGTTTTTTTTTAAGATACTGTTTGAACAAAAAGGTTTAGGGCTAATAACCAGCACCACAGTGCACAGTCCCCAGTCCGGTCACTTTTAATTCACACAATCCACATAATGAAGTGTTGCCAGAATTATTTTTTTTAGTTATTAGAATTTTATTCTCCAAGCCGCATTTGAAACAATCTTGTCATTCTCAAATCTCCTGTTCAAGATAAGACGAAAATCTATACGGAAAGAAAAAGTATTATCTACCATCTTTACAGTTAACTTAATAAGGTGGCGTTTATAAAAGAAATGACACAAATATACATAAAATCAGTCACCTAGATTCGACAGATGTAAGCCGTTCTTTTGTTTTTTTTACATCCTAACAAAAGTTAAAGCTTACTCTAACTCTAGCTTACTCTAAATTACATACAAACACAAGAACATTCTGCTGTTCGGAACTATTATTGACTGATATCTGAAACTTCTGAAATACTAAAATTTTTAATCCAAGACCGAAAAAGAATAGTTCATATGTTAAATTTATTGTTAAATAATTTATCATCGTCTCTGGATTGTCACTACTTGAGAAACTGTGATTGCATCAGATGAGATGCGAAGAAGTGTTTTATTGCAGAATAATAAAATTGTTATAGAGTTTAGTTTGTTCTACATATCCATTCTTATTAAAACAATATATACTTATACTCAATTGATTGCAAAATAAATGAGTGAGTACACCTCATTTCCCATAGTGAAGAAGCACTTTACGTATTCAGGTACTGATTTTTGCTTCTGGTTCTGTCAACGATTTCATTCAACTTGTAAGTATAAATTTCACAGAATTTTGCGCTATTTTTAAGACCAAATCATCGCACATCTAAAAACAAAAACCAAGATAGTACAACTGTGTGCTCCGTTTTTCTTTGTTCTTGTATTATCACGTATTATAGTTGAAAGTTTGCAACAGTAAATCTATTATTAAAAAAACTTCTGATAACGACTTCTAAGATTATGATCTAAAAATTCTGTAAAGTGATGATATATAACACGATCATACGACAGATTGATCATCAACATCGAGTACGATTAGAAAATGGGATTATTTGTCTATCCTAAATATGTCGCCAAACAAAACAGAGCGACGTATCTTCCAACATGTATTAACTCACCACACATTAAAACAAGTATATTTAAGCTCTGTGGTTGCCGCTTCCGAAGCAATAACAATATACAAGCTCCGAGTATAAATCGGGCACTGTTTTGATTCGTGACTTCTTAATTTCGTTGCTCGGGCATTAATTTTAATACGGAGTGCGTAAATCTCAAGGCAGATATTTACGTTCGATTATTTTGATAGCAACTCACGATAACTTGTGAACATTTTAACGTTTCTAGGCATATATAATTTTGCGCAGAGAAGTGCAACGAACAAGACTTTCGCATGTTTAAGGAAGTTCGGAGTATGAGAAAACTTGTTATAACAAAGTAATCCATCGATAACCGGTTATTATCATTGTCGGTGTTTATTGTTCTTTGTTATTAATTGTTGTACTACTTGAACACGATTTGAATATCTTAAATGTTCACATGTAACTCGGATGGTAAATTGTTTAATTATATGGAAACGCACTATAAATAATACAATTATGAAATATAAACACACACGGACAATGCGCTCGGAATGTGTAATACGTATGCATCTTTTCTACATTTCGCACACACTTTCCCACAATGCACCTTGCGAAATAAATCACATGTGTATAAAATTTATTATTCCTCGCCGTACTGTATTTATAATAATCATTCGAGGAAGTTGTGAATATCATTGAGTACGCTTGTTAGTCGGTGATTTTAACTAATTAATATACTCATTAACGACACGTATGAGCCATAATTTACACTTATAATTAGATAGAGTGTCGAAAGGTTTCTTCTTCCGACGTACATCTTTCTCGGCCGACGTTTCTATCAACAGTATGGCAAATTGCCATAACTCCGAGGGGTTCTAATACAGTTTAAATTAACCGAAAGGCCGATTCAAGAGTACCCAATCCATAATAGTACCACTTATCTTAAGTATTATACCGGACCGATGCGTCGCCCTCAAGCAGTGAAACTGGTTACCTGTTCTGTCGAATTATATTCAATTTGACGCCATATTTCATGGTTTCCATCGAAACCATGATTGAAAAACAGTTCAGACGTAATAATCTTAACAGTCATTATATGTAATCTGCCGACATACGTATGCACACCTTTGCGAAATAACGATAAATTTGTTGGATGATGCAGTAGGTTGTTCGATGAACCTCTCTTGCGCGTAACAATATATTTCATCACTACCATTAAAAAGATCTTAAAATTCCCTTTGAAATGAGTACAAACTCGATATACTTAGCATTTACGGTTTAGGAGTTTTACCAAATTATTGATAGGCATGGCCAACTGAGTCGCGATAGTAAAAGTAAAATATCTCAGGAATGGATAGAGATATTCTAATGAAATAAAATGCATTTGGTATAGTTTTCCAAGTTCTTATAAATGCGTACGTGAAAAAATTATCGTGTGTAATTTAAAACGTCGATATGCAGTTACATTACTAGTATCAAAAAGCTCTTAAAATTTGCTATAAAATAAGTACAAACTCGACATAGTTAGCATTAATGGTTTAGAAGATTTACCAAATTATGTTTAGGCATGGGCCTAGGCTTACCATACGTCCCAGTTTTACCGGGACTCTCCCGGTTTGAGACATCGGTCCCGGTATCCCGGCCGGTTTGGTATTATGTCCCGGTTAAAATTCTTAACATACTATCACAGATTTCTATCTTAGTTGGCAGCAAGTTGAAATATTTTAGAAATGTACAAAGAGCGCAAATCAAATTTTCTGTCAAGAAAACTGCCCTCATGCTTTTGATGCTGCCTTTTATGAGAAAGATACACATTATCATGATTTGAAGGTTATCAAAAACAAAATGTTAAATAGTGACTAATCGATTAATGAATGTAACAATATTTCAACGCAATTCCACAATTTCAAATTTATAGAACGAATGTATCTCTGTTACAGCAAAACGTTTACAACTTTAAAAAAAATTGTTTATCATTTCTCTGCTAAACGAAATTGTAGATGAAAAACATCCATATGACAATATTAGGTATAGCACCGACTGGAGGAAATTTATATTTTAGTTGGCTACGTAAATAAAATGTTTATATTTTTTTTAAAAATGTTTGGATAACTTTCTATCATACACAAAATTGGAGGTTATTAGTTCGGTTAGTCATCCATAAATGCTCCGAGGTGAACTACAGAGGTGTCTTCATTTGAACATGGAATATACATTTCGGTGTTCTGGTTTAGCAAAATATTAATAACTTTTCCAAAAATGACTGCATAATTTTCTACCATTAGTCGAATTAAAGTTGTATAACGTACCAACACAAACTTATGTTTGCTTAAATGAAACACTAGGTATATTACTGCAGTTTTCAGTAAGATTTTTATCCTAATTGTTTTGACATCAACTTATATTAGGCTTTTGTCAACTGCTTCTGAGGTATTGTGGAATTAAAATCAAAAACAAGCATTATTCAAACAATCTTTCCGGGGTAACTAACAAGGATAAAACAAAGGAACTAATTTTGGATAGTAAAAGTATCGCACTTTACAGTATTATTGATTTGCGATTCTAATATGACTTATCCCGAAGAACTTGACATTTGCTAAATAATGTCAAATAGTTTAAGAATTTTAATCGGAACACCTTATATATCTTGACTTACTTCGAAAGATCGACAACAGCTAAAAAGTTATTAAGCACATAATTTGTCATTTGTGACTTAACAATAATAATACACAATAATTCATAAATTAATATTAAATATCCAGATTAGTCGACAATCTTGTTGGTCGAAATTCAACAATCTCACAAATGTAGTAATACTTCTTTCTGTTAATGCAACAACTTACAGCCATTGTAAACTGCTACTATGACTTTATGTCACAGTGTCAGTAATACTTTCATAAGAATAAATAATTACATAACTCGTAATTGTAAACTGAATAAATAATAATTATTTCAGTACGATTGTCAAAAATGCACATGTCAGCCCTCTCAGGTCAATGCGTATAAGTCTCGAATTTCAAATTCTCGGTGGAATTATTATATATTCCATTGTTTCCACAAAAATATTTTGGAAACGCCATCTTATTTCATTCTTTATGTTCGCCATCGTAGTTAATATCCCCATAAATTTCTTCCTCCGCGTTAGAGTAAGTCCGAGTATTTCCAACGATAGTCTAATTTGACTTCATTTATTGCTCTACAAAATAAATGTTGGCATCTCAAATTTTATGCAATGGTTAAAACAGATATTTTTTTAAAATTTTTATTAAATAATAATCTTTATATTTAGAAAAGTACGTTATCCAAAAATAGAAGTGGTTCAATAAGTAATTATACCTGTTTCTGTTTTTGTCACAAAAGTACCGATCATTTCGATTTATTCTACGTTCTATTTGGTGAGTATACTAAGTATTCGTTTAATTGAATACTTACATAATTATTTTATATGTCGAACGTCATTCCAATTCCGGTTTGGAATTTCATAATTATGGTAAGCCTAGGCATAGCCTGAGTCGGGATTTAAGTAATCAATATACTTAGAAGATCTAAAAAACTACACCAAACACATTTTATTTCATTGCGATATGTCCAACCATTCCAGAGATATTTAATTTTGATTCAAGCGAGTTAGTTGGCCATGCTAAAAATTATTTTGGAATATCTCGTAAAAGGTTAATGATAACTATGTCGAGTTGGTACTCATTTCAAAGGAAATTTGACGGGCTTTAACATCATAGAATCGAAAATTTGATACAAGCTATCGGTAAAAGAAAACCACTAAAAATATATATTTCTACTGAAGCGGTGATCTTGATTGATGTACTAAATAGCGCTATTAACTATCCTATTCGCGATACGTCTCGGGTTGATATTAATTCATAAATCCGGGGCGAGATATAAAAGTAAAATTTTACCGTGCAATCGGAAATAAAGTAAGATTGGTTCGGGCAGTTAGTGCGCGGGCATAAAACCGCCTCACGCTATATTCATATCGAGCGTAAAAATGTTCCATTAACGCCGGCGGACGAGTATAGGGGTCGCCGCATGCGCCCCAATAAACGAATAAAACGCTCTCGTGGAAACAAAAAATAATTTAATTATGTTTATCGTCTTTTACGAGAGTCGTCGGACGCAATAAAACACGGATTCCCTCGGCGCGGCCTGTATGTCGAGGACCGGACCCCGAAGAGCGAAATGACCTAATATAACACTCTTAATTATCTCAGCTCGTCCAATAAAAAAAGCTGTGAATCACA
Source organism: Aphodius sticticus (assembly GCA_963966075.1). Classification (NCBI taxonomy): domain Eukaryota; kingdom Metazoa; phylum Arthropoda; class Insecta; order Coleoptera; family Scarabaeidae; genus Aphodius; species Aphodius sticticus. Next base: position 13,711,633 of record OZ014512.1, read on the forward strand.
GAATCATTAACTGTAATTGCCCGACGATAAATGATCTTCTTCTAGCCCGATCGTAAAACGGTGTTTATTTTATTTCCCTTACGGCCCTCTAGACAACTCCACCCACCCTACTCTTCTTCTTATAAACAAGCGGTCGTATTCCCATAACATCGTTCGGCCTCTGAGACAAATAAACCGACAATGTGCTTATATTGACACGTTAAAAAGGTACATAAACCGCTCGAAATTATAACGGCCGTAAAAGGACAAAGTGTTCAATATTAAACGATTCGACACTCAACCTGCTAAATATGTCCCTAATAATGACGTCATAACAGCCGAGATATGGTCATTTAACCCATAATTTGATGCTACATTACGAAGGAATGATTAGCACGCCTTTTACTTAAGAAAACTCACAATCTTCAAATTTAAAATGAACTTAATGGAAATGTTGCTACTTCTATCAAATAACCCTTTAAATTTCCTTTGAAATGAGTACAAACTCGGCATACTGATCTCTTATCGTTTAGTAGATATTCCAAAATAATATTAGGCATGGCCAACTGAGTCGTGGGATTAAAACTTAAATATCTACGGAACGGTTTAAGATATCTAAATGGGATAAAAACTATTTAACGTAGTTTATAATTCTACACCAAAATCCACCTTAAAAACTTTGCATTCACAATTATGAGACTTGTCACTCAACTTACTAAGTGTCCCTAATAATGACGTCAAACAGCCGAGATATGGTCATTTAATCCATAATTTAATACTACAATACCACGGAATGATTAGCACGCCTTTTAAGGAATGATTAGCACGCCTTTTAAAAAAACTAACAGTTTTCAAATTTAAAATGAACCTAATGGAAATGTTACTACTTTCATCAAATAACCCTTCAAAAGTCCTTTGAAATGAGTACAAACTCGGCATACTTATCTCTTATCGTTTAATAGATATTCCAAAATACTACTACCTACTAAGTCGCTGGATTAAAACTTAAATATCTCCGAAACGATTAGAGATATTTCAATGGGATAAAAAGTATTTAATTGTGTTTCTAATTCTACACTAAAATACCCCATTTAACCCATAATTTGATGCTAGTTTACGAAGGAATGATTGTGACGACTTTTACATAAGAACACAATTTTCAAATTTAAAATTAACCTAATGGAAATGTTACTACTTCTATCGAATAACATTTTAAATTTCAATTGAAATGAGTACAAACTCGGCCTACTTATCTTTAATCGTTTAGTAGATATTCCAAAATAACATAAAGCATGGCCAGCTGGGTCGCAGGATTAAAACTTAAATATCTCCGGAACGATTCGAGATATCTTAATGGCATAAAAAGTACTAAATTTAGTTTCTAATTCTCAACCAGAATACACATTCAAAACTTTAATTCACAATTTTGGTTTATCATCACTCAAATAAAATCTAATATCGAACACACATATAATTATTTACGATAGTCTATAATTACGCCAGTCAAAATATCACGAAAGTTCGAATCTGTATTCATAATAGGCCTCCCATTAGGTCCGAAGCAATCTTGTTACAAAGCTTAGATACAGATTCGAGTGTACTAATTAATTTCGCGTATAATTACATCGAATAATAGACATTTCAGTATCCTCATTACACAAAAAAAACGCGTCGTGCACTCACGCGTGAAGTATTATATCGCAATAATTACCCCATAATTCTAAACAACACGTTATAATTTGTGGTGATTTAAATAAATTTGTTTGTGTGCCAGTTGAAAATGAATTATAACTAAGCAACAAGAAGTTATTGGATCTTCCTGAGCATATAACAATAACAGTCGGAAAGCCACATTTCATTCGTGCCTGATATCAGTAACACGCACTCGTAAAACAGTATAAAAATTGAAGATTAACAGCGAAAATGACCATTGGAAGCAACACGCACACTTCGCTTCCTACTAATTTGCCCAAGTCACGAAATACTGACCAATCCACTTCTCTTGCTATCCTATTTTCAACTTAACAACACCTGGTGGTAACTAGAAACATCGGAAGCATGCGTTAGAGTCCCGAGGAAGTTTCTAAACGCATAGCGCTTCAAAAGATTGAGCGTGGATAATTTAATACATCGAAATGTTAGGTTCGAATAGGTGACAGATGTGTATAATAAAATTTAATTTGTTTCGGTTATTATATTTGTAGTATTTTTTTGCTGTATCAGAAAGCTCTTTAAATTCCCTTTGAAATGAGTACAAACTCGGCATAGTTAGCATTTATTGTTCAGAAGATATACCAAAATATTTCTAAGCATGGCCAACTGAGTTGCAAGATTAAAATTAAAATATCTCAGGAACGGAGAGGGATATTTTAGGGAAATAAAATATACTTGGTGCAAATTAGTATGCTCCTTTAAACTGTTATGATAGCAACTTCAAAAATATAACCCTGGATAATCTAGTTAGTCGAAATTGCAAGTTCGTTGCTAATAACAAAAAGGTCTTAAAATTTCCTTTAAAATGAGTATAAAGTCGGTATAGTTATCTTTCGCGGTTTAGAAGATTTACCAAAATGTTTTTAAGCATGGCCAACTGAGGCGCTGAATTAAAATTGAAATATCTCAGGAACGGTTAGAGATATTCCAACGGGATAAAAAGTATTCGGTGCAGTTTTTTGCGACCTTTCGCGTGACAATTTCATCGAAATTAAAAACAAAATATTTCGGAAAATATCATAAGGGAGTGCCGTATCGTATCGGTGGGTGGGGCGAAAGAATGCCGGAATTCAAATTCCGCCGAATACCGGCGCCTTAATTACCGATTGTGGGCCGGACAAAAGGTTTAATAACCGACATATTTGAAAACGATGGGGTCCGGTCGGCCACGTAAACAGATCGGGATTGCGCGCAGAGACAAACAATAAACGCCGCTAAATATTTCGGACGTTTTATTATTAATATATTGCGGCACGCACGCTCCGAACCATCGGCAATTTGCATTCCGCGAGCCCGTTTCACAAAGCGAACGAATATTTAACCCCAACCCTCAAAACGACCCGCAAAGGGTTAGTTATTTAACGCATTCTATACATCACGACAAAACAACAGAAAATAATAAAAATAAAAATTTATATACTCACAGTAATCAAGGGATTCTATAAGAGAAACAAAAAGAGGAAATCAGACTTAGCATTAGTGATCAGTTTAAAGATACTCACCTCCCATGTGACCATTCTCGTATGGGTAATCCCCATTGTCCAGCCTCTGCTTCTTCAGTTGTTGGTGCTGCATGTGCGAAGCTGCCAGGCTCAGACCGACAGGAGCTCGCTTTGGTGGTCTTCCAGGCCTGGAACTGCAAAATAGTAGAGAATTACTGTGGTTAAACACTATGGAATATATTAAACTAACTCGGAAGACTATACTATTCAAGGATTTATTTACATAACACATCCGTAAGACTTCTAACTATGTCCATCAAAAAGCTCTTAAAGTTCCCTTTAAAATGAGTACAAACTCGGTATAGTTATCATTTTTCGTTTAGAAGATATACCAAATTATTTGTAGCCATGGCCAACTGAGTCGCAGGATTAAAAGTGAGATATCTCAGGAGTGGATAGAGATATACCAACGCAACAAATTGTGTTTGGTCTAGTTTTCTTGGTTCTTAAAGATTTCTTATTTAGAAATTCGAAAAATTGACTGTGGATATTTTAAAAAATCAAAATAATAATTTTGTTGGCATTTGTAAAAACACTTGAAATTTACTTTAAAATGAGTACAAACTCGGTATAGTTAGTATTTTTCGTTTAGCAGATATACCAAATTATTTTTGGGCATGGCCACCTGAGTCTCAGGATTAAAAGTGAGATATCTCAGGAGTAGATTCCAAATTGTGTTTGGTGTAGTTTTCTTTGTTCTTAAAGATTTGTTGTTTACAATTTCGAAAAATTAGCTGTGGATAATTTGATAAATCAAATTAATAATTTGGTTGACATTGTTAAAAAGCACTTGAAATTTGCTTTAAAATGAGTACAAACTCGGTATAGGTAGTATTTTTCGTTTAGAAGATATACCAAATTATTTGTAGCCATGGCCAACTGAGTCGCAGGATTTAAAGCGAGATATCTCAGGAGTGGATAGAGATATTCCAACTCAACAAATTGTGCTTGCTGTAGTTTTCTTAGTTTTTAAAGATTTCTTATTTAGAAATTCGAAAAATTGACTGTGGATAATTGAATAAATAAAATAATAATTTTGCTGGCATTGTTAAAAAGCTCTTGAAATTTCCTTTAAAATGAGTACAAACTCGGTATAGTTAGCATTCATCGTCTAGGAGACTGACCAAAATATTTTCAACCATGGCCAACTGAGTCGCGAACTTAAAAGTGACATATCTCAGGAACGGATAGATATTTCAACGGGATAACCTGTATTAGGCGTAGTTTATTTATTGTAAACCTGCGCGTGATATTTTGTCAAAATTAAAACAAAAATATTTCAGAATATATTATACAGGAGTCCTTATAGCATAAGTTTAATTTTAGTACAACTAATCATGTAACCCTCGATGCAGCTGTATTTTACCCCTTCTAAATATATATTCTTTTCGAAATGATTCCATCAACACACCGCATTCAGGCGGGGTTTAAACTTGTGTCCATAACGCAGCGTCATTGTCGGCCTGTTACAAATGTAATCCTATCCCTTGTAACACATGTACGGCCACGGTAGCAAAACTCAAAATAGGATAAAGAAAACACAATAATATACCCCCCGAAGGGACATTGTGCGAAAAAAATAAGCGGCCCAATGCAAAGCAAATAAAGGGAGAGAGTCCATATTTGTTCTGTCCGCTGAACAATGGTTTTCATATGCGGACGAAACGTTCGCGAAGTTTCTTTTAATTGAATCTTTGGCGTATTAATAACGGATGAGTTATCAAAGAAAGAAAGTAAGTTTTACTCCCCCAAGGGCAATAAAACCGGAATTATATGTTTGCGGGAAATAAAACTGTACACCAGCGACACTTTAGTCCTTTATCACGCCCTCGCAGCGAGCTATTATTTTTATATTTATTTCCAACAGTGCGACCAGTTCTTTTCGATAATTTCTAAGTTATGACGTGGATTGGATGTTGGTTTATAGAAATAAAAGAGCATCGAATTTCGTGTGAAACGAGTACAAACTCGATATAGTTACCATCTATAGTTTACGAGATATACCAAAATAATTTTAGGCATGGCCAGATGAGTTGAATAAGTAAAAATTGAATATCTGTGGTATTGGTAAGGATATGCGAATGAGATAAAATATGCTTGGTTCACTTTTATGTATTCTTTGATAAAAGTATATAAAAATTCTTCTTTTCAGGTGCTTTAATAATTTTTTCAACTTTTATCGATACTACAACTATAAAACTACAGAGCTCTTCAAATTTTCATTCAAATGAGTACAAAATCGATATATTTATCATTTGTGGTTCTCGATATGTCCAAAAATTGTTTTAAGCATGGCCTACTAGGTCCCTATGGAAAAATTTGAATATCTCAGCCACGGATAGAGATATTCTAATGGGATAAAATGTACTCGACGTGGTTTTATTTTTCTATCATAAAAACAATTCTTTTATCACGGTTCTGCAGTATGGCTATTATTTTTTCGATCAATGACCAATGCCTTTTGTAATAATTTTTAAGTTATGATGTTAAGGGGTGTTGCGTTACAACCCTTGACATTCCCGCCGAATCACCGTACTATAACAGCGGAGATGGGGTAGAATGTGGAAAGTCATTGGTACAATAATGGTAAATCCACTGCACGTGACCTTATTCAATCTTTCCATTTTTTTTCGCTGGTATATTAAGGGGTGGCTTTCTACAAAGGGTTTTTTCCTCTTTTATATCAGAGATATCAATTTCGTATTTATGTGTGTGGAGAGGGGACATGACCCATTTAACATATTCTTTCCAGGGATAGTTTAGATTCTGGTGCAGATTGGGGTTTAGGTTGATAAGGTTCTCGATTTATTGCCAAATTCGGATTTGATGCGAGATATTGGAGTGTGCATTGGGTGGTATTTTCAATAGAATTCTGTAGAAATAACTGTTCTCTAACTAAATCATGTATTAAAAATAAGTTGGAAGCTATCCAAAGTATTGATTTGGAACACGACAACATTTTCTGGAGACTCATTCTGACTTCAGTTTATATGAAGCGTACAAATGCAAAAGCAAACATTTGACATATAACTACTTTTGAGTAAAACGCCAAAAACCTACCAAGACCTTAAAATCTTGGTACGCTTAGATGAACAAAAGTAAACTCAGTAAGCAGAAAAAAATGAACAAAACTACACTCTTAATGCATTGGCGTCATTATCCGACAAAAACAAAAGAAGACCCTTCTGAAAAAAATGATCTTTCAAAAGTATTTCTGAAAAAGTCAAGACATTTGCCAATAGAATTAATTGATAATAAAGGATTCATTGAAAAATAAATAAACCTTTGTGTCTTGGCTTTTTCTCTTCCATTCTTGCTTATTTGCAATTCGTTTTGTACTTTTCCACGAGGAATTGGTTCAATTTTGTACTTTTAATAAACGCAATTATTTCATGTAGTTAATCTACTACGTGCTGCTCTATCAATACTAAACTGATTTGGAGACTATAATGTTTTATAACATGTTGTACAACATGATGATGTGATTGAAGAATCGCAAAATGATGTCTGCTTTTGCACTTCGATGTCGTACGCAAATGTCTGCTTTTGCACCTAGGGCTAAATTTAAGACACCAATAACAGCTTAAATTGTGTGCTTTTACTCCTGAGGACAAAAAACTCGTATTCTTCATCATTTTCACCTATAGGGTAGATACATGGTTAACTCATTGTATTACACAATGTCAAATGTCTGATTTTGCATCTATACGCTTCATATGCAATATAGTGAGAGTGGCAACACTGCCTTTCGATTCATTTCACCAATAATCGTGTATATAGGTTGACCCGAGGATAGATAGTTCGAATTGGCCAATCTAATCGAATCAGGCTGGTAAATTGATACGAATTTAAGCGGGACTATGGCCGAAGGCAGTTCAATTAACACCAGGGGTTGTTAAATCGTAAAATTAACACCTCGGGCCCCAACTAGGTCGGTAATTGCTGTCCCGAAAAAGACCTAAAAACGTTATCGGCGTTCGATATGAGTGCGGGTGACAATAGTAACATAATCCCGAAGTTATTTGTGGACCTGAGCGGGCCAGGAAATGAAGGTAATAAATCAAAGGCGTGAGAGGGTGGTCACCCCATCCAACCCCATCGATTTGTCTATTGACCGGATGATATCTGATATTGGCAACAGTACGCCGTTCACATTAATGGATGGACTCGTCAACAAATAGACAAACCGTTGTCGATATGACGAATCACCTTGTATTTTATCTTGATATCGTGTTTCTCCATCGGCGATATTTCCAGCAGAAATAATATGTTCGGGAATTCGTAAATGGCTAAACAATATCGCACCCAGTAAAAGAAAGAGAAGAATAAGAAATAGAACAGGACAAATAATTCAAAATTATTCAGTCCTTTTGAAGAACCCTTCGTCGCACAGTGGCCAACAATGCAAATCTAGCAGTTCAAAATTTTCGCAGCAATTCTCGATTGCTATATAGAACAATTTGTTACCAAGTGATTGTGAATGTCGTTAGTGTAAAACGTAATATGGCCACATTGTCTGTAATGGAATTTATAACCAGAACCTAGGTCGTGTGTGGTATCATTGGATAGATATTTTAATAAAAAAACATATTGGTGAAAATATTGTCATACGGTTTACGCAAGAAACCTCAATCAGCTATGACATCTGCATTAGCTGTAATCATAACGAAAATTACAGGTAATAGTTCTGTACATACTTACTCCGTAGAGAAGGAAATTTATATTATATTGATAATCAATGATGACCTTTTAATTGAATGATTTTAAGCCTTTTAAGTCAGTTTTGGACAGTCAACAGTAAAAAAAAATAAGTACTCCATAATACGTTATCATATGGTTTATTCCGTAAACCATATTGAGAAAGATTTCCTTCCAGCGAAAGACGTTTTATTTTAAAATATCTATCCAATAATACCACACACGACCTAGATTTCAATTTGAGTCCAGACTATGACTATGACTACTTCCGGTACATTTCGGAAATGAAAATTGTTATAATTAAAGTGTTCAGGATGGTTTATTTTATGTTACGCTCTTCCAGAATTTCTAAGACGTCATATGACCAGCCTAGGATAAAACTGGTTACCTATATATTTACACATAATAGTATATTATTTGACGAGTACATAACTAAGGATATAAATCTCGAGCATGAAGTTTATACGTGAGCCGTAGGCGAGCGTGTAAACATACGAGCGATTTATATCCGTTGTGTTCGAGTCGAATACGACGTTCTATCTACGACTTCCATTTTAAATCAAACATTTTAAATGTATTTGTCAATGATGGCGAGGCGATCTCTCACATAACTGTCATCACGTAGGTTTTGACAGCCATTGACACTAGCGTTATAAGAGCGTTATAATAACCGTTATAACGATGACAGTTTGTTCAAATAATGAAGTCATTATTTGAACGAACTGTAATTAGTATAGAACGCTAGTGTCATTGTAATCATTGGCGTGAAGGCATTGATGGGGATTATAATATATAGTCATAGATACGTATGCAATAAATAGACTTATTATATGTGAGGTGTCGATAAAATAATATTATACCATCCCATTAGTACTTCGATATTTTTAAAACATTTTATGTGTTATGTGTCTCCAACCCTGTCAAAAACAACCCCATTCTACTTACTAATGTTTTTACTATTTTTCGTATACTCACGTGCAGTATTATTATACTCACTAGGTTTCATAACTTTAAAACTAAATTTGTATCTAAACCACTCTCAAACTGAACCCCAAATACTAGATTTTTTACCACTTTATTTTTATTCAACCCCCTTAAAACATCACCTATATGGATGAGATTTGTTCACTGTTTTAAGTTTATTTACAAAAAAAAATAAGTTTGATTAGCTAAAAGTGCAAAATCGACCACTGTGCAGCGTCTCAAAGTGGTCTCAAACTAAATGTCAAATTATCGCGCACCTAACCTATGAGAAACAACGCTGAGTAAATTAATAGAAACGATTAGTTTCTCGTTCAACTTTCGCTTTTAGGATAATTTGTGGTTCATTCGCAAATGATAATATCAAAAGCATAATCAAGATTTTAGAATTCGAGCTTGTTTGTAAAAGATCACCACATAACCTATATTATTATTAGTTCGAACGTTTAGTAGTTATTTTGCGATACTGAGCGCATTCAAAATTGTGCAAATCAAATGTTCAACAGTGACGCAAATGAATCTTTAACCCTTTTAAGATAATCCAGCACTTGTACGTATCCGTAGTAGACAGAGAGAGAGAGAGAGAGACAAGAATAGTGTTGAAAACTGACTATATAAACTGCAGGGTATTATGAAAACAATTCAAGAATTGCTGCTTTTATCATTTCATATCACCCTCCGTTTTGGGTATCGGTAATTTTCTCAAGAACTACCTACAGACCCAATAATAGAACAACCCCTAAACACGTGTAGTCTACTGATTCCCTTAAAACGTTTCAAGAGTTGCACTTTTATCACAATCTACGATTATGTAAACCAGACGAAACTGAGACATGACAGATTTGTTTCGTCGGCCTCTTAAAAAGCCAACCCATCGGCAGAAATTAAAAGTAGACCGCAAGATGCCGCTGTGGAACATCTGTGTGCCCGCGAACCCTACGTTATTACACAGCACGGGAATAAAAATTATAGACGTGTATCTCCAGGTACACGGGCGATGTTTTAATATTTTAATATAGGAACGGAAGAGCACGAAAAACTTTTAATTTATATTGTTTTCTGCGTTCGGAAAAGTTTTAATTTGATTTAACCCCCGTTCCTCTCTTGAAAAATAAATAAAAAAACTCGCAACATCTGTTTCGAATATGTGTTTTAAAAAGTAGTAAGCTTTTTGGGGTGGTACGTTCTACCCTTGACTGGGTCCACCACCGCCAGGTGGAGCTTACTGGCTTTGTAACCGATTTGACACTGTTATGATGGATCTATCGAAGGGCCGAATACAGGATTACCTCACTTCTGATGCTAATGCAAATGCGTTGTTTAAACAACCTAATTGTCCATTTCGGCGCCCTTAAACCGACTTTGCTAGATCGCGTACAATTGAAAACGATTTTAAAATGACACCGCGGCATGATTGATCGGAATTTTAATCTTACAGCGACAACACTTTGGACTGTTTAAAGTTCTACCCCAGCATTTCTAAATTTTGTATCGTTGGGTTGCATATACGTTCATTTATACGTTTATACAAACTATAACCTACAAAAGTGACAGGTTGATCAGCTGTTGGCAATCCGCCATCTTGCATTGACAACGTATGTCATAAAAAACAGTGTGACCAACTTAATTCTATTTAATTTTCCTATGTGATGATTGTAATGGATATTTTTGTAAGGAGTGTGCGTAATGATGTATTATTTTTTTGGGGGGTTGCTTGCCGATGAACGAAGAAAAACCGAAAGGAAAATATGGCCACGCGTCGAAACGGACGATGTTGGCACAAAAAATATTAGTCTTTCATTTAGCGTGAAACGTATTTTGTGTAAAATAACACGGCGGCGAACAGTAACGATTCGATAAAATGTTTTCGTTAGCCTACTTGCACAAGTAAAAACCTCCTCGAAGCGCCGCCGTCGAACGATTTGTTTGTTTTCCTTTTCCGCGGGAAAATCGACGGAGCAACAAGAGCCTATACGCGGCGATCGAAGCCCCATCTCCAATTATATTAATTAAAAACAACGTACTGCTCTTTTTTGCTTATTTCAAGAGACAAAATTGATGATTATTGGTAATAATGACAGTACGCCATTATATGACAGTATGTATCGTAATGCATTCTGGGGTCTTACGCAGCCGGTAACTTAAGCTAACCTAAATATCTAAAATTGACAGTTGTGTACCTGTCAATTCAATAATTAAGTAAGGTCGAATAAAAGGTGCAACATTTAGACATTTAATTTCACCAGTTTAGAGCCTCAAATAAGCAATCTTTTAAGTCAGTCTGTGGTAGATTCGCATAGAATTTCACAAATACAGGCTAACATTGAAATATAAAAAGGCTATAAAGTTTACAGCTTGAGAGGTTACACGTTAGATGGCCCTGCTAGATATTTCTACCACTAGCGCCTCTAGCGACCGGCAAGCTACTAAGTAATGAGTAAAATGTCACAACATAACCTAAATATATTATTATAAGTACAGTACGTACCATGTTAAGGAATGGGTGAGAGGTAGAATAGAACAAGTCCAAAATTTAACATTTCCCACTTTTGTATAAAATTTCTCGATCTCTTCCAAAATATTAAAATTATAATTCTATCTATTACTAGTATCAGGGTTGTGGGGTCGGAGTCAGACTCGGAGTCTTGGAGTCGGAGTCGGAGTTCAGACAAATTGCAGAGGAGTCGGAGTTCGGAGTGGGAAAAAATGTACCGACTCCGGGTCGCATATATAGTTTATTTCCAATTTCCAACAATCAACTTCAATGTGCTAATTATGATAGCTCGATCATCTACAAAGAAAAAAATCGGACTTCGATGTTTGTTCGAATTAGACCTCTCCAAAGTGAAGAGACAACGTGTGGTTTTCCTTATTCATAAAAATTAAGAGAATTTGCTTCTATTCGTTCGGCCACAAAGAGCAGCTGAACAATTCATTAAATATCGCACAAAGTATTTTAATGATATTCCCTTGCAATTTTAAAAAGAAAAAATAGTTTCCTACAGCTTTTGTACCAGAAGAAACAACGTGATGGTATCACAATATATTATCAACTCTCAACATTTTTTACTTTATCATACGCAGTATGTAAAGTATTGTAATCGTGCCAAAAAAAATTTTTGAGATTTTAGCGGGAATATGTCTTTTTGTGTCCCCTGAACATTTTTGACCAAGGTGCAAAAAAATGTCTGTGTGTGTGTGTGTGTGTGTGTGGATGTGTGTGTGTACCCGTTTTTTGTGGCGACGATTCCGGAGTAACTACTAAAGGTATCGGGACGAAACTTCATATTTAGAAGTTTCATAACCAAACTTAGAGCTGAAAAGCTTTCTGTTGAAGAGGGTCCAAAGGAACTGGAGGTTTAGTCTTAGCATTTTTGAAAGATTTTACAAATAAGCCGCCATTTCTGGAATTTTGCCGAAATAGTTAAATAATAAATTAAAGATGAGGAAATTCTGAATAATTTATCACTATCACATTTTTGGTACAATCAATAGTTTAGCTGCATGAGCAAACTCTATTTCTACGTGACCGGTCGTACTGCATGCAAACCAGTAGCCAGGATTTGTCAGATTTTTTTATTCTAAGGCAGTAGGTAGTCTTGGTGCAAACGCTAATGTTTTGACAATAACTTCTGTCAATATAAGCTGCGTTCGCATATTGCATTACACTTTTTACACCCAATAACACGTAAGTGTCATTTGGACGGTGTACCCGTTGTCAACGGAGTACAATATCCGAACGCAGCTTTAATCGACATATCTGTCTAGTTCTAGTAGTTTTATTTTAATGCAGACATGGCCGATCTCGATCAAATAGAGTCTCATGCAGCTAAACTATTAATTTTATATATAGTATGATAAAGTCATGTGCCTGGCCACATCAGATTTTTTTTTATTTTTATTCGTCCCAATATCTGAATGTTTGTAAACGATAATCCTTTACTAGTAAAACTTTGCAATTTTAGCTTTAATGTTTGATAACTTTAAACCTTTAACCGCAATTGATTCTTTTTTTCGGCCCAAGAACAAATTTATTTAAAGTATCACATCCCTTTGTATTTAAGAAAATATGCAGAGATTTTAAATTGTTACTGAGATTGTGAGATAGGACCCTTTATTTAAGGTTGGCTTCAGATTGAGTAGGCAACCAAATATACATGATAATATTGTAATCATATTTACACCGAAATGATTAGGTAGATTAGGTATTTCCATTCAAATTATACGTTAAAATGAACTTGAAACATTTGCCGATAATATAAAAAATATCCGGCTCAATTCTGTCGAGTGTAGGTGACGGATTTTAAGATTACTGGTGGCTATGTCGTAGTCTTGTATTGTATTATTTTTTGCTTTTGGTTTTATATTTTCGATATTCTACTATTCTAAATGCTGCAAAACGTAAATTAGTTTAAATTTAGTTACGAGGCACATTGGAGTACCTGTATTGTAATTTGTGTTGCTTTCGAATTTCTGGAAACGTCAAAACCAATCACATAACCTAGTATAATGTTGTAAGCCTGTTATAATGTTGTATTTTTAAAAGCTTTAGCGTTTTATTTTTGTGAAACTAATCCCTATTATAGTAAACTAATTTCAACCGTTTCATGTCATCATATTACAACCAAAAATCTTTCGTGTTTATATAAAATTTGATAGGGTTGCAATTCTTGGACTATATTATTTGTAACTTTGGTATGGTAGGTCTGATATCGATTTTCATTATTAATCCGAGGGATTACACAGTCGTTGACTGGGAGGAGGGTAGTTGATATACTATACCCATATAGGGGTGGATGTAAGTAGTAATCATAGTAGGCCACCCGGTCAGCGGACGGTATTGATTTTTTGCGAGATAATGCATGACGTAAGACTTATAACAATAAAAATATGCGAGTACAAAGGGTTCGCGCTTGTTTACGATACAGGCTGTCCCGAATAAGCAACCAGAATGGAAAGTTCGCGTTAAAAGGAATCTCGACGCGATCTACACGAAGATTACCGACTTTGTTTCTTGTATCGACTTAAATTAATCAAAAGTTCGAAACTTTCTCAACCCCAAAGAACGCGCGATCCGCTTGTAATCGTAAAGACTGTCGAACGAACGAGAGATGGGTTCAGAAGAAGCCGAAACTGGTCGAAAATCTTCGAAAACAAATATTGTAATTAAGGTAAAGAATGCGTGCCGCGCTTTGATACGTAATTATCTCGAAATGGGCTGCATGTAATTGGAATTCCTCGAAAGAGGTGGGGGAAACACATAACAGTTTTGGTTGTTTTCAATTTTTTCTTTCGTACACGCATAAGCACGCTTAAGGTTGTATAAAATTATTTAATTTAAACGGAATGGTTGGCGTCTGGCGGACCGTATTTTACAACTAATAATATGGTTCATTTCTTCGATTGGTACGCGACGCGAGACAAATTTGTATTATTCACAGTTGGCAGAACGGGCGCCGAATCTGTCAAGGGATACAAACCTGTCGTCGCGCGAGCGCCATCTAGAGACAAATGCTCGAAAGACGCATCGGCGAAGGACGACGAGGCGGGGACTTTTAATTGTATGCGAAATCCGACAAAGCGAATAAGCGGCGACTAATCGGGCGCAACGGCACAGAAATAAATAATTGTCCGGATTTATTGGTTTGTGAAATTGAACAAGTTGCTGCGCTGACGATCAAGAGGAACATTAATCAACAGATCTATCTCTCCGCGAGCGCACAAAGTTACGAAATTAACTCCTATAAATAACTGGAATACCAACGTGATTAATTCCACCAATTTGTATTTAAAAAGAACCGATAGATTTTACGTTCAGCACTTGAGAAGTGGAACTATATTATTATGGTATATATTATGGCATTTTTTTTAACATTCTGGATCTTTCCGATTTTTTGAGCTAAATAACGTGAAAGTTATTTTGTTTGCTTGTCTGACTATACAAATCAAATGTCTAAAAATTTTTATACTGGTGTTATCATCTTCAATAAAAAGATTTTATTCCAGTTAACATCTGTGATGGTCACTGGTGCCAACATTGCGCAGATGGTGATAATTTTGGTGTGATTATGTTTATCACTTATGTAAATAAATAGCAAAAAATCGGAAAAGAATAGTAGATGCCTACTTCCGAGAATGTTCAAATTCAAGATAGCTCCAAAAGAAATCAACCATGCTTCTGAACAAAAAAAAAATTAAAAATAAAAATAAATATTTAGGTTTTTGTTGATATCTTGACTATACTGTTATCGTTGTGAAGATTTTCCATTATAGTTACATAGCTACATTCAATTCGTCTTTAGCGTTAGAATTACGTGAATCTTTTTAAATTTAAAAGCAATACAATAAAACAATAGTACCAAAAATATGAAAAACTCTTAAGAGTAAGGTACCTTTATTTCAAAGCTATACAAAAATGTTATTTGAAAAAAGTATTTGGAAATATTAGAGGTCATCAAATACGAAATCATAATCACCTTATCCATTGCATATACCGGGTGTTTTTATTAACAATTAACATTTTTATTATCAATTTCTCCGGGTGTTTATTTGAAAAAAATATTTGGAAAAATAGATGTCTTTAAATACGAAAATATAATCGCCTTCTCCGTAGCATACACAAAAATATTATTTAAAAAAGTATTTCAAAATATTAGAAGATATTAAATATGAATGCACATTCGACTTTCCTTATACCGGCTGTTCATGCAACAATGAAACAGATTATGATTTATAACTTTTTTGCATAGGTTTTAATTTAAAATAAAGCTACTTTATTCTAAAGAGTTTTTGTTCTCCTATCTCCGCTAGTTTTTGGCATATTTAAATAACATTTTCAGGAAATGTTTAGCCTGAAAAGATATGTACACACTGCTATACATGTCGGCAAAAATTCGTGCATTAAAACCGTCAACTTTGAAAATGTGAAATCAAATTAATTTTGTTGGTCATTTTCTGGTGTCCTAAGCAAGACCTTCCTTATGCTTAGCCAATATTTTTGTAACCACTGGGTATATACAACATCAACGTGTAGAAGTTGCATCTTTTCTTATAGACTGAACATGTATATCTAATCTAATAAACAATAAAACGCTTGAAGGAGTTCTGAAGTAGATAGATAAGTACCTGTCCTTAAATTACGACCAGTTTACACGTGAAGACTGAATTTAAAAGTGAGGAAAAGGAAACAAGAGCATTTCTAATGTTCACTCGCAAAGCTTGTTAAGATATGATGACTGGCTATCTTAGATGTTGCGTTGATTAGATGTTATTACACTTAACGGAAGTACCAAGTACGAAACCAACTTATTCTTATTATTCTTCTGCATTTCCCCTCAGACCAAAGTAATAACAACTAACGCAGAGGTTCGGAATGTAAATGAAATTTATCATTCCCGTATTATTCAGGTTATTGTTCACGCAGCATATGATAATTAGGGTATAGTCGTGCGAGCAAAAGCTCGCGCAGGTGCTTATTAACTTCTAATTTTAACAGTAGCAATTAGCCGTAGGTATACGATTTACATTTATCCGTTTCCTTATGTATTACTACTGGTGTAGTTTTCGCTGTATGGCGATAATGATATGCAAATATAATTAAAACCTCGCGGCGGCGACCATCGAACCTAACCTCTACACCAACAGACCACACCGGGTTTTCAGTTAGCATTGTGCCTCGATGATGGATTCCGTGCAAATAGGCCTCTGTATTATTATAACAGACGATAGATGTGGAGACGGTAATTTCAGAACATTGGGAGCGTTCACTATGACGGAAATTTGTAATTGATATGTAAATAGCCATCTCGTTAATAATGTTCAACGTTACGCGCCAAATATAACACGTGTCTGACGGGAGAACCGTCAGAAACGTCAAAGAAATGTTTTAGTCAAAATTTATAGCGGAAATATAGATGTTTATTTATATTTTTGGGCGTAGTACCCGTGTAAGTATATGTCGCTTCACCATCCTTGTGACAGCCTGTATAGATTGAAGCGTATTGAAACATATATTGCCATATAAACGCATAGAGGTTCCATAGATTGGTTCCGTTTTTACACAAAGACGCTATTCTTTAAAAATATGTACCAATGCGAAAAACAGAAAACAAAAGATCGAAAACAAAATTTTATGAGACCCAATTCTGTAAGGAGGTAAGTTCGAAAATTGATGAAAAACGATCTATTCTTGTTTGTTAATTAAACAAAACTTATTTTTTTCTTTTTTGGTATTTACATGAGCCTTATCTTTTAAATTTTTGTGATATAATAATATATAAAAAGTGGCCGTATAGCGAAGTATGAGTGTATTTGACCATCAGTTACGCTATTCTCACAGACATTTTTAATTTAAAAGTATTAAACTTGTAGTTTACTTTGGAGTAAAATTAACATTTTTTATTTTGCTTCTTTTGCGAGTATTTTGTTTTTTCTTTATTTATTTATATCTAAAATTGTCCAAATTACACATTTTTTGCTGAACCCTTACGTTTATCCCACAAATTTATTTGTGAGATGAATTAGGGAAAAGAGCGCGTTCTTGCGAGAGGCGTCAAGAAAGTCTCACAGAAATTGCAGGCGCATTAGTGGAAGAATGGAATTTGCTATGGAAGGCAAACAAAGTGTTAACCAGTTTTCTCAGTTTAGAATTTTGTGTTTACCAAAAACGTTTTTGAAAACTTGTATCAGTTTATTTCACTGGAAAAGTTTCTCGATAAATTCAGAAAGTTGGTAATATGCTAGGTTTCAAATAAAAAGCTGCAATTCGGACAATTTTAGAGATAAATCAATGAATTAAAAAACAAAACACTTTCTATACCATTACTTCATTAACACACAGAGTGAGTTAAAAATAAGGGGAAAGAACATGGTGCAAGGTTTTCCACTACAATCCAGGATACATTCAAAACATCCATCCGTTTAATTTATTTTGAAAGAAAAAAGAATTGCCAACTAGTTTAAAGAATATACCTAAGGCATTAAAGTTAGGCATTAAAATACATGCTAGTAAGCAGAAGGAGTACAGAACAAATACTGGATATAACTATTCAAGATTACAATTTCCAAAGGGTCACTAATTTCAAGTACTTGGGTGTGACAATAAATGAGAAAAACAACCGAACTATAGAGATAGAGGAGAGACTTAAAGCAGGAAATAGAGCCTACTGGAAATACCAAACTCTCCTAAAAGACAAACACTTGAGCATAAACACGAAGCGGAGAATATACAAAGCTGCAATAAGGCCTACAATAACCTACGCCGCGGAGACCATGGTGATAACAAAGAAGGACGAAGATGCACTAAGGATATCGGAGAGAAGAGTAATGCGTAGAATATTAGGACCAGTGAGAACAAACGAAGGAAAGCTCAGAAAACTCATGAACCATGAAGTTCTTCAAAGAACAGACAGCGAAGACATTGTCAAATATATAAAGGCCCAAAGACTGAAGTGGTATGGACACATACAGAGAAGACAACCAGAGGCATTGATAAGAAAAGTTACCAACTGGACGTCTACAATAGGAAGACCAAGAGGAAGGCCCAAGGCAAGGTGGGAGGATCAAGTACACGCAGATATTAAGAAGATGGAAATACAGGGATGGAGAAACAGAATCAACGACCGGAAGAAGTGGCAAGAAATAACGGAAAGTACAAGAACACACACAAGATTATAGAAAAAAAAAGAAGAAAAAAAGCAGACGAAAAACAAAAAAAAAGAAATAATTAGTAAGACAAACAAAATAATGAAAAAAAATGACAAGACTATGACAAAAAAAAAGAATAAAAGAAAGATGAAGAAAAAAAATGATTAAACGAGTAAAAAAAAGAAACAAAAAGAAAAGGAAAAAAAAAACATGAAAAAAAAAACACAAGATGAACAGAGTGATTCACTGCACATATTTTCGAATCTATAGAGCTTGTACAAGCGGCCACCATTCCTCCAGGAATGAATAGCCAATATATATATATATATATATATATATATATAGGAAAGCTGGTTAATCGACGGTAAGATATAAAGGAGAAAGGTATTTGTCGGGCAATTCCGTCATACGAAGATCGAAGAAGCAACCGTATACACGTGTTTCGGACTATTAGTCCTCAAACACGTGTATACGGTTGCTTCTTCGATCTTCGTATGACGGAATTGCCCGACAAATACCTTTCTCCTTTATATATATATATTAAAGTTAAGTCGAAAATCAAGTGCGTCACTTTTTCGGAACTGTGTATATCAATTGGTTGTATATCTATTGTTGTAAAAAAAAATCTGATGTGGCAAGGCACATGACTTTATAATACTATATCAAAAATTAATAATTTAGCTGCATGAGATTCTATTTGATCGAGATCGGCCATGTCTGCATTAAAATAAAACTAGTAGAACTAGACAGATATGTCGATTAAAGCTGCGTTCGGATATTGTACTCCGTTGACCCCCGGGTACACCGTCCAAATGACAAGTGTTATTGGGTGTAAAGAGTGTGACGGTGTACAATATCCGAACGCAGCTTATATTGACAGCAGGTATTGTCAAAACATTAGCGTTTGACACTACCTACTGTCATTAGAATCAAAATATCTGACACATCCTGGCTGCTAGTTTTAAAGCAGTACGACCGATCTCCGAATTTGCTCTTGCAGCTTAACTATTGATTGTACCAAAAAATGTCATAGTCATAAATTATTCAGAATTTCCTCTACTCTAATTTATTATTTAACTATTTCGATGAAATACTGAATTTTTCTGCTAACAAAAAAAAAATGCTAACACTAAACCTCCAGTTCCTTTGGACGCTTTTCATCCGAAAGCTTTTCAGCTCTGAGTTTGGTTATGAAATTTCCAAATATGCAGTTTCGTCCCGATACATTTAGTAGTTTCTTCGGAATCGTCGCCACAAAAAAACGGGTACACACATACACACACGCATTTTCTTTATTCGCCAGCAGATGGCTGAAATCACCTTAAAATTAATCGTATTCTCGATTTTAGGACTACTTTCTACAAAAGTGATACAAGTCAATATATGAACGCATGCTGTCTGAACAGTGATAAAAATGCATTGTAGTTTTATTTTAGTAGAGTTTTTGTGTATAAGACACCTGCAAATGTTGCTAAGATTATAATCTGTCTGCTAAAGTTATAACAATACCCAAAAACCTAAAAGATATATATTTTTTCTTTTCTGTGAAACGAATTTTGAGTGGACAGTGTGAACACAGAAGTCACATTTTTTAACATGAATGAGGAAGTGTAAAAATTAATCGGCGATAAAATCTCCTTAAATTCAAACGAATTTTGAAAAATTAAATGGCAAGTTTGTGCAGGTCTTATGTTCACAAACAAGGCCCAATTTTCCCCCGTAGAATGCCATAGATAATTTCCGTGACAGAAAATAACAAGAAAAAGGAATGCAAGAATAATCAAATATACTGTTCTGACACTGCAGGCTATAACTAGTATCCGCGTATAATATTCTTGTGTATTGTATTTTATACGTGAAATAAATTCGCTCTACAGATCCCCAACCGATTATAATATTTCTTCTATTCGGTTAATTCTTGTACATATATCAAGACCGATGAACATCAGCACTAACCTCTTCACAGCCCGAACTGGAAATTTCCGCTTCGCTTTTCATTGTTCTGGCAATCAATCTCCTTAGAAATTTTCCGTTCTACAGAACAATCAGTGTCACTATTACTTCTACCATCTACGCCGTTTTCTCCAAGATTTCGGCATATTTAAGAGACATAAGATTCTGCTATCACTTAACACTGTGAATCGCTCTGGTCGGTTCAACCCACGAATAATGAATGAAATAGTGACTCAGGCATAAGCCCGCCGCCTTAGGTACCTAGTTTTTCAGTTTTTTACTATAAACGTGTGGTTCAGTACAAGAAATGAGGGAACTACAATATATTATTTATGAGACGAGGCTGAAATTTAATAAGTATAATACAGTATACAATATTCATTATTTCGCACGAAAGATAATTTCAATAACAATATTTTCTCAGTAGGTATGCATAATGATAATTTGCATATTTTCGATTAATGTTAACATTTACAATTACAAACTGGAATTGACCAGGGTCATTGTGCTTCCTAATCCCTTGCTAATCAGAAGAAGAAACAGAAAACCGACAGGTATTCATACTTCTTCCACAATAATTACAGGAATGGTAAACATAATCCAGGATCAATATTATTACAGGGGTGATGCGATTTATGCGTGCAATATTTAAATAGATATGTGCAATAAAATAAATACTTTGAGCATTAAAATAATAAATATTGTACATTAAATAAATATAAATATATTACATACAAAATTACATTTTGTACCCTAAAATGAATAATTTGTGCATTAAAATAATAAATATTTAGCACTAGATCTAATGCGCATGAAAATTAACGCTGATCTGATTTTGACGATTCGTATGTTAATGATAGCGCATACTTTCAATAATATACGAACTTATTAATTAATTCAAATGGCTCACCCTACATATTATGTTAAATGAAAATTCTATTGTTTTCGACTCGTGACGTCATCGACACTTTTTAATGGCAACCCCATATTTTTTTGTATTGATATTGATATATCCATTACTTATTTTAGAGGTAATTAGCAAGCGCATGGCCTTAAATTTTCGATAAAAAGACAGTTGAAAATTGGGGTACTATTGACAAATTATTTGTTTATGGAACGCAAATAGGCGTTTTCGATTGATTTATTTGCGCTGAATACAAATGTGAGCTTGAATTTTGCATATCACGTCAGGTTATTTCGTTTTTTACGTTTCTTTTAGGGAGCCGCTCGCGCCCACTTCAAGAATTGCTGTAAATGCTTCAAAAATATTTGGGAACAACGTGCAAAGATTAAGGTTTACTATGAGACCATTTTGAGGTTTCTAGAACAATAGGCTCACCTGGTACAAATTTGTCAAAATTACCAAATCGTATTTATTACATCTTTCCCTAATTTTTTTCGAAAACCTTGCACGATAGGAAATTAAATTATTTTATTAGATTGGTTTTCGGGCAATTAGTTCTACACAAAACGCGTTTTATATTCATTTACACAATTAAATAATCTACCAGTTTCAGTAAAAGGTGATGACGTTAAAACTCAACAAATGTGTGTTTTAATAATTAAAAATCGACGGCTACAAGAATGTTTTTAAAATGGCACAACTTTTCAGCCATTTTCCCATGTTTCCATATTTTACGCGCTTACGGTATGTGCGCTACAAGGTTGCAGAACGTAATGCACATCATTTCTAGGGCGCGTTATAATTTTCTCATGGTACAATTTAGATTAATAAATGCGCTTATAATATTTTCAAATGCTGATTTATTTAAACTATTGGAAATATATTTTTTCAATGAACAAGTATGTTTTAAGCTGCTCATTATATTTTTATAGAGGTAACGATTATATTGCACATTTATCTATTTAAGTGTACAAATATATTATTAAAGGGACATTCAATTATATAAATGCACAATTATTTATTTTGATGTACATTTACATAAATTTATTGCATATTTATTTTATTAATGCACGTAATTTTTTTAATTGCTCAAATATTTTTTGTATTGGACAAATATTTTTGGTTATGGGTATAATATTTTATCAAATGCTTACAATAAACGCACGTTTTATTTTATTTATTGCGCATATAATTTGTATAGTAGTACTATAGATTGGTACTGTAGATTGCCAAAATTAATATAGCATAATATAGCTAGACATCATAGGATAGCTCTTTTAAAATCAAATAATAAAACTTTCTTTAACTTAACATTTCCCAAGAGAATTAAGTCTAATACGATACTTAGTTTGCAACGAAATAAAATTCATCAATCATACGTTCTGTGTGCTTTAATGAGAAAGTTCCCTCGTAAACAAATAACTAACAGAGCGGCAACCCGAAAAATAATAATTGATAGGATAGCACTGGTTGCGCAAATAAAACAATACGATGATTTTCATTTTAATCACTCAATTTTTTACGCCGCACCAAATCTCTGGGAATCTCTGCGCTCGTTAGTCACACTGTTGAATACCAAGTTCACACTTCATGCAAATCTTTTATGTATTTGAATTGCAACGCTACAACGACGAATGGATCTAACCATGCTGTGCTACTTTCGATTTAATTGTCGGTAGTATTTTCAATTCGATGTGGATATTTCACAAATTGACCAAACTTTGATACGTTTTTTTGTTTACTTTTAATTTTTCCAATTCTTTGTTTTTGTCTTTCATTCAAGCTTCATTTTAGATGCTCTTCAGATTGTCCCACTCATCATTTCTTGGAACTATATAATTGACTATTTGAATGATGAGTATCTACAAATAAGTTTTCAATATTGACTCCTACCCAATACGAATTAAAAAGTTTTCTGTATTATAGTCACAATAAGAAAAAACACTAATTAAACTGTTATTTCTGATTGACTAGTGACCATAACACAGCAAACTTACTAATTTACATAATATACTTAGGAGTATACAAAATAGGGTGGTATAGTTATTTCTTCTTTAAGACATATCATGGCTTTCAGTTATCTTATCCTGGGTTAATAGAGAAACGTGTAAGGTGTATATATACAAGAGTCAAGAGGTTACTATTTATGTCTGCTACTGCCACAAGTAAGGAAGTGGCGCCCTTGATCAACATGTCTCCTGTTGCGGTGGTCTGTGAGCCACTTGAACACTTGGAGAAAAAATAAACCAGAAGCCCGATGGAACTACTAATTTAGGATAATGTAGGCGCCAGCCTTTCTCTTTTCCTTTTACAAGCAATCCACACACGGCCACCTTCTCTCTCAAGTACCATCCGCCCTTGTAGTAGTACCTCAATGTCTCCCTCTGCCTTAAAATAGCCAGAATCTGTCCTATGCCATCATAATTTAGATATTGAAAATTATGGTACGGCCACCCAGATGTGATCTTTTTTTTTTGTGTGTTCTGTTCTGTATTTGGAACTGCTTAGGTGAAAGCAATTTCAGAAGTGATAGATAGTCTTTATCGTTTTATTGTAAAGACTGTGTGAGGCAAAATCTGTGTTTTATTAATCATTTTCGGTTCGTACAACAGTTTTGGTCTCCTAAGACAACAACAAAAAATTAAAATACAACTAAATAAATACAATTTCTAAAATAAAAAAGTTTTAAAACAATCAATGTTTGTTTCAAATTCTTAAAACGTAATGGATGTACGTAATGGATATTTGTGAGACCTGTATACGTGGTTAATTTTCGGACCTAAACAAGTTTTAAATCTTATTTTTATCTCTTTAATATGTTGGGTAATTGACTTACCACACTGTCATTTAAAATCAATTCACATTTACGATAACTTCTTTTCGTTAAAGTCTCAGAACTGCGACAAATTTTAAACCTTCATATCGCCCTAACATTTGAACAAATCAATCTCACAATCTCGAGAATAAGAAATATTAAAAAACGACAGAAAAGTTGTTGGAGAGTGGACACCAACGGTAAAATTTTTATTATTCACTTTTCAAAAAAATTTATTCTTTATAAGTTCCTGGATTGTCTTAAACCTAGAATACAAATTATACATAGTAATTATCTGCTTGCATGTACCGAGTGTTACCAAAACTATGAACAACTCTTAAGAGTAACGTACCTTTATTTTAATAGCTATGCAAAAATGTTATTATTCGAGGGCATTAAATACCAAATTATAATCTCCGTTGCCGTTGCATGAAAACCCAGTATATGGTACGTCAAAGGTGACTATAATTTCATATTTAATCCCATCTAACATTTTGAAATACTTTTCTAATAATATTACAGAGCTTTGAAGGTAAAAATGTAAAGATGTACTTTACTCTTCTGTAATTTTCATGTTTTTGACAACACGCGGTATATGCAATGGAGAAGGTGGCTTATAACTTCGTATTTAAAGACTTCTAATATTTCCAAATACTACCAAATATTTCCTCTTAAGAGTTTTTCATAGCGTTGGTAACACCCGGTACATGCAAGCAGATAATTACATTCTAATATTTGTATTTTATGTTTAAGACAATGCAAATTTTTATAAAGAATAAATGTTTTTACTTAGAAATAAAGGTAAATTTGTTGGGTACCAATCAAAGCGTCAGAAAACATTAATAATACACCTCATATTTTTGATTTTCTAAATACATTGACAAATAGGAACAACTGTAATAACAATTTAAACATAAAAATATACAAATCATTTTTTGGAAAATAAATTCTTTCCGGGTTACATCGTGTGTCAAAATTCATAAATGCTGACGTTTTGCAAACCACGTTGCTCGCTTCTTCAGAGCTAACTGAATGCTCAGTATCCAGTTATAGTATCCAGATAACTTTTTTTTATTTTTCACTGCTCTACTTTTTATGGAAAGTGTAAACATTTTTAGATAAGTCAAACAAAATACTTCATGACAACAACGCCTACCCTAAATCAAACTACCCGATTTTTTGGTCATACTCTAAAGTTTAAAATTCCAAATTATTTCTTTTCTATTGTATTCTTAGAGCCAAAACTGTGTTCGTTTTATTCAACTAATGATAAACACATCAGTGATATTACCTGCCATAATGTGTAACAAATTTATCAAATTCATTTAGTTGAAGGCAATTTTAGGTGAACCAACCCCACTACATCAACTTTTTCTGATATCTTCAACATAATATATTGAAAAAGATTCACAACATTCAAACAAATTACTAAATTCTGGTTTTAATATTTTTCCATTTTGGTCTACGATTGGCATTGAATTTCCTAGAGAAACAATTAACGCATGTTTTTGTTTTAATAATACATATACATAATAACAAAATTACTATGTTACAATAATATTTAAACCAACAAAACAATATCATCAAGTTTTTTCTTTCTCCTTTGAGTCGTTTGTCCCTTAAGTGATGTTCCTTAAATATTTTTTCCAGCTGGATTCCCCGAGGTGGATATAAGACAAGTAGGCCGGGAGATTCATAATCTCGGATTATCCCGGGTGGAAGAAAAAACAGCCTCCTCCGACTCGTCTCAAAATTACAATTGCCCCTCCGAGACAGGCGTAGTTAGCTATCTCTACGGCTTTGCGCCACTTATACCTATATAAATTTAATACTTTTATCTTTGGGGCCGCGCGGCGTCGTCGACCGGCGTCGCTCGCTTATTTCTGGCGCAAAACTGAAGGAACGCGAACGTGACTGTATCGTTAACGTGGGAATTTAGAAACTTTAGCGAATAAATCGAGACAAATTCGCGATGGAATCGCGACGGAACGCCGTCGAGAGTTTAAAGTCCCCATAATTCCAGTTTTGCAGGTAAAATTTGAACACTTCCAGGCAATCGTGAGCACGATTAAATGTGTACTTTGGACATTTTCAGTGTATGGTACGCATGGGATTACCCGATACAAGAGTTTAAATAAGAGAGGGAAACGAAATAGATGTCCCTAAAGGTCGATTTAACAAGAGAACATTGGGCGTATTTCCATCTGTAAATTATGTGTGTCTCATATGGTTGGAGTTTGAGAGTAAATGTGTAGTTAAAAAGTGGTTAATAATAGGTTTTTGAGTTATATGGTAATGACGATCAGTAGGTGTGCGCTTTTCTTTTTCCACGACTGTGCAACGACGCACTCGAATTGCTTCCATGTACAGTCGAAGAAAAAACAAAGTAACTCTTAAATTTTTGTGGCGATAGAACTCAAAAACTACCCAACGAATTTCGATCTGAGTTTCACACATAAATTCTTTGTGGTCCAAGAAGGAATATTTAAGAAAAACAGGTCAAAATTTGTTGGAAGTTTTTGAGTTGTAACACCGTACAGATATAAGAAGTTTAATTTTTGTTTTCGTGTGTACATACTTCGAAAATATATATGTATATCGAAAATACGTATTGATTGCTTGCTACGCCTTTTTTCTTTCAAGATAATCCAGCGGAATAAAAATTTAAATATCCAAACCAACCTAGTCTCATCAAAATTTTGATGAGAGTCCCTTTAATCTACATAAAAAACGGTTATTTTACCGAATTTATTTTTTTTTTATTATTAACTTTTCAAACAATTTTATTCTTCATAAAAGCATCTGGATTGTCGTAAACCTAAAGTGTAAAAGTTAGAATGTATCTGCTTGTGTGTACCGAGAGATGAAAAAGCTATGAAAAACTCTGAAGAGTAAAGTACTTTTATGTACAAAGATTATGCAAAAATGTTATTTGAAAGAAGAATTCAGAAATATTGCAGGTCATCAAATACGAAATTATAATCCCCTTTTCCGTAGCATATACCGAGTGTTTTAATTAACAATTAACATTTTTATTATAAATTTCTCAGAAAATTTTAATCTACATAAGAGTGACTGGATTTTCTTAAACCTAAAATGCAATTATTAGAATGTTAGTATTTGCTTGCATGTACCGGGTGTTACCAAAACTATGAAAAACGCAAAAGTGTAAAATGTACAAAGTTATGCAAAAATGGTATTTGAAAACAGTATTTGGAAATATAACACGTCTTTAAATACGAAATTATAATCACCTTCTTGGTTGCATATACCGCGTGTTGCCAAAAATTACATAACAGTAAAGTACCTTCATCTTCAAAGCTATGAAAAAATATTCTTTGATAAAAGTATTTCAAAATATTAAAAGGAATTAAATATGAAATTATAGTCACGTTTCATATACAGGTTGTTCATGCAACGATGAAGGAGATGATAATTTCGTGTTTAATTCCCTCTAATATTTCTAAACATGTTTCATATAACATTTTTGCATACCTTTTAAAATAAAGGTACTTTACTCTAAAGAGTTTTTCATAGTTTTGGTAACACCCGGTTTAAGATAATCTAGAAGCTTTTATGACGAATACAATTTTCTGAGAAGTTACAAATTAAAAACAAATACTGTCCAAGTTTATACCGGACACGGTATAAGAAAAATCAATTAAAATTATTAAATTTAAGTAATCTCAACCATTCAATGTAGAAGGGATGTTAAAAGAACGTGATGCCAAAATATAGGGGTATGTTGTGCTTCAAAATCAATATAAATTAAATAGTTGTAATGTGTAATAATGTTGTAATAATAATCACATGATACCACTTTTAAAACAAAATAAGATTCTAAAACTCACACTAAAAAATAAGATTCGTCTGAAAATTGTCTATATTTAACATAACTGAAAAGAGTTAAAGACCATATTTGATACAGCACTGTAACACGATAAAATTCAAGTGAAACAAAATTTGGGTTATTTAGATAAAAAAATCTAAAGTAGTAATTCAGAAAAGAAAACATTAAATTCAAGAAATAAATCTAATTCATTAGAGTTTAAAAATATTAACTAATTTCTCTTTCATTAAAAGCAAGCAATACAAACACTAATAAAGAGTACTCATATCATGTGGTTATTTATGCACATTGCACAATGCACAACCGACAACCAGTAAAAATATTTTATAAATAATAACAAACCGTAACAAACCGTAATATGTAAAACTCAACTTTAGATTGATACTCGGTAATTTCTGTTGTCATACCTCATTAACCAAACTTTGATAAAGAACTACAGCTACAAAATTTCATTTTTAGATAAAACAAACAATACACACCAACAAAAAAGAATGAAACAGATCTCGCTATAGGATGTTATTATGGTATTTCTTCACATCCTGGTCTAGTATCTGGAATCCTAAAAGTTCATTGCTTTAATCACGCTCATGCCCGACGCAATGAAAAAGCTTGTTTCCCTTTACGTATCATAAACAAACTCGGGTGGAATGTTCTCTAATGGTCTGTTTTCATATCTCGCACTAGTAAAAAGAAGTAATATGTTTAATATTCGTAGCACATGTACTCTGTGTAATCATAGACTATATTCCACAGCATATACGTATGTCTATTCTTAATAAATTAATATCAACAAAGGAAACGTGGTTTATATAATATTGTTTACCCAAACGATCACGGATTCAGACTAACGCTATGGAGGTATGAAGGCGAGAACAGAACGGGGGAGAGAGGGGGGTAATAAAACATGAAATTTCACAATGTTTAGATACCGGCGCGGGAAACAAGAACCAGAAACGTACTCTCGGGTTATTATTTAATAATCACGTAAAACGGCCGCTACTCATCAATAAACAATTATTAATATCTTCGCTGTATAGGAACGTTGCCCAATTTTCCATGTTTTTCTATTTAGCTGAAGCCCATACATCATAGGAAGACTGTGATGTAAATAGCGTTTCCGCATGAAAAATATTAACTTAAAATAAACCGAAGCAACGAGGAAAGCGGCCATATGACACCATCTAATGGGAGTTATTTAAGTCATAACCGTCCACATAGTACAAGCAGTCATTTCGTAAGATATTTAGCGAGGTGTTGAATGATACTCGCCAGCAGTACGGTCGAGTTTACACAAAACATTCGAAATATAAAAGTTTTTAGCTTTTATTTATCGTTACGTCACTGAACGTCTTCTTCATCTTTTTTGCGGATCGTTTCAAACAAACGGATCCGCGTATTGGCGTATGCAAACATTCCCACAACATTAAAATTTTCTCCGTTACATAAATCAACCGGTGAAGTGTAAATACACAATCATTTTTTCACTCGCGTCTTTTGAAAATTTTTAACGTTACCTGAACTAATTAATTTAACAAAATATATAGATAAAATAAACCTTGAAGGTTCCATAAATTGGGTTATTAACCTAAATTTACAATGCTAGGCTATAGGTATCGAAATACAGAAGGGAATATGTTTTGAAGAATAATACTTTTCAACTTTAGTATAGACTCAGCGCCCAAAATATTATGGAAACATGAGAAAATCTCTGAGACGGTTTGGTATTTTTAAAAATCCTCGAACACGTCGATTTCTAATTATTGAATTTCACATCTTTTGAAAACTTCAATTTCCGACTGTCAATTTTCTCTCTCATATAACGTCATCAATATTTTATAAATTGCAACTCCAATTTAATCTTGTTGATTTGTGGTAGATTTTTTGTTTGTTTAAATAGAAAAAAACATTTTATGGTCTCCCATAAAAAATTTTCGAAAAAATGACAATTAAAAATCGTAAAATATTGATAACTTTGAGGAAAATGTATTTTGTGAATTAAGTATACAATTACGTTTTCTATGAATCCGGGCCAAAATTTTGTATCGCGTAAAATTTTAAAAAAAATGAATCAAAATGTGAAAAATCACGATTGCTAAATTTTACAAATTTATACCAGCTGAAGCAATTCTGTTAGAAACGTGAAAATGGTCTCATAGTAAACCTTAATCTTGAAGTTTTTGCTGAAATGCTGAAAGTTTGTTCATGATTGTTTTTGCCTTTAAGTTATTCTTTAAGCTTCATTAAAAAAACAACAAAACGAAATAAACTGACGTGATATGCAACTTTTAACTTCGGATTCCTATTCAGCGCAAATAAGTCAATCGAAAACGCCTATTCGTTTTCCATAAACGAGTTATTAATATGATCCTAATTTTCAACAATTTTCTCGAAAATTTTTATTATCAAGGCCATACATTTTGTAAATTAGCATTAAGAGAATTAAGAGCTCTATCAACATCAGTACAAAAAATTAAGACAATTAAAAAAAAATTTTGACGTCATAAGTCGAAAATAAAATTGAAGGTCGTTTGATAATTTATAATCGATGTATTCGAGGACTTTTTCAAGTGCCGTTTAAAATATTAAAGGGCTCCAAATTCTTAAGGAATTGAAAAACCCTATAAGTCCATATGATACTTGAAGACAAAATCTCAGTGAATGTTTCTTATGTACTTTTTTGGTCATATGTTTATTCAATTTAATTTTATTATTTTTAATGTTTTTACTTAAATGTATTTACTTTTATTGTTGTAATGGGTATTAAATTATACCCCCCACATTTAATGTGGTGAGGGTATATTGAGTTTGATTCAACATTTGAAACACCCTTAAGGCTCCGTTTTAAAAACATCGCAACTTCCAAACGAAATATTTCGTTGCGATGTTTTTTTTTGCTGGGAGTGGTCTGTCTGGCCCCCACCAACGTCAACCAGGCCACAGTTTTATGATAAGGGGAAGTTGGGGGGTTTAGAGAAAGCAGGCAAAGGCGGAGCATAGTCGACGCGAGTACATTCGAAGGGGAAGTACTCAGCCAGTTTGTCGCCGCGTGTCGGCGCTTTCGCTTTCGCTCAAGTTACAATGTATTAATTAGTGTTCTCACTCATCACGGTCGCAGATGCATACAGCTGGCTGGCGGCCACCAGGCGGTAAAAGAAAATATATTGATTTAATGTAGAGAGAGCGCGCTTGCTATTATAATATTTAATCTTTTTAACAGGGTGACATACATACAGTATAGTAAATTGACAAAAATATATTAACTCATGATAACTCATCGGTGAATTATGGATTTCAATTTAGAAAGGAATTAATTATAATCGAGCAATGAGGACCCAATACATCTATAAACATGCTGGATATCGAACGAACGCACGGCAGTGACACACGAAGACAAAAATAAAAAAAAAATAATCTGATGCGTTCAGGCACATTACTTTATCATACCATATATAAAATTAATAGTTTAGCTGCATGAGATTCTATTTGATCGAGATCGGCCATGTCTGCTTTAAAATAAAACTACTGGAACTAGACGGATATTTTGATTATATTGACAGTAGGTATTGTCAAAACATCAGCATTTGACACTACCTACTGTCATTAGAATCGCAATATCTGACAAAGCCTGGCTAACTAGTTTTAATGCAGCGATCTCGATAAAATAGAATTTGCTCATGCAGCTAAACTATTCATTTTACCAAAAAATGTCATAGTCATAAATTGTTCAGAATTTCCTGTAGGTACTTTAATTTATTATTTAACTATTTCGACAAATTTCCAGAAATGGCGGCTTATTTGCAAAATCTTTCAAAAATGCTATAAGACTAAACCTCCAGTTCCTTTGGATCCTTTTAAACAGAAAGCTTTTCAGCTCTAAGTTTGGTTATGAAACTTCTAAATATGAAGTTTCGTCCCGACACCTTAGTAGTTTCTCCGGAATCGTCGCCACAAAAAAAAAACACACACACATACACAGAATTTTTTTTTTACCTGGGTCAAAAATGTTCAAGGGATCCAAAAAGACATTTCCGCTAAAACCTCAAAAATTTTGTTTGGCACGATTACAATACTTTACATACTACGTATGATAAAGTAAAATCATAGTACATAGTCCAAAGTTCCCCAAACCATTTATATAGATTCCAAATATTTTGTCACCTACAAGTTCGCTATATTATATAAACGTTTTGGGCTCTATGAATGCAAGATTCATGAATGAAAACAAATTTTGGCTTTGGCTATATCCAATTCCCGCTGTAATACTGCCCAATACAGTCGCTGAACTAATATCCATTAGAGCCGACCCAAGTTCGTCACTGCTAATTGTCTCTTCCTGTCCACAAAACCGACATTTTAAATAAAATGTTCATTTGAGTCCTGTTCTGGTCTCTTTGTCTCATTTGTAATTAAATAATTATAATATTGTTCTTTTAGATTATCCATACATATATTTTAACTTAGGTGGCACGTAGTCGTCTTTTACTAATTCGTCTAGAGGACAGATGCGGATGTTTAGGTATTTTGCCACGACTTCTACCCATTATTAAACAAATGTACCTAACACCTAGCAGGTATAACTACACTAAGTATAATATCATACAGTATATACTTTTATCGTGTGTTAAATTTGTAAACCGTGCGTATAAATGTGAAATGCGAGAACTCGGTTCTCCCGATTCAATATTCGCTACGGTCATAATTTGGAACAGTCTAATCTAAAAATAGCAGTAGGCGTGGCGTAGTTATAGGCGGTGTTTAAAACTCCTAACGTCTGCTGTCTACACCGGGCCCGTAATATAGGCAAACTACATACATTTCTGGCAATTACGCTTTGTTATCGCAATTATAATGTTTAGATGAAAATTGTACTTAAATAAAAAATCTATTTTTGTATCATGAGTTGGGCTAAATGTTTTATATTTGAAAAAAACCAAAGATGTAGAAGCAAAATTGATTTTTATCTTTAAAAAATTTTTTTTTTCATCCAGCCCAACTCGTTATTTATCTAAGAAGTTACATAAAAAATTTCATAAACTTTGAACAATAAATAACGCTTTTATTTGCAAACGCGTTTTAGGAGAGGTAGAACTGGGTCTTAAGGAGGTGTGGCAGATACATATTTTATTTTTCTTTGTTTTGCTACTATTTCAAACGGCTGTAACTTCTTAAGGAATTGAAAAAACATCTATATAAAACATCATAGTCTGAATGACGCTTAGTTCTCAACAAATAATTTTGCGGGGAAAAATTGGACAGCCTGTAGATGCATAGGTGGTACCAATGGTGGTCCGTGCTTCAGGAAATTCGTATAATGGACCTAAATTTTAATTTCACGAGAAAGTTATTCTTCATAAAAAATTTTTTGTGTTCTAAAAAGTCTATATATAATAAATAAAAAATATAAAATGAGATACAATTAGAAAATACATAAAATCATAATATATGATTTTAGCTGTTTTTATGTTTGACGTTTGTTGATATCGGTTGCTGTGTTGAGGTTAGAATTACTACAAGTTCGTCCAATTACCAGCAACAGCAACAGTCGTTTAACAAACGTCAAACGTCGTACTTCGTACATCGTACAAAAGTCAAACATAGTAACAGAAATTTAGATCAGTATTAGTTAGTTATATTAACACAATTTTTTTATTTCAGTTTCATGCGTGCACAAATTGTTTGGTGTCAACTTTACGTCCAAACTAAACGTTTTTGTTTTCATCATGTTTTTTTTTAATCGGGATATTGGCTTTTTGCACACCATATATAGTACAATTTAATCAAAGATAGATTTTGACCATCTAACCAAACTCCGGCGTTTAGGTTTATTAAACTCGCAAAATAATTGGTCTATTGTCGTCGCCGACGCCGCCGTGTTGGGAGGAATTAAAACTGATTTGAATGAGCGTCCGCCAGGGGGCGTTAGATCCCATCTCCCGTTATTATTAAAACGGTGTCGTTGGCGCGCGCACTGCGAGGAAATTGCAATGTATAAATTCACCTTAAGATGACGTTAATGAAATTTTCTTATTTCGGTATTTATTGCGGGACCGAGCGAGGCAGCGTCGGCGGGATTACGCCGGACTACCGCGAGATGGCGCAGTTTCATTAGGCGGGCGCGCGAGATGGCGCTACCTGTCGCCCGCGGATTATTTGTTGCCGCGCACTTACGACGCAAAAATCGACGCCGGGCCCGAGGCGCGCGCGACGTCGCTTTATTAATTTAATTAAACCGAATTACTACGGACCGGAAATTCCGCGGGAACGCGTGCTAACACCCGCAAAATATCGCAATAAGAACAATGGTGTCAGGGGTTAAGAATTATTACTTAATACAAGTTGCGTACTGATCCCACACAGAAGAGGGAGCTACAGTTCAGTTTTCATCGTGCTCAGTGGCAGATTAAGGATAGTCGGGGCCCCTAGGCAAATAATATTTGGGGGCCCCACCCACAAACTAAAATAATTTTTTTTTAATAATTAATACTTAATTTAATAATTAATTTTGTTTATTATAACATCGTGAACAGTTTTATAATAATTTGAATTCTTTGATATAATAATAGTTTATAACAGTTTAGAATAATAAAAAGAAACTCTTGGATCATTTCGTGTCGTTTTTCAAATTTATTTGCCAGTTTTAGAATTTGCAAATTAATTTAACCCATCATTTGCCGAAATATATCTTGATATGTTGAACAAGATTCATCTGGGAAAAGCTTCAATTTTATTTTACGACACTTCAATTGTTGGTAGTTGTCAAACAGACCAAATGCACTCAAATCTTAATGTACTCCAAGTGTCAATGTATGGTGAATAGTGATATACAGGCGGGATGTAGATTTTTAAATAAATTAAAAATTACAGCCACAACCTGAATTTGAACCAGGGACCTTTGTGTCGCTAGCTCAATGCTCTCACCAACTGAGCTATTGAGGCATATGACATATGTTAGGGAAAAATCGTCATATCAAGGAAAGGAAGCAGTAAAGACTTCCTAACCTATCATGACACCTATCAAATGTCATCTACATCACGTACGGTTCATACCAGAAATGTAATTTAAAGTCAATTACTGAACTTGAAATATAACTAGATATGAATATGCGGATATACCGTATTAACATATGTCATAGGCCTCAATAGCTCAGTTGGTGAGAGCATTACACTAGCGACACAAAGGTCTTGTTCAAATCCAGGTTGTGGCTGTAATTTTTAATTTAGTTAGAAATTTACATCCCGCCTGTATATCACCTTTCACTATAGTTATACATTGATTACGGTAAGTCCGTATGATACCGTATATCCGTATATTCATATCTAGTTAGACTGCAATGTGTTTTCCTTCCAAAATTGACAGATTACAATCTTGAATAAATTTTAAAATCTTTTGGGATAATGCAATGTGGGCTGTCTGTGTGACAAATAACAATTTGAGAAACCCCTCGTGTACTTGGATCGGATTTGCTTATTATAAAAGCCGACTGATCTATATGTTGCAAATCAGGAGTGGAATCAACTATAATACCTAAATATTTTGCTTCTTTAACGTTATTTACTACGTACTTTCCTAACTATTAAATAAATTGACGAATTGAAAAACAGCGTTGAGTACAAGTACGATATATTTCCACATCCACAAATTGCGTAATTAACGTTATGAAAAACTTTTAGCTTAATATAATCAAAATTATAACAAAAAGAACAGTGAAGAACATTCGAACCTTTTTTATTTTGGAAACCTGTTCACAAGCGTACAAATTACTAAAAAATAATCAAATTTGTATGATACTTCGTGCTCAGGCGGAATATGGTCGGTATAACCTGTCAACGTTATTCCACCAATCCACGTAAGAAAAAGTGAGGTTATGATTTACAATGTCTTACGTAAGTTACGTCGTGTATTACGTACTTTAAGAATCCCGCCTCGTACACCATTGTAAATGTTTAAAAAGCTCCGGTCGGAACGAAAAATTAATTTTTACTTTTAATTACCACTGCGGCTTGACGGGGGGTGAGAGACCTGAAACTTGCAGGGCGCCACCCTCGCCTACCGCCGAAGAAATTATAAAATTCGCGTAATTACGGGCAGTGGCGGCTGCCGGAGCGGGCGGTAATACCTGCGGCGGCCGCAGGTGGCGCTGCACTTCTTTAATTAATGGCATTACGTATTCATCGCGAAACGGGGCGCCCGGAAAAAAGGGGTGAGTGAGTCTCTCGGCCAGCCACAAGCCGAGTTTTCTCGCCCCAGAGAACTTAAGTGAGCTTGTAATGTCTGTCTAAATGGATTGTTGGATGCGGACTATGCGGTGATTCATTGCCTCAGAAAATACCACTTCTTTGCGTTTGAATACATTAGTATCGTCTTCGAGAAAAACTTGGATGGTCGAAGTTAGTAAAGGCTGCCTCAATAAGACCGCAAGATTTGAATTACGCGCTATCTTGGCAGTATTGATTCGATGGGTCAACGAGTGAGACAGGTTGATAGGAGACAGATGGGAGTTAGTAAACATGGAGCTCTGCACGAGACAACAACGTATCCTTGTTGTTAAATATTACTATCAATGTGGTGAAAGTTTGGTTGCTACAATTCGTAAATTGCGTCCAATGTTCGACAGAATTAATGTCCCAAAGTCATCCATCTACTGGATGTGTTGTACCCAGTGGCGCGTTGTCCCATGGGAAAAATGGGCATTTGCCCAGGGCCCCCAAGAACACCCCAAACAAGTATTTTGGAAACTAGTTTCTATAACAGACAACCACACCATACCAATACTCATTACGTTTACAAGCATGATGTGAGGTGTGGCATGATAGACTCTTTGAGAAACTGTAACAGCAGCTTCCTACTAAATATACAGAACTATTAAAATAATATCTGAAGGACCGTCACTTCAGGGTGAAACAGGATGACCAATACTCCTCGTATTGGGACCACTTTTGTACCTACTGTATACTTATGATATTCCTGTTCCGGGAGAAAGCACAGTGGCAACATTTGCAGACGACACGCTATTTTGGCGATTAGTGACAGTGTCGAAGAAGCAACTGAAAAATTACAGAAGCTGTAAACAAAATCAACCTTTGGACAAAGAAATGGCGCATCAAACTAAATGAAGGAAAATCCACGCATGTAAACTACATCAATAAGAGAGTTAACTATATTCCAGTAACCATCAATGGGAACGATATTCCATACGCGGATACAGCGAAATACCTTGGCATGGCACTGGATGCCAAGCTTAGATGGAAAGTACATGTCATGAAAAAGCGGGATGAACTCGACCTAAAATTCCGCTAAATGTATTGGCTAATGGGACGGAGGTCAGCCCTGTCAGTGCAAAATAAGCTCCTACTATACAAGTAATTATTAAAGCCAGTATGGGTGTATGGAATACAGTTATGGGGATTCACTAAGCAGTCCAATATCAACCTCATTCAGAGGTTCCAATATAAAGTTCTAAGGGCCATTGTTGGTGCACCATGGTACATCAAAAACACCAATCTTCATCGGGACCTTCGCATGGAGATGGTAACTAGCGAAATATCAAAATTTGCAAAGAAGCACGAGGATCGTCTACTCCACCACGACAACATTGAAGCCATCTAGCTGCTAGACAACAGTGCGCTAGTGTGTCGGCTGAAAAGAACTAAACAATTCGAACTAGTGCGGGAGTGACTAAAAGCTGAGCACCCGTAGTGTATTCACAGTGATAGTGTAGGTGAAAACAACCGCCGTCTACTTGCGTGGTAAAAACTGTCAAGACTTAAAACAACTTGGGCCAATGGGCAAAATTGTAGAAATACTCATTATTTTATCAGTTTAGGTTCAGTAAAAATGACTTTGTAGTCATTGACTAGGTGTTATGGCACACACACTCTGTGTTTGAACAAAATAAAAAAAAAAAAAAAAAAAAAAAACTTTTACAAGCACATCTCAGCGAGGCCCAAACTATTTTTTAACAAATTCACTACCGTGGCAAGAATATTAAATATTACTTTTGCGCTCCTGCCATTAAAACCTCGATCTTCAAAATGCTTACCTTTAAAAATCTTTATCATTACACAGTGTGTATAAAAAATAAATATTTTTCTTTCTAAAAAGTTGATAAGAAAAAGATTCCAATAAAAGTTTTAGGCTTAAGCTACAAATTTGAAATGCTTAGAAATACTACAATTTCAAAAGTATTTTTTATTTATAGCTTAAGTCATTTTCAAAAACATTTATGTATTTTTTCTTGTAGATAAACTTCTCAGAGATTGAGGTATTGACATGGTAGAAATCGTTTTAACATTTTGCAGTTGCTTGCTTTTAACATTTAATCATTCTGTATCATTTAAACTGTGCTATATTAAAAAAAAAATAATTTGGTCTGCTT
The DNA here is from genome assembly GCA_963966075.1 of Aphodius sticticus. NCBI lineage: Eukaryota > Metazoa > Arthropoda > Insecta > Coleoptera > Scarabaeidae > Aphodius > Aphodius sticticus. Next base: position 13,750,049 of record OZ014512.1, read on the forward strand.
CTTACAAATGCATAACCCTGTATATTCAAGTCATTCAAGCTTCGATTTGGAAACGGAATCATGTGCGTTAACTAAGAATAAAGATAATGAAACCGACAAAATAAAGAGGAAATTACAGTTTATTAAAAGAAACATCTCCAAAAGAGTATGAAAACTGCATTACAAATTTAATAAGTACATATCCAGAGGACATAGATAGTGAAGGCCTATTCAAGGATGAACTATCGCAGTGTTTGCAATATGCAAAATTATAAAAAAAGCTGTTCAAGCAGGATTATATCTAGATGTCCTAATGTGAAAAATTATTTAGTTTTATTTGTTAAGAATAACCATTTATTAATTAAGATAATATATTTTATTAGTTACGAATTTTGATTTTTTATTATTAAGCTATTTATTTGTTATTTTGTATTTCTTAAAAATATTCATTTGTTGCTTTAAATAACTAGGTAGGTACTTATATAAAATGTTGTTGCAAAAAAGTCAAATACCTTACTTATTATTTATGATGTTATTTAATATTAGTACATTTTTGTGTATAAAGTAATTCTTAATTCAACACGGTATATGGGGGCCCCGAAATTCAAAATTGCCCAGGACCCCGTGATGGCATAACGCGCCGCTGGTTGTACCATACATAATTCCCGAATGTCTGCATTATAAATCAATAAATATTTCAGTACTTTGCTAAACAAAGGCATGTTTAATTTAAAATTCAATTCTTGCGCTCTTATTGATCTCCTAGATCGCAGAACTGAGTAGATCGTAGAACTCAGTAGATCCCAAGGTGGGTAGTTCGCAGAACTCGTAGATCGCAGAAGTCAGTAGATCGCAAAACCGAGTAGATCGCAAAACTCTCTGTAGTGAAAACGAGGTAGACGATCGTGAAATGGTCTGGTAAATCAATTTGTGACATACGTCATGTGTGTCCGGTGCGAATGGATTTCGCCGACTACCCCTAGCATCATTCGTCGGCGGAGGGGTGAAATTTCCACTTCCATTAGGAGAAGGCGCGATTGTCATTACGTGTTACATTTATTGTGGCTGACAGAATCAGAAATAATAATTAATTTACGGCGACTAATGAAGTCTTGCCGGGAAGTAAATGGATTCACCGAGACTTTCCCTTTGTGGTTCCCTTTGATATATTTAAGGGAATATGACTGAATAAAAGGGAAATGTTTCGCGCATATCCAAAATTTAAATTCTAACCTACGGGTGAGGATATTTTTATTTCGGGGACGGGTTGGGGTGCTTTCAACCCTTATCTCATAAACGCGCGGCAACAAGCAATTTTATTACGCGGAGCGTAAAAAAATGTTAAAAATTCATCGGCCGGCATCGAATTTATTTAAATATTTTCACCAGTGCGGGACCCTCTCCCCCGTTCCGCGACGAATTAATTAAGTCGTGTAAAACTCGTGCAAAATAAAGCCTCCCCTTTTTCGCCTTTTTACTAGGGCCGCCCTTAAATTAGCACAAAAAGAAACGTTTCTTTCGTTCATTAAGTTCACTCGGTCTCGGTCTCTCCCATGGCTAATTTGAGAGGAATTTGCACCCTCCGGGGGCGCGGGCATTCCGGAAAACTTTGATTTTTCCGCACCCCTACTCCATACCCTTATACACAGAGTCCGTTTACTTAAAACGAGAAGCCGGGTGAAAATTAAGCGCTTTCATTTCGTCATATTATAAAATTGATTGGACGGTAAAAAAAAGTTATGAACGCTTTAAACAAACTTCGGTCGTTTTGATTACAGACTGCTCCATTCCAACATAAATTTTGTTTATTTAAAATTGTAATTGAACTCCTGAATCATAAATACAAAAATGGAATTGAAGCAACTTTTAAGGTTATGTTGTATAATACGATACACACTGGGCCAAATACCGCAATTGTTGGAATAAATTAATTTTGTGGACTTTTATCAAGGAAATTAATAAACCAACATATATTAATAATAGTTTAGTGCATATTTTAAATTTTAAGTAGATCTTGTCTTATTCACTGTCAAGGGAATTTCAGGTTCCACTATTACCTCTGTTATCACTGTTGGCGGGTTCATGGAAAATGTGAATGTTATTCTATATTAGGCGGTGTCAGTAGCTCCAAAATGTCGTTGTCCAAGTTTCTATTTCTCCTATTAGGTACTTATTTGCTTTTTGCTTCTTATAACTGGTAAAAGGTAACGCTCAATAATTTCGGGGCCAAAAATTAAAAGCTTGTGAACTGTGTACTTATTATTAGTATTTTGCTAAACTTTGATGTTTAGTAACTTAGGTGTATAATGAAGTATTTAGATGATTTTTGTTAACGTCTTGCAAACAAATTCATCAAGATTTTCACACTCATTTGCAAGGTTGAAAAATCAATACGTGCAACTTAATATGATGTTTTGGTGGTTTAAGTGAGAGACCCTATGGAATAATTAGGCAACTTTGTCAGATATCAGGGTCTCAAATAGTCTGATTCATCCCAATATCTGAATGTTTGTAACAAATGCAGATTTTCAACTTTTGTGAACTTTACCTGATTTTGATTAATTTTAGAACATTTTAGAACAAGTCAACAAATTTATCACGAGTAAAACGCGCTCTTGCCAATTTTGAAAAAAAATTATATTAAAGTTTCAGTAAACTTGCAGCATACCGGGAAAACGAAAATGATGTTCTGGAGGTCCAATTTTGAGATACCCTGTGGCTGTGGTAAAATTAAGGTCTTTGGTGAGATTCTCAAAAAGGCTTTTGATACTTTTGTTTATGTTCTGAAAGATATTCAAAATCGGCCAAAATCGGTTTTCGCAAAACGTATTGAACATAGCTAAAATTGTAAAGTATTAGTTTTAAAGCTGTTTTTACAAAAACTATATATTGCAAGGAATAAAAACCAAAAGATATTGAGGGAGAGAAGAACTGATACAGTTTTTTAACAGTCTACTTAATCAAGTTTTTTTTCTCCACTGGGATTCTTAAGCTTGGACAATCAAAACATACCGCTTCTCCCTGTATAGCAAGTTTAAGAACTTACTTTTTCAAAATTGCAAAACCGGGTGATAACCATGCTGAATTTGTTTACTATTCCTCGAAAGAATTATTTAAATCGGTAAAAGACTAAAAAGGCTATTCGACACCAAAGCCAGCAAAGAGTGTAATTCCAGTATTCACATTCATCACAAAACATTCCATAACTTCAAAAAGTGCAGGAGCGGGCATTTTCTTTATGATTCCTTAAGAACAATTATTACACAAACAAATTTCCAAAAGAAATGTGTAACGGACCTGTGGGTGATGACGCCATATAATACAATAACAAGAAACTGTAAACTCTAACCTAAATTTTCATATTCTACATGGTATTTTCGCACTTGAATAGCTGCCGAAATATGTAGTCGCTAAGGCGACTTTTTGTTTTTGTGGGATAAGCCATGTATATCCAATTATCGTTTCAGAAAATTTTGGAGGTTTCACGCAAATTTTATTTTTTGGTTTATTTCAAGAATGCATAGGTATGACCCCCTTGTGCGACGCTAGCGCCGGTTGCCCATCGCGCATAGCGCTTTATCGTTGACATTTCGTACCTATGGAATGCCAACGATCAACCAGTTTTCTTCAACACGAATCGATATCTTATAATAATACAAAAAGGACAAGAAGGAAGAATCATCGTCATCATCACAGCCATGGCCAATTACCTCCAGTCCCACGTACACGTTTCGCGAGATAATGGCGGTCGGGTCTATAGCTAAGCGTTCGGCGCAAAACGTCAATTGGACATAGAAATCGTGCCCCGGCAATTACACATTGGGAATAAATCACGTCGTGGCAGGCGGCCACGGATTATTAAATTCGAGTACGTCCGAGAGAGGGCACCGGCAGCGCGGCGGTCTGTTTGGTTTCGATTCGTCCGCCTGACGCTATTAAGAAATCTCAAATTCGACTCGCCATTTTGCTCGAGCCGGCATGGAAATGAGGTACGGCCGGTTCGATTGGCCGGCGATCGAAATAACCGGGCGCAATTTTTCGTAATTTGTATAATTTGGACGGCAGAGCGGACCTAACCTAGCCCGGGGCCGTATTCCGGCCAGAAACCGTAAAGATCGAAACCCCCAATTCGTGTTTCGATACCTTACCGAAAATGAATAATTTCAGGAGTGAACGTCTGGACGAGTTGGAATTTTAATGTATTGTAAGAATTTTTAAGGTTATGTTTTTGTTTGTAGTCAATATCCTCAAAGAACTCTTCGATTTGCGTATAAATTAACGCGAAGTTGGCAAACCAGCCAATACAGATCCTAACCCTGTGTCCTAAGCTGACAAAATGTTAAAACCGTCGTTTAACCGTCAGAACAGTGGAACATCCACTGTTCCGTTGCAATTATGGATAAACAGAGTCACAGTAGATATCGCATGGAATCAAATTTTATTGATTATTCATCTGAATGAAGAAAAAGCAAGATGCCAGCAAGATTAGTTTTCCTGACCAAAGTCGACAAGCCAACTAACACAGATCCTAACCTAAAAAAATGTCAAACCTCTCATTTATAATGTCCCACTGTTCTGTCATTATTATGGAGAAACAGAAGCACATTAAACATCATGTGGAATCCATATTTCTTCTGTTTAGACCAGGGCAACAGTTGAAAACAATAACAGGACGTCGGCAAACCAGCGAATACAGATCCTAACCTGACAAAATGTCAAAACTCTCATTTATGATGTCCTACTGTTGTGTCATTATTATGGAGAAACAGAGTGATATTAAACATCATGTTGAATGTTTTCTTTTGGTTCAATATCAAGATTTGTTTAGATTAGGGCAACAGTAGAAAACGATAACAGGACATCGGCAAACCAGCGAATACCGATCCTAACTTAACAAAATGTCAAAGCTCACATTTATGATGTCCCACTGTTCTGTCATTATTATGGAAAAACAGAGTAACATGCATAATATATGTACAACAGCCGATTAAAAATTATAACTTTATTTCCGATTTAAACTCTACCTTAATTTGAATGTATGCATGTATCCATGTATGCAAGTCATACTCGTTGCAGCCAGAATTGTGACGTCATTACCACTAACAGAAGTTAAGAGTTGAGATTATTTTCATTTTATTTTGCACTTAATTTTGTATTCATTGAAATGAATTTTACTTTGTACTATACAGTGGTTTGTCATTACTTTTGTTATTATTAAAGATAGAAAAGCGGTTCAAGTGACAAACTATTTCAGAATTATGTGCTCTCTAATGAGAAAACAGTTGAAGTTAAAATAATTTCAGAGATATGTTGAAAAAAAGCGTCCTTTTCACCAATTTATAGCCACCTAGATTAATACACAAAAATGTTATTTTTGCGTTGCCTTGGTGATAAAAATTGACGATCGAAATGTTTTTGTGGTCAGAATGTCATCCTGATTGAAAATATCACACAGAGAATATAGCGTGCCATTTAAAATTTCAATGAATACGTCATTTCCGGAAAAACCGGAAGTCATATTAACCTCAAGAGTATCCCAACGAATGGTATTTTTTGTCTATTAACACTTTCCCAAATGTCATTCGTCCAGCTTTATAAACAGTTAAATAGTTAAATATTATGTAGAATGCATTTTTTGTTTGTTTCAACATTCAGATTTAGTTAGACCTGGGCAACAGTAGCAAACAATAAAGTCGGCAAACCAGCGAATACAGATCTTAACCTCACAACACGTCATAACCTTTATGATGTCCCACTGTTCTGTCATTATTATGGAAAAAAAGTAGCATTAAACATCATGTAAAGTGAATTTATTGCTGTTTTAATAGAAAGATCTGTTTAGACCAGGACAACAGTAGAAAACAATAACTGGATATCGACAAACCAGCGTATACAGATCCTAACCTAACAAAATGTCAAAACTCTCATTTATGATGTCCCACTGTTCTGTCATTACATTTGTTATGGGTAAACAGAGTGACATTAACATCATGTAGAATGAATGCATTTTTTTCTGTTTCAATATAAAGATCTTCTTAGACAAGGGCAACATTAGAAAACAATAATAAGATGTCGGCAAACCAGCGAATACAGAAGCCTAACCTAACAAAATGTCAAAACTATCATTTATGATGTCCCACTGTTCTACCATTATTATGGAGGAACAGAGTGACATTAACATCATATGGAATGCAAGCGGAATATTCAGTCAATAAATATTCATTCATCTTCAAGATTCTGATAATTCCAAAAAAAGGGGTTGAAGGCAACGAAACGGGGGTCGAATTCAAATTGGTAGTAACGGGTTCTCGTCGGAATTAAGAAGCCATTGCGGCAACAAGGCACGGAACAGGAATAATAAGGCGAATTCGAAAAACCGACGACATCAAAAGAGGTCGACGATGCTCGGCATAATTCGTTTCAATTTCACCAAAATGTAGTTAGTACCTCTTCAAAGCGACGCGCGTTTTCATCTTCGACTTTACAGGAAGGGGGAAGACGATTTTTGTTTTTAATTAGCAAATAAATTACTTCATTACAATGCAAAGCGACGGCCAATTGAATAATCTCCGCGCGTACCGCTAGAGGTCGCCCGCTTTAATACGAATTACACCGTCGAAGAGAGAAACAGTCGTAATATCGCCGTCAAAGTTGAATTTATTAATGGCATTAGGGGCGCCCATTAATTCAAAACAAAACTGTAAGGGAAGGGAGACGCCCGGACTCAAGACAATAAAGCAATAAATATTAAAGAGGGGCGAACTCTTCAAGACCTTTAATTATACTTGTAAAAAGTCGCCAAATTAAGTACCTAGGTAAGAAATATGGTGGTTCCGAAGCTGTCAAAAAGTACGAGTAGGGTTGCCAGGTGTCCTGGATTTCACAGGACATCCTGGACTCAGCCCTAATTTAATTTAATTTAAACAAAATAGTGCCCAATAAATCCAACAGAATCAAACAAAATGTTTTTTTAATTATTTGGATTTAAACTTTCATTTTACTGACAGGAACTTGATGTCCGAGCTTAATATATTATCCGTAAAGCATGTGTTTATGCGACAGTCTTCGAAATAGGAGAATACTGTGTAATAAAACCATGACACGCGTCGATATTAGTTCAGTCAAAACGGGGAATTAAAATTTTCTTGGCAAATAGCGAATTAACAAACTTGTTAAAAATTATACATTTCCTAATATCTGAGAGAATCCTATGTTTTCAGCGCTCTTCTAATTGTAACTTGGCCATACTTGTCTAACAGTAGTATAATACCGGGTCATTATAAATGATTGTAGTAGAAGTAGGCCATGATATCAAATGTAAAGATTTCTGGTTGCCGCTCTATATAAATTGAATACCACTGTTTTACAAGTAAAAGTTCAACAGCTTACATAACCTGTTTCGAGTTTGACAGTTGTTTGAGTATAGCGGCAAAAATGTATTAACATGGGCATGGCCTACTTCGACTACAATCATTTATAATGACCCTGTATAATAAGTCTAACAGAACTAAGAGAACTTTTTCGAAAAAGGATAATTAATTGGAGTAAAAAATTCAAATACTATTTTTCTCTATCTGGCACCAGTTTTGAGTAATTAATTATTTAAAATGCAGAATATGACGCCTCACGTATTTAGGACGGCTAGTACTGCCTTGACCTACTCCGCGAGATCCTGTACCGAGCCGTGGGAAGTCCCGTGTTTGCCGTATTTTGTCCGTGATACGTTGTTTTCTGGTTGTCCGTCTAGGGTTTTGTTATTTTGTGTGATAAAAACGGATAATTTCACAAGTAGTGAGTGAGATATTATGGTCTTTTGCCAAAATGTGGGAATGTGAGACGTGGACAAGCTTGTTTGAAGGACACTATGTATGAGTCATTGAACATATCGTTATTTATTATGAATTTCGTCAAATTGCGTACTATATCAAATTCAATCAAATTTTCAACTGGAAAATTTTGAAAACATTTATTAAGATTTTTTGTTCCTTATATTGACTTACATTACCCTTCAAAATTATTGCACTCAATTAGCATACACCCTGTTATTTATTATTTACCAGAGAATACATTTTGTTCTTCTATTATTTTTTATAAAATAGTTTTTTGACAAATAAAGGAGTGTCCTGTTTTCTTTCACACCTTAAGGCGTTGATTATTATTATTATTATATTTATCACAAAGGTGGTAATTATAAAAACAACAAAATTAATTAATAGATTATCGCTATAGATTATTCGCTCACAGGCTTTCTGAAATTTGGAAATTTGGCGAATAATATGAACACAGAATACGGTTAATATTAGGATTTTACTGACAATTCTCGATTTTTATGAAAATAATTTTTGTGAAATACCAATATGTATATACGTGTTATTTACCAATATACATTTGGTTTTGTCCTTTATTTTATAAATTTCTTTTTATAAAATAATTTATGACAAATAAATGAGTATCCTGTTTTTTTGACATGTCCTGAGTTTGTTTGAACTTCCCTCAAAAACCTCAACTGTCAAACTCACTTTTTAAAGATGGCAACCCTAATTACGATATCTCCCGAGTTACAGGCGATCTCAACCGAAGATAACTGAATATATCTAATAACGGAGCCGAACGAGTTGAAATGATAAATTTGTGTAACTATGGTCGTAGCTTGGATATTGCTGGCTGTTATTGTTCAGCTGAAACAATAAAAAATAGTAATAATCCGCATATATTACAGAGTAGAGATAATATATTTATCTCTGGCTCATATTGACAGGTAATGTGTGTTTAATTTCGTTTTCAAACACAGGTGGTGCGGCGCAGAGATGAACTTTACGATCGGCCGGCTCGACGCGGTTCGCTTTTACGACAAGGGCGCTAAAACGTATTGCCGGTAACAAAACCGGACAATAAAAAGGGATTCAATCGGAGACCCATACGAAACCTTTAATTATATCGCTCCGTCTCTCTCTTGAGCTCGTTTCGGGTCCGTTACAATTAATATTTGGCGGGGTTTATCGAACCGGTTTATCAGTATTTGCCGTAGATACAACACACCAATGTATGTATTATTATAACCTTTTATTAATGGTGTTTGTAATTGTTTTTTACGCGCTCAAAAATATCGCGCGTGCACCGCCTGCCCTATTTACCTAGTCCTTATTGCCAAATAATAAATTTATCGCTGTTTGGCATTAGTATCAGTGTTTCGTATACACCTAGCGACAGATATTGAACATCGACATTCATAATTACATATACATATATCACAATCGTTATGTCGTCATATAGGCAAAAATAAGTGGAGATAATTTATAAACAGCTGGATTTGGTTTTAAGCCAAATAAAATAAACATAATATAAAGCCAAAAGTAAAGGTTACTAATAATGGGTTTAGTCACTTTCATTAATCTTAATCTTAACTTAATCTTACGTAACCTTAACAACCCATATGTTAATACTAAGTTAACATGTCCTAGAACCAAATTTCTTCTATTGACATTCACGTGGGCCAAATTCGTTCGTGACAATTTTGAGTGGCTTTTGTTTTAATCTTTCGAAAATGTAATACATTTGATAAATAGAATTTTATCTTGAACCTGTCCATGTTGGTCCAAACGTGAATATATACACTGTGGGCCAAACAAAGAACGGTTGTAAATTTGAATTACTAATATTTGCAATAATATTTAATGAATGCAAATATTTCTTTGAAAAACGAATTGCCTATATTGTGAAGATTGAAAACATACCATATTCGCAATAACAAAACGTGTCAATTCAAAGTTATGTTACTTTATGTACGGTCATGCAGTACTCTTGATAATGTTGGGTCAATTTAATTTGAAATGTAGGATGTATCAACATCATTAGATAATGACATTTGTTCGTTTGATTGCTCAAAAAGAACATGATGTTGACATGATGTAACACACTTTTTTGCTTGTTTTTGCAAATATGGAATCGGAGATGGAATCAACGTTTTTTTAGTATAAGACATCACATGAAATCCAACCATTTCATTTTTCATAAGTTTTCATATTTAAATGAAGAAGAGCATTTCCAACGTCAACCTGAACCATCTGAATACACCGAGTTAGTCTTAGTTTTGTTCGGTATTTTTTATTTGAAAATGGTAATTTTTACGTAAAAAACGAATAGGTCTGACCAACAGATAAATGAAAGCAAACTTTTATAATTTTGGTTCAATAAAAGAGGATTTTTAGCTCCAAAACACTTTGCCAAAACAAAAAATCAAAAATCTGTGGTTTATTACGTGTCAGAAGCAAGAAAAATCCTTCAATAATGTCAAAATAAAACATGGTGTCCATAAGAAACCTAAAAGATGGTCATCAAAGATGGTTTATCCACCATCTTAACGTCCTACTCCATTGCTTTTTGGGTAAAAACAATAAAAACGATTTTTTTTTTCGTTTCTAAGGTTGAATCTGTAGGTATACTAAAAAAAGTCACCTTGTATCTGTTGGTATAAAATCTCGACTATTCTGTTTTAAAAAACAAAAAAATATGTCATTGACTATTCATTTGAATACACTTTCATTTCGCATAAAAGTGACCCAAAATTGTCAAACATACCTACACACATGTTACTTTACTTAACATTAGATTGTAATGATCTATTATTGCGAATGTTTCAATCTTCCCAATGTAGGCAATTTGTATTTTTAAAAGAAATACTTAAATTTGCAAATATTACTGGAAATACGAGTAATTGAAAATTTGTACCATTTTTTCTTTTTGGTCACAGTGTATATGAGAAGTGTAAAAACTAAAATCTCTTTTCCTTTGGTGCTTTTTTAATTTGATCGTTTAGTAAAATAACATTTGCATCTATTTTATGTGCTTCTATTTCTAGTTGTTCTAGCAGGTCCACTTTATAACTTTTCTTACATTTGTGGATTAATTTTGGCTCAATGTAATCATATAGTGCTCTGTATTTAATATACATATGTTAAAATAAATTGGATGAACAGTTTTTATGTTCCGCTATTCATTTTGCTAACATCATTCCGGTTTGACCGACATAAAAGGAATTACAATCTGAGCACACTATTATTAAACACACTTCAGACGAGAGTGGTTGTCATGAATACAACAAACGCTGATAAAAAATGACCTAACCTAACCAGTCCCAAAAAGTTAACTATGTTGAGGTGTAAAATTCATTAAATGGTTATTAACACCATTCTCACAAACAAAGTAAAACAATGGTAATATAATAATAATAATCTCCGAATAACTTTGATATTTTATATGTCAAAAGAAAGCTGTTTGTTGAAATAAAACATATGAATTATATATGAATGAATATGAATAATATGTTGTAACATTCCATATATCAATATATATTATGTAGGAACAATAAACGATGAGAACAGTTCGCGTGTTGTTGATTTCCGGTGTTCCCCATAGATCAGTCTTTGTTCCCTTGCTATTCAACGTGTTGACAGTTGACAAGATTGCGTGGCAAACCACGATAGATATAAAATATAGACTACATAATTCATGAATTAACACCATAAAACGAAGAAGCGTTTCAATACTTTCAACGAAAGTTCGTTCTACTTTGAAATAAAACAAATTATTTAAATTTTTACCGTAGACTATTCACTATTGTGCGTACGTCAAATTTTATTCAGAATAGTATTTCATTAGAATCACTGAAACGTGTCGTGTAAGTGTGAATAACTCTCATAATTATGATATTAATAACCATCGCTTTGTAGTTTCTTTATTTGTTAGTAATCAGGGCATGACCACGAGCGTCATATTCGAATTTAAATTTAAATAAGAACACAATTTTGCCTCCTAATGTTATCATAAGCGGAAGCAGCTTTTATTCACTTGTGGCGGACCCCACTTGTTATGAGGGCTCATAAAAATTAACAACCTAGGAGGTGATACTTAAGGTGATCACTTAAGGTGATATTTCGGCTAACCTAACGTCCGTTTCCGGACTTATTTAAATATTTAATTAATGTGAATCGTCTTGGAAATGACAATGCGGATGCGTTCGTACTTTTACCTCATGATTTAATGAATAAAAGTAGGAAATATGTATGCTATGCGCTGTGGAATACTCAAGAATATTGGAGTTCTGGTTTCCGGCAGTCGGCGGCTCATTGTTTTGCATGGAAAAGGCATTTTCTCGATATTTATTATTACAGCTAGCTGTTAATTATGTACGCAGCATGTGCGGTTATTCCTAGACTCGTTTTACTCTGTGATTGATATTATATTGTTTGCTAGGAAGGCGTGAAATTGTCTAAGAATATTCATGGCTGATGTTATGGAGCACTTTCGTATTCCTCTTGTTGCGATATCGAGGATGTTGCGTTTATAAATAATAAATTACTTCGCAGAGAATTATATCGGAACTGAACAAACAAAAGTCATTTTCGATCAGTTTCCAATGTTTCTCAAGGTTTCAGAAACCTACAGTAAAAATTCCAAATGACTATCAGTTTTATTAACGACAGCATTTGGAAACTACGCAAGCACAGAGGTTAGGTACCAAACGTCAGAACGATTCAGACTCTTGCATGAATAGGTGTAATATCATGGTAAACGCACGCCAAAAATCTCTAAGTAGGTGTTATTTGTGTGACAATAGAGTCGCTCAGCAGGGTGCGCTGTAGTCGGTACAGCGTAAAATCTTCTGATGTGCACATTTGAAGGCGACAAAACACGACCCATTACTTATTGGAATACGGTAGCTTTTCACATAGGGGATTATATGGATGGGCCGTCGTTTTGTCAACGGGTGGAAAGGTGTTGTTAGGTGTTGTTGGTTACACCTTTTAACGTGTCCCATCTAGGACACGATCGGTGCCAACAGATAAGCCTCCATTGTTACCATTTCCACCGTGAAATCATCACGTATTTCGAGTGTGCACCAATTCAGAATCGGCTGTTGTAAAGTTGCATAAAATCATGCTCCGTTGGTTATTTTTTGATGGGAATCAAATCCCCGAAAGAAAAAACTTTGTCGATAGTTCGAGATACACCAACACCATCCGTCATGAATATAATTAATAAAATATGTTCCTTTCTATTTCGCGCTTACGCCAAGTTATTTGTTATTTATTGTAACTGGGCACGCACTTCACGCAACAATTGCGCAATTCATTCTTATAAAAACATTTGAAAGTCGGAATCACACACATTCGTACCGATACGAACAATAATTTCCGAATAATATTGTATTGGATATTTAAACAAAAAACCGTGGTGGAAAAGCACTAATTCGCTATTATTATACCCCGGATTCGTATTCCACCGCGGTTTTTAATTACATTTCTTTATATCCTTTATATAGGATTAAGGCGACACTAATCCCTTACGGAATGAAAAAAAAAACAAGAGAAGTCTTAAGGATTCGTACTTTGTTTTAATTGTGTTCGTACTCGGAGATTATTAATGAGTCTCTTGTATCGCATTATAATCGTATTTCAGGCCGGACCAGCCGCACCCTGCCCGGTTTCCGGACGGTTTTCCGGCCGTTATTCTACTGGGCGACTGCGAAAAGGATTGAGTATTAAAAATGCGAAAAGAGGGGGTCGAACGATACTACCGCCCCCTTGCGCGGGGTGAAAACGTTATTAATTATGGAACGGCGGACGCGGTCGGTCGGGAAGAATCTCTCTCTTGTTTGTTTTTAACCGCTTGGCGCTTGTTTAATTAATTAAAAAAATACGAACGAACAACGTCTCGCGCCGACTTAGTCTCCGCCGTTACAATGGGAATGTTAATTTATTACTAGGAGAGACGACTGGAACTCGAAGAATGGGAATTGGTGGGGATGTTTATTAGTTTTTAAAGTACATTTGTCTTCTGTTTAATGATACCGTGTCATTTTTCGGTCATTAGCTCGGACAAATCTCAACCGAGATGGAGCTTTGCTTAATTAATGCCTTCAGTTATATCACAGGCGTCATTTGGAATTAGAAATAAATTGCTTAACAATAGAACTATAACGTTTTTATACGTTAAGTCTAACAGCACGCAACGCCAATGGTTTCTATTGGTTCTTTTTTTTTAAGTGTAACTTACGGAACTATGTGAAAGCGGTTTCTAACGACACCAAGTCAACAAACGTCTGCTTGTTAAGGTAAGTGTCGATTGACTGCTTTATTAAGAAAAAACGACCCACTGTCCTTTTCTTGTAGATTATTTCTTTTTTATTATGAGTTTAGTCAATAACTCAATAACTCTTGGCTTGCAAGGAAAAGAACAAAAATGTGTAGGGGAGTGTCCAAAATGGGTGTCCACGATAGTCTATATTAGAGTCTGTATTTGAAAGATATATAGAGGAGTCATAGCAGACCAATTTTTGGTAAGAAAACAAATCTGAAAACGTACCCTTTGGAAACTGTCTTTTAAAACAGCATGGGAAAGGTAGGTCGTATGAGATATTATAAAATAGATCTTTTGAAACCAGTTTTGACTAAAACCTTTTTTGATTCGGTACGAAAACCAGGCACTGTGACTGAATCCGTAGCTTTTTGTCTACAAATTGTACATTTAGTGTGTCTTTCATTTATGATACACTAATTAAGGAATTTATTATTTATTGGAACTACTAATACATCACATTAAATATATGTGTTACACATTTTCAGAAAAAGTTTAATTTAAGCACGATAACAATAATGCAATTTAATTTCAATTTCCAAGGTCCCTAATAGCTTAATTGGTTAGGGCACCCGACTGGAAATTGCAGAGGTTGCAATTGCAGGAAGTAGTATCAGGTTCTTTATTTTTAACCCAGCAATTTCGTTTTTAATTTCAGAGCTATGTAACAAACAGGATTGAATAATTTATTTGTCATATTTTAAAATACAACAGTTGGGTTTAAACAAAAATCTGAACCTTCATATTTAAGTAATGTTTTAAATAAAACAAACTCATATTTAAGGTCTACAAAAGCAAAAATTTAATTTTCCTATTTCCTAAAACGTACAAACCATTATCAGTTATTGAAAGGTCTTTTGATAGCAACAATAAAAATGGCAGAAAAATGACTCTAAATAATTCACTTAAAAATCTAACCTAAAACTTCATTCATTCATTCATGCTCTTCGTCGCTTATGATGTCTAAGTTTAAACAGGCTACCGTAACAGGACAAATAATGCTCTTTTTATTTGTCGTAGAGAACCCAAACATCTTCATTCACCATAAATTCAAGCGGATAAGACCCGCATTTGTTTGTACACTCTTGATATTGCACCGGATGGCTCGTTCTCACGATATGGAGAATGATACAATTTTATCTCGTTTCTATGTTGGTACAACCTAATCTACTCAATAATGAATAGGAATATTGTAGAAAAAGGAACAACGTAATCATAACCTAAAAAAACACCAAACTAAATTAAGGTAGATGAAATCCAGCTGTCAAGAAAAGCTTAGATGAATATAGATCTAATGATGAAGTCTTAAGTTATTATTAACCATTGAATGTCGAAAATAACAAACAAAATAATTACACGTTTCGTCTACGGAGTAGGTCTGCGACGATCTTATAATGCTGTATCATCCAACCATCTGATACTCTGCAATTTCTAGACACGCGTTTGCCCATACACGCGCCATACACTTCTTGCATTAATAACCTCAATTAGCGGCTTTAATTGGCACAGTAACACACCCTGGCGGAAGGGTTGGGACTTACACCGTGGCATTACCATTACGCGTACATTGTTACTCCTCATTGTGAGCGTTTCGCTCCCTCAGACTGTTATTGCGTGATTCCGCCTTTATGGCTCCTCCAAGTCATTCCTTCTCTCGCCGTATGAATATCTTAAGAAGTAATTTTCGAATTTACTAAGAAAAACTCATACAAAGAAACCGTGGTGGAATTGAGCGGATCCGGTAGGAAATACGAACGGGTTCATGCTTTTCCACCAAGGTTTCTTTTAAATCGCTTGGAGGTTTAGACATGGCATTAATAATGTTTTGTAAATACATAGATGGCGTTTCAGCGATATGCAATTTCTAGTTTTCTTCGGCATGCTCGGGTGCTTACGATTTTTCCTATGGGATGCTCAATTTAACATCACTCAACGAACGAACGAACGAACGAACGACTCAATCGTAATTTTTCAGGAGGTGAACAGTCACGTCTGAAACAATCTTGTCGTACTATAACTGGTCCACTTCGTGCTGAAATCCACCGGCGCAAGATAAACGGGGCTTCGCTTGAAGCCAATTTGTCGGTTTTTATGGAATTACTGGTACGGATCTCTTTCAATTCAGCACAAAAGCATTCCAAAGCGCCGTTTTATGAATATAGATTGGTGGATGCGTATTGCTCGAAACGAAATCAACGCAGTGAGGGGTCGCATCATCCCCCTAGAGATGTTCACAGTTCATTTCAATTCGGTACTGTTGATGTAGCCGGAGCGGGGGCAAAGCGTTTTTAAGAGACGTCAACACACATAAATTGATCCAATATGCATACTGATGTAATGGTAGTTTAAATTTGCCATTAACTCGCTGTTCTTTGTTGTTTTCGTTTGTTTCTTTGTATGGTTCTCTGTGGAATTAGGGTAGGTTTTATTCCAGAAAAATGTAAATCACCCATTTACTTTTTTACCCTACATTTACATTTAATTTTCGTATTTTAAATTTGTTAATTGTCTCCGCTTCAGTTTGGAAAGTTCTAAATGCTCTAAGTTGGCATCAAGGTCTGTTTTTCATTTGTAGAAGATGATTCCAACCTACCACGACTAGCGCGTAGAGGTTCGTTTGTTGTAACATTCACCACCGAACGGTGTGTTTTGTAGTTTGACTATATTTACCTACATATGTTGCAAAATAACTAACAATGTGTCTAGTTTTTTGTATTTACTGTCTACTGACAACGACCATCACGCATTTTTTTCCATGACACTTAAAGTGAGTTAAACATGAGTCGGAGTCGGGGTAGACTTTTCCGATTCCGACTTTACAACCCTGGCGTGAACATCTCATTTTGTGAGATACCAAAGTCTCCTACCAAAACATGAACAGTTTAAACCAGGCCTGTGGAGTCGGAGTCGGAGTTCAGACAAATTTCAGAGGAGTCGGAGTCGGAGTCGGAGTCCAAATATTCTATTAGGTCTTTCACAAAGCACCTACCGACATACACATATGTAAATAATCTAATTACAAAACACACTTTCCAAACGAAACTGAAAACGATTAACAAAAGTAATCTGTCAGAAATTTGAACAAGAAATTTGAACAATAAAAGTGTTAAAATGAGATTGAGAAGTATGCCCGTAGTTCAGTGTAGTATCATTTATTCAGATGTTATACCTGTAGCCGTAATTATGATTATTTTCAGCATTCAAAATAAATAAAAACGATTTAAGGGCATCTTTGCAGAAGAATTTGTTAGAGCTATTCTGTCGCTCACAACAATTTTATAAACGTATATTGTACTTAATTTTGTTTTTATTAGAATGAATTTTATTTCGTATTATACACTGTGTCTTATGAGTGCTTTTGTTATTAAGAGATAGAAAGTCGGTTAACTGAATCACGATTTTGTTCATAATTATGATTATTTTCAGCTTTGAAAATAATTCAAAATTATTTAAGGGCATCTTTGCAGGAGAATTAGTTAGAGCTATTCTGTTCCTCACAAAAAGTTTATAAACGTATTTTGCACTTAATTTTGTTTTTATTGGAATGAATTTTATTTCGTATTATACACTTATAAGGTGCTTTAGTTATTATTAGAGATAATGGATAACGGTTAAATGGACAAAGTCGTGACGATTTGTATGTTCTCTAATGACAAAACAGTTTAATACAGATATTTTGAATAAACAAAGAAATTACATTTTATAAATAACTATTTTATTTGTGGTCTGTTTATTTGTGCTTTTATATAACTTTTCTATTTGTGGTCCGATCAATACGTCTTTTTGATATCTTATAGATTGTCAGTTTAAATATTTTTGCCAACAAATTTGCTGGACAGAAGTAAAACTTCTGCTTTTTCCTATGTGTGCAGCATTTCTTGTGAGTAATTTGATATGCACAACCATATGTTTAATACAATCACAATACTCAAATAGAAATTTAATTTATTAAATTTGTTTCTTATTTTCCTGGTAGTATTTTTGTTTTCATAGCAAATTTAATATTGCTCGGTTGTATTATTCTGTGTCAAATTTGTGATTATTAACAAGATTTTTATTACACAGAATTTGCAATTTTTCTGGAGTCGAAGTCGGAGTCAGACCACGAAAAATATCTGGAGTCGGAGTCGGAGTCGAGAATTTTTTTACCGACTCCGCAGCCCTTGTTTAAACACTATGTTGTGTAAAAAAACATGAAGAAATGTACCTATAAAATACCAAATTAATTAATAGCTATTAATTTTGTGACTGAGTTTTTTTAATAGTTTTTTTTCTGTGAATACGAATCCGGCCTCAGAAGCTGCCCATTACGCACGGTTGTTCAAAAAAAAATGACATCAAAATATCAAAAAAAAATTAACTTTTACTGTCACCCATCAAATATGTCATAATAATTATCATATTTTCTGAATGCGTTGGCTTAGTTATGGATAAAAGACACGGTCTTCATTATATTAAAAGCAATCCGCAAGAAACTGAATACGCTTCAAGTTCGCATTGAATGCGCCTCGGTTCGCCTCAATAGTATTAATTTGCGGATAAGGCAATAATTGCGTGTCTTATACATACAACAACTATACGGGATATGTGTTTCAGTTTATTCAGATGCGAATAATAGGCGTCGTAGGTCTGTTCGTTCCGTGGCGCCTGGTAGTCATCATCACTCCTTTGTGCTGATCAAAAGTTAGTTCATTAGTGAAAATGCGCCCAATAATTCATCTCGT
This sequence comes from Aphodius sticticus, assembly GCA_963966075.1. Lineage (NCBI taxonomy): Eukaryota > Metazoa > Arthropoda > Insecta > Coleoptera > Scarabaeidae > Aphodius > Aphodius sticticus. The sequence continues at coordinate 13,768,888 of OZ014512.1, forward strand.
CTGGGCGCGCGCTAATGGCCGCTTGAAATAAGATATCAAGACATGCAATGATACACCCGTGAGCGCGCCGTGCCCGTAAATTTTGCCCCGCCGCAATAAGAAATACACCCCGCGGGCTGCCCGCCGCGGACCTCTAGCGTGGATATAAGGTGGTATTTAATTAGGATTTTGCCCGTTCCGGCGCCACAGGAGCCCGCTTTATTGCGGACAAAACCTGTCAAAACATTTTCGATAAAAATATGAACGCCCTCCAACCAGCGAACGTACAAGCCGAGACCAACCTTTATTTTTTTCGCGATGACGTGTTAAAACTGAAAATAGACCAATTCGATACACTCGCAAACTAATAACTTCGAAACTTCAGAGAAGCTTTAGCATATTATAAATTTATCATGAATTTTAACAAAAAAAAAATATAGGAATTTAGTAATCGTACAGTAATCGTACACTACTATCATATGGTAGGCGTAGTGGGCCTGCAGACCAGCGAAATTGGTAGACCAGCGAAGTCAGTAGACCAGCGCTTCTCAACCTTTTTACTCTTGCGGAACCCTTGAAATTGGGTTGGCACCCGGTGGAACCCCAACAAAAATAGATAATATTATACAGTATCCTTTCCAATGTCATTCCAAGTAAAAATTAGAGAGAAATGAGTAAAGCAATTGAATGGTAAAATAAAGAAACGCAGTTGAATGGTTGAAAATTACTTCTACTGTGAATTTACAGTACTTTTCCTTAGTCCAGTCCTTCTAGATTTTTATTCGGAAATTCAAATGGAGTCGATGAAACTGATACCAATCTGATGCCAACTTAATTAACGGAAAACCATTGAAAAATTGTGCCTGTTAGCAGGGGCGTAGCTACGGGGGGCAGTGGGAGCAAACTGCTCCATGCGCACGAGTAGAGGGGGCGCAAAATTGGAAGGTCAAATGTGTAAAAGATTCCATTGGCCAGATTTTCTAAATTAAACTCTAAGGTTCTAAATGTTTTGTGATCATGACTTAATTATCATAATTTTGATTTATAGATTGGTGCGTTGTATTTATACAAAATGAATATAACTCCAGGTACTTTTTTAAGCAATCGCACTTCATATTTATTTACTTATTGAGTGTACTGTTGTAGTATATTGTTAGGTTTCAATGATTGTTATGACTTTTAAATGGCTACAATTTTACCAAATTAGTGTGCTTTTTATTCATAAACATATAAGTATGTAAGTGGTTTTCAATCTTTTCTTGTTAATATGAAACACAATTTTAATTATTTTAAAAGAAAGAAATTGCCATTCCCAAAAGTTTAGTGGTAGGTAAAAGTTTCAATTGCCTAAAACGCTTTCTACAAAATAATTTTGATGAAAATTATATAAAACCCTCTTTATGAAAAAATGGCGCTAAACATCATTTGAATGGGGTTAGAAAAACGTACTGTGGCATCTCAACCGACCTTCACCTGAAATGTGAAAATGTTTTCAATGTTGTAAGTTATATTATTACTTTAATCGTAGTTTTATTTGATTGCATTTCTATATTGCGGTTGTAACTTTGTAAGCTGTAGATATTAGAATTTTTAGAATTTTGAGATTAATAATTACAAAAAACTAAAAAAAGAAGAAATTATAGACAATAAACTTTGTTTATTTATATGATAGCACACTCAAAATATCGCCACAAGCTCTAAATACAAGGTTGCAAACTCAAAATACGGGAATAAGTAGTGAAATAAAACAAATAAAGCTATTCACTTCGGAAAAATTCAAACCCAGCTGGATTTTTAAATATGCCTTTGATTGGGCATTAGAAATAACGTGTAAAAAGTTCCCAACGATATCGTGTCTGGGTTGCGAGTTATTCACGGTCAAAAATGACCGAATTGGATTCTTATATTGGTCGGACAACAATTGTTTTTTTAGAAAACTTCTAGATCTTTTAATTCTCTACATAAAATGTGAAGGTATCCGTATACATCGTTGAAGTACAAGTTGGCGTTTTCAAGTTATACGTGTGAAAATACGTCAAAAGCACGTATAACGTATTTATATGCTGGGCGATCCATTCCGCGTCCTAAGTATTTGAAAACATGATTGAGCATCATAATTTAAAATAAGAAGAACAATAGCGTGCAATTAAAACTTGACAATGCGATAGTCTTCAGAAGGTTACGAAATGGCTTATGTAATATCCAGCTTGGTTTTTACGGAAACCAAGATTAGTGTGTTACTATGTTCTTAAATCTACGCTAGCAAAGGATACTAATGTAGAAAATTAAATAAAATACGATGCCGGTATTTATATAAAACACTTTTTAAGGATTTTGTATATTTAAACTCCGTTTTTAGTTCAATCTGGAATTGAAAAATTGTGTTTTGAAAGGGGATACATTACATTAAATGTTCAAAAAATGCCAGACCTCTTCCGAAAAACAAGAGGCGCACAGATTTTTTTTTGCTCCAGGGCGCTGAATGTGTAGCTACACCACTGCCCGTCAGACATTAATCCTTTGTTTTTCGAAATCAATCCTAACGCGGTCAAGTGGAAAAACACACTGGAGCGGTTACTCCAGATGTATGCAGTCAGGTGTAAATTTAGGTATATAAGGCAGATTTCTTTGGTAGGTTTTCAGTATTTAGTTAGCTCTGAAGAAGCGAGCAACATGGTTCGCGAAACGTCAGCATTTACGAATCTTGACACACGGCATAACCCGGAAGCAATTTATTTTGTAAATTATATCCCTACTATATACTATCCCTACTATATACTATCCCTACTATATACTAAAAGTCTAACACAGTCCGCGCAAGAAGTTTACGAAAATCGGCGAATCGGGGGAAGGGTCTGCTCCTCGGAGAAGCGAAAATCGGCGCCGCAGGCGCCGATTTTCCGCCTAAAATTTGATTCTACAGCGCTTAGGCCTTCGATTTCGTCCATTTTCGGCCCAGTTTTCGTTATTTTTTACCTCGATTCGGGTAAATTTATGGATTATGCTTTAGGAGTGTACAGGTCAGCGCGTCGCCATGGCAACCGATCGTGGTTGCTAGGCAACGGCCGCGCGCTTCGCAACGCGGTCACCGGACGGCGGCACATCATTATGTCGCTGTTGGCATTACGCTACGAAGCAATAGATGGCGCCCCGTAACCGCTTCGAACGTACGAGATAATCACGTCGCGCGTGTAGCAGCATCCGGGCTTTTTGTTTCCCTCTTAACGCTTCGGCGATCTACCTAGGTCGACCAGCAGGGCTATTAGGCCTGCACATTCTCCTAGTTGATTATACTAAATTATTTGGTGAGTGAGATTCGAGGAATGAAGGATTGAAGTATCACAAGCACAATTTTTCAATGGTTTTTAATTAATTACATAGATTCCTATTAACTATGATTCCTCTAAACATTTTAATATGTTACTAATACAACGTATATCAAAAATCAGAATGACTGGACTAACTGTAAAATCACGGTGACAAGAATATGTTAGTGGAATGAGTGAATTCTGTAAGAAATAATACAGCAACATTTGTTATTTATTACATTCATTTTGTGTAACTTTGCTGATATTTCTCTCTGTGTATAAACTTATTTGTTTTAACAATTCCTTTAAGTTACAGCCCTTTCAAGTATTACCAAAGGAAAGAAAAAAAGAATACAATTCAAACTATGCGAAAACGAAGAATACGAACAATATCTACCTTTTACAATAATTAAATAAATTCATTAATATGTTAAAAAAGCATTACAAGTAAAGCAAATGAATACACCAATTAAGAAACATTTATCTCAGTAAAAAGTTTTATATTGACCTATAGATAAGATGCTATAACATTCCTTAAGAAGTTAGAGCCGTTTAAAATACGGTTTTGTTAATATTCCAAACAAGTGTATCTTTTTAAGTTATTGAAAAATTATGAAATATCCATATGAAACACTGACAATGACATTTACGTACTAACAAAAAAGTGTGGGAATAAACTCCCAAGTAGCAGATATTAGTGCACCCTAATTTCATCCATAACAGATGATTAAAAATCTGTTAAATAAGAAAAATCTGTCTCATACAAACGCAATGTTGAAAACAGCACTAATATACGGTAATTTCAAAGTCGAGGCAAAAATCAAATGCAAAAACAACAAATAATTCCACCAAAGTTTTCTTTTTTGCTTTCTAGACATTTTGTATTTATGTAGGAAACAATTTTGTCAAACTAAGTCGATACACTAGCGAAATCAGTAGTTTTATCGCTACAAAATGATCCGTTATGGTAGAAATGGGTGACAATGTGATCTCAATGGTTGTCCCACTTTTTCTCTGTTATTTTGGCCACCATATTTAAAACAGCAATTTTCGATTAAAAACAAAAAGTTAAAACTAAATTTAAACAAACCCATAAGAAATACGAAACGGTAACCGACTCATATTTATATTTCCCAGACCGCCTCATTAAACTGCTACACGCCTTATTACCATTCGGCCATCAGTGATTTATCAGCATATTTTAGCATTTAATTAGCACCGGTTTTAAGTGTCGCAAATTTCCAACTTCCTGCCGGTCCGGATGCAAATTTGCCCCATTGAATTGAGAGCCGTTTTCCTCTCGCCCGAAAAACAGGACAACAAAAAGCTCAGATCGGCCGAACGTGCGAAACTATAATTACGGATGCAAAAAAAAAAGTACGAGGGTCGAATCTGCCAGTCACAATTATAATGTATCATTTTAGTTTTCGACCAGCTGGACCCTAACAAGCCATTCTCGCCCCTAAGGACACCCATATTTAGGGTGCGCCATTCGTTTTTTATAATTTGGGCTTTGGCCAAACGCTCCAAAAAGTCTTCGCCAAGTAGTGATTATCACACGAGGAATATATCACCGTCTGACAGATGGTTGTGACGTTTGTATTTTCGTTTTGTGCGTACTTTTTGGCACTGTTAGGGGAGTTCTAATCGATTGCTTTTTTGTCGTAAGTGTCACTTAGGGTAGAGAAGTAATTACTACTGCAATTAAGTGTATCAAGTAATGTTTATTTTATGCTTTTGATTGATATCGCGGCAAGATAAAGGTTATTATGAGGCAGCTGTGTTAGATGAGAAATGTACAGGTGCGCGAGTTGACATTAATTTCGGCCTGATTAAGCCAGGTTTTATTGATATTTTTCTGCGATTTGAGTATCAGTCGTTTACTGATTTTGTGTTGCTGTGAGTAAAAATATTACATGAAACGTGTGTGAAGTTAGTTAGAGTGGGAAATTGTGAAGATCGGTGGAAAAGCTTTTGTTGTAATGGCGCGTGATCGCGTCTAGTTGACCAATGTATCGGTAGAGGGCGCCAGTGAAAGGGGTTGGGGCTTTTTATCCGTCACTTCGAAGTCGAGAACGCGTAATAACGCGATTATAAGACAGGGCAGATGCTACATAGAACTGGAGATAACAATCGCTTTAGCTTCGCGTCATGATCAAACAGGCCAGTGGACAATTCTGTCACCCTTTCCGAGTTTTCTACCACCCCATTACCTCGTTTTATTAACTGTACGTCATACAATCCTTCGCTGAACCGAGAGTAGGTATTGTTTTTGCGGCTTTTCAGTCTTTGCTACCGAAGCCTGTAATACAGTATGGTGGTAAAAATAAAATATTTTGGGGTGTTTTCCGGTCGGATTGGTCGCTAAAGCTACCGAGGCGAGAGACCGACTGTATGCTGATGAACTGATCACGAAGAAATCCATTCACGGATAAATACACGTTCGCTCGAACACCCTTTTGATGTTTCTCGGTTTCCCACTTTATTAATTCCGCAAAGGGTTTGACCGTTCTGCTCCGTCGGATGGCCAAATTTTACTTCGGTTCACAGCAAATACCTCTTTCACACTAACCAGTTGGTTACACCCACATTTCACGTGGATATATACATATATATATATATATATATATATATATATATATATATATATATATATATATATATATATATATATATATATATATATATATACACACACTTAGGATACATTGGTGTTAGTGACTGACCGATTGTGCAGATCGCCGAACTCAGTAGATCATCTAACTCGGTAGATCACCGAACTCGGCACGAACTCGGTAGATCACCGAACTCAGTAGATCGCCTACGGTAGTTTGCCAAACTCGGTAGATCGCAGAACTCTGTAAATCACCGAACTCGGTAGATCGCCGAAGTCGGTAAATCGCCATACTCAGAAGATTATTCTCTCTATAAACAGCGGTGGTAAAGCAATTATTCGTGAGGTTGTTACACCGAATTTTTGCGATTCCACCACAACTCGTCAATATTTGATATTGACTTGTTTGGACATCCTTCCTATTGCGGCATTGCTAATGTTGAATTTCCCAAGTTTAAAGATCCTGAGTCACCGAAATTGAACTGTTAATAAGTAATTGGACGACTAGGTCGACGAAGGGAAAGTTGGCCGTAAGTGTAGTAGTTGGGCTCGTGGATTCCATCAAGACTTCTTGCGCGCGTAACGGGACCCTTAACTCCAGAATTAATTCCCCAAAATATTAACTATTAAAACTGCGTTAGACACGCTTCCGCGGTTTTAACTGATCTCTCTCCACCACTCTGCATTATTTATCAGTCAGTCAGCTGCGTTGCCTTTACATACAACCAACGTAAACCAAAAGTTCCGCATTTCCTAGATTAGTTCGTCACAAGAAATTGTAGTTCTTGCGAACGTACTTCCTATACCTAAGATTCAACACTCCTATAAACTCCTTGATACGGGTATTAATAATAAATGGGATAATCCTGATATTAACACAGAAAATAGAACTGACAAGACAAGATTGCTGCAATACCATGATTGGGTTATTATTTAGAATATGTATAAAAAAGCTGTAATGCATCCCAGTAAATTAACAAAAGAGACAAGCGCTAATATCATAAACTTCAGCTGCTTATTGAAGTACATATCCAGTGTAAGAGAGACATCTGGATCGCGTTTTGATAACAAAACACGCGCGTCGCTCAGAAACAAAACCGAAACGAGATACTGGGGGCTCGCTCGCAGTGTCGTCTGAAGTGGACAAGATGGGGGCACCTTCACAACCCTTCGCAAACCCGGTCGCTAGCGTCTGGCTGAAGTGATCCGCGCCACTCTCCATTGTTTTAACATGTTCTTGTCGCATTCGATATCTTTTGTGATAATATCTCGAACGGTCGATTGTAATCCGATATCGGATGGGGGCCTCAAACCCCCCTTATCCCCGACCCGGTCGCGCCGTTTCTTTTCTTTCTTCTCGGTCGTTTTTGTATTGTTTTTTTCGCTGACAATGCACGAAACAACACTTTGTACGTCGCCACCATACCACTTATAATTAGCGAAAGTGGTTATTGTGAGGAGCTATTCTGTGACCACGGGTTCTCCTAGATACTTTTTATATCGATATTTTGATATAGTAATCAATATCGAAAAGTTGTGGTGGAATAATAAAAATCCGGTTTAATAACCGTATGGATCAACGCTTTTCCACCACGGTTTCTCCGAATTACTTATTAACAGGTCAATTTCGGCTCATCGCGATCTCTAAACGCAGTGCAAATTCAAAATTGCGACACCACGACCACCTATGGTGGTCAGTCTCGCAATATATCTGAAGGGTTGATCCTGGGTAAACACTGACACCGGAATGAAGTCCGTTTTGTGATAGCGGATGGGATGGAAGGCATGTGTCGAGATTTGTCTCCGATAGCGCCGTTATCACGCACGTCGTTGAAATATGCAGACGTCATTTGTTTAACAATGGAGGTTTAGTGGCTGTTACGTCACCGCGCGCCGCGTCGACCCTTTTGACGTGTGCTACCTTTGATCTGTGTCATCCCGACACTCCTCTAAGCGCTCTTTGATCTCGCGCTAAAATTTCCTTACTTCCCGCTGTTTACCTAACACTTGTATCAATAAACATATATTTTGTTTTTAATATCTCCAGCTTCCATCGGACTATGTTATCGTTTTATTTACAATATGTAATATAATAGTGAATTTTTACTAAAATCACTAAACAAATGATTCTACACCGTGTAAGATGTCATCCTGAGAAGTTTTGAGCTCTTTGCGTTGCTACCACACTCCCGCACACAACCTCTATAATGTTGTTTATACATCGCAACGATCTCACGTAGTCTAACCTCAATAACAATGCGGCTGTCCGCCTGAGTTGCCAACGCAATAACGCAATAACGCAAAGTTGCCAAATAACTCATTATATTATTGCTTCCTATGACATCATTAGAAGCAACTATCATTCAAATTTCAAACGTCGTCTTCTCTTAAAATAAACTTTGACAATTTATTTGCAAAACAGTAACACATATTATGCTTTCTAAAAATATGTTATTAAAGACTTTCTGAATCAATCGAAAATTCCTAAAAATCAATTTAAGGTGGGGGTTAACATTATGGAGGTCAGTTGTGGTTAGGGGGCGTTACCGTACCGGTATAACAAATGAACTAGGGGCGCCCGCGAAGTTATTAACTCCGGGACAGAGAGCGGTATAATTGCCGAAAAAGAAATAATTCAAAAGGTAGAAACAACCAACAACGGGCCCGATATTTCACGATGCTATTTTTCACCGGGTAGACGATTTTTCATCCGGAACGAGGCTAACGGAGCTTCCCTTAGTCCAGATATTCGTAATTTACACTTTTTAATTGTTTCTCTTTTGTTTCGTCCGGTCCTTCATTTGTTTTGTGAGGCCTCAGGTAGAAGCGGCCAAGAAGCGAAGATGATATTTCTTTTTCTGTGAACGGACAGTTGGCTTAATAACTTTGGGACCGTATCTTCTTTCCTCACGAACCTACATTGTATGCTTTTAACGGGACTGGCCAAAACTTGCTGAGTTCAATAAATCCTTGTTCAAATTATGCCGTTTTACAGCTTTTGATATTCAACAACTTTCAATGTCGGGGTGGCAATTACGTAGCCTAAAAGAGTAAGGTTAAATACACCATGTGTATGGTCAAATTTACGATTTAACTATACCGGTATGCTTATACGCATTGACCCCGCCCATAATTGACGTCATATGCGAAAAATAGCGTTTGTTGCGATGGTGGCTAATATATTGTTGTCATATTCAAGCCTTTTTGCTACTGTTAAATGCGTTGACATGGTTGTCAACTTGTTAACCTAAATGACCTAAATAACGCCAAAAACTTACGGATGAGTGGTTACAGTGGTGTTTGTCTTCACATGAACGAATTAGCGACATCATATAAGCATATCTGTATAAATGTATCGTGGCCAAATTCGTTTTTACAACTAATCCATAACCTATAACACCAATAAATCCTGCTAGTTCCAATTAGAGCCTCCCCTACAGAGTCCGACAATTAGTTAGGTTAGGTATATTAAACTCACAGAAACGCAGAGGAGGGTCAATTAGCAGCGGTGTTTTTGAATAATAGCGTTGCGGTCGAGAGGCAGTCAGATGTCAACTATTCGCGGTTTCGCGGTAGAGCCGCAAGCATCCGGCTCGCTAGCGCACACAGTCGGACTCGGCCGGTAAATTGGCAACAACGGTGACCGGCCGGCCCGCCCACATGGCCAAACACCGCGCGATCTATTTACACTGAAAACGTAATGTTTGGCCACTGCGACGCAATACCGGTGCGGCCCCCAAATGCAGTTAATTGCACTCTCCGCGATGCACCGGCGGCGGGCGGCGGGCGAGTCCGGCCGGTATTGCAGGGCGCTGTAACCGTTCGACGGACGGTAAATATGCCTTCGGTTTACAAATTGTATTGTAAGTATTGGGCGAGCATTGTAGTGCTGCGCGCACAAACACAGCCCATGCCTTTCAATTAGCCGAGCTTGTTTATACTGAAATAATTTAATTACTACGCTCCCTTTTAGCAGTCGCCGTAATTACCGCGCTCAATTTTGCATACGCAATTACGAGGGATATGGTTTAATGTAAGTTGTTTGAGACCGCAACAATTTTACGCGCGATGTGACAAAAGTTTGGTAGGTCTCCAAACTTGAGTAATCTCGGTACAGCAAGAATGGTAAAAACAGAGATTACGCACATCAGCGTAAAATAGTATATTACATTACAAGAGCTGTAACTAGAATATTACGTACGAGTGGAAAGTTTACATACGAGCCGCTTCAGTATTGTTATTTTTCACGAGCACGTAATATGCGTTACAGCTCGAGTATTATACATAATTTGACCTACGACCGACAATTACAGATCCAATCACTTACTTTAAATAAAGGAGAAATATACCGACAGAAGTAGATGTATTAGGTTGGGTTAGTATATTTGACAGTTCAACAAAAATATAAAATTATATTTTATCTATTGCTAGTTATTCGCGCGACATCTTGATCAACTGTGGGGAACTGCATTTGAACTGTTGTGACAAGAGGGAAATTATAATCAAATAGGAAAATATTGATCTACATTTGCGTTGTGATGACATTATGTAGTGCGATAGACACATAAAAGCACAACCAACAGCACATGTTTGTTATAAGCGATATACGAGTGAAGCAGTCCATGACGTAAGGGACATTTATACATACGGTCGTAGGTAAAAATCGTTTTGTTCTGCGCATCTACGTCATACCAGAATGACTTGTGAAAGCCAAGTGTCAAACTCGTATTGACTCGTATAAATCTTGCAAAGGAAAATGTACTTTGATGCTTTATTTCCATTTTGCTGGATACAACCCGCCACATTTCACATTTCATTTTCGGGACATTTTTTAAAACTATCTGCGAACCAACTCAATGTATTTTTTTTTTCAATGTATCTAATGTGATGTTACAGCAATCAGCTTATTGTCAAACTCGATCAGAAATGAATAACAACCTGCGCAGTGGGTAATCATCTCTTCTCTCATTCTTGTCAGTTGTATTGTGCCCAGGTTGAGCTCTTTTGACATTCTATACCTTTTCAACTTCAAATTGAGATTTAACAAGATTCAAATTGGGAAAAAACAATTTTAAATTGTGAATAAGCAATATCAAATTTAGAATTAAAAAAAATTAAATTTGACATAAGCAATTGATTCTTTACCCGTCGATAGGCCATCGATTTCTTGACATTCATGGTAAGTATCTGCCTTTTTCTCAATCTGAAATAGCTTCGTGCCAAAATGGATTTGCTTAGTACCAAATTCATTGTATTTATTCTCCATTTGAAATTGCTTATTCCCAATTTGAAAATTAAGTATATTTCATTTTGAATGTATTTATTCAGAATTTAAAATTGTTTATTCCTAATTTGAAATGATCAATCTAATTTAAAGTTGAAAAGGTATAAATGCATGAAATCATCATATAATGGATCATTAACAAGGCAAACCTTCTCTCCTATATAATAACTTTTAGACCTGACGTAGTTATGTTACACTTACCATACATGAATATCTCAGCTTTTACATAGCCTACAACCTATCCCTAGTGACATTTAGTTGAAATCGGTATTTGCCAGGAATGTCATAACGACGATTGCTATTTTCCAACGAAATAATCGGACCTACAAACGATCACTGTAGCACACGGATCCATTCTCATAGAAAAGCCTAATTGGCACAATAGAGTTGTATAATTAAGCGCGGTGTGAAAATACGATTCGTCTATAATAAGCTGTAATTTCCTACAATGCACTATTTGCTTCCGACCATTCCGTTCCTAGATTAATTAAAATGTTCAAAGATGAAAGATTTTGTTTAATTATATCGCCTAGATTTGCATACGAAATACAAACTTATGAACCAACCTGAGAATAATAGAATAGAGAGGCACCCTAGTTCACCTAGTTGGTTTATCTATTCGAAAAATCGCAGGCTCAAACATGTGTTTTTCTTTTAATATTTGGTTATTAACGCAACTCCATTAATATTAATGAGGTATACGAGGGAGCGCCTATAACTTATTGCACACCTCGTAGATCTTCGAAATTTCCCTCGTATACGTATTTCGATCGCCGTATGTTCGCTGTCTACGTATATGCAAAACATCAAAAACCGGGGCTGCACATTTACCGAATGTCAATCAAGTGTAGATGGCGGCACTTGATGGCTATCGCGTGCACTTTCGACCATACCGCCATCTGTAGCCTGGCCATAGGGATCGGAATCGTGCAAATTGAGCTCGCATACACGCAAACCGAACGCAACACACGCAACTTTGACTTGCATAAGTTAACAACAAACGGCCCTTTCAAAGTGGACTTCATACACACACGTAACTCGGGGAGTATGTGTACTCGAGTTGAGTCTTTCGTTTAATGTAATTGAATGCACTTTATCGACCTAGGTAGTTTGTAAATATTGGATAGTTATCTATGAGATGATATATTAATTATGATATGTTCATAAGTGTTTTTTGGTTAGGATTTTTAGGCTCAGTGAACGCATTTTGTCGACAAAAATGATGAATATTAACATGCAATAAACGTCATTTCAAAAAAAAATCAAATGACCAAATGGCATTTGCATTAATTACGTATGTTCGTTGAGTTTAGTATCCTCCTGCATTAATTTTATCTCAAAAACTGTATCTTGGCACATGTCTTCATGCCTGCATACTAAAGAAACTTAAATATTCCAATGAATATTCAATTTGCGGTGATTCCAAAACATCGCAATCTGCATCTAACATAACCAAAAATATCATAATCACACTGATATGCACACTAAAAAATAACTGCAAGTAATGCTCCGGACAAAGAACAATATCAAAAAAACATCTGCCTCGTACGACAACAAAGCAATAAAAAAACTGAACGAGCGTGGCATTTAAAATAGTATCATATTGGCGAACCGCTACAAGCATTGCTGAAAGGGTCTTTTCGAGAAATGCGCGTATATTTTTTGGGTGTAATGAACCAAATCATATTGTACGCTTGTGTGCACGCGCAGAAAAGGTATTTTAAGGGCCATTGTCCGCTGAGTGGCGCAGAGGGCCTTATAATCGGATAGGGCCTACCCCGGCACAATGAGATGCTACTGTATATGTATCTCCCCAATAACCAGAGAAAAATGCATAATATTTAGTTCCCCTATCTATCTATGGACTGTTGTTGTAAGTTTTTTTTTTCTGTGGAGTGGGAACTAGTACGAAAATGTTGATTATGATGGTTAACCGCAATTATTTATGGAGACGCTGGCGTTTATCGAGGGTTTAGGTTAGGATTGTTTAGGTTTCCTTTTACAAAGGAAACAAATTCGTGTTACACTGGAAAACAATAATTTTGTTGACTATTATCGACTAAGATGTAATAAATATAAAATAAACGTACAACAAAACTCAAAAACACGACTCAAAGATGTATTGTTTTGGCATTGTGTTAATCTTCTGGATGCTTAAAAAGTAGTTTGTCATCACAATGGCGCAGTATTTAGAATTGTGTCCTTTGTTGATGAAGGTGAAGATGTTGTTGAATAGGCATAATATAGTGATCTGAAGTTGGCTGTTTTGAGTTTATTACGTTTATTCTCTCAGAAATATAAATTTAAAAACCTGTTTCGCAATATTACTTTAATTACTTTTATTATTACTTGATTACTTTAATTATTTCAAAATGTTTCTATATTATAGTTTCAAGCTATTAATTGAGATATATTAAATTATTTTGTTGTTAATTCATAAGTTCATAACAGAAAATAATTTCAACAACACTACAAGAAAAATGTCACAACTCAAATAAGGGATTGATATTAAGTTTTGTTTGTGGAATTTCATCAGCAGGGTGTCCCACAACAACGTACCAACAAAAACTTATATTTTTTTTAAATGGAACACTAGGTATATTATTGCAGTCTTTGCTTAAGATTTTTATCCTAATTGTTTTGACATCAACTTATATTAGGCGATTATCAACTGTTTCTGAAATATTGTGAAATTAATGCCAAAAACATGATTTTTCAACAATTCATTCTGAGGTAACTAACAAGGATAATGAAACAAAAGAACTCATTTTGGATAGTAAAACGCACCTTTTGACAGTTATTATTAATTTGAGAATATGACTTATCCCGAATACCTGGAGATTTGCTAAATGTCAAATAACTTGAGAAATTTAAATGGAACAGCTTGAATATCTTGACATACTTCGAAAGATCTCATTTCCAAAACACCAACAACATAAAGTGTTACTCTATACTTTTCATATTCTAAATAAAAAATACAATACTGGCTACTTTTTATTGTTCTCAGAGCATTTCTATCTCATTTGTTCTTTTATTCGTTCTATCAAATACTCAAATTTTAACAACTCTAAAAGGTCGCAAAAGTAGGCAAATTTTACAAGAGAATGTTTTGAAAAATATATGTTTTCCAGTATGAATCTCATGGAATTATAACTAATGTGCTGTTTTATATACCTACATGTCAGCAGAGAGAAAAGTTATTATAAAATGCGTCGAAAAAATAGAAAAAAAGTGTCAAAACGACATCGGACATTACTCACTGAACAGAGAGAAAATCAATAAAACGATATAGCGCTTTGACGAATCTAATTTACATTCTAAAAAAATCCATAAAAATTTTCTTGTTAATGTTTAATGTTCGATTTTTGTTTTACTGCTTCACAATTATGTATTGTTTATTGGTGTAATGGTAAATGTTTTCGCATTGTTTCACGTGTATTTTATTTTCCTTATATTCCTATACTTCAAGCGGCTGTATTTAAGAATTTGAATTGTGTTCTTCAGAATAACATTTACTGCAAAAAAATGCGGGACAAGAAGTGGGATATCTGTATATTTATTGTAATCAGGTTCCATACAAGAAATGGAAGAATGTACAATAGATTAGTTATTCAAAGATGAAAATTCAATTTGTAATCAAATACCTCATTATTTTTACATAATAATTGTAAACTGGTATCTAAAACCTGTTTTTAAGGTCGGGTATCCACCGGATCGGCCCGATCTGAGTCGTACGATAAATATCGTGCACGCGCATGTATTTTTACTCAAACATTGACACGATATTTATCGGGCATGTCTAAGTCTGACGGTTCCAATAGTCCATTTACTGTAGGCAGTCCAAATTTTAGACAGATACCTTTAGATACCTTTTCGTCAGCAACATTCTTCTTAATTTTCTCCTTTACCGTAAAAAAAAATAAAAATAAAAATCCAACAGATTTCGGCGATCAACCGAGTACAGTGATCTACCGACGTCAGCGATCTACCGACGTCAGCGATCTAACGACTTCAGTGATAAATCGACTTCAATAATTCTTGTAGTTCTCCTAAGATTAGCTAAGTTCAGAATCAAGTCTATACAAACCATTCCTCTTTAAATACCAACACACCCACCAATCTCTAACCACCATCAGCACTACCAAGAATTTCGTGTAGATAAAGATAATAAACCTCGTTGATGCGTGAAGGCTGAGTGGTATATTCAAATACGAATGGGAATCGCATGAGAGATGACGAACCGGTGACTGGGCTATACGTGCTTGCCAGTATAGTCAACTCGTACAATCTGATATAGCGGAATAGCTCGCCGTCTGCGAGTAGTCAATTCACCGGCTGCTGTTGCTGACTTGTGTGAAACAATAATTACAGAGCGCCGGATTCACCCATTCTCGATACGCTACTAAACGTTAAACGCTCTCTGGCATTAGATAATGGACTTTGGGACGGTTGGGGTGGAGTTTCATCGCTGCCCAACATGCTTCATGCTGCTGCGTCATGATCGGGAGACCTACAGACCAACAACACGAGCCTTCTTCCACTGTGTACGTATGTACGTGTGTCTGTATGTGTGTGTGTGTGTGTCTCCTTTTTTTGTGTGTAGCGGGCGATTCCCTTTCATATATGCACACGCTAAGCGCCTTTCTCACGTAGAAACAAAAGGAATGATCAAACGGCCGCTCTGCTGTAAAACCTATAATGATTCACTCAGGAATCAATCAACCCACTGGTCTATACTAACGCCATCCAACCACACTTATCATTCGGAGAAACTTATTGATAATTTTAACACCTTCCAGTTAAATTATCAATATGTTGTATTTTCTTTTGGATTCTTGTTAACTATTTCGAAGGTATATAAGTATCTATATATCTATATATTTAGTCCAGATAAAGAAGGAAGAAAATATGCCAAAGCTTGTCTTATAAAAATTGCTTTTCTTCATTTTCATTTTAGTGAGTAATTGTCATATTTTGTCATGTGTCACACCCGTCACACCCGTCACACCCGTTTGACGACTATAAATAAGCAAATGGGGGCTTTGATTTTGATGCAACATCTTAACAAAAATGCATAACAAAATATTATTAAAAAATATTGAAAGATGTAGGTTTGGGAGATGATTAAAAAATGGATTTTCAGTACTTCTTTGTTTATGGACATCGTCTATAATTTGTTCTGCTAAGCTATACTTTCGGAGATACCTATTGATGCAAAAATTTCATGACAATTTTTTTAATCACTGATAGGTTTTAATTAATTTGAATAATAATATCACCAAAGATTCAGTAAACATTTTCATATGATGCTTTTCTGAATCTATTGATATTACTATTATAGGCGGGCGAATTATTTACGACGTTCAATGATTTTACGTCTAAAATGACTGCGCTATATAATCAAAATATTAACCTATACCTAGTTAGCAACAACAGATAGTTAACAACGATTTAGTTTTATAAATTTTGTTTATGGGCCGGGCGTGTTAATTTGGGCAAAATCTTAATCACATAAATTGAAATAACTTAAAACACTTGAAATGGAATTATTTATCTGAGGATTGTTCGAAAACTTGGACAAAAATTGCAGTTTAATTTATTCATCATCATTGTTGAAGTAACTTTATTGTTTGGCAAAAAATTCACTCGGAATTACCCGGAGATGACATGACCACAGTGATTGCGCTGAATACGAATCCGGAGTTTCAAATCGCATCAGGTTTTTGTTTTGGGTCTGTTTGTACAACGGCGCTAGCGCATATAAACGCTATCAGTGCTTCAAGTACCCTTGTACAAAATGTGTCAAGATTTAATATCCCTGTAAGAACAAAATTAAAGATTTATTTTGAGACTTCCTTTTGCATATTTTTGCGAAAATCTTACGTGATGAATAAGTTTTGACTTATATCCACGTTCCTCAGAGTTATCAATATTTTACTATTTTGAACTTTGGTTTTCTCGAAAATTATCTTATATAAGACCATGCATTTTAAATATCATTGATCACAGAAAGATTTCAGAGCCATAATCTCTATATCATCCTATTTGAAAAAGAAAACACCGTTGGTTGCTATAGCTACACAACAATAATAAGTTAAGAGTATTTCACACACTACACTACTTTCGTCGTTTTCTAAATTTCCTTTTACTAACTAGAAAAAAATTTTAACGTCTATCTCAGAATAGCTAACGTGGTGCAACAAAAAGCATTTAACTTTATGTTGCTTGTGTACTTTATGCCAGTTTATTTCCGCAATATTTCGTTGTAAAGTTGTCAGTGCCAATTAATTTACATAAATGAAAAGAATTGTACAAAGCGTAGAGCGTGACTGTGAGATTAAACGTATACGTTACTGCGGTATGTCAAAACAAAACAAAATGTCTCACGTTGGCACTGTTGGCAGACCTTATAAATGCATCCACTGCGCACCCGTCTATGCTGACAATAATAACAGAGCATTTCCAACTATAGGTGTTATTATTTAAAACCTTTTTCTGGTTACTAAAGGAAGTTTACAAAAAAACGAAAGTAGTGTAGTGTAAAATAGCCTTTATATTCGTTTATTAAGCAACAATTAAACAACTTCTTTTATTGAGCAACAAAACACGCAACATTTGATTTCTTTAATTTCTTTCAAAACAAAAAAGTATTTTGAATTCTCAATCCATAATTCATATATTAAACTAATATATCATAACTATATTCCATCATATTTTTAATGTAAATACAAGCCAGAACAAAAAAATCGCTCTGTAGCGCTACGAGCTTTACTCCGTAGCTTCTAAAGGGGGGAACAAAATCGTCCGTGCCGTTTCGGCAGCCGTACAAAACGGGAATGCGACTGCCGTCAGTTCCACAGTCGTACACATCCAGAGAGAGGAAATAGAATCGTTTTCGTGTTCGTACGCATGCCGTTTGCAACAGAGACAGGTCCATTTACAGGAGGAGGATGGAGACAGGGAGTCCCTGCGTTCCCCCAAGGACCCCAGTTACGCCAGACGGTTTGTCTGGATTCCGAATGAATGTTCTCCTTTTGTACGACTCGCCGACTACAGCAACCTGTGGATTCCGAATATAAATCGTCCGGAATCCCGGAAACGGAGGGGAGGAAGCAGAACGAGAAAACTTCACGCCTTCGCGGTTCCGTTTTGTCGTGTTTTGTTTCTCTCCGTAATTCCGACGGATCTGAATTTGAAGGTTATGTAACTGTTCATAATGAGGTTTGCCGCTGAAAGGTGTACTAAATTATTCCTTGGGAATAATTTCTTATGGATCTAACACGCAGGCTGATTATTAACTTCTGTTATTTCGTTCTGTCGTAATTAAGATTATTCAAATTTCGGTCGTTTTCGGCGGTAATAATGATTGTGTAAACTAGTGTTATATGTAGTTATGCTTTATGGGAGCTACTAAATTACTACTACGAATTAATTTGGACAATCGTATAAGGAGATACTCATCAACCTAAAAGCCACTAACAAGATTTATACTTTTATTAACCTTTTGCAATGTTAAAATAAAAATAAATGTAGGGATATGAGTCTCCTCCTCCTAATACCAGGAAGAATAAAATATTAACGCGTTGAAAGTCAATTAAAACTGCGGACAGCCATTAAAAATAATAGAAAACTGCACCCCTGTCCACACTACGAGCATTCCTCACAGTTATTGCATAATTAATCACAATTCGTCGTCTCCAAAACTGTGAGATGAGTTTTGCAAAAAAATGAACGTCTAGGGAAATATCGTTGGCATAGTCATGCAATAATTAAAAAAAAGTTCCTGTATTTTCTGAGAACTTTGATGACAATTTCCGCTGGATAAAACTTTTGTTAATTCGTGTTATCGCAATGAAGAATACTTAAAAAATGCTTTAATTTGAGTACAGTCACAATATACTTATCTCGTTTAATACTGAAGATATGTACAAAAATTGTATGTCCAAGGCATGCTAAGATCCGGTTTTGAAATTGATATATCTGCGGAAATAATAATGCGATTTTGGTGCTAGTGACAAATATTAAGGCAAATTTTAATTCTAACTCTCGCAAAAGTATCTATAATTTAAAATTTCCAAAACCAAAAGAAATTTTATTGAAATTTTTTATTTTAAATCGCTTCAAATCAAGAAATGCTTTAATTTGAGTACAAACTCGATACACTTATCTTTTTTAATAAAGAAGATACATCGAAAATATACTTTTCCATGGCACGCTAAGACTCAAAACAAACGTTGAAATATCTAGAGAAGTAATGTTACAATTTTGATGAAACAAACGACAATCGAAAGCGTTTCTAATTCTTAATTTATCGGACTTAAAAAAAAACGTTAAAATATTTAATTTTTCCAATTTTCATGGCACTGGGGAACGCGGTTATTGAATAATTAAACTAAAATATGCACGTCTAGGGAAATATCATTGACATAGGCAATAATTAAAAAAAGGTTCTTGTATTTCCTGAGAATTTTTATGGCAATCCCTGATGTATATAACTTTTGTGAAATCGTGTCATTGCAATGAAGAGAACTTAAAAAATGCTTTAATTTGAGTACAAATCCGATATACTTATCTCGTTTAACAACAGAGATAAACACAAAAATTATAGTTCCAAGGCTTGCTAAGATGCGGTTTTAAAATTGATATATTTCAGGAAATAATAATTCGGCCTTGGTGCTAGAAACAAATATTAAAATTATCTTTAATTCTGAACATAAATCTCGCAAAAATATCTACAATTTAAAATTTTCGAAATGCAAAGAAATTATATTGAAATGTTTAATTTTAAATCGATTCAAATCAAAAAATGCTTTAATTTGAGTACAAACTCGATACACCTATCTCTATTAATAAAGACGATACAGCCAAAAGATACTTTTCCATGGCACGCTAAGACTCAAAACAAAACCTGAAATATCTCGGGAATTAATGTTACGATTTTGATGAAACAACCGACAATCGAAAGCGTTTCTAATTCTTAATTTATCTGACATAAAACATTATTAAAATTTATAATTTATCCCATTTCCATGGCACACTGGGGAACGCGGTTATTGAATAATTAAGCTCGGAAATCCTTCGTCACCAAAACGTTGAGATGAGTTTCGCAAAAATGCACGTCTAGGGAGATGGCGTGGGGTGAGTTAGGTTGGTATGTAATTAAAAAAAGGCGCCGGTATTTTCTGAGCTTGCGAATCGGCCAGCGCTGCCAACGGAGCGTCGACGGAACTAAGGTTCCGGTTAGTCGTCGGGTCGACTGTACTCGGACCGCATGAGTATTTTAATAATTCACTTATTTTCGCAAAAGCAATCACAGTTCCGTACGCAAGTTTATATTATATTTTAAATGGGCTGTTTTTGTGCGATGAGACCGCATTGTCCACGTAAAATTACCTTACGAGCGTAATGCAACATGGAATATGCTTCAATTCACGGAGACTAAATGAACTCCATTTAACCGCTTACTGCTCTTAATCTTTTCATTCCCCAGACTGGGGGGAAACACATTCCAGCTATGGTATTTACGACGAAGACTCGAGTGGAGAAAAATCGCCACAGGTATTCAAAAAAAAAACTCGGAGATGTAGTGGAGTCTTTTACGAGCAACTATATTGATTTTGATGACAATGTTGCTGCTTGAATGTGCTACAACGACCAACAAACAAGCGCCCAACCCAGTCCACACTAAATCAACTAAAGATAAATATTACTGACAGTTATAACCAATATTTAACAACACGAAAGGATAATCGAAGGGTTATTTACAACTTTTTCTTTTACTGCTTTCAATTGGAAGTGATTTTGTATACTTTGTTTTGATTTTAAAGCAGAAAGAACACCAAGTTTTTACCATGAACAACTTTAGCATAGGTATAGGTTAGGTATAGGTACTTTCATTTTATTTTTTCAAGTTTAATCAATTTTTCTGTCTCCTATTTCATTATTGCGTAATAATAAAAATAATAACCTACGTAATATAATATTATGTAAATGTTTTGAAAGTTTTCAACACATTTGTAACTTCGCATGACTTTATAAAAAAGTACATTTCCAGCAATCAAACAACAACCAATCCCTGCAATATTAAACTTGTTTCCACTGTAGGTTTAATTTTAGTAGGTATAT
The DNA here is from genome assembly GCA_963966075.1 of Aphodius sticticus. Classification (NCBI taxonomy): domain Eukaryota; kingdom Metazoa; phylum Arthropoda; class Insecta; order Coleoptera; family Scarabaeidae; genus Aphodius; species Aphodius sticticus. The sequence continues at coordinate 13,790,198 of OZ014512.1, forward strand.
ACAGTTAGCTATATCAAATAATGTAAACGCTTCATGTAAAATCAAAAATAACACACACTCGTACAACAGAACACGGACTTGCATGTTTTAAAACTCTCGCTCCGTGGTTTTATCGCGAACAATTCCAGATTGTGTCAGCCAGGATAAATAATATGGTATTTGCACAGTGTAAATAATAGAAAGCGTGCGCAGCGCGAAAATTACTCTTGATTTATATCACGTGACACCGCCGAATTGTGCCACACAACACACAAGCGCGTGACACAGTTTAATGTTTAGTTTCTGCCTCTGTAATTGTACGAAATATTAAATGACTGTATATATGAATAATTCGGTAAGTATTGTTACACCAACGGAGAGCGCTTACAAAATGCTCTCATTTGAGTACCAACACGATACACTTATCTTCTTTAATAACGAAGATAATACAAAAAGTATATTTCCATGGCAAGCTAAGATGCGTTGTTAAAATTGAAATAACTCAAGAAGTAATAAACCGTTTAGTTTTGTACAAACAATTTTTTAAATACTTATTAGTACTTAATGTAACTGACTAAGAATATCTATAATTGTTAAAATTTACGAATCAAACAATATTTTATTGAGATATGTGTAAGCTAGCATTGTTGAGCATCAAATATGCTTTTATTAGAGTACAAACACGGCATACCTATCTTAATTAATAAAGAAGATATACTGAGAAAATATATTTCCATGGCATGCTAAGACCAAAAATTAAAATTGAAATATCTCGAAAAGTATTTAACCGATTTTGTTGTTTTAAACGTTTATTTAGAGTACTTTTAATTCCTAACATGAAACACACCAAGTGCAACAAAATGCGTGGATGGAAACACGGCTTAACTTCTCCAATCGATGAGCACGTCACGAAACCACTCAAAACATGAGCATCGTTAATTAACTACGGTAAAGTTTTACGAGCCACTCGGAGCACTGTTTCAATATCGAATTGATTCTTGATAACTCCCAGAGCAACAGAGGGAATCGGGGGCATGCATACACTATGCTATAGATATACATTCAAGTTCAGTTTACACGACATGCAAACCGGGGGTTGGCGAGCCACTCGAACAACCCCTTGTTTTATTACGTTTATAATTATTCCGATTGCGCGTAAGTGCCTCGCGGGGAACAAGGGGAATGTCCCAGTTAGCATTGCTGCGACTCGTTTTCGATTGTTTTATTGCATGCCAGGGCACGGACTGGAATGCCATAAGCACTGTTAGGGGTGTAATGGGTTAGGGTATGCACAATTACATGATTTCTTATTCATGCTTATGCGATTCTGGCCCGCAAGCCCCAAAAAAATCGATGAATCTGATTATAATTCAAAAAATGAACTCAAATATCAGAAATCTGATAATTCTTTTTATGTCATTGGAAAGTATTTAAACAATGCTTTAATTTGAGTATAAACACGATATACTTATCTCTATTAATAATGAAGATATAACTAAAAATAATTTTCCATGGCATACTAAGATGCAAAATTAAAATTGAAATATCTCGGGAAGTAATGAAGCGATTCTTACGAAACAAACGACAATTTAACATGTTTTTAAATCTTAATCTATCTGACATAAGAAACCGTAAAAATACTCAATTTTATCATTTCCATTGCACACTGGGGCTTAGGGCATAAATCAAGTTATAGTCACGAGATGTACATCATTTTGAATATAGGATTAAGCCATTATAATGGTATATCTAACACGCTTCGACGACCGATAACTAAATTTATATCGAAATTATCGTGACTCCGTAGCGTGCTACGTTGCGATAAATTCCCGAAATCCGCCGCATATCATCCGATACCTTTCAGGAATGGGAATCTTTATGCGTCCGAAAACATTCTTAACAAGCGTTTTATGGTCGTCAATACGTATAAACTCAAGCGGCGAGCGGCGCCTTTGTCGCCCAGGGATTCCAATGATCCCGGCTCTGTGTGACTCCGTTACGACTCAGTTGGATACTTTTACTTGCCGAGATGAGTATAAACTGCTACCGTACGTCTCCCTGACTTGTTATTGTAAACACGGGTTTTGTTCGACCTGGCCACTTGCCGACCACCTTTTGTGCACCACTCAAACATTGGATCGTATTGTTCAGACAACCGCAAACTTATCATAAGTTGCGTGAGTTATTACGTAAAAGAATTACAACATTGAGGTTATAGTTGATAAAATTTAGAATTGTTTGTACTTGCATTGAATAGCACTTACAAAATGCTTTTATTTGAGTACAAACTCGATATACTTATCTCAATTAATAAAAAAGATACTGCGGAAAAACATATTTCCATGGCATGCTAAGATGCAAAGTTTAAATTGTAATAACTTGGGAAGTAAATATCCGATTTTATTCTAATAAACGATTATGTAAATTAGTTGTAATTCTTAACGTGATTGACTCAAGAATTTGATTAAAATATTAAATGTCTGGGTACCATAAAGATATTTCTATGACTGAAAGATTCGTTAGAACCTATTCAAAAAGGGCTCTCATTTGAGTACAAAGTCGATATACTTATCTCTATTAATAAAAAGGAGAATGGGGAAAAACATATTTCCATGGCATGCTAAGATGCAAAGTTTAAATTGTAATAACTTGAGATGTAAATGGACGATTTTGTTCTAATAAACGATTAGGTGAATTATTTGTAATTCTTGACGTGATTGACCCCAGAAAATGATTAAAATATTAAATTTCTGAGTACGATAAAGATATTTCTATGACTGAAAGATTCGTTGGAACCTATTCAAAAAGTACTCTCATTTGAGTACAAACTCGATATACTTATCTCTATTAATAAGATATTGGGGAAAAACATTTTTCCATGTTATGCTAAGATGCAAAGTTTTATTTGTAATAACTTGAGAAGTAAACGAACGATTTTGTTCTAATAAACGATTAATACCATGATAACATGATTGACTTAAGATAATGTTTTAAATATTAAATTTTTGTGTACGATAAAAATATTTGTATGGCTGAAGGATTCATTAGAATCTATACTAAAAGTGCTCTCATTTGAGTACAAACTCGATATATTTTTCTCTATTAATAAAGAAGCGGTAGCGAAGAGATACATTTCCACGGCACGCTACGACGGAATATTTAAATTGAAATATCTCGGGAAGTAAACCAGCGATTTTGATGAAGTAAACGGTTATTGAAAGTATTTTTAATTCTGAATATGATTATAGCAATGCGAATGTAATATATTGAGTCTTACGAGATGGTTAGTAAAATTCTTTAGATAAATCTTAGAGATTGTTATGGTCAAATTCAAATCAAACACGTACCTGGCCGTAGTGCAATCCTTGTAGAGTGTGTCGAAGTCCTTGCAGCTGAGGAGTTTGCATCTGTTGACACCGGGTTGTATGGCGCCTAGCCCTCTCAAGATACGAACTTGTTCAACGTTGCACACCAAAGGAACAATGTCCAGTCTTTTCAGTTTCGTGTAAACCGTATGAAGCCCGCCGACGAGGTGCTTGAGGAACAACTCGAACGCTTGAGGGAGACACAACATCGTATCACCGGCAATGATAAAGGCCGCAACTTTCTGTCCGCGGTAATCAACCAGTTTGCATTCGTTTGCTGTGGGATCAGACGTGGAGATCGGTGGTGGGCTATTGTAAGATCTAGGTGGGCCGTGATGGGCCATGAGATCCAAAGGGCTGTGCAGGACGCCCAGCGAGTTTAAAAGTCCTAAACCTGGAGGATGGAGGTGACTTAAGCCCATGCTTCTTACTAACCCAGCCGAGGAAACCGGCGGGCTTAGAGGATGACCCATCGACATTGGTGGACCTAAGGGTGAAGCTTGTCTCGGGCTGTGCACTTGATTGTTGTGGTTGTTTGAAGCCGGATTGTTGTTATTGTTGTTTGGCGGTTCAGACTTAACTGCAACAGCTGGCGAACCGGAAGACGTGTGACTGCTATGATCACTGTCCATGGTAGCGTCCATCATACCGAAACCAAAACCCCCAATCACTAATAAGTCAGACGACACTAAGCGAGAACGAACAACGGCACATCCAAACAGTACGAGACGAAACGGTTGACTCGATTGTCTTTCTCAAATTGGTCTGTCTGGCTGTTCGAATGCGGGCGGGGCGGCAAATGCTACCAACCTACTAGCAGCGCGACCGGTACACTCGACGGTTACGAATGTAATAAATAAAAACATTCGGAAAAACTCGTGCAAGTGGCCGGGGGGCGTGGCGTCGCTCGTCACGCACCGCGCCAGCTCAATTGGGCGACCCCGCCAACGGCCCGCGCCTCATTGGCGCCCCACTACCGCTCGTCGACGCGGGCCACGCCCGTCCGGCTACCGAAAGAAGTTTGTTTCTTTGTAGGAGCCGAGGGCGGATGCAGGAGAACTTGAAATATGAGCTGTGACGTATTGATAAAGAATGTCACCAGCCTGTCGGTCGGCACAGTAGAAGGAATCAATACCGACCGCCTAGCTATGGAAAGAGAGGTGTGTAGTGCCTACTCGAAAATGCCCGATTTTTATTCTCCCTCCTCTCCTCTCTTCTTATTATTATGCTGCATTACCTCTTTTTACTGGTCGAATCCGGCACTCGAATGTTGGCTGTTGTGTGCTATTCCCTCCTCTAAATACGCTTAGGAAGTCTGAGAAAAAGCGAGCGCGCGCTTGCTAGTCGAAATTCAATTTTGCGACGAGTTGGGGGATAGATTTTGCTACAGAAATATAAACTTCATAAATGCCTGCAAGTTATTATTTCCGTCAGTTAAAAATAAATTTAGCGCCCAACGTGCCCGCCCAATTAGTTCTCTCAGTAAACATAGGTGTATCCCACTTCTAATTGATCGGATTTGCAATATATTTTACTAATATTGGTTTACAGAACGCTAGAAATTAGTACAAAAATATGAACTTTACGAATTTCTGAAAATTATTGTTTGTTGTTCGTATTTCTAGTCCAATCATACCTACGTTAAAATCGTGGGATAAACAAAGACTTAGGCGAAGTTTAAGGTTTCTCGAATTGTTAGTTTCAATAGTTAGATTTTTTGTAATTCGTTATATACTAAAATACGGGGGCTATCATTACCAAAAACATTTACAAAATAGAGAGTTTGCTTGCACTACCGTGCGCAAGAAGTTAATAGTTACAGACTTGCAGACAGTTGTACATCATTTCGCAGTAAACACAGACAAAGTTTATAATTCTAAGTCTGGAAATTAATATATTCCGTATTTCAAGTGCTAAATGCTGACGTTTTGCGAATAGCTAGCTCAGTTTTTTGTAGGTATCACTTCGCACTGAATATAGGTGAATCCCACTTCTGATTATAGCGGACATGCAATATATTTGAAGGCTGATTTTAGCAGGATAGTTAACACTAACAAAATTAAATTTTTGAAAGTTAAGTACCTATTTAAATGTAGAAAACGCTTAACGTAGTAGGTACCTATCTAAGTAAAATTTTACATGTAATCTTATCTTTATGCACAAATTATCTTGTTTCATTGATAGTATGAACAATATGAACATGAGTAATCTCATGTTCTTTATGTGGTTTAGTCAGAAAATTGTGTCATATCCTCGAAAAATAAAAACATACCTAATACGCACCTACTGGTGGTAGGTAACTTCAAACATATTCAAATGTAAAAGTAATAATTTACGACAATGTTTTTTTTTTATATTATCTACAGGACTCAATATAAACTGTAATATACCTCCTTCTCCTCCTATAGGTTACATTTCACTTAGGTTAGGGTTGAAATTGACGACGTTAGCGCAAGTTTTCTTTAATTTCGTAATATATGCTGAATAATAGAGTTTTCATCCAATTTTAAACCAATAATTATTTAAATACAGAGTCACATTTTTATAAATTTTCATTCATAAGTTAGGTACTAGATTAATTTTAACCTTTAACCATAAACTTTTTATGATCCCTTCTGGAATTTTCCATTTTACATTCCATTTAATTTATTACGTTTACCTATTCATCATGTTTAATGGAAAATAAAACTAGGTATATATTTATACTATAGAAAATGAATTATTTCCTATACGACTTTAAAACCAATCACCGCTCTGGATTTTCATTTGCCCCTAGTTTTAAGACGGCGTTTAGCGACGTTGTCATGGCGTTGACAGCGTCGCTAAGTTACGAGCGCTACAAACAATTAGGTATATAATCTGTCAAAATCTTGTAATAATGACATTTATACACATTAAAAAGTATAGTAGTTATTCCAGTAGCAAGTAATGGCAATTATTCACTCAGACGTTTTGTAGCGTTTTGTAAGATCGTTCTCGTTAGTAATTGCTTACATTACTTGCTCAAAGAATAATACAGGTAACTATTGTCTCAAACGCCTTTATAATCAAACTTTTGCATCTTGCACTAGACTGTTGATGGCGGCCACACATTTGCCATACATTTTTAGGGACAGTAATGTCAAGTAACCAGAAACATTGCTGTATAGAACAATCTCGTCTACTGTAAAATTACGGTACTTCTCATGTGAAATTACATAATTATTCTGTAATGATGCTGTAATTTTACATGAATAACTAATTTTAAATCAATATTTAAAACATAACACAAAGTATGGTATCTATGTACACATTGTACACGGAAAGACTACACGCTAAAAAGGGAATACTTGAAATAAGTAAATGTGCTTTAAATAGAGTAGACGGTAAGTTCCTATATGCGGAAAGAAATATTTTATTCAGGGGAGAAACTGAAATATTCAAAATTAAAAAACTCAAATGTTCAACGGGAAGATATGGGTAGGTACTCAAAGTAAATATACCTTATTTTAGTGAAGAATATATTTTATTAACTTTCAAGCAATCACTTATTCATTCACCTCATGGGAAATTCTTAAATTTAAAGATGTACTCTCAACCTGAATATAAAATGTAATCTCATCAATTAATTTGATTTATTTATTCAAGTAAATTTCTGTTTAATTCAAGACTTTAAATGATTAATTTAAATATTTATTTTTAATCGATTTGAAATTAATTATATTGATTGAATTAAATAATATACTTACCTGAATTCTATTATACATTTCTTCCAACTTGACATGGTGATTATCAATTATTTGTTTAGGTTGGTGTAAGTGGTAGGTTGAGAATATTGCTGCCTTCAGAACAGTGTCAGTGAATGGTAGTATTTAGGCAGAACATTGCTATCTTTGACTACCCATCCTATAGATATAGATTCAAAAACACTACCGTTGTCTAACACTTTTATGAACGTACTTTACCGGGTAAGTACTTTAATTAAAAATGCACGTACATATATAAAAATAATATATTTAGAGACATTCTAATAATAATCTATACAACTAAAATATAAATACTATATATAATACATAATCTATACTATAAAATTATAGGTAAATTAAAAATTGGAAACGTAAACATAGTGGTCATTCGTTGATAGATTAGAATATAACTCTTCATACTTGAAGGGACATTTATCATAATTGGAAACAACCTTGTATGCTTTATAATGACAATTGTATTGGATATTGTTAATGGTGTTATAGAGGAACAGAATTTACCTCTCATCTAAAGTATTTATTAAAATGTGGTGCCGGTAACGTAAGGGTACCATCTGGTTTGAAGTAATTTTACTTGCGTCCTTAACGGTATTGCCCTTTGACTTCTGTCCCATTTCTAGTTTCTACAGAGACGACATAGAAGCGTCCACTGGTCGCTATCGTGGCGTAGAAACTACATACTTAGTCATTTCCATAAATATTAAAAAAGATACTTACCTGTAAATGCTGGAATGAGGCTTTCAAACCCCCATTGTCGTAGCAAACTTTTCAAGTCCATTATTCATTATCAACAACAAAAGAGAACACACTCAAGACTCAAGAATCAACGTACCCCTGAACGTTCCGATTGCCAATTGGTAAACAAGGGCGCGGAGTGCAATCCGGCGCGGTGGTATTTTGATGGAGGTGGGGATGGTTCTGAGAATGTATATATTTGGTATGAAAATATGTAGTTCTTACATAAGTTGAACATGTGTATTTCTTCAATATGATATTCTAAACTTCACCATTTACTCATCTTGAACGTTTTGTATATTGGTGTAAATTGTCAATATGTTCATTGAGTATAGTCGGTATGAATTTATTAGCTAATCCAAACAACAAACCCTAATGTCACCTCAATTATATAAACTAATAAAATATTTCTCTCTAAAGAATCGAATCATTTCGCTTGAAATGATCGATTCTTTTTAAATCAACAATATGTATTTTTGGGTTGATTATATTTAATTGAACAAATCTACACGTTTGAATTAAGAATTTGTTTTTACCGTGTATAATGCCTGGCAAAGATAAAAAGCTAAAATAATGGGTGCAATGGCAAAATATAACCTAAATACTGCCCTATGTAAAGTCGAATACAAAAGAAAACGATAAGTAGGTATGTTTCAAACACCATCTGATTGGGATTCATGGGGGTCAGTTTCGGAATTTAATTTAAATTCAAACTTTTTTAACGTTAGATAATAGACCATTATTTTATTTTTTTTAGTACATTATTGGACCCCGCAAGAACGTTGTACCTACTTCCTTAATTTTATGACTTTTGTTTTGACCATCATTAAAAAACTATAAACAAAAAAGTATAAATTATCTTAATTCATGCATGTTCAATGTTCATACATAAATTTATTCCATATTCGTTTAAACTGAAATTTACCTACCTAAACTGATGGAAACTGTAGATTAAAACGCAGATTAAATTTCTACATTTTTCAATTCGAGTAAACCTAAGATTAACCAAACCGCGTAGTGTCAGCATACCCTTCAGTTTGGCAGCATTGGGCTTGAATTAACGAAGTTCACTAGGGTCTAGGAATGCGCCCGTATTGCCCGATATCTTTAAACACTTACACATTCTGATGAAAAATAACACATATTTCATATTTTGATAGTAAAAACTCATTTTAGTATCTGAACTAACATTTTATTGCTTGGCAAACTGGTTGTAGACATGGCAACACTGTCTAGACTCTAGACATTCATAACCTACAAACATTCCAGTGAAGAAATTTACTTGCTTTCAAATCTTCGGTTGTATAACATATTATTTTATTCATTATTTTACTTACTGTTATTGTAATTTAACATAACTTGAAATATGAAATAGCTAAGGATGTCACTAACCATTTTATTGCATATTTACATTTTACAAAGGTTGGAGATGAACTGGTTCTTTTCTCTCCGTTAACAAAACTTAACATTTATTTCAAACACTACAAGAACAGTACTAACAATGTGTAATGTATTAATATAATACATAAATACAATAATGTAATGTATTAAGTCTAACTGAATTGTTTCCCTACACACAGAAAAGTGATTATTTGGAACGAGAAAACATAATTCCTTGAATTTATTTACTAGATTCAAATGCATATTTACTTGGATGTAGTAAGTTAGGTATATATACAAGAAATGCCACATACTCAATCTAAGTAAAATAATTTCTCAAATAAATGCTGTCGACAAATAAATTCTTTCTTTATAAGAACCAATATTGTATGGAAAGTAGTAATTGAATTTTTCGTCCCAAAAATGTCAATTTCTCCAACGAAGTAATAGTAAATCCATCCAAGTACGTAGTTACTTGATCCAAGAAAATATAAGACATTTAATACAAGTAAGTATTGTTTACAGAATAAAAACCCACCAATTATTTAACTGAAGTGATTCTCACTTCTTTCAAGTAATCCCTTTCTCTGGAATAATTATGGGCATCGTGATTTTGTCAAGGCTCGCGCGCCCGCCCGTGGGGCTGGCGCCGTAAAGGAGCGAAACCTAGTACGAAAACAACAACGAAGTACCCGCAGGGGATGTGCCTTGTGATTAGTGTGCAATAAACGTTCCAACACGGAATAATTTGATGTAAGCCGCGCAACAGGTTAGAACAAGTAAGTAAATATAACATAGGTACCTATCTTGTTAATTAGCAATAGAAAACGTATTTGTGCCAAATCTTTAAAATTCTTACATTAAGTGGCTAACAATATTTACCGGGAATAAAAATATACACTTCATTGAAGACTGTTTACTTCCTTCACCAGAGTAACAACTTTCTTATATCTAGTAATTATTCCAAGAAGTTAAATTGCTTGGTTGAAGACAATAATCTCTCGCGTATATACGAACCTACCAACTACTTCAACCCAAGTACTTCTCTCTTCGTTTGAGAGATCACTTTTCTGTGTGTGATGTTTTAGTAGCACCTTCATCTCCAATAAGCATGAAAACTAATCTCACTGTAATCTTTGATAACCTGTATCTATATATTAAAAAAACCCAACATTCCTCAAAGCTCAAAATATTTTTGTCTTGCTCCATAAATTCTAGGGCGGTAGTTGTAGTTGATGTAATCTACATCATCACTTCCAAAATTGTATAATAATGGCCTTCTCTAGTTGGGCGTTAACTTAATCTATAGCTTACATACTAAACTAATATGTTGCAAAACGAAGAGTCCAATTTAAACTGAGATGGAAAAACTGGCTATGCAAATATTACATAGGTATATTATTTATCAGACAAATTCATATTTTATAATCAATTTATTTTTTGCTGTTTTATATCTTGTTAATACTTTCATAACTGACATGCACGATAGCAAACTGTTATAATCGCTGGTAACTGTAATATCAATATTAAGGGTGGAAAATGTGATGCTTCATAAGTGGTCAGTGGGTTAGTGGTACAATACAACGGCACAGTCATTTAGAACACGTGTTTCTATCGACAACCGTGATAAAATTTATACTGGTCTACCCTAAACGGGGCTGTGGCCACGACTTGGGGATGTTCACCCCTAAAGGGATGAGCGACTTTCTTCTACAATAGTGGGGACGGCCAACGTATCGCCCATTCTGACACAGAACACTTTTGTTGCCCAAACATTATGACTACATAAACAGAATTGTAAATTATTATAACTTATAATAAAATAGGTAGGTATTATAAATTAAATAATACATATGAACCAATATTGTCTAAAAATAATTTATAGTGAAAATAAGTCTACAGAAAAATCAAAAGTCTGTAAATCAAAAATATTTACTGATTTTACTTTAATATTGTAACGTATTTATTTTTTCTATAATATGGCAAGTAGCAACAGAAACTCGGGAAAAAATCAAACAGATTAAACCGTAAAATGTGTTCCGCACTTTTAAGATGCGAAGATTTATAGGGCCCGCGTTAAGAAATATTTATTGTTAAAGTGCAGATAAGTAGAAAATGTTTATCTTAATGTATAAATTTAGAAAAGAAAAAAAGGTGAAACGCTTCCTTATTACAGTACATACCAGATGTGCTCTTCAGGGCTTTTAGAGATAATGTAAACTACAGGAAGTAGCGAGTATTCTTAAAATACTAGCTTTTTTTCTGTGTATAATACAATTCGGTGAATTAACTAGTATAAGTACCTACCTTTACTTTGTGCTATATTAACATTATCTGTAAAATCGAAAACAATAAAATTAATGAAATTATAAAAAATATGTTTCTTCATTTTAATATACCTACTTACCACAATTATTGTAGTTTATAATATAATTGAATAAATTTTATTTCTAATAGAATATGGTGTATTTGTCCATGTCCTTAGATACTGTAGGTAGTGATAATTTATAAATAGGTAAGTATATAAAGAAATTTCATACAATAAAACAAATATCTTTCGCTAAGTTATTGTCTACTAATTTCACACAATTCCCTACATTTTTTTAAAACTAAATCAATTGCGTTTTCAGGAAAGCTTATTTATAGCTTTCTTAGATTAGGAGTCGAGATCAAACTTTTGGTCGGTTATTAAATGCAAGATTTCTTACAAACAATCGAGCAATTATGGCATTTGAAAGGTAAATCCAAAATAATTATGCTAGTCCTGTAGAGAATTTTATCTGTAAAATTTAAGAAACCATTGTGTTTTTTAATTTTGCAGATGTGACGGATTCTTGCGGAAGTCTTGCGTCTAATAATTACTGTGAAGTTAGGTTCAACACGACTCTTTTAAGAGAATGAGCACATTGGTATAACTAAATACTTTTATAAACAGAGAGTAATTTCTATTCAATCCATTATGATCATGTTCTTGAACTAATAACTCTATACTCAGAAAATCATTTCTCATTGTCAAGCATTCACTTTAAGAAAATTCCTTTATTCTCAACGTGAGAATGGTTTTCTTGAATGAATAATATCTATACTCATTGCAAGAAAATATTTTCTCAGATATACAAGCATATGATAATTTCACTTCAACAATATCCCTTTATTCTTAACTTGAGAAAATATCTACTTGCGGCTATAGCAAACTAATCATTTACTTGGATGGAAGCGCATATTGCTTTGAGTGAAGTATTTATTTTTCTGTGTGTAGCGGTACATAAAATGAAAATATTAGAATGTCTCTGCTTGCATGTACCGGGTGTCACCAAAACTATGAAAAAGTCTAAAGAGTAAAGTATCTTGATGTTCAAAGATAGGCAAAAATGTTAAACAATTAACAGTACGTACCGGGTGTTACCAAAACTATGAAAACATTGAGTAAAGTATCTTTATATTCAAAGCTATACAAAAATGTAATTTGAAAAAGTAGTTGGAAATATTAGAAGTCTTTAAAGACGAAATTATAATCACCTCCTTCGTTGCATATACCGCGTGTTGCGAAAAAGTACCTTCATCTTCAAAGCTATGCAAAAATATTATTTGAAAAAGTATTTAAAAATATTAGAAGGCATAAATATGAAATTATAGTCAAAAATAAAATAAAATAAATGTAATAAAATAACCCCCAAACACTTAAGAGTGTTTCATAATTATAATGATATTAATTACCTACATCGTAAAATCTTATGTAAAGCATGAATCACATGAAGAATTTATGCAATCCAATAAAAATATCTATCAGAATAAGCAGCTGCTGTACTAACATTTACCTACCTATTACAAGTAGCTATTAATTGATATATGTGGCATGATATCAAAAGTGAACATCAGAGTCGGATGTCGATCTACAAATTATCAGGTATCGTATTATCATTTTGTTTATAAATATTGTTCAACTGCAATATTCTTAAAAATTGCTATTAGACTTTTCTTTTTCTTGTGACAAAAAAAAAGAATCAAGTTTGAGCTTTTGACAAAGCCACAGAGCCAATAGAAACAGCTACAGTGGAGCGATAATCCGAACCTCGGTGATCCGAACGTTCGCTAATCCGAACGCCAAGAAAGAGTTAATAATAAAATAAATCACAGAGTAACCGAGGGAAAAGCCTTTTGTCGATTCCTGTTTACAGAAAAATGTTGCTTTTGTTTTATATCTTGTATGCAATACTCGTATTTTCTACTATTTAGCTGCAATATTTGATAATCCGAACAATTTGATAATCCGAATCATGTTCGGTGGCAATTAGTTCGGACTATCGACGCTCTACTGTATTTGATTCCGTCAAAATCTCAAAATAGGTTTTTTTTTGTCACAAAAGCTATTTCTCCATTCCAGGTCACACATAATAAAACCTAATAAACCTACAGTTTGAATATATAACTATGAAAAACTTTTAATTGATAATATCATATTTTCTTTAAAGACAAAAAGAAATATGATACACAACAACATACTACTTCTATTCAAGAGAATGAACCATATGTTTATCTATCATAAAAGATTTCTTATTTAAAAAAATATTTATTTGTTTTGCCTAAAAAATTATTTATCATTAACAAATGAATAGTTTGTTGTAGCAAACAAATTGGTAACTTTGCTACAGATAAAAACAAATAATATTCAATAGTCATATTTCTTTGCCTCAAATAAAGTTTATCACTGACTAAGCATTTTTCTCTCTGTGAATCAGTTGTCTACTTTATTTGTTATAAAATTTAAAAACTTTTCAGGATTATGTTTACCAGATATAATAGGTATGAGTGGCCAAAAAAGTAAGAAACTAACCAGAAATGGACCATTACTGAAAATGATTACACGGCCACGCCCTACAGATTTATTCAAATATTTAGACAATTATCAGTAATTATCATCAATTTAAGTGATGACGTTTTGTTGATTCAAGGTCAAGCTGCATTTCAGGGTACTTTAAATTTAATTTAAAATTATAACATGTCATATTCTTTCTGTGGGGGGTAACAAGTAGTGCCAAAAATCCATTATTTTACATTTAGACAGTTTGGTTGAGTTGGGTTGATAACAAGAATTATAAACCAACATTTTTTGAGTCATTTTCACTTATATAGGTAGGTATGCTTGACTTTACTTTACAATTTTAGTCCAGTTTTCTTTCAATTTAACCGTATTTGAACATATAGATACGGTACAAGGATCACCGCTCTCTGGTGTAAATTGAAAACCAATTAAGATCTTAACTATAGATTTATAATAATAGAGTATTACCCATATTATAGACGCGTAATTTCCAAACTAACGCCTCGTTTAATCAAGTAAATGTGTTGCTGCAATTGTCAATTATGCGGCCATACACAAGATATCCATGATCAAAGCACAATATTTACGTTACAGAGGTAGGGCCGATGGCGTAGTTCATACCCTCTGGGGCCGTTGTTATTGCTGCAATTGTGCTCGCACTGAATTGGGTACGCAAACACATTGTATTACCTATTATGTTGGCCGTTTCATCCGCGTAACTTTTTAAGCTGAGTTGGCATCTCATGCAATTCGGAAACTTTAAAAGTTAATTAATATAAACTTCAGCATTAAGCATCATATAGATTTCTAAGTTGTAATGGGAACCATATAACTCTGCCGTTATAGATAAGACATCAGGAATTGCAGTGGGTGGCATTCTGTTTCTTGATTCATGATTCATGAAAGTAAAATTTTAATTTTAAAGTTTTAATTCAAATTTTTCATGCCCCCAAAACATTTACGAAACGACAAAAATCTCTAGGTAGGCAAGAAACTTAAAGGTTCAAGCTTTTATGTCAGCCTACAAGTGAACTGCGTCATAACGCAATTTTGCAGAGCATCAAATGTGCAAAAAACACAAAATTGTTTGACGTTTTACTGGTACAATTCACACAAATGCAAAAAATTCAAAATACCTGTTAGACGCTTGATGTGCCATGTTTTCAGCCATATCTCCATCATGTTGAGGTTAATCAACAGGTTCCTGGAAGCCGATGTAGGATCAGTGTGGGATGACATAACTGCAGTGTCGTCAACACAGAGTCGGTACAGTATGCTGGAAATCAGGTCTGTACTGCCTTCCTAAAACAAAACATCCTATAAGTACTTGAAGGTCATTGAATTAAATTCGGAGTTATTCTTAATGACATGATATTTTTGAAAGCTATGGAGATTATAGTTTGGAAATCAGTTATGTAATCAGCTCAAAATATATAACAGGAAATCTTTAACTTTAGTATAGCAGGTATAGGATTGGTCCGATGACAGTTACTTGAAGAACACCAGAATGTAAGCATTTAAATCAGTGTATTCGCTACCTTGTTTGACTGAGAAGTGCCCCTACCAGGCAGGTCCGGAGAAGTTTTTTCAATTAAACCAGGAAGTTCAACATGACACACCTTGTCGAAAGCCTATTATATGTTAAAAAATGCTGCTGAACAGTATTGTTCGTTTATTAATAAACCAAATCTTGTCAATGGTTTTACTATTTTCTAATCGTACACTATGCTATGCGAAAATGTAATTTTCGCGTCTCTATGGAGACACGAAAGATGCTATTTTCCCGCCAGGCGTGTCGGTTTGACGTTTGCGATTAAAACGCCAACGTTGTTTATTTGTCAAAAACCAATATGTCGGTGATTACTCTTTAGAAACTGGTGATTTTATTACGATATTCAGACCAATTCTATAATGCAGTTGTTACGTAGCAAGTGGTTAAAATTCTTAGCAAACTTGTTAAAAAATAAAATTGTATTCTGTAACATATCCAGTGGTTAAATAGTTTGCCACCAGTTGAGTGGCGAACTGAGTGACTACGAACTACGTAGCAACCGATAGGGAGATGGACGTGCTGCTAAACACTGTTCAAGTCTTTAACATTAAAATAAAAACGAATTGTTTGGTTTATGGTATATGTATCGTAAATAAACAAGTGGTAAATGAAATAGAAGATTTACATGAAAGGTGATTGATATTGTTTTTACTATTACATAAGTATGATAGGTATTTTAATTTTAATTATATTTTTATTTTAAAGGTTACCTAACAATTGCCAGAAGGAACTTAGGGGATACTTCCTTTGGATTTTACCTACGATGTATAACTATACAAGTATATACAAGTATCTATACAAGTAAAAAAATAATGTTATAGTCAAATACAATGTTGTATTCGTCGACTTTTAAAACAACTTTGTTAAATTTATTAAATGCACAGTAGAAAGATTACCACAGTTAAATTAAATGATCGTATTAAACAATTAAATTAGTATCCAATAAACGAGAAACCTTTTAAAACTTTTAGCCACAACTATTAGAATGTAACCAGTTGTCGTATTAATGAACCCATTCAATTGAAACTTGTGGTATACTCATCCGAATAACCTAACCTCACAATTCAGAAATGCACTCAGACACGAAATCTCAGAAGACTAAGAATAACAACAAGAATAATTCATTTTACGCGATTTTACTAAGCAGCTATCTTCTGTGGACCTTTGCACAAATTTAATTCTTTGTAATTTGTTTACACAAGTCTTCGACGTTACGGGCTTCCGTAAACGGAGTTGAGTGCGTCGCAAAACTACTTCATTTTTGTGAATAAAATTAACCATGACGGCATAAATATGGATTTTGTGTAGTTTTACTCTCGCAGATACTCCTATTCAGTATTAATTTGCATATTTTTAACTTTTGTGTACACAGCACATCAAAGAGTGATCAACTGATTGAATGTGTTGTACTGAATGCGCATGACCATCAACAGTTAAGCATTGTTGTTAACCGCGTGATTTATAACAAGTGGTTAATTTTTCCACTATAGAATGCGAAATCTTATTAAAGTCGTTAGCAAGGTGGTTAACGAAAGTTGTTAACGTAGTTTCTACGTAGCAACTTGCTACGTAACAACTGCGTTACAGAATTGGTCTGATTGTTGGGTAGATACAAAATTATGTGTGCTCCACGCCCAGACAGTGATTTTCCGGGCTTCAAGACGTGTCCAGGCTCGCTAGGCTCGCCTGTGGATCTCTTCTCTCGGTCCGGAAAATAATCACTTTATCGGCTTGGTACAAAATATACCATTTTATTGCGGTATGCCAGATTAGGCGATCTACCTACCCAGGCGATCTACTGGGTTCGGCGGTCTACTGAATTCGGCGATCTCTCGGCTTCGGCGATCTACAGGCTTCGGAGATCTAGAGACGCCGGCAATCTACCGACCTTGGCCGGGTATTGGCCGGGTGCGCGATGCAAGCGCCTCAACAGGGGTAGGCTGTAGTATGTCCACGAGGCGTAAATGGAGCAATAAATGCTAATAAATGTTAGTTGTCTTGTAGTATAGAAGTGGTCCGATCAAATTTATATTATTTATTACAATATTGCATTTGTTAATATTTCTTCCTGAATTATTACAGTTGATAACGCAACACTTATTGTGTCCTATTATGATTATTTATACCAACGATATGTTATTAGTTGTGACGGATTGGAACACAATATAATGCGGCGTGAAATACTGCACATACTGTAGGATAGTGTAGGCAGGTATTTCTCCGCTACGGGCGCTTAGATCGTTTCTCAAGTCACCCTCCACGGTGTATGCACAGGGCGAATACTAATCTTACCTTACACTTTGGTGAGAAATTTATAAAAAGTGACGTTTTTTGACAATAGAAATGCGTTTCCCAGACAAAACATTATTACCGTGTAAAAATTTCTGCGTATTGGATTTTCAGTAAGTATTTTCCATAGCTTAGAAACGAGTCCCACTTGGTGACGTAAGTAGCGATCAGTTGTTTTGTCATGAGCTGAGTTTTGTTGGTCTACAAACTGCCTAGATCGACCGTCTTTGGCGATTTATCTCATACCATTTTTATTGGTTTTATTGTTGTTAGCCTATTGTTAGCTTATCATACAACTATGTCACGAGCACTGTATGAGACATCTTCTGTTCCTTCGCAAACCAACGGTGTTTAATTCTTCAAGCAGTCTGACCGCTAGGGTTTTAAACCCAAAGGCTTCTCTGTTCTGAAAAATATTGCCCCGCACGAAGAATGGTGTTGAAAGCCCCATGATAAATGTAGCCTATTCAACTGTTTTTAACCACGTTTTTATTCATTTACAATGAAATTATCAAATTAAAACTACCCAAAAAATTTCATAGGTAGCGACACAGCTTTAGATCCACACCAAAATTATTATCTAGTACCTCTGCATATGAACCAGCAACATGCAGATTTCGGTATATCTCTCATATATGGTCAAACGCGGTCGAGAGAACAATACAGCGATGTCGATCACGATGACTGGTCGAGATAGGGCGCAATTATCTCTCTATTCGTAAAAGTATTAATTCGGTTAACGTTCGAAATTAATGGACGCAGTCGGCGGCCCGATCCGCACCCTGTATCGTATCGCGATGACACCGAAATGGCAATTATAAAATTTGTAAAACTGCCCGGCGAGCAATTAATTTCAGATACATTGACACGTTTTGTGTGCGCCGTTCGCCGCTCCGGTGGCGCCACCAGTCAAAAATCCGCGCGCAGCGATGCGCCGTTGTCGCTCTTGTTGTTGTTGTTGTTTTCGGATGGAGCGGGACGATGAAGCTCGGCAGAGCGCAGGAACAACGTAATATCGGGTGACAATAAATGTCGACTGGTCATTGTTCTTTTGGTGGCCGCCAGTCGCTTGTTTGTCATTTTTCGATTATATCTGATCGGTTTTGAATAATTGCCGCGCTACTGTGGCGAGCGATTCGCGCCACGTCGATCGTACTCTGCGAAATGTCGATCTATCACAAAGTGTGAACTGTGAACACAAAAGACTGAAAAATATATTTTTCTACTTTGCATTCACAATGCACACACTGTAACACTGTTTTCGGTGTTACAATTAACAAATTGGTACACATTGATATCGCTTGATATCAAATGCCATATGTCAAACGTACAACACATAACCACACACTGTCACTTTTTAATCGCTTGCAATCGCATAAACTGCGAAATATCAATATTCCATACATATTTAAACATGCGTGTAGCCTGCTATAGTATGGCCAAAGGATTGGGGTTTTCTTAGTTTTGCTGTGTACATCAAAATACTCCAGCATGACGTTTTCGGTAAAGTTTTGCCACTCTGGTAAGTGATCGTCACCATTCTTTTCAATTAAACATCAAATCCCCTGTTCAGATATAATTCAAGGACCACATTTACTTTAATAAATGATTATGCGAAGGTCAAACCTACATCGTAGATATGAACGATTTTAATTATTGCTGCGAGATAGTATATGCGCAATAAAAGGTTTATTGAATATCAGCATACACGTAGGAAGCTATAGTACATTTAAAGTGTTGAGGATTTCTTAGTTTAACGTATAAGATTTCGGTAACATTTTGGACCGAATTCTGCTCGGCTCAATACCGTATTCGTTTTTGTCCGTCGCTTTTGACTTCGTCTTAGCTATGGTTGTGTGCAACGTATTTGTATTCCCTCCATCACATGTTATTTTACTAAGTATAATTTATTCTAATAAATTGTTATACCGAAATTAGAATTTGGTTTCAATTATATGTGCGTGTAAACTTGTATAAGCCAGTGCTAGATAGAAACTGCTATTAAACGTTAACCGTTATAACAATTCTTTAATAAGTTCTTATTCTTTGATGTAACTAATCAGTTACCGCCAAACATGTCTATTCTGATTATTATTATTATGCATATAAAGCCACTATTTTAAAGTTAATTTTGTAGGTTATGTTTTATGTATTTATCACAGTAGGGTTAAAAGTGTTGCCCCAAGCTCCATTATGATCATAGTTGCGACCTCGCCGATTATTTAATAAAACTTGTAGGCTAAAGTAGAGTAAAATTATTCACAATTAGATTTTGTGATGATTTTATCCCATCCTTACGAAGTTGACAGTTACTACAGTACTGCGGTACTGCCACGTGGTACCGCAGTACCACGATATCCTACCAAAATATCCTAGATTCTAATTTAGCGCAATATAGTAACCACAATTTCTAAATTTATATAAAATTAATGACGCAAAATAGAAAAAATAGTACATTACAACTCGTTTTATAAGACGTATTGGCGCACTCGTTCCATTTGAAACTCGTTGAAACTCGTTGAAACTCGTGCGCCAATTTGACGTCTTATAAAACTTGTATAATAATATACTATTTTAGTGTATCGACTGTGATTGGTATCTATAGCAACTTAATGGTAATGAGAATTGACTGCTAAATCTCGACAAAATGATCATATTCTAGGGAAATTGAAACACATGAGCTCTACGGAATGGTCACGTTGTTCTTGTCTAACTTCTGATACTTTGACTAAGTCCTTTTCCTACATTTTCCGTTAAATTCTTTGCGATTTTACAGCACATATTGTTTAATCCAATATGATTGGTAGGGTGATTCAAAAACGCATTGAAAAGTTTTTGTGATTATAAAAATCAACGATCCCCCTAAATCGTTTCCAAATCCAAAATAAGTGGACATATTTTTTACATGAGAAATAGACATTCTTTTTTGTATTTTTCAAATAATTGTTCGCGGTTTGGGAAAACTGAAGATTAAAGTAATAGCAGTTGTAGAGGACTTTCCAAGTAAGAATTTGCCCTATTATACATATGGATAGTGCGCCCCCAACCCACCCCCACAGTGCCCTGAAAACTAGCCTTAAATGAAAAAGAAAATTGGCCCTTCTAGTCATTCAATTCTCTTTTCTCTCATAGAAATCGTACCTATAAGTCGTACAATGTTTATAAACATTTGTCATCAGTTAATGTCCATTTGTTTAAACAATTTGTATTTGTTAATTTCGCTTTTCTCGAAAATCCGTCTGAATTCTGTTTTCTGAGTTCGAAATGGCAGTTTATTAGCTTAGAGTGACATAATTCATTAAAAAAATTGTTTCTATTGTTTAAACAATCAATTACACTGTTACAAAAAAAGAAATATACTTTTCACGAGATTTAGTGGAAGTTGTTGAGCTGGTAGAGCTGAACATAATGGCATAGCTAAAATTTTCCAAACACCCCCAAAACCTCGATTTAAGGAGAACCGTTTTTGGGTACTTGCACGTTTAAAAAAATTCATAACTCCGCTATTTGCTATTCGACTTCCAAAATAAAAACTGCAAATGAAAGAGGAAGCATAGACCATTATAAAGATGTACTGTTCGGTCAGATCCAATTACAAATCGAAAACTTATGAACGTTCAAGACAATTTTATGATCTTTTTGAATCCGTAATATTTTTTTGCTATTTTTTTATTGAAAGACCATTTAAACATGCGTTTATACGCGTTAATACACTACGAAGAAATATACTGGCCGATTGTAATAAATCCGTCTTTATATACATTACCTAATTAGACATTACTAGCAACTAACAATGTTATTCTAAAATTACCTGCCAGTTCATTACATTTCCAAGTATCTTTGGGTTCAAAATAAATTGCGCCAACAGTAAAAAATTCACTCGTTTATTGGTACAGTACTGAGTTACTATCATGCTTTACGAAAAATAAAAATAAAATAAGAAATACAACAAAACTTAATAATGTTTTTTTTCTAATTATGGTAGAATAGTCAGCTTTTTTGTGAAATTAAGTTACAAATTTCATGTTTGAGATATCTCGAAGGAATATCCATATTTTGTGAGAGAAAATTCTTTCAGAAATGACTAACAGAAAAATTATGTACATTATGACTCTGTTACCAAAAAACAACTTACTTTTACTTTTACTTCTCAGTATAATTTGATGAAATATTGAAAGCGAATAATACTTTATTATTTAAACAATAGAAATCGTCCCAAAATATAAAAGATGAAAAGAAAAATACTTTAGGTGAATTTGAAAAAAAGTTATTTAAAGAAATGGAATTTGTTTAAACAAATCTGGGTTTATTAAATAATATAGGCAAGATATCTCGAACATGAAATTTATAAGTTGATTTCACAAAAAAGCTGACTTTTCTGCCATAATTAGAGAAAAAGTTGAACATGAATAATAATTGATTGTCTAAACAGTAGGCAGAATTTTTTTATTGAATAATGTCACTATAAGATAATAAACTACCATTTCGAACTCAGAAAACAAAATTCTGACGGATTTTCGAGAAAAACGAATTATTTAAAATTTTTTAAACAAATGGAAATTAGCTGACAAATGTTTATAAACATTCCACTATACTTTTAGCAATGATTTCTATGAGAAAAAACAGAATGAAATAATCAGAAGGAGCAATTTTCTGAAGAATGTACATTATTTCATTTAAGTGTAGTTTTCAGGGCACTGTGGGGGTGGGTTGGAGCGTCAAATCCATATGCAATATGCATAATATGTCAAATTCTTTCTTGGAAAGTCCTCTACAAGTGCTATAATTTTAAACTTTTCCCAAACCCCGAACAATTATTTGAAAAATACCAGAAATGTCTTCCCATGTAAATTTGAGGCCTCGACAAGCAATATTTAACTAAAATTTCGAAAAAAGAAATAGGTGTCTACTTTTTTTGTGTTTGGAAACGATTTGGGAAATCGTTGCTTACTAAATAAAATTAACCAATTTGAACCACCCTAATGGACAGATAAAGCCATCAACAGCTTACAGAACAATAAGGCACCAGGCGAAACGGATTCCTTTGGGTTGATGAAGCACTGCTGAGATGATGCTGAGATGATATTATTAGTCAGGAACTGGGATCCAGCAAATAATTAAACGGAATGATTCAAAGGAAGAATTAAACAAAGCTCTGATCTGCCCACTAACAGTTAAATAAATAAATAATATAATTTATCCTAGTCGTAAAACTCATCTCATTAATATTCTTGAATCAAGCCAAATAATATTTATGAGAAAATCATATTTAAACGTATCCCAGTCACTACCAGAAGTCGCTCTTGAAATATTATACGGGTATTCGAGATACTGGTCGCGCCATCTGTGAGAGCTTCGCTGAACTATACAAGTACGGGAGCGTTTTCAGATCAATCTAGAGACTAGAGGCTACGCAAAAAAATGAATATTAATGGCGCATTTAATTAACAGTAATCAGAATAAAAACGCGTATTGTCCGTTCAGAAAATAACTCTAATTAAAAATAATGCGCGATTTTAATTAGCATGGTTCTTACATGTTAACAAATTACCCAACTGAGGCGAGTGTAACATAATACGTAATATATGCGAAGATACATAATTATACCAGGTTCAGAATACTGAAAATAAATGCGAGGGTATATGTATATATTTATTAGTAAATTTTGAATTGAGTGGACAGAAATAATAGAGAACAGAAATTACATACTATGAACAAAAGACTAACAAATCTGATACTACTTAAAATACCAACAAAATAATAAATATTTAAAGTTTTAATACGTCTTCAAAATTAATTTGTTTATAGAAAAACGTATGTACCGGAAGCGTTGTTGGGCAAGAAGTATTTAGTTCTCAATCGTGTTTTCAATGTGATAGAATTATGAGGTTTACTTTACTAACGTGCAAAGCATAGAGGTCGCATATGCAAATTTGTTAATTTTGTTTACTTATTCCAATAAAATTATATGAAACAAAAATACGAATTGTTTGGTTTATGGTATATATATATATATCGTAAATAAACAGATGGTAAATGAAATAGAAGAATTACATGAAAGGTTTTGAAAGATTTTGTTTTTACTATTAAATAAGTAGGGATGATTAGGTATTTTGATTTAATTTATATTTTTATTTTAGAGGTTACCTAACAATTGCCAGAAAGAACTTAGGGGATACTTCCTTTGGCTTTTACCTGGATATCTATCCAACGATGTATATCTATAGAAGTAAAAAATCTGATGTGGCCAGGCACATGACTTTATCATACTACATATAAAATTAATAGTTTAGCTACATGAGACTCTATTTGATCGTGATCGGCCTTGTCTGCATTAAAATAAAACTACTAGCACTAGACAGATATGTCGATTAAAGCTGCGTTCGGATATCGTACTCCGTTGACACCGGGTACACTGTCCAAATGACACTTACGTGTTATTGGGTGTAAAAAGTGTAATGCAATATGCGAACGCAGCTTATATTGACAAGAGCTATTGCCAAAACATTAGCGTTTGACACCAAGACTACCTACTGTCATTAGAATCAAAAAATCTCACAAATCCTGGCTACTAGTTTTCATGCAGTACGACCAATCTCGTAGAAATAGAATTTGCTCATGCAGCTAAACTATTGATTGTACCAAAAAATGTCATAGTGATAAATGATTCAGAATTTCCTCATCTTTAATTTATTATTTAACTATTTCGACAAAATTCCAGAAATGGCGGCTTATTTGCAAAATCTTTCAAAAATGCTAAGACTAAACCTCCAGTTCCTTTGGACCCTCTTCAACAGAAAGCTTTTCAGCTCTAAGTTTGGTTATGAAACTTCTAAATATGAAGTTTCGTCCCGATACCTTTAGTAGTTTCTCCGGAATCGTCGCCACAAAAAAACGGGTACACACACACACACACACACACACACACACACACACACATACACACACACACACACACACACACACACAGACATTTTTTTGTACCTTGGTCAAAAATGTTCAGGGGACCCAAAAAGACATATTTCCGCTAAAATCTCAAAAAATTTTTTTGGCACGATTACAATACTTTACATACTGCGTATGATAAAGTAAAAAATAATGTTACAGTCAAATACAATTTTGTATTCGTCGACTATTAAAAGTTTGTTAAATTTATTAAATGTACAGTGGAAAGATTACCACAGTTAAATTAAATGATCATTGTTAAAGAATTAAATTAGTATCGAATAAACGAGAAAACCTTTAAAACTTTTAACCACAACTACTGCTTGTCGTATTAATAAACCCCTTCATTTGAAACTTGTGGTTATACATATTCGAATAACCTAACCTCACAATTCAGAAATGCACCCAGACACGAAGTCTCAGAAGACTAAGAATAACAACAAGAATAATTCATTTTACGCGGTTTTACTGATCAGCTATCTTCTATGGACCTTTGCACAATAATTTTTGCGTAAATTGTGTCCACAATTCTTCGACGTTACAAGCTTCCGTAAACGGAGTTTGCGTCGCAAAATAGCTTTATTTTTGTGAATAAAATTAACCATGACGGCATAAATATGGATTTTGTGTAGTTCTACTCTCGCAGATACTCCTATTCATTATTAATTTGCATATTTTTAACTTCTGTGTACACAGCACATCGAAGGGTGCTGATCAGCTGATTGAATGTTTTGTACTGAATGCGCATGACCATCAACAGTTAGCCACTGTTGTTAACCGCATGATTCTTAACAAGTGGTTAATTTTTCCAATATAGAATGCGAAATCTTATTAAAGTCGCTGAAAATTTATTTAACGCAAGTTGCTAACGTAGTTGCTACGTAGCAACAGAATTGGCCTGATCATCAGAGATGTTGCAGAGCTGAACATAAAGCAAAATAACTTGGGATTGAAACGTTCTGTATATCATTGGAAATACGAGTGACTAAAAATGTGATTAGTTTTTTTTTCCCACAGTGTATAATCAAACTACAAAACAGCTGTTGCTCAACAGTGCCACGAGTCGGGACACACAATGGATTTCGATGACGCGAAGATGTTGGCAAGGGTGAGTAATTATCATCGAAGGCTTATTAGAGAAGCCATCGAAATTTACAAACATCCTGACAACATCAATCGCGAGGACGGTACTGACATTAGTAGGGTCTGGAAATCGATCCTAACGCGGTCAGGTGGAAAACCACATGGAGCGGTAGCTCCAGATGTGCGCAGTGAGGTGTAAATTCAGGTATATAAGGGAGACTTTCTTGGTAGGTCTTCAGTATTCAATTAGCTTTGAAGAAGCGAGCAACATGGTTCGCGAAACGTCAGCATTAACAAATCTTGACACACGGCATAACCCGGAAGCAGTTTATTTTCTAAATGATTCTGGCCGTGAAAGCCTACGTACTTAAACGATTATTATTATTATATTTCTTATGAGCATTTTTTGAGTAATTTGTTATGGTACAAGAGATATGTTTGATACAATCGCGTTAATATTTTTTGATATTCTATGGTAATCGTACGGTACCATGAAACAATATGCTATCTACCCATATTACCCGACTTTACTAGAACAGCAGTTAAATTTATTAAATTTGTTAGTTTATTTATTTTATTGGTCAAGTCAACATGCCCTTGAATTCGGTCCATTTAACACTTTTTTCTATGTCCAGAAAATGACCAAGAGCTGTTTGGAGTTTCCTTGTTATTCCCTGCTCGCCTGTTTTTCATCGGGAGAAATTTTTTAATTAATTTGAAAATAAATAAATTTTATTAAACACTTTTTTGTTAAAAAAGACGCATTTTTATAATTTCCTGTTATATCTAATTATTTGGTGTGGTGAGATGGTTGTTCACATATCAAGTACATACAACAACGTATTTATTCCAATTAGGCTTTCGCAAGTTTACGTATGGAAAGAAGAATTTAACTGTACATACACTTACGTATAGTTGCTCCGCGGAGCGCATTTGCAAACATAATTAATCTTCATTAAAAGGCTGAAAATGTTTCCTCGTTGTGCGGTACACACAACTACATGCATCACATATTTTTATTATTAACGATCGGGCAAATTCACCTGGGAAAGTTGGCCACGTTCGGGCGCATGGTCCATTAATACCGGCTGAACATCTTAACTTCTTCTAATTGTCGTGATTTGCATCTTCTTTGTTTTCGAGTTCATGTGCTGAGGAACGCATCTAGGCGCATATAGATTTAATTATGCCTATCCGTCTACTGATACGTATCTGCATACACGAATGTTGAATATAGTTGTTACGGATAGTTGTCTAAAGAATTGTTAAGGTATTACAAAACGATTTCTTATATTTAAATATACGAAATAACAGTAGAACGTAAATAATGTATTGTACTATGTAGTTTAATAATATCAACTACATTTTTGTGGCGGATAATACCATTTTTTAATTACAACATTTATATGCGTCAAATGCCATGCTTTTGTGTGTTGCCAAAATAACAAGTAGAGCCTATTGACTATTTTCTTTCAGAATCATTTATCGACACACCGCCCGGTCGAGTTGCGATGAATTTTTATTTCTTGAAGAGAAGTTAGAAAAAGTTTTGGTGCTCTAAAAAGTCTATAGGTAATGTCAGTATTTTGATTCAACATGCAAGGCTATCAAAAAACAAGGATTTCTTTAATATGCTTAAGCTTAAATTATCATTTCTTAAAATTTAAATTAAAAATGTCTTAGGGAATAGTTCGTCTTCAGATACCGGTCCAGTTCAGGGCGAATCCGTGAAGCCGTAATTAAAAAATAATAGAGATCTGAAATGTTGGAGTGAGGAATTAACAGCAACAAACTACTACGTCCTAAAATGTCCTTTCATATATCCTAAAAATATATATTTTTTTACTTTGAACAATTATAAAATACTGAAATTATTTCTAAATAACATCACTACAGCACTTATTTCGTAATAAATGTCTTAAAGTTGTTTCCTTTTGCATGAAAAAAAGTACTTTAAATACATACTAAATTACTGCAAAAAATCAAAGCACATTTAGCTCAACACGTAAGAGTTTTAAGGGAACATTTTTGAAAACTTAAACTCAGGTTTTCAGGTTTTTTGTTAAAGTGACTCAGTGAACACTAGTAATTGTACACTATCAAATGCAGTTGTCATAATTTGTTGTTGAAATGTGTACTTATCAAACGGTAAAATATGAAAAAAAAAGAAACAAAAGACGAAATATTAAAATCAAAATAAAATTTGATGCCTGTGCATCAAATTCAATTTAAAACGTTTCCTTATGATGTGTTACATTTAATTTTGAAACACTGATTCTTTACCCTTGTAGGTATGTACTACCCTTGTACTACCACAAAAACACAATTAATACTATTATAAAGATTTTATTTACAACTCAAATGTGGAGCTTTCATTTTATCTAAATCGGTTTTGTGTGATCTTAATCGATATTTTACGTTTTAGAAAAAGTCTGCTTTAAATCTTTGAAACCAACCAGACCTAAGTACGACAAAAAACTACACAGAAAATTGTTATTATGCCAATTATAAACGTAAATGTTATGTACTTATTACATAATCTTCGAGACATTATTTCAGTTAAAAAGAACATACAATATGGAGAAATAGTAGGAAACTTAGATTCAATAACAATTTAACAAAATACAAACAAATGCGAAAAAATATATAATTCAAAGAAAAGATTTTGCAGTCTACAGAAGATACGTGTTTTCGTAGGATAGTGTGTGCCAGAATCTAAGTTTTATATCAATTATTGCACGTTGAACACAAAGAACCATGATATACATACTTACGATTTTTTTTTTCAAGTACATATTGAAAGTAGTTGTTTATGCCCTTCCCTCCTCGGTACCGTAACTTACATGTCATTAGTTACCATAATTACGAAAATTTATAATTACATTGTAGATATTCAATATATGTACCATATTATTGGTTTTTGAAACACCGAAGTGTTTATTTTTTTTCCAATGTTTTGTTTTAAAATTCTTAATTTTAATAGCTTCATCAAACCTGGTGATCATTGAGAATATAATTCTTGTAGACGTCACCAACATATTTAAATAATAAATAGCTAAAATTTTGTGTATAAATAACGTGCACTAAGAACTAATAAATTATATTCTAATAAAAGTTATGTAGCATGGAGGAAGGTTATGTAGTTATTATTTTGTTTTTTAAATTTATTTTTGTAACTTTGAGAGCCAGTAGAAATCTCCAAATATTTTT
Source organism: Aphodius sticticus (assembly GCA_963966075.1). Lineage (NCBI taxonomy): Eukaryota > Metazoa > Arthropoda > Insecta > Coleoptera > Scarabaeidae > Aphodius > Aphodius sticticus. The sequence goes on from OZ014512.1 coordinate 13,819,301, forward strand.
TAAATTATAAAAATACATAACTTTCCCTGATAATATAACATTTTAAAAAGGTGCCGCTTCAAAAGAAGAGTTTTTGAGTAAATAAGAAGCACCCTAATGAATATGCTTGTTTTAAACTTTTTTTTTTAATTGAAAGAGAAATGAGAGTGGTTAATATTGAAAAATAGGCTTATTTCCCAGTGGTTTTACTGACGCATTCTGTGTTGAGACTTTACAGAATAGATCGGAACGCCGCATCGCTAGTTTCGTGACCTGCCAAAAGTCGACAGCGACAAATAAAATTATTGGCGCACAATAAACGCCCCATCTGCGTATCTCTGTGCGGTGGACCGCGCTCGTTCTCATAGTGAGTGGATAGTGAGTGCACTGCGTGCACACTATGTAAACAGCACATATACATACATACGTAGACGTGCATTACGGTTAGTGCGGCACAATGCCGCCGGGGGGAGCGCGAGGCGCAGTAGAGAAGCTATCGACATGGCGCAGTCGGAAAAAAATCTTAGCAAGCGCCGAACGCATGCAATAGCTGGACTCCGACCAACAGCTACAGCACAGCATCACCAGCAGCGGGCAGCAATGAGCCGTTGGACGCGACGGCAGAGTACAGAGAGAGAATGCCATTGTTATCTGTGCGCGTATATGGCGTCCGGGGCCAGATTATCGCCTCGTTAATAGGAATCGCATTGTTTGTGCATGCGGTGACCGCACAATGGACCGAGCCGCCTGCAACAATGACGGGCCGTGCGAGAGAGAGAGAGAGAGTAGCGGCGTTCCCGAAACAATATGCGATCGCCCGTATTAGATAAACTTCGGGATTATATCGGGATACGAATTCACCTGCACTCTAATGTTCGCCGCGGGCGGCGCTGCTGTCGCATGCAGCCGGAAGGACGTCACCGGTGTCGCTCTATAAGGACCAATTTGCAAAAATTACGGTACGGGAATTAAAAATGGAGCTCGGTGAGGTATAAAATTTTACCTACGACCGTATGTGTAAATGTCCCTTACGTCACGGACTACATAGCTCGTATATCGCTTATAACATACGTGTGCCTTTGGGTGTGCGTTTGTGTTTTTAACGCACGACCTAATGTCATAATGACAGATGTCGCGCGAATATTTTGATTATTTATTTGTCATTTCTGATACAATTTATATTTATTGAAATTTTCGGTCGTAAGTAAGTGCAATACTCGAGCTGTAACATATTATTACTAGCACGTGATAATTTATGTTGAATTTGTACTGGAATTTTTGATCGACACTCAGACAAAGTTCTCCGTAGTTGCAATAGATGTCGCGCGAATACATTGATTGGTTAACCGTCAAATATTCTTACCTGTATTTGTTTGTCATTTTTGATACAATTTATTGAAATTGTCCGTCGTAGGTAAAATTATGTACAATACTCGAGCTGTCACGCATATTACATACTCGTGGAAAATAACAAAACTCGCCGCTTCGCGGCTCGTATGTTAAATTTCCACTCGTACGTAATATGCTAGTTACAGCTCTTGTAATGTAATATACTATTATATAATAGTTAGCGGGAACAGTTAGGACAGTTAGGGTAACAAAGGAACTGCGTTAAAGGTTTCTCTAACGACATGTGTGAAGTCATGTGATGATAAGATGACAGTGTTTGCCCACAAGAGTGTTTAAATGTTGAAAAGATTGCTGAATGATCAGATCATCGATGAAACAATTATCATTTTGATCACCGATCAAAAACCATGATAATCTAAAATCATGGATTTTTCTTCTGAAGATTTGTATTCATTGTAGAGATCGTAAGAAGTCTAGATTTTACTCACTAATGAACTGATAAAAATAAGAAATATCGCTTAACAAATCGATAAAATTATAACAATTGATTGAATTAGTCGAATTCTGATAATTTGGATCTTCTGCAAAACTTCAAAGTCTAAAATTAACATCCCGTACATTGTAGACCAAGCAATCATACTACTATCTATAACGCCTATCTTCGTTTCAAAATGCTTTTATGTGTTTTTCTTTAGATTTAGCATTCGATAATTATGTACCTATATTAAATAAAACTTTTCAACATTGTGTTGTGTCTTTTTGGGGTTTAAAGCTGGGTTGTTATTAAAACAGTGTTTTAAAACACTTCACAAAAAACAAGTTTTAAACAATGAATAAAACATTGTATTAAAACAAATTTCAAGCATCGGTATATTATTTTTATCTGAAAAATAATAACTATGTCTAAAATTGGAATAATTTAAATCATGTTTAAAATTGGAATAGTTTAAATCATGTTCAACGCGTTTTGAACATTTAAAGCATGTTAAAACATGTTAAACTCAACATGTGATGACGATTCTTAACTACTAACAGGGTGCCGCAAAAGCTATCAGTATAACATGTACTAGCTTCCTTACTTTCTTGGCTTTGTTGAGGCCAAAGCATATTTTCAGCCCATCAACTCAATTATGGAATGAACACCTGGTTCCTGGTCTGAAGAAGATTGCAAGAAAAAAACACGGGGTCAGTTGTAAAGTTCCAACTGATGCCACAGAATGTCATATAAAAAGTGACTGAGAAAAGTTAAACTCTTATATCAAAAACATTTTGGAAAATATCCATAACAATATAATATATAGGTAGTCCAAGAGCAAGCAACAGATTTCGTTACGCCATAGAGAATAGAAGTAGAACTTTCAGAATCTTTTCCTTGTAGCGTAACAATAAGTTAATCCGGCATCCTTCCGGGGGTGACTTTTGCGTCCATAGATTTATAAAGGTTGAAATAAAAAAATGCATTATTATAACCAGTCAGTCGCTGAGATTCCAAAGTTGGGAACGTTTTAAGTGAAGAAAAAATCGCCAGACCGATGGGTAGAAAGTGGGACCAAGAGGCGGCCGAAATGGTGCACAAATTTGCACTATTTTCAGTAAAATAATCAGGTTGGGTTTGATTGACTATTCTTAAATACGTCCCCACAAAGTAGTGTTCGTGATGCCAGACCAAAATCAATCAAACCCAACTCGATTATTTTACTGTAAGAAGTGCAATTTTGTGCCCCAGTTTGGCGTCCTCTTGCACCCACTTTACACCCACTGGTGGGGTCAAACCTACTTAAAAATTTCCTCTAGCATCATAACTAAGAAAAAACATCACAAAAATAAGTGTAGATAATGTTCTCTCGCCTCCAATGGTAATAAAATTTACGATTATGTATGATTATGTACCTGAAAATGGGCATTTTTTGATTTTCCGGAATGTGTCAGAAATGAAATTGGCAGTGGTAATACACGAAAAGACACCGTTTCGGAAATCACATTTAAAATTTTAAATGGATCTTGTCATCTCAGACCTGGCGCCCCGGCCCCTATACCATATGACTCCCCATCATGCGCGGAGCCATAACCCACTCCGGCACCTCCGCCATAATTTAGAAACAAATACTCTGTACAACTGAATCTATAGAGCAAATTACCCAGTATGATCAGATTCGTTAAACAATGTTGACGCCAGGACGTTTTTAAAAACTATGTTTTTATTTCAAATCTTATGAAACTATGACCAATGAAAACATTTATTTCAAGGTCACTTTGTCATTCATTAATTTTTAGTTAAATGCGAAAACTTCCATTGAAAGAAGTTGATTCTTTTTGTTGACTGATATGATTAAAAAAATTGAATCTCGCTTTAGCACCCTGACCAAACACACCAAATAAATATTTCGTTAATTGATTCTTCATCACGGGTTAACCCCTCTTGAAAGCGAAAGTAAACATTTTAGAGTAAAAGAGCAAAAGTAATAAAATATTATGGGTACTTTAATTTCTTATAGTTTAGTAATTCTTTTGAGTTGCCCTATAAAATAACCTTTCCCCACCACCTTCAAACTATTACAGTAATATGATATTAGCAGTTTACAAACTTAACTAAACAAAATCCACCATTAAGAAATCATCATAAAATAAACCCAACCACATTTGGATACAGCGAAATTTAGCACCCCACTTGTGCATGTGCATTATCTGTAATTGAGATCGATGACGTCCATTCAGAGTAGCGAGTTGATTCCAAAACTGCATCGGCCGTGATACGATTGTTGAATGGGACGATACATTTCCACTTCTGCCATGCACTTTGATATCTGCTAATGCAGTAATGCAACGAAATGCATATTGCAGTCGCTGCGGCGCGGCGGCAATGCAATCAGACAACCCCTTTGATGATGATGCCTTTCACAATTGCGCCCCCTTTTCGGCCACTGTGCTCGCACAATCGACTACGATACCATTCAGATTTATTCAATTGTCGTTGTTGAAATGATCCCGTACGCTATATGAACATACCGCTACTGAATTAGTATTAAAGGGTATATGCGAATTGTATTTTCTTAATATAATATACAGTGTCCGGCACAAACTTGGACACAAATGGGAAAATATTTATTATCAATTTTTCAGAAAATTTTATTTCAGTAAAATGTTTGTTTTTGTCTTAAATCTAAAACGCAAACATCAATATGTAATTATCTGCTTGCGTATACCGGGTGTTGCAAACTTAAGAACATTTCTAAAGAGTAAGTACATTTATTTTTAAAGATACCCAAAAATTTTATTTAAAAAGGTATTTAGAAACATTATAAGGTATCAAATACGAAATTAGAAACACTTTCGTAAGACTTTTGTTAATCATCGAGCTTACATTGTTATCAATTTTATAAACTAAAAAATAAAACAATACCAAAAGTAACAAAAGAGTTTAACATTTCATTCATTTAAACATAACTGACCAAGAGAAAAAGCAAAAACAAAAATACTATTAGGAATTACAAACAGGAATTTATTATCAAAACATTTACAACATAATCTAACATTTTACTCCATGTTGCCTCTTTCATTTTCAATGCATAATATCAAAATCTTTTTATCCCCGTATGCACATTTCGGATCATTTCAAGGGTTGATGTTTTGGATGCATTTTGAAACGTAAGTTAAACAGACTGCGACCCGAGGACAGTAATTTTGAGACGTAAAAGAGTATCAAATATGTTACTTGACTAGTGTTTCCTAGCAATGTGAACGAGACCACAATTTGTTAGTTTGACGTAACCAACAATAGTTGCGCTAGTTGCAAATTAAGTCACCTATTGAGGTTTACAATTTTACACGTTTACATTTTTAAAGCGTGTAAAATTTGACAACTGGCGAGTGGCGATGGTACTGAGTTTGCAAGAAAGAATTGAAATTGTGGCCACAATCATCACACTTGTCGGGAAACTGCTATCATTTTTAATGGAAGGCACCCAAGGAAACAATTAAATTATTCAACAGTAGCGAAAGTCGTTAAAAAGTTTAAGCAAACTGGGTCTATAGACAAAAGGAAAATGTATCGCGCAGAAGAAGTGCAACAAATGAAGAAAATTCCCTGAATTTCCTTTTGTCCGTCGTGGAAGCCCCAAGAATGTCTCTATCTCATAGACAGGAAGCAGCAGAAATGTCAGACCGTTCGATTAGGAGAATCTTGAAAAAAAAAACAAATTTAAAGCATGCAAACCCCGTTTTGTTCATACATTACAAGATAGAGACCTAGGTGCACGGTTGGATTTTTCTTTTTGGTTTCAAGGTAACGTAGAAGAAGATGCACATTTCTCAAAAAATATTCTTTATTCTGACGAGGCAACCTTCACCAACGGTACAAAGATGAGTTAACTCTACGGGACGCTTATTTAGGAATATTAATTTTTTAATTAAAGTTTTTTTACACACGTTCATCAACACTTTTCCACTAAAAAAAACCCTATTTTCCGCTGAGCGCTGATTTATTAATATACAAAAATAAATTAAACTAAATATAACAACCACATTTCAAATAACAAAAACGTGAACGACATTTTCTACAATACCCTCAAATTTGTACAACAATACACATTTCTCAAAAAACATTCTTTATTCTGACGAGGCAACCTTCACCAACGGTACTATTAGTTCGCAAAATAGTAAATTTGTGGGTGCAATAACCACAAAATTTTAAAATTGAATGTCGAAACTAGTATTTGTTCAAAGTTAATGTCTCGTGCGAAATATTGAACGATTATATTGCCGGCCCTATATTTTTCCGCGAAACTTTAAACTCCCAAGGATATTTGGAAATGCTGCAAACATTCTTAGCCGAATATTTGGACAATCTGCCTTTAGATATTCGGGGAAATATGCTCTTTCAGCAAGATGGCGCACCCGTTCACTCAACAGGACCAGTGAGATTGTGGTTAGGCGAAAGTTTTCCAAACCAATGGATAGGAAGACATTCGAATAACCCATGGCCTCCGAGGTCGCCCGACCTTACCCCAATAGATGTTTTTAGATTTTTCACTTAAAGCAACATGTGTACGCCCAACGGCCCTTTCGAGACATTCAACATCTCACAAATGTAAACGAAAATTGCATCCAAAACATAAATCCTCAAATGCTCAGAAATGTGCATAAAGAGATGAACAATCGTACAATATTATGCATTGAAAATGGAGGAGGCTACATTGAGCAAAATATTGTATTGTGATGTGTTGTTAATAAAAAATTCCTATTTTTGTATTACTTTTAGTATTTTTTCCCAATTCTTTATTAATTAAAACAAAATGTTAGAATGTGTAATCACTTGTGATTTAAAAAAATCTTACGAAAGTGTTTCGTATTTCGTATTTGTTACCTTCTAATGTCTTTAAATACCTCCCCGGTATACGCAAGCAGATAATTATATCTTGAGGTTTGCATTTTAGGTTTAAGACAATACCTAAACCGTATACCATTTTCAAAGAGTGGTCATAAAAAGAGAATTTTTTTCAAAATAAGAAATAGTAAGTAGTTAGGTAAGCAATGGTTTCTTTTAATAAATAATGCATTTTTGTCCTTTTGCAACTCAATGGAGTTATATTGGCATCTTGCAGTATCAAATTAATTTTAGTTTACATGGAGGCTAGTCAAAAATAAACACAACTGACAAAAACCGTCACCGCTCATCTGAAAACTTGAATCGCCCACTAGTGGGCGGTACTATATAGTGGGCGGTACGGACTAGATTGACGACCACTGGTTTAGATTCATAAATACGATTGAATAATAATCATTTAATGATTTGATTCCATCACTAACTCTAATTACTAAACTAATTCTACGCTGAACCGTGGACAGAACTATTTTTATCAATTTTTAAATAAAGGCGGAGGAGCCGGGTTAAATAATAGCCACCATTTTATATATCGTAAAGAAGTAATTAAAACGTCTCTCAACTTTGCAGAATTTATTGGTATACTTTTGGTACTAGTTTCGGCAATGCTGCCTTCTTCAGCCAAAAATCTACAGAAAGTGAGATATAAGGAATAAGCAAACAATCACGTCTATAAATAGGAAAAAAACAGAACTTACAGTCGTAATTTAAAACTTCGATAGTTGCAGCAAAATCATTCCAGTGTCAAGGACACACTATAAAAATAAAAAAATGTTAAACTCCTTCACAAATGCCACAAGGGTTATAAGTTGGATTTATTAGAACAATACGAGATTATGAAACATGGACAACAGAGGCAATACACTCTTTTAAATGACCAACTAAATTTTGTATATCAGCCCCTTTTTTCTTACATTTAGTTTTTCACTTTTTACTTTATTTTTGGGGTTGTTTGACTGTTGTGTTCATATATTTTCCGTATTCATTTTCTTCTTGTTTTATTGTTTCTTTGCCAATTTAAAATATTAAAATATAATGAAATATTAAACTCCCCCCTACTTGCCCAGTCGAAGCGACCAAAAGTCTGCTTCGCTACGTTTAGTACTATCTAGTTGTTATCTCTTCGCAGACACGCCACCACGCACCACATGGTCTGCACCTTGTTTGTACAGTTTGATTTGATTTTCTAATTGTTGGTGTCATTCATGCTTTTCGTTAAATGTGCAGCTCAGGTGCTTCTCACATATACCGTAAGTTCTTTATTCGCCGTCTGTTTGTTTGTATAAATATTTGTATGTTCCACCTTGGTTTGACCTTGCTCAAGTTTTATAAATTCAGCTTTAATTTTCAAATCAAGTCCACTATTATTCACCTTTGTATTTATGTATACCGTATTGTGATGTTTGCTTTGTTTAGATGCCACACATTGTCCTTGACACTGGAATGATTTTGCTGCAACTATCGAAGTTTTAAATTACGACTGTAAGTTCTGTTTTTTCCTATGTATAGACGTGATTGTTTGCTTATTCCTTATATCTCACTTTCTGTAGATTTTTGGCTGAAGAAGGCAGCATTGCCGAAACTAGTACCAAAAGTAAACCAATAAATTCTGCAAAGTTGAGAGACGTTTTAATTACTTCTTTTACGATATTTACCGACCTCTGCATCATGGACTTTTCCGAATACCATTTTATATAACAGAAGATTAACAAAGATGAGTTAACTCTACGGGACGCTTATTTAGGAAGATTAATTTTTTAATTAAAGTTTTTCTACACACGTTCATCAACACTTTTCCACTAAAACAAACCCTATTTTCCGCTGAGCGATGATTTATTAATATACAAAATTAAATTAAACTAAAAATAACAACCACATTTCAAATAACAAAAACGTGACAACATTTTCTACAATACACTCAAATTTTACGGTATTTAAAACCTCTAAAGTTTTACCAAGCTCATCCGTCAACTTGAGACCCCCAAACTAATCCTCCAACCCATTTAAATCTAAATTTAATCCGAGTTTTTTCGAGAAGGGGGATTCCCCGCTAACCCCGTACCGGAATAACACCCCTTAAGTCGTCCGCATAGTTTCAGAAAGACGCCGAAATGAAGTTTAATTGGTTAGCGATCACGTATCCATCACGTCGACATTTTCAACGCCGCAGAAGTACCCAAGAAGTACGCGACGCGGGTCGCTGCGACGAGAATTTAATAACGTTTCGGTCTCTCGTTTAATGAGCAGAAGGCCGCTTTCGCCCCCTCCCCCAGCGCGCGCTTTTCGCAATACACATAAAATATTCATTCGTGCGCAAAGCCAATCTCATCCGAAACCGGAGTCCCCGGACTTTAAACTTGCCCAATTATGCGTGCTCACATCGCGGCTACCCCGTGGCTGTTCCTACTGCAAGACAATCGCCTACTATATAGATTTCCGCAACAATAACAACTGACAGTCGGATGATGGATCGGTAGACAATATGGCGCAAGCTTGAATGGTACGTGCGAGTGAACGGGGACTAACGTATCAGTGGTCCTCAAGGTGTTTTAGTCTAAACGCTCCTTTTTCTTAATTTTTGGTAATTCAACGATAAGAGGTATTCTTGTAGCAACTGAGAAAAACATGTTTTTAAGAAAACTGTCTCTAATGTCTCATGCTATGACATCTTTTCTTTTTATTATTAATCAATAAATATAAAATATAAATATAAACAAATTTATTATTAATTTTATTTGAATTAACTAAAAGAATTATAATTTGTATAAAGATTGCAAACAAAATAATTAAAAAAATGTGAAATTTTAATTTAAAAAAATGTCTGTAAGAAAATAAATCCAAAATCTGATGTGGCCAGACAAATGAATTAATTTTGCTGAATGAGATTATATTTGATCGAGATCGGTCGTGTCTGCATTACTATAAAACTAGTCAGCCTGGATATGACAAATATTGTATTGTCAAAACATCAGCGTTTGACACTATCTACTGTCATTGGAATTATAATATATCTGTCAAATCGTGGGTAACTAGTTTTATATTAATGCAGACACGACCGATCTCGATCAAATAGAATTTGCTCATGCAGCTAAACAATTAATTTTACCAAAAAATGTCATAGACATAAATTATACAAAATTTCCTCCACTTTAATTTATTACTTAACTATTTTGACGAAATTACAGAAATACAACAATCCAGCTCGATTGGATTTTTCCAATTCTATTTTGACTGGGTTAGTGCGATATAAATCAATTTTGTACCAATTATAGGTTTGCTTGAGCAGCAGTCAAAACAATTAGATAGTCTTCTACGCATGGAGGTTTTCGAAGGGCGCAACCCCCATTTCGCATGCGCAAGAGAAAGAATAAAATAAAATAAACCTATACGATTGCTTAGCAAAGTATAATAGAGTAGAATTATTACATAAAAATCCATAATTTACTTTATTACTATAGTATACAGCTCATTTTTAGCCCAAATTTGATATTACCAGATATGGCATTATTTGAACACTATTTTTTTATTGTAATGCTAGTTCCATATCTCTTTTGTTAATGTATTTTGTTTACAAATGTACACATGTAGTTATTTATATTAAACTACAAACGTACCTACTATCAAACATATGTATCAATAGCCAAATTATTTAGAGATTAGTCACTTATATGATTTTGCGTTCACATGCCTTAAATTATGTTATTTACAAGAGGACAACATTCCACATCATTTCTGGAATTATCTACTCATTTCTAACCTATTTTAAAATTAAACGAGTAGGACTCACAAAACAACGTAATGCATGTGTTGAACACGTTGAGTATTGTGTCTCTTTCTTGGCAAGTCACAATTCGTAATAATTTACTCAAACATTGTGGTTTCTATTTGCGGTAAAATAATAAATAATGAACTGCTAATTGATTAAATCTACATATTATACAAAATGTTACTTTGGCAAGTTTTAAATTTTCTTGAAATTATTTCTTCCCAGCTATATTTTTGGTCTTATACAGACCAGGGAAGGTGCATATATTACATAAACGAAATAAGGAGGTATATTAATAAGATTAATAATTAAAGAAATATGCTAATAAATATTGATTTTTAATAATTTTATTAATGAAATATTAACTATTTCCCCTGGTTATTTTTAGATCACACTAAAATTTGATTTAATTGGTTTGTGTTTTTATAAGTATTTTTGTAACATTGCTGTTTGACTTTTCTTGAAATGTAATTATGGAAAAATAAACTTTATTACTTATTTAGTTATTTATAGTAATTGTTACAATGATAACATTTTGAAATAGGCTAAAATCGTCAATTTATTGGTTGCATACTTAGTGCCACTATTACGTGTTCGTAATTAGCGACCCAAAAACCACAAAATTAATACGTTCTATACAGGGGCGCCGTTACATATGGGCAGGTGGGGCGCTTGCCCCCCCCCTGGATTTTGAACCCAACTATTCCCAAACTATTCGGTGATGTGTCGGCCCTTGCTCCACGTCCAGAATAGGAAAAAATCCTACTGACATTTTACATACTATAGTATATTGTGTAGCAAGCCAAGAAAGAAGAAAGTGATTCTTTATCGAGGCTAGGCACTTTTTGAGGCCCGGAAATCACTTTTAGCACGCCGCACACAGCATTTTTATCCTAATGATGACTATACCGATTACAATCGTCACCAATGTCAGTTTCATTAGATTATTTATCTCCAGTTTTCGTCGTGAAAGAGTCATAAGATAAATTGTGTCAAGTTTACGGTTTTGTGCTGTAGTCCAAAATGACCATGTTTGGGCTTTCATTTAATCACACTTATTAGGTTCCATTAGTTCGCACTTTTTTGCACTGCTGTTATGTTTGTCTCAATATACTGGATGTTAAACATAATTGTAAAATATTGATAGAGTATACTGAATAGTCAACTTTTGATACGGATCTCATGCCCATAAACACACCTGACACCGTTTAGGTACTGCAGAGGCGGAATAAGGTACCATCTTTAGAAACTGCATTAGGAAAGTAGGTAGTGTGAAGTATCATATTATAGCTACATATTTCAAAACCAAATAATTAGTATGTGAAACTTTATTTGTTTAAGGTCTCTAAAACGAATTAAAGATAACACAAATTGCTCAAAATTGGTACCAAAATTACAAAATGGTTCTCATTAACTCCTTCCAAAGACGTTAAATAATAAAAAAAAGTTAGATAAATTTTATTTGGTTTTAAATGTCCCATCCTGTGATACATGACACTATTTTCCCTATGCTGTTTGTAAAATTGGTTCAATATTCGGTATCTCTTCAGCGTTCAAACAATACATTTCCGGACGTGAGTTCATTCAAAAAGTTGTCTACTCAGGTATGGTCTGTATACTGATTTCCTATACAGCTTATACATATAACAACAATTATTATTAATTACTTGACTTAGTATTGTCGGCTTTCAAGTGTTTACGTATAATAATAATAACAATTTTGTATTTCGTCGATGATCGTTATTCACATAATTTTCAAATTTGTCAATTTTTTTATATATGTAGTCATTGTTTCCCGTTACTGCGGTTAAATTTTAAAATAATATTGTCGCCTATTTATTGTTTACCAATTTGTTATTAAGACTTTATATAGGATGCTCGATTGACACGATTATAGAATTAAATTATCAATTGTGTTTATTTTGTGTCTGTATTTTTGGTTTTAATCATTCTCTATTCTGTCCAACTAAGTGAATTCCAACTAATGTTGACTTTGAATCGTTTATTAATTTGCTATAGCAATTGTTTGCTCGTATTCATCGAAAGCAGCAGAAAGACAACAATATTAGTTGCCAACCACTCGAATTATTGAGAGAGAATGTTTAAAACCGAAAATACAGACAAAATGGACAACATTGAAAAGTCTATAACCGTGTTTATTAAAAGTTGACAATTGTTCTTTATACATTAGGCCTCGATGAATGCTCGATGAACACGAGCTGGAAATTTGTATAGGAAATTAACAATATTTACTCCAGCATATGAATAAGTAATAAGAATTCTACAATATTGGTTGGCAATCACACCAAATCTTAAATTCAAAGATAAAAGTTCAACGATTCTGAAAAAAAATATATAATTACAAACAATTCTTAATAAAAATTGTTAATTACTCATTAATAAACGATAGAAAGGCAGCAAATTTTCTTGCAATTCACTTAAAACCAATGCTATGACAGGGGTCACAGCCGTGGCTAATAATGAGTCAAAAGCGACACAACCATAAAAGCAACGGTGATTTTTCAGGCTGAATGCAATTTAAGTTTAACAAATAATATGGGCTGTCTTTTCTTGTACTTTTATTTTAGGGTTTGTTGTGTCTCATTTGAGAATATTAACTAAAAAATAAAAATAAGGTCTCTAGTTATCAATGTCATTTTTAACAAATAACACAAGACAAAAACACTGCAAAACTAATAATGGCATAGTCATTTCCACTACGTCACCCATTATCACAACAAAAAAATTTTGCCCCCCCTGGAACATTTTGTAACGGCGCCCATGGTTCTATAATATTACAACCAATGAGCGTTCGAACGATTTTACACATATTCACAGTAACAATGGATCAAGATATGTCAATACAAAATGGTACCAAAAAGAAATATGTATATGTATTTTTGTAATTTAATCTCCAATTATCAAAACTATCTCCAAAACTATTGGCTATAGAATACAAATAAAAGCAAGCAAACTCTATAACGCATATCTAATGCATATTTTTCTTGGATGAACTGGAGAAAAGGTACTTTAAAAATCGTTTTTTTAGTACCATCTCAGTAGTATGGAAGAGAGATCATGGCTGGCGAGATCAAAAACTTGGTAATCAGAACGTGGAAATGTACTAAAACACATTTTTTTCCGACTTTTTACCACCTTAATCAGTTTTTTAACAGTTTTCAACACTTTTTTTATTACCCACGTAAAAAACACAAACAAAAACACATTTGTTCCTGTTTAATCGGAATGTCGATCAATTAATTGGAATGCATTCTTTAGTAAACCTTCAACCGAATAACATAAACAAACGTCACGATTGGGCAATAATTTTACACTTTTTATTGTTTATTTTAAAGGCAACTAAAGTGCTTTGGTAGACTTCTTAACCCTGATTATGAAAAAGCACGAATTAAAAAGAGAATAGTGAACCTAGGTTTAAAGCAACGTCAATGTTTTTTTTAGCTTTAAGGCCACATTTTTTTAAAATTATTGTGATTTATTTATAAACCAAACGAATTTATCCAAGATATCCGACCACCGATGTAAGATTGTAAGTTGTAAAATGTGCATTATAATATTAATAATAATATTAAACGTAGTTTCCACTACGTGGCAATAAAAACTCTTTGTTATACTGCGTAGCAGTTAACACTTTAGGACTGCTGGTTTGATTAATACGGGGTTGCAGCACGAGTGTGTAGCCATTGCTCGACTTGGTGCGAAATACGAAACACTGCCTGTCAAACGATGATTTATGTCGGGCGAATTTGAGTCGGCGGGCGGCAGCTACGTCGCCGACACGTCCATCTCGCTTTTTTTATTTAATATAATCCCGCGGACAATTCCGGCCTAATATTATTGTGTGACTTGGCGGCATGCTCGCATAGGGGGAGAGACTGGCTAAAATATGCCGGTTCGCACGTCTGATGACAACCGATGTATCAAACCATCAAAAGTAGCAAGGCGATTTAGAAAGAAGCCAGAAGGGAGATAAAAGTTGTGTGTACTCTTTAGCTTAGGTTATCCGCATGCTTAATTTTTACAAGGTTTTGGTTTTTATTGTTTCTATATATCGATACGTGTTTGGGAAAATGTCGAAAAGCAAGGAATAGAATTTCAATAGAAAGCCCAAAAAAATTGAGATTTTCTAAAGGAACTGTATGTTTCCTCAAAGCAATTTCGTCAAAATAGATTTATAATAAATTAAAGTAGAGGAAATGTTGTATAATTTATGTCTATGACATTTTTTGGTCAAATTAATAGTTTAGCTGCTTAAGCAAATTCTGTTTGATCGAGATCGGTCGTGTCTGCATTAATATAAAACTAGTTACCCAGGATTTTCATTCTAATGACAGTAGGTAGTGTCAAACGCTGATCTTTTGACAATACCTGCTGTCAACAGAATCAAAATATCTGTCCTGGCTACCTAGTATTATTTTAATGCAGACACGAGCGATCTTGATCAAATAGAAATCTCATGCAGCTAAACTATTAACTTTATATATCTGGCCACATCAGATCTTTTTTAATATACAGTGAATTCATTTTTCTTAACTTTGACAGCTGGTAGGAACTCCTAATTTTAGTTTTAAAATTAAGCAAAACTACTTTAATTCGTCAGTTCATATAAAATTTTGAGTGGGTGGCCCTTGAAAAAGTAATATTTGTAAAATAAGAAACACCTTAATGGGCAGCTCTCGGAGACATTGATTTCGTGAATGGAAAGTGCATGCAAAATAAGCAATGTCCACAAAACTGATTTTTACGACATACAGTTTCCTGTTCTTCCTCGCAATGCCCCATATTCTAGTTTTCTACTTTTTTGTTGTAAGATTCTAGAACACCAGGTAAATTAAAATAACCTTCGGTCAACAGCAACCGAAAATACGAAAACGAAACCGTTAACCGTTGCGTCGTCAGAGATGCCCAAAAGTAGAGCATCTGTGTAATCAGGTGTTGATATCCAACGCCAAGTGTCACCCATGTTAATAACAGCGGAAGATGGTTTTCCTGGGGCACGGTCCAGAGTACGGGAGGGTTCCGCCGACTCGTTTTCCGCCGAAGAACTTAAGGGTTATCTGAAATTTGCACGCGGACCCGTAACTGTCATCTGATCGAAATGATTAATGATACGGCACGCTTATATTTAGCCGCACCCCATCCAATCTCACTCCTCATACACGCACACTACGAGCGACGTGCACATTCGTTTCCATATGCCACTCATCGTTCCATGTCCCGTATATACAGGGTTCGTCAAAATTACCGGCTTAAAATTGTCTTAAATATTCCACCTTATTATTCGACTTTACTTAATTATTGAATTGACAAGTACACAACTGTCAATTTTAGACATTTAGGTTAGCTTATGTTACCGACTGAGTGATACCCAAGTAAGCTTTACAATATAAAGATGGCGTACTGTCATTATTGCCGATAATCTGTTTTCTTTTCGCTTGAAATAAGCACAAAAAAAGAGCAGTACGTTGTTTTTAATTAATACAATTGGAACACCAAAATAACCAGGGCCGTCGTAAACTTAGGGTTTAAAAATTACGCGGGGCGACACTTCCAAATAATCTACTTGAAAAATCATTATAAACACATTATTGCGTTATGTAATTTAGAGATCATACTAGGTGTTACACTTAGGTGTACTTTTTTTAATTGTGGGGCCGTCCAAATCGCGGGGCCGTGTTCAGGGGAAAGCGCTGAATCCGCCTTGCACCGGCCCTGTAAATAACTATCCAACCGCAAAAAATTAAAAAAAAATTTCAGACAAAAGTTTTTTAGGTTTAAACAAGCTATCGTTTAAATTTTACAGATTGTTTATTATGGAAATTTGGTAACCGTTTTTGACAACCAATATATTTTTACATGTTTAATTTTAAGATTAATTGTAAGAATTTTTATAGGAACATTTTTTTATAAAATGCATCATTTTTTAGTTATAAGCTATTAATCAAAAATGGTAAAAATTACCGGAACGCCTAAATAAGTCTCAACCGGCAAAAAATTTCAAAAAATGTTTGATATTAATTTCTTTTGGCTTTAAACAAGCTCTCGTTTAAATATATTTGTAATATAGATTCGTTCATTTTATTATGGAAATTAGCCAACTTATTTTTTCTAGTAGAGCACCCTGTATATTTTATTTTATTTTTTGTAATAAATTCTAATAATTATTACATTATTTTTGAGTTACAAGCGTTCATCAAAACTCATGAGCTGTAACTTTAACCAGGCGACCAAAAAATTAAAAAGATTAATTGCTTATAACTAAAAAATAATGCATTTTATAAAAGAAATCTTAGAATTATGAAATTTAAATATATACAGGGTATTCTATTTAAAAAAAAGATACCATATGTCTATAATAAAATGAACATCCAGAATATTAAAAACATATTTGAACGATAGATTGTTTAAAACCAAAAAAACTTTAATTTGAAACAAATTTTTAATTTTTTTACGATTGGAGAATTATTAATGTGTTGCGGTAATTTTGACTAACCCCGTATACGCACACATAGCAGGGTTGGTAGGTATTTAGTCGGGTAAAACGGATTAAGTCAAATATACAGATTAGCTGGCAACTGAAAACCGATTACCTTACTATAACGTTTGTGGATGCATGCCTGGCGTAATCAATCTTTATTACCGACATTACAAATTCGACGGTTTTGCGAACCCTTGTCCGGTTTACAACTGCGATACAGTGTGAATTTGTAACGACTGTTATAACATCAAAGGGTGTCAATTATACTGTTTGATATCGTTTGGTGGTAACTATACTGTATAAATTCTGCACGTGCAAAAATTATTTGTTATCGAAATGCAACCGTTGAGACTGGTACCTAATGTGATTCGACATTTTAAATTACAAAATTAAAAGTTTCGAAAAGAGTTCTCGTTTCTTTTCTTTTTGGTTAAAAATTATCAGTAATAATATAACAAGAAAGTGAGAATAAATTGAAAATAATTTGACAGATTGTTTGAAAACTTGGTGCCAAATGGCAACAAGTTTGAACAAAATCTGTCAAATTATTTTCTAATTTATGGAACTCGCGAGTTATATTTGACTAGATTATTTTTTGATTCACAAATTTTTACAATAAAAAAGATCAATAAAACTATCATAAAATTATTGAAAAATTTAATTTAATTAATTATTACTTACAATATATGAAAATATCGTTGACACATTGTGAATATATTAAAAGAATTAGCAATTTAAATTAGTACAATGAAAAACGCAATTATTAAAAATATTTCGAGACTCATTATTTATTGAGGATTTGGAATTGCTTGTTATATTAAGTGTTTCCTCCTGCGTATTTTCTCTAAGATTATTTATTATATTTGAATGATGTTCTTGGTTCAATTGTAAGTATGGTTTACTTGCAGAATTATGACCAGTGACCTTGATTAGTTCTTGTTATCCTACACCAGCTTTTGAAAGGTTACTTACTGCACTTAATCTGGCGCTCGAGCGTTAAACAGTCTCGATCATTAATCGCTCTTTTTAATATACTTGTTGGTTAAATAACTATTAATGTTTCTTTCATAGTATTGAATAATATAAATTGTACCACTAGAAAATTATAATGCGCACTAGAAAGAATATAATGTGCATTAACTTCTGAAATCTGTAGCGCACATACACTGAGCGCGTAAAGTATGGAATTATAGGAAAATCTCTGAAACGTTTTGATATTTAAAAAAAAATATGGAAGACGTCAATTGTTTTTGAGCGTCACTGACGTCACTGATCCTTTTTTTAAATGGCAACGCCTTTTTTTGTTACAGAATTTGGTAGATCATATAATTTTCTAAATGGCATCGGAAACATTTTATGGTCTTAAATAAGAACATTTTCGAGAAAAAAACAATTGAAAAAATATTGATAAGTTTAGTTCTATCGTGCAAGGTTTTCTAGAAAAAATTGTGTAAAAATGTTAAAAACGCAACAAACTTTAATCTGAATCCTGAATCCTAAGAGCTTGACCACAAATGTTGAAACATTTACATCGATTCTTTAATTGTTGTGCGGACACTATATGAAAAAAAAAACAATAATTTGACGTGACATGCAACTTTCAAGCTCAGATTCGTATTCAGGGCAAATAAATCAATCGAAAACACATATTCGCATTCCATAAACAAACAACAAACAACAACAAATACTACCCTAATGTTCTTTTTCTCGAAAATTTTCTTATGTAAGGCCAAAAATCTTGTAAATTACCTTTAAAACAATTAGATCTATCAATATCAGTACAAAAAATATGGCATTGCCATTTAAAAAGAAAGTGTCGATGACGCAATAAGTCGAAAACAATTGATTTTCTATTTATTATAATATGTAGAGTGAGCCATATGAATTAATTAATAAGCTAACTAGTCGTATATCATTAACATACGAATCGTCAAAAACAGATGGTTTTGATGTGCAGTAGATGTAGTGCTCAATATTTATTATTTTAATGTATGTACTAGTAATTTATTTTCGGGCGAAATATGAATAAAATATTGCTCATTGTAATATTTTTTTATGTGATATATTCATATTTATTGAATGCTCAATATCTATTAGTTTGCTGCTCAAATTATTAAATCTAATACACAAAGTATTTATTTTATGTCCTAAATGATCATAAAGTGACATTTTACATCTTAGATACCGGGACAAAAACAGTTTCTTTTTGCGCTCTTGGGCAATAAAGATTCTTATTGCACCGTAGGACATATGTGGTTATATGTCAAATATATCAAATGTTTGTCATTCAAATTGTAAATTTTAAATCGTCGTCAATTATTGGCGATTAAAGTTATGTTCGACAATTAATTGTCTGTATTGTCACTCATCAATGTCAATTATTGGCGATTAAGGTTATAAGTTTGACAATTAATTGTCTGTATTGTCACTCAACTCCTAATTGTTTTTATTGTTATTCAACACCGTAGATACGCATGTCACTTGATAACGTCAAAATATTTATTAATATTATTCAAACGGAAAAAACCATTGTATAACATAAAATTTTGTATGTACCTTGCACCTCGGGCATTACTTGATGTTTATACCCTCGGGCGAGTTAAAAAGTTCTTGGGCCTATCGGCCCTCGCGCTTTTTAAACTGTCACCCTCGGGGCATAAACATCCATCTAATGCCCTTGGTACATAAATAACTTTAAATGCACGTTTAATTCCGCACCCTATCAAAATTGTTAAATAATTACGTGTAAGTTTCAGGTGCTGGTAATAAAAAAGATTTCTTCTTCCAAAGTAGCAGCACCATATCTAGCGCTTAGCATATTTTAAAATTTAAATATAAAAAGTCCAGGGGCGGCCGTATTGACATCATCATCATCCATACGAGTTGCTCCACACTTTATGAAAGGCATCAGTCGCAATATTGTCAGCCTACTCCTTATCTGGATCCCTATTCATGTGTATATGAGTGGTGCGACTCCGCGTGATGCGATTTTCTATTTTCATTTCGTGCGAAGAAATATGCGTCCGATAAATAACGCGGGTCTGCGGCGGTGGCGGGGGAGGCTGGGGGGAGGTTTAGGTGCCGAAACGGGATACGTTCGACACTTATAGGCAATTTTCCGCGCCGCAAAACCGATTTTAATACATAATGTGTCATATAAAATTATATCGGCTCCCCGTATGTATACAGTGGCCGAGCGATAAAGTGCCCTCTTTATATTATTATACATCTATAGATCACGGCGGGCCTCTATGAGCAGAAATCCGCCATAAAAATATTATATATATACGCGGCGACGTCGTCGGAGTGATCTCGTGGCGGAAAAAAAAGCGATATAGAGAATCGCTATTCAGTGTAAAAGGCGAATTTATTTCGCCGTTTTATGTGTTGAAAAGACATGCGGCGGAGGAGAATCGAGTCGCCCGTGCGTGCATGCATGCGCCATTTCCATAAATTTCAACTTTTTCCCGCTTAGCTTAGTCAAGGGTATAAATTGCAGTATGGACTTTCAAGGTTCATATTTTACTAATCCGAGGAATATGCTATGGGAAGGCTATTGAAAAACGCTGGTAGATAATCCCTAATGCAATTTCTAAAGGGCTAATATACGCAAAGTAATTCAAGGTCAAGTTTACACAACAATAACTAACTGTGAACAAGTTTCGATAATCACAGTTTCAAATAAATAAACAACACTGGTCGACACATTTTATTTGAGTTTATAACGTTTTATAAATAATAAAAAAAGTTTGCTTATTTTCATGTCGTTTTTAAAAGCTTTGGAATTTTCAAATTATTTATTATATCTCCAAACTTTAATTTATTTTTTTTAAACTTATGCTAGATTTAAATTAGGGATAAGACATTTAAGCGCTCTTGTTCCAGTACAGCCCACTTTTGACATTTTATTAATGTGGCGATAAAAATGGACATAGGCACCAAATGTACTTCATGACTTTTAATAAGATTTACAATAATAATAATAATAATTCAAATAATCACAAATCCGGCCCAATTCTGTCGCGTTTAGGTGAACGATTTTAAAAATATTGGTAGCTATGTCAAAAGCACATATGCAAGAATTGAGCCGGATATTTTTTAATTATTAGCCCAGGTTCAAAGTTTACGCTAACGTATATATTTAATGCACAAACTTGAACATGCATGTGTAACAGCCGATTGACAATTATGATTGTCTTCCTGTATGTGAACACCACCTTAATTTTTTCCACATCCTGGAGCCTTATTCTACAATTATAGCGATTAGCGACATCGCTATACCGTTTCGATTCGACATGACGTCACGTGTATCGATGTCGCTAAAATTCGGTAAAAAAATACCTTACTGACAGTACATTTGCTGTCAGATGTGACAGCAGTTCGATTCGTGGTCAGGAGGTTATTATGTTGTACGTTTGAGGCAGTGAAATGTATATACTACGTATTTTCTGGAAAGGACCCGTAACGGTCAATAAGTGAGGCAAATGCATTTGGTATGCAACTCGCAGTGATGTGGGCTAGCCATCTCTTTGTACTTCATTCAGTACTACGGCCGAATTACACATTTTTATTTATAATATCCTTTTTCAATTAAATTGCAACAAATTAATCAAGTTTAACTTTTGCAGAGACTTCAATAAACTAGATAATAATAGCAGATTTAATAAAAAGTATATTTTATTCATATATTCCGGCTAAATAAAATTTACTGTCTACATATAGGTACTCTCAAATTATATATTAGTAGTTAAATCCAATGACTAAATGCTCTTTGTATTACTGAATTAAGGAAACGAATTCTCATATAAAAAGTAGTCCACATGATGCTTTTTATATTTATTGGATAATATTAATTATAAATACAAAATTATTTTTCACATTTTAAAATTTTTATTTATTCGAAATGTTGTTATTTAAAACTACATTAATTACTTACTTAAGAGGAATCAGTACTGCTGGTACGTCCGATAAAAAAAGCATCCATAGTCAGCTTAATGTTGTATCAATTCTCTCATGTTATACATCAAATTATAGATAAAGGTGTATTACTTGCTGTGGTCATGTATATGTATTACTTGTTATTGTTGTATCCACGCTACGTGATAAAATATAACTTATTCATGTACTCGAAGAAGTAAAGTTTTGAGTGAAAGAAGCATGTACGATATTGATATTTTTACGTGAACTTTTGTACACTTATAGAGGAAGGTGTAACTTAGACCTATTAAGTGGCACTTTTTTCATTTTTAACTTGAGTTCTTCGTAAAAAAATTGCAAAATCAATCAATTTTATGTCATATTTAGAAATAAATTTGTCAAAAACGAACAGAACTATCAAAAATCTACCACTAGACGCAAAATTATATATCTTTTATCTTTAATTTGGTGTATTTATTTTACGATTATGTGAACTAATTGCTGAGAAAAAGCCTCAGGACTTTTGTGTGTTTTGCAAGTAAAACGTGGGGGGTATGGATACCCCTTAAGAATATAAAAAGCAATGTTCTTATCAACAATATTAACAATATAATTCGACGGCCTAGCTGCAATACCACGTATCATCTATAACAGGGGTGGCCAACCTTTGTCTACTTAAGATCTACCTTTCATCTTTAAAATGTGCCGCGATCGACATGTTGGCATAGGCGTAGCATCTCGCGAGCTATGGGTAGTAGACACGCAAAATATATGTTAAAAACTATTTTTTTTTATTTTTTATATCACGTATTAAGTTTTCGATATAAAGGCATAAAGAAAATAAATTTCCTGACTCAACTTGTCATATTTGCCTAGTTCATTATAAAAAGGCACAGTATGGCTGAAAATTTGATTTTAAGACTTCGCGACACCTTTTTTGCCAGGAAAATTTACATGGAAAATTTTTAGACTTATTTATAAAATTTTAGACTTTTGTTAATCTATCAATAGATCGTGGGTGTTCATCTCGTACTAAAACAACTTGTTTATCTACCTACGTTGTTTATCTACGAGTAATATTAACTTAATTGATTGGGTTTGGGCTGACAGGATAGCCCTTTGCTACATTTTTTATCTTATTGAGGTGAAACGTTAGTCCTTTGTGAATATTTGTTGTCATAGGCGTAGCACTCCCGCGAGCTATGGGTAGTAGATACGCAAAATATATGTTAAAAACTATTTTTTTTTATTTTTTATATCACCCATTAAGTTTTCGATATAAAGGCATAAAGAAAATAAATTTCCTGACTCAACTTTTCATATTTGCCGAGTTCATTATAAAAATGCACAGTATGGCTAAAATTTTAATTTTAACATTTCGAGACACTTTTTCTTTGCCAGCAAAATCAACATGGAAAATTTATAGACTTATTTTCTACAAATTTCATATTTTTGCTAATCTATCAATAGATCGTGGGAGTTCATCTCGTACTGAAACATCTTGTTTATCCACCTACGTTGTTTATCTACGAGGAATATTAACATATTTGATTGGGTTTGAGCTGAAAGGATAGCCCTTTACAAATATTTTTATTTTGTTGATTTGAAAGGTTAGTCCTGTGCGAATATTTGTTTATCTTGTCGAGCTGAAGGTCAGCTCTTTACGCAAATGTTAATTTATATTGTTTGGCTGAAAGGCTAGCCCTTTTCTAAAGTTTATTTATTTTGTTGAGCTGAAAGGTTAGCTTTTTACGAATACATATTTGTGGCAGCCCTTTACTGGCGTGGTAGGTAATTTATTTTGTTGAGCTGAAATGTTAGCCCCTTGCTAATATCTGAATGGGTTTGAGCTGAAAGGTTAGCCTTTTGCTAATATTTGTTTATCTTCTTGAAATGCATAGTGGTCCATTTGATAATATTTGTTTAATTTTAGAGATGAAAGATGAGCCTTTTGCTAATATTTGTTTATCGTGTTGAGATGAAAAGTTACCAATTTGATAATATTTGTTTATATCGTTGGAGATGAAAGGTCGGCCCTTTGCTAATATTTCTTTATCTTGTTAAACTGAATGATTAGTCCTTTGCTTATTTTGTTTATGTTCATGAGCTGAAAGGATTACCCCTTACAAATATTTGTTAATTTTGTTGGACTGAAAGGTTATAGCTTAACATGCTAATATATGTAGCTGAGCTGAAAGGTGGTTTGCTTTTTGCAATTATTTGACTAGGTTTTGAGTTTTGAGTTTTTTAGCGTTTTGAACGCAAAAGGAAAAGAAATATTGGTAACTTGATTATTGTTGAATGAGTAACACCTTTGAATTTTAGGAAATTATTCGCTGGCAATAGGGTTATATACTTATAGTTATAGTCAGGCTTATTTGCTACTATGTAAAGGTGACTAAACCCACCATCACACATTAAATCAAGACATCGCGAGTGATCGACCAAAATTGGCTTCGCGATCGACCAGTCGATCGCGATCGACGGGTTGGCCACCCCTGATCTATAACACTTAGCAAAGCATCAAGTTTCAAAAATTTCTTGCTACATCTTTGTTTGATTTGATAATCAGTTTCTAAAAAGTGTTGTCCACAATTCCTACTGGGTCTAGAAGGATACCACTTATCTCTTCGGATAGCTATAATCCACCGTTTTAAAACTTCTTGACGTTTAGGCGGGAACCTATAACATAGTTTGCTGCTGAACCATTATTAGCTGTTTCGATATTCTACACCTTTGACACACAGGTTGTCACTGGGTTCACATATTCCGTACACAATGAACGTAAAGTGACATTACGTACGCATAGCGATATCGAATCAACTTATCGACACCTCCGAAGCTGTCGTTAAATTTAGCGACATGTCGGAAAGTCGTGACGTCAGTCGATATCGATAAAAGCGGTAGAATAGGGCTATCGATGTCGCTAAGTATTAGATGTGACGTATTGCGATATCGCTAAGTGCTGCAGAATAAGGCTCCAGAATTGGACACATTTGCACTGGATGTGGACACATTTCCACATCCAGAATTTCCGTATATCAACGTTTTGATGAACTTTTTGCTTTAAACAATCAAAATTTTATTATACTACACTAATCTTTAAAACATTATGGGAAAATGTCTTGGTCGGGGGCCCCCCCCAATGTCCAGGGCCCCTAGGCACGTACCTAATTGCCTTATGGGTAATCTGCCACTGCCGACAAATGCTCACTTTCCACATAGCATGTCAACAGAGACAAAATAAAAGTACGGCGAATAACGGCATAGAATGACACTTATGATCACACTTCCGAATCACATCGGCCAATATTCACTAAATGCCACGACAAATACTCTACAATACATGTCAGCAAACTACCAATCATTATTCGTATCTATACTTGCCAAATATCAAATATTTGCCAAGTACCTATACGAAAAAAAAAACAGCTCTATTCAATTCGTAGCGAGTCCATTTGAAAAATAGATTTATATATTCGAGTTTTTTTACGTCAAATACTGGTATTTGCAACACCCAGTTGAAGTGGGTATAGCAAATGCCAAGGCGACAAATATTGGAGCATTTATTTGTACGCGATGAACATTTTAGTACGCAGTTTAATTTTTCCAATTTTTAATTTCGGTTTGTGTGAAGCAGGTTGTATACTAATATTGACAATAGATTTGTAATTATTAGTCAAATGTGTGTTTTTTCTAAAGAACGAGTTCCACATAAAATTGTAAGTTTGTGGACAATTTTGTTTTCAATTTTTGGAAACCGTCTCAGACAGAAATCAAAAAAAAGTTATTGTTGTTTTCACCTATTCACATAAACGGAATGTTATTTCTTTCCAAGAAACCCGTACACCATCTACAGAGTATATCCTAAGTTGATGCTTTCTATGAACAATATAGATAACCATGTCTATAAAATAAGTTATTTGGAAAATTATACTTTATTTGCTTGTTGTATTTATATATTTGTCGATTTTTATGTTTATTATTCGAAGAGAAATGAAAACGGTTATAAATAATTTAACGCTAGACAAAATTTTTTGTAAGTTTTTATTAAAAACAAGTTATATTTGGTAAGCTAATTTCTTTAAGTTTTAGTTCTAACAGCTAATTGATCTGTATTTCAGATAATATTAAGACACATTTATACAACGAACCTAGTAGTATTAAAAATAGCGAAGAAACCATACACAACATTTTCTTTATGAACATTATCTTCCTAATTTAATTTAAAATATATTTATTCATCTTAAAATAAGAGTTTATTCTAATTAGTTCTCACCAACTGACCTGTATTGAGTTTTACAGCTAGTTAAAATTAGATTCTGCAAATTATTAATACAGAATGCTGATGAATTAAACAAAAAATCATTAAAATGGAACAGTTTTGTCAATATATTTTCAGTATTCAATTAGCTTTAAAGAAGCGAGCAACATGGTTCGCGAAACGTCAGCATTTACAAATCTTGACACACGGCATAACCCGGAAGCAGTTTATTTTCTGTTTTTTTTTTCTTAATAATTAGTACATTTTTATATTTTTTATTCAGTGTATTTATTTTTTGTGAAATAATAAAAACACTAATGAGTACATTCATAAGTTTTTCGAATTCATAGCTGAAGTCATTTCCTAAAACCTTTATTTGAATGTATTTTTCTCAGTTTTCAGAGGGAGAAATATTGACAGATTACATTTCTTATTATTCAACATTAAATTTTTTTGCAAGGCCCTCTCAATTATTATCCAAGATCTTGCCAGAAAAGTCGTACGTCAGACGTTAATGTCAATAATTTCAAATGTATGCATATCGTAGAAAGAGTGCAGGTGAGCGCAGGCATGACACTTGCGTCGAACCTAGCATATGTCAACTTTGACAACACGCAAAGTAACGTTGATTGAACTATATGCATTCTCCAAATGAAATTGTGCCAATGTTGGCCTGTGTCGCAGCTGATAATAATATTACTTTTGTAATAAGATAAAACTACGCAATTATCAAATGATTGTCCTTTAATCCAAGACAGTCCCGCGCTGGCAACATTTAAAATTCTTGGTAATATTGAATATCATGACAGTAAAAGTCTTGACATCATACTGCCAAGTGCAAGGGTAGTTCTATTTAGTATGTTTTTTCAGTTTTACTTTATTTGTATGGAAAAAAATGGCATTCAAACGAAGAAGGAAGCAGCGAACTCGGGAAATATTACCTAGGCACTGTAAACGCCCATTAAAACTGAAGATGACGCACCCATTCAAAAGGTATGTGCAAAGAAGCAAGACAAGGAATATTACAAGCATGCCGAATGAAGTACTACTGGAGATATTCTCTTATTTCTCACCAATCGAACGCATCTGTACCATCAAACCGGTGTGCAAAAGATGGATGGCCCTTACAATGGAACCGACGATCTGGAGAGATATCCAAGTCGAAACTCGAGTACCCACTGATGTCCTCAGGAACTGGATAAAATCAGCTAAGTTTTTGAAAAGTTTCACCATGACGAATCGGAACGACGCCGATTTAATCATTGGAGAGGTGAGTTCAGACAGCTAAAAGCAATAAGTACAGCTGGTGCATAACGTAATTAGGGCATTACATTTTAAAACAAAGGCCCTTACATTTTAAGTGACGCTTAAAGTTAACGATGTGGTCTACCGGATGTGTACCGTAGGTTCGGAATCCTAGCGTTAATACGCGTTGTAGAGATATGAAATTTTTACAGTGGTTTTCTGATGTAGTATTGCACACAGAAAAGTGATTATTTGGAGCGAGACAACATAATTTCTTGAATTTATTTACTAGATTCAAATGCATATTTATGGATGTAGAAAGTTAGGTGATACAAGACATACACACAAGATATACAAGAAATGCCACATACTTAATCTAAATAAAATAATTTCTCAGATAAATGCTGTCGACAAATAAATTCTTTCTTTATAAGAACAAATATTGTATTGAAAGAAGTAATTAAATTTTTCGTCCCAAAAATGTCAATTTCTCCAACGAAGTAATAGTAAGTCCATCCAAGTGCGTAGTTACTTGATCCAAGAAAATATAAGACATTTAATATAAGTAAGTATTGTTTACTGAATAAAAGCCCATCAGTTATTTAACTGAAGTGATTCTCACTTCTTTCAAGTAATCCCTTTCTCTGGAATAAATATGCGCATCCTGATTTTGTCAAGGCTCTAGTAGAGCGAAATCTAGTACGAAAACAACAACGAAGTACCCGTAGGGGATGTGCCTTGTGATTAGTGTACAATAAACGTTTCAACACGGAATAATTTGATGTAAGGCAAGCAACAGGTTAGAACGAGTAAGTAAATATAACATACCTATCTCGTTAATTAGCAATAGGAAACGTATTTGTGCCAAATCTTAAAAATTCTTACATTAAGTAGCAAAAAATATTTACCGGGAATAAAAATATACACTTCATTGAAGACTGTTTACTTCCTTCGCCAGAGTAACAACTATCTTCAATCTAGCAATTATTCCAAGAAATAAAATGTCTTGGTTGAAGTCAATAATTTCTCGCGTATATACGAACCTACCAACTACGTCATCCAAGTAATTCTCTCTTCGTTCGAGAGATCACTTTTCTGTGTGTGCATACTGGATAGTATATAAAAGTAATAAAATAACGACATTATTTAAATAATAGTTCTCGGCAAATCAAATTTGGCATACTTCAACAGGATGTGTTTAACTAAAGAAAATTACAAAAACAATGTTACAACTCCTAGTTACTTCTAAGTTACACTAAAAATTTAAATTAATAACTAAAAACAAAATGGAAATGACTGTTATAGTATCAATGACTGACAGTCGGGTTTTCTGTGGATTGGTGAGGTTTCATACAGTGTATGCCCTCCACAAGCACGAATCACTTCCTAACACCTGCGTGACATGCTTCGCTCAATCAGGGCTTGTGTCAGTTCCTGTATGGTTAGTGGTGGATTAGGGCGCTTGCGAACACGTTGGTCAAGCTGGTCCCACACGTGTTCAATAGGCTTCAGGCCCGGACTTTACGCCGGCCATCCCATGACCTGAATTTCACGTTCTTATAAAAAGTTTCTGGTGGTGTCGGCAGTATGTGGCTTTGCATTGTACTGCATTAGGATGAAATTTTGACTGACGCTATATGAGCCTCCAGGATGTTTTCGATGTAATTCATGGAATTTAGTCTAAAACAAACTACAACAATATCAGTTCTGTTGTCTATAATGATCCCAGCCCAAACCATCACAGATCCACGACCAAATCTATCCACTTCCTGTATAGTAGCGGCTGCGTAGCGTTTACTAGAACGTCTATTTACACGTAGTCGACCGTCGAAATGAGTTAAACGAAATCTGGACTCGTCTGTAAACAGTACAGGCGTCCAGTGACGAAGTTGCCAATCTCTGTGATCCAGAGCAAACCCCATTCGCATTGCTTTGTGATGCTGCGTAAGGCGTGCTGCGCGGACAGGTCTTCTTGGTTTCAAATTCGCTTCTTTCAATCTGTTTCTAACAGTTTGATCAGAAATTTCTAATCCATGTGCTCGTCTTAGGTCGTTTTAGAGGTCTCGTGCTGTGGCAGTACGCTGACGTAGAGAGGAAAGGACAAGAAATCGGTCTTGATTTTGAGTAGTTTTTCGATTTCGACCTTGTCCAGCTCTTCTAACATATTGGCCAGTCGCCCGAAACCGATTCCATAAACGCTGAATAACAAAAGGGGAAACTCGAAGGTCCCTGCTAACATGTCAAATAGAGTGGCCATGCTGAATAAGGGCGACAGCACGAGCAATTTGCACTTCACTAAGAGCCTCATTTTACTTCCAATGACGTTTCTAATCAACGAAAATTGACAACTGAATTCATTTTAGTAGGCTTTCATACGTGAATTCAAAGCATACTTTTTTCCATTTTGTTTTGCTTTATTAATTTACATTTTTAAATGTAACTTAGTAACTTCATTTTTGAATTTGAATTTGTTGATGTCCGTTGTTGCGTTGTACCGACACAAGCGTGTGATGCGTTTTGGGGTAATTTTAAAGGGTATTTTAATTGTTTGGCATGTTTTTGAGCTATGAGTAAAGAATAAAGAATAAACCGAAACGTCAGCATTTAAAAATAAAGCCGTTTTATTTACGCGTTTTATTTAGCCGATTAAAATACTCAAATTCATAAATATTTAAGCTTTTTACTATTGATAATTAAGTTATGTTTTTGCTATTATTATTAGAGTATAGATTTAGAATGACATCTATACGTACTTGTCAGTTTTGCGATACAGGTCTTAGTTTACGAGATATATCCCATTTTTAAATTTAACCGAAAATTTTCTTAGTAGTGCTTTTTGGCAATTTTTACAACGTCGTTTTGTTTGAATTTGTCAAAGCGGACAAGTGGTTTTAGTGCAGGGGAGAAATTTTCAATTGATTCTTCAATATGTAGTTTTTAGTATACTAGCCCCATCTTTCAAAGTAAAAAAGAAATGTTCTGTTAGTAGTTCCTTTATATTTCCACCTTTGGTTAATTTTATTGTGTTTTTCATATTCAAAGCCCTCGTGGCACGTCATCCCCATTGTCTGATCACCTTAAAATATGGAGGGAACTAGTTTTGTGGGTAGAATAAATTCCAAGAGTTGCGTGGATCTAATTTTAGAAGAAAAATCGGTAACAGTAACTAAGGTCCACCCTAGACTACACACGAGTACACCCCACAAAAAAGCACTCCAATTCGCATTACTTATAAAAATAGTTTCCATACACCTGCATGTAAAGGTTTTTGCATTCCAACTACACTTTAGGTTTAACACTCTATTGCATTAGCCTAACCAGTCATATTCTTTTTAATTTCCCCAGCTTTCGAAACACTGCAAGCAACTGGAGTCGATTAATGTGCAGAGCTGCCGGGGGTCAAAAGATTATATGTTTATCCATAGCACGCCCATTTGTAACCTGGTGTCGCGATGTCCAAAATTGTGCAACTACAACTTCAGCAAGAGCAGGTAGAGTTTACTCCAAAGTGACCAATTTGACAATTTGTCAATTGTCATTTGGTCGCTGACTATTGCAATATTTAGATAACAAATGCCCGATTGCACCACTACCCCTTAACCATTAAGCTAAGCTTAAATTTAGGTGGTAAAAATGTTTGGCTTAACTTGACATAATTGTGGCTTAGTAATGTCATTAATGACATAAACACAAATTTCTAAATAGATATCTAATAAATAATATACCAAACATTCTCTCTACAAAGTAAAAGAAAATATGTAATACCTATCGGTATAATAATACCTTTAAAATGATACCCATAATGGGCGCGTCCAGCAGTCTCACCGGTGAGATACCGATCAGTAAAATTTGTGCTGGATGTACATGTCAAACAACCGGTTCGTCTCACCGGTTACCAATTTGGTGATTGTAAAATTATGTCAAAATAAATAAATCACAAAAAATCTGTCATTATGCATGGAGCATTGTCAGAGAAGGTGACACTGACGCTAAGTTTAAAAACGCATCCAGAGTGACGAATCCGGTTAGTTCCACCGCTAATCCACCGGTGACTAACCTGTGACTTACCGGTGAGTCTGCTGGACGCGCCCATTGATGTCGCCAAGTGCTGGCAACATCAATTGTAGTAATATTACTAGAAACCCACCATAAAATAAATGTTGCCATGGTGAGTTGGTTTGTAAGTATATCATTCTGAAATGACAGAGATGTCATACTATTGCAAATGACATTAATATAAGCTACACTTAATTTTAAGCGTCACTGGAAATTTAAGGGGAAGTGGTGCAATTTTTTATAAATTATCCGCTGTGAACGTTGGAAGAAAGTTGTTTGGCAAAATGATTATTAAGGTATCATCGCCACATCGGCAGGATTTTTCGAAAAGTTATACAGGGTGTTCAAAGTATAAGATCAAAGTTGAACTCGAGAAAAGTAGTAAAATTTGATTTTTTCAAATGCCAACCCTTTTGTATGAATGCATTTTGAAATTTTATGGAAAATTTTAGATCAAGTTTGTGTAAAATTTCCTATACCTAAAATACATTTTTACCTACTTACCTACATCGATTTTTAAACATAACTAAGAAATTGAAAACATTGCCAAATCTAGATTGCGTCGGAAAACAACTGAACAATAAAATTATAAATAAACCAATTCATTGAACAAGGTTTTCCAACAACTTTGCCGAAGAACTTTATTCCAACAGTGAAACAGTCACAGCGGATAATTTATAAATTATGTAAGGCAACCTGACAGCTGTCATTCTTTATTGACGAAATTAAATATCTCAAAAATGACACATGTTAGGTATAGGGTATGTAACATACAATTGATCTAAAATTTAACAAAGATTTCAAAAATGCTATAAAATGCAGGGTGTTCTATTTGAAATATGAAAGTTGACACCTTTTCCGGTACAACCGGAAGTAACCAAAACCTGAATATATTTTAGTTAAAAAGATCGTATCCAGCAACATAAGTCCACGAATTTTCAATCTCCATAGTTTACCAAATTCTATTTCATCGAGATCGTGAGATAGTGTCTGTATTAACATAAAACTAGTTAGCCAGGATTTGACAGATATTTTCATTCTAATGACAGTAGGTAGTTTCAAACGCTGATGTGTTGACAATACCTACTGTCAATAGAATTAGTATATTAGAATAAGTTTTATTTTAATTCAGACACGACCGATCTCGATCAAATAGAATCTCATACAGTAAACTATTAATTTTTTATATAGTATGATAAAGTCATGTGCCCGACCACATCAAATTTTTAATAAAAAATTGGAATTCTCCCTTAACTCTAATTTCCTGGTCCGCCATTTCGGATTTGCCATTTTGAATTTTGCCCTATTTATGCCATATTTTGATTCAGCGTCCTTAAAAAAACAATAAAAATGTAAAACTAGATTAGTTTTATTTTCAATTAAAGTCCGCCATTTTGACTCTGCCATATTAATTTTGAACATTAATGCCATATTCAGATTCAGCGTCATTAAAAAAAACCCTAAATGCCAAGTTGGAAGGAGTTATGAGCGATTTCAGACAAATGATGGTAGTTTAGGGTAGAATACCCCAAAAAAGCATGATAGAGGACTTTTTAGAACTTTTAGTATGTTGTTCGGGGGAGTAAATAGAAGGTATTTACCAATTTGCAAATATACTTTGTTTATTTCAGGGTTAAAACCGAATATTCCTGGGCTATCAATAGTAGATGTCACTTCGTGAATTTTACCTATACCGGCTATAACCCGACGATTTTTTTCTTAACCTGCCCAACTGTTCATAGGTTTGACTCGCGCAAGTTCTTCCGCCTCATCTCTAGAGACAAACGTCATGGGAAGATAATGAAGAAGTGCAATTATTTCGGCCCGATGAACTTCAGTCAGATGAGGACCCTGTTCTTAGTCCTAAACGGTTACGAGGCGGCCGACACTGCAACTGTAGGCTACGATACCCTAAGCGAGGCAAGCGACATCATGAACTATTTCCGGCAGCTGCATGACAGAAAAATTGTAAACGAAAGTTATAATAACATCTTCTTTGGCACCATACCTATCTACCAGGAACCCTTTTATGCCGATATCTGATGTTTACCTTTTTGTATATCCTTTATATTGGCCCAAACGACAAGTTGCCCAGCGAATGGATAGTTTTGTACTAAATTATGTTTCCTCCGCTTTATTATGTATGTCGGTTTTTATTGGTCGGGTAAAATAAATTTTATATTAGAGAACTTTTATCTTTTATCTGATCTTACTTGAATTTGTTACTTAGAATATCGAATACTACGGTATACGAATACTCTTCTTCAATCGTTGCTTAACATATCCACTCAATTACCAATCCAGAATCGATGAATTAAACTACATTTATAACCTTGCATCAAACAATTCTTTCCCTATTAAACATATCAAAGTCTTTTACAACAAATGTTAAACACTTCTGACCCACTTTACACATCGGAGAAAATACCTGAGAAAATATACAAACCGCTCACTTCAATCTTAACAAAATCATACCAAAATTCAACATTTATCCCTCTTTTAAAAGCTGTAATACCATTTACAAGTTACTATCAAATTTCAAAACCCGTATGTAAATCAGTTATGGATGAGTCTGGAGTCTACTAAGTCGAATGCTCTAATTGTGATGCTGTTTATGTTGGTCAAACCGGAAGGAAGTTGGCAAAACGGATGGCGGAACATAAATATAAAACTTCTTCTAACATTTATCAGCTTAAAATTTCAACAGGTCATTGTATAAAATACAATGAACCTACACTACTTCACAAATGTAACAAAAACTACAAATTAGATTTATTGGAACAACTTTAAATAGAAAAGCATAGAAGAAACCACAATATTACCTTACTAAATGATCAATTAGACTTTCAACAAAAACCTTTATTTTCACTAACTTCTTCTTGCTAACTTCCAGCAAGAATATCCAGGTCAAATGGCCTCGTCTTTGCCACATGGCACACGTGTTCTTCAATGTTGTTAATTTTTAATTATCTGACTGTAAGTACTCTGTTAAATTATTTATTTATTACATTACCACCACTATTCTTTTTGTAGATTTAGGCTGAAGATGTTTTTTTAGAAACGAAACCGGTACCTAAGCAATTAAAACTTATTACAAAGGAAATGAGGTTTTTATTCCGTATTTTATTTTATTATATATACCTTTGTCGATATGGACACATTCCAAAAGTATATATAAATGTCCCTTCAGTCACGGACTGCTTCACTCGTATATCGCTTTTTTCTACTTTGCGTTCGTTATAAGCTCATAACGAAACGGCTTTCAGTGTCGTTATGAATACACTAGATCACAAACTTATAGTAACTTTGACTTTTCCAAGATTGATGATATTGACGTCAAGTGTCAAATAAGGCTGACATCTCAATCGCTATTGGCTCGCGTCAATCATATTTGTGAATTTTACCACAACTGCAACTGTTGAATATGAAAGTACTCTAGATTGTCAGATGTCAACCGCAATTTTCGAAATTTATATAAATTTAATGTCGCAAAGTAGAAAAAATAGTATATAACACTCGTTTTATAAGACGTATTGGCGCACTCGTTCCATTTTGGCACTTGTCGCTACGCTCGTCGTGCCCAAAACAACTCGTGCGCCAATTTTTGTCTTATAAAACTTGTATTATAATATACTATTAACAAACATGTGCTTTTGTGTTTTTAACGCACGACATATTGTCATCACAACGCAAATGTAGATCAATATTTTCCTATTTGATTATAATTTCCCTGTCACAACAGTTCAAATACAGTTCCCCACAGTTGAAGTAGATGTCGCGCAAATAACTAACAATAGATAAAATACATTTTTGTTGAACTGTCGAATATACTATAACCTAACCTAATACATCTACTTCTGTCGCAATATTTCTTTATTTAAATTAAGTGATTGGATCTGAAATTGTCGGTCGTAGGTTATGTACAATAGTCGAGCTGTAACGCATATTACGTGCTCGTGAAAAATAACAAACGCGGCTCGTATGTTAACTTTAACTCGTACGTAATATGGTAGTTCCAGCTCTTGTAATCCAATATTCTATTACATTCACAGACAATATACCTATTTTGTTTTTATTGGAAGTGTATTTTTGCTTTTAGGGTTCCCTAAAGGGTAAGGTTGCCAGATCTCATATACTTGATAAGAGTCCCACATATTTTAAAAGAATTTCATTCCTCATATTGAGTTACCAAAATCTCATGTATTTTAAGGACACCTTTTTAAGCTCCTGTCGATATTTTCATAAGTCAAATCTGGCAACCCTAGTAAAGGTTGCTGTCCCTCTGTCTAAAGTCTAGAACAGTTAATTTTATCAGTGCGCTATAAAGATATCAAGCACAAATTTGGCATAGTTATCCAGAGCTTACTGCAACTTACCACCTACTACCTGCATATGATCATAGTTCGACATCATAAAAACAGTGTTTTTTAATTCGTCATTATTTCCAAAATTATTATTTTTAGATCTACTTAGTATGTTGTGTAGTTTTCGAACTATGCATGTCAAAACTCGTAACGCCATTAGAAACACCACGACAGTTATAATGTGGAAAAAATGTAAAGGTTATGGTCTTACGTGAAAAACCGTCAGTGGATGGAAATCTAACTTAGGAAGCGCCTTCTAATTTCGTTTATTACGTCGTCAGACCATTTTGTTATTGTTGGTGTTTATAGATTAGGTAGGTACTTCGCCTTTCCTGGCAAATGAAGCGAGTTTAAAGAAATCGAAAAATATACTTATAGGTTAGTGTAATATTTCTGATTTGAATATCCAGATAAGTTTATCGGCTAGGCTTTCCACCTTTTAAATTACAATACTTGAATGTTAAAAGCATGTTAAAAGCATGTTCCTACGCATTTGCTCCATTCTGTATATTTCTTTCAGATAAATCGGCCCGCCATCTATGGGCCAATCGCCGAATCAGTAGCTCTCATGCATTGTTCTGAAGATTAATTTAACATTCTAATCTCAGTACAAAGTTCATAGGATGGACAAACGTGATTCTTAATAAATATTACCACAACGAACTCAACTATTTACCATTAATTATTATTCCGTGTACAGCAAAAATAGCATTACAGATTACTGTATTTAAACGTCAAAAATTCTTGACAAATGTGTCATATGTCACGGGATGAGCTTTGTTTATATCTTTGTGTTTGCCCGCTAAGTTTACGTTCTACGCATTTTTACCGAAATTTGTGAAATACCTGATCGTTTATTAGGACCATGCGATAGGGAATATAAGAAGTTCTAGGAATACCCGACCATCATAGCAATACAAATCAAACATAAACAAACATGGCAGATAGCGCTATGCATCGAGAAACACAAGAAGATCTGGAACAAAATACGAACGACGAAGATGAAAAGGTCACTGAGATCTTTATGCAAGACGGCGTATTGTTAAGCAATGCACCTGCTCAGCATATGGAATACGTAAAATGTCTCGGAACTCTGATGATTACAAAATACACCAAACCGAACCAAGAAGACGGTACTTTATACATCGAATGGAAACCAACAGTATCGGTAACAATTGAATCCGATACCCAAGACCACGAATGGGCAGTCGTAAACACAGTCGAACGTAGAACTAGAACGTTAAGCGGAACATTGCTTCCCGAGGAGGTTAATCGTTCGAAATATTTACGAGTACGACTTAGCGATATAAAGAGTTACAAAGTATCCAATAATCGTAGAAAATTAGCATTTAACGATGGCTGTAGTGAAATTATTTGTGGTTTTGCCTTTCAAAATGGCAACGCTGATTTTTTCATGGGGGAATTACGAAAATATCTGAAAACAACACCGGCTCGTCGCGATAAACATCTATATGTCGTCATCGGAGAGATCAGTGAGGCCGATAGGAAGATTGAAAAGTCCTTTAACACGTTGTCGTTATTTCCCGATGAGCCTCATTATATGTGGAATCTTGTTAAGAATTTTCAACAGAAACCCTATCAGACTACAATGCAAGCTTTTGCAAAGGTTACAGACATTGGTATGTTATTTTTTAAATTTTTTTTCGCTAAATAGTTTCTGTCAAGTTTTCTGACAGATTAAAAGTACTCGGAAGACTAAAATAAAAAAATTTGTAAGCATGCATGAATCATAAACTAACACGAACATGTATTATTATTATTGTGAATGCATATTTTCCGTAATAGGTACAAAGCAAATTAGTATAAAAACAAAATTCAAGGTCGTCGCACAATTCAATGCACTAGTTTTAAATTGACTTGTAATGTATTGTGTTGATATCACGTTGAATCTAAACATTGTTAATCATTAAATATGACATTGACATTTTGTAATGTACGTAATTTATTTATTTATTTTGAAGAATGTATTATGTATTTGAAAATATAAAATCTACATGCTTTCACAATAATATTGCCACAAAATTTGGATAATGGGTTTATAATGGGATAATAGTTTAAATGTAGTTATTGCTTGTTTGGTTTACCATAAGTGGTTTTTTAGACTTATAAAATACGAATAATAATATTAAAAGCAGGAATTATAAAGAATTTTAGAAAAATGTAAATTAAAGAAAATAGTTATTCTAATTATTTTGAGAAACCAATGTTATACAAGTATTAAAAAAATCACAATGCAAGATCGCTCTGTTAAAAACTATTTTTAAATCCTATCATTTTTCTGCCTTCAAACCTTTAGAAACAATTTACAAAATAAAATTTACTGTCATATTTTATTTAACTGTAAAACTGTACAAATATACTAAACCTCTAAGTCTCTAAACTCTGCCTGTGTAAGATGTTCTTCTGTAGCATTTTTAAAGAACTGAAATTCACATACAACCACCAATTTTTTACTTATTTGTGACATTTAGGAAGTATGATCGTCAAAAATAATTTTTGTTTAATTTTTCCTTGCTTTCCTTCAAGAAATCCAAAATAACAAATAAATTATATTTTAAAGCATACCTCACTCATAACAACCGTACACTTTATGACAATAAAATATGATTTTTTAGTGTTTACAACTCCTGGACATCGGGAAATGGACGATGATATAAAGGAGCTGTTAACTAAAAGTCTGACGGCGATAGAAAACTCTACGACAACTCACTCGCAAGGTGAATACGAATTTGTCGCAAACATACCGAAATTACCCGAGAGAAAGGACTTCCCAAGGTCCCGACCGTTAACCAAAGAGCAGTGGCACAATTTGCAGGACTGCTACGGTAGAATTGAGGATGTAGAAACTACAAAACTGACTATATTCAGAGGTGTAAGTATTCAAATGGGCTGAAACATGTTAATTTTCTTAGTGTATAAATTAAAATGAAATTTATCTGGAAAAAAATAGAGCAGTTCTTGAAATTGGAGAAATAAGAAATGGAAAAGAACATTGAGTAGAGTAATAAATTCTATTCCGTGGTAACATCAATTTCTTGCAATGCAACATAAAACCAAAAAAGAAGACTATTATTTTAAATAGTTAATTAATTAATTATTAATTTAGAACTGTGGTGTTCAAAAATTCATAACATTTAAATATGTTTTACATATTATGTTGCGTGTTTGAAGAGAGAGAAATATGCACAAATTGGAACAAAAGTTGTGTCATTATTTATTGTATTCCAAAATTTGGCTCTTTTAAACTGAAAGATAAAAGAAGAAAAAACAACACTACTAACAAAAACAAACAACAACTATTCGTGGAAGCACAGACACCATTTCTACAAAAAATATTATCTAAAAATAAACTAATAATTGCTATATAAACTTAGAATTTTGGTTTTGAAGATATAAGAAACTAATATGTATTTAGTATTTTCATTTGTAATTTGATTCAAAAACCAATGACATTTCGCGCTGTAGACGAAAGAGGTATCCAAACAGCTGATGATTTCTTTCTTTTAAACTTTGTAATAAATTTGAAAAGTGACATATAGGACTTCTGCCCAAGAAAAGTTAGGTATGGGGGTTGGTGCATAATAAAATAAATTTTCCTAACAAAACTAGTGACATTGCCTCAAAATAACACCAAATTCCCAGTTTTTAAAGAAGTAGTAATGCTAACATAACTTAATTGTTTATGTTTTGAAATATTACTCAAACATGTTAGGTTATGTTTACGTTTTTCCCTTTTTGAGGTTAAGATTCTGCTATTGATTAAAATATTGATTGGGATTAAAAACTAACTATTTCTAAATAAATTAAAAAAACTTAAATATCAGCCATTATAATTTTCCAATCTCTTCACAGGGTATTACACCAAAACTGCGATCAACAGTCTGGAAATACCTGCTAAATTTCTACAGTTGGGACTCGACGAGAGATGATCGTGCCAGGAGTTACCGTGAGAAGAAGGAGGAGTACTTCCAGATGAAGCAGCAGTGGCAGAGCATTTCGAAGGTCCAGGAAGATAACTTCTCCGACTACCGAGAGAGGAAGAGCCTCATCGAGAAAGACGTCAATCGGACGGATAGGCATCTGGATTATTACGCTGGAGACGATAACGTACACCTGACGCAACTGTACGATATCCTGATGACTTACGTCATGTACAACTTTGACCTTGGCTACGTGCAAGGGATGAGCGATCTACTGTCGCCAATTTTGTACCTTGTAGAGGATGAAGTTGACGCTTTCTGGTGCTTTGTCGGTTTCATGGAGAAAGTTGTAAGTAGATTGATTTTACTTAAAAAACTATTATTATTATCTGTCTTAAAACTAATAATATTTTTGTTGTTATTGGAGCTATAAAATAAATGTTATTTCTATGGTAAAGATGTTTCAAACTAAGAAGAGGATCTGACATCATTTATTGTCTGAATGTGCAAAAGGCCAATTTTTATTTGGTAGCCTAGATATTTGTAATATTTTGTGATGCGTTCATAAAATGTCCTCCAGACAGAGTTAGAATAGAGTAGTTTCGTTGCCTGTAATAATTAATAGACAGTTTTAGTAATTAGTAGAAAAGGCTGTTTTTCATAAATTCTAAACAATTTTTAATAGTAATTTCCTGATTGAAAATGGACATACAGAACCTCTTTGGGTGTTAGTTTTTAATGCAGTGTCAACATTTTGTTGAAAATCAGCATTATTCATTAACTGTCAATTCTAAAATCAGCATTTTTTATTTTAACTCTCATCATAAGTCGATGCTCCACCAAAGTGCCTGCATTATTAACGTTAGCAACCGGGCGTTTGTTTATTTTGTTCCACTAGCAACTGCTTTTACTGCTCCGTAAAAAGTTTCACTGCAAAAATATTTAGTATTATTATAGTGCTTATCTATTTCAGGGTAGCAACTTTGACATGGATCAGGCTGGCATGAAAGAACAACTTCACCATCTGCACACGGTGCTAAATTTCGTTGATCCCGAACTCGCCAATTACCTGGATACTCACGAGTCGGGAAATATGTTCTTCTGCTTCCGATGGCTCCTGGTATGGTTCAAGCGCGAACTAGACATGGAGGACGTCATGAGGTTATGGGAAGTCCTCTGGACAGGACTGCCGTGCAAGAATTTCCACTTACTGATCAGTGTTGCCATCTTGCACAACGAAAAAACTACCGTCATCGAAAATGAATTTGGATTTACGGAGATTCTAAAGGTAGATTTTTTTGTTTATTTTTATTATTATTATTAAATATATGTTACTTTACTCCAATTTGTCCTGCACTAAAAATTAAGTTTAAAAAATATGTATAAAGTGCCTGCGCATTAATAGTATTAACTTTTTGCATTTTCTTTCAGCATATTAACGAGTTATCATTAAAACTAAACGTGGACAGCGTAATAAATAAGGCGGAAGGTATTTTCAATCAAATAAAGGAGGCTACACATGCGACTGATAAAGTGCGGGAAATCCTCGGCCTGCCAAAACTCGAAATAACGCTCATCGATAGTCCGAATACGAATTCCTTCACGTACTTGCCGGACGTAGACATAAATGAACAGACGTCAATTAATTTAGAAGATAACGAGGTACATTACGAAAAAGGTCTAAATAATTTTTACTAAGTGTTATAAGTTACATTTAGAACAGACATCACTTATGTTAGTGCTTCGAGTAAGTAAGAATCAAGCCCGATGTTTGGATTCGGCATCTATTATTTTTTTTTCGAACGTTGTATATTTTAGGTTAGTTTTAACGTGTTTCATTTCGTTGTTGTGATTGTTTGCTAGCATTTAAGGAAATTGAGAAGATATGATGTCTAAGCGTGTTTGGTACTTTATTCTTAGGTTGTTTGCCCTCTTTCTTGTCTACGATAATGCCTTACGAGTTGTATGATGTATTTCTGTTATTAGTATGTAATAATTCATCCACAGTGTAAATGTGAATACTATATTTTGTTTATCGATAATGCTATACACAGAATATTTGTAAGTTTATATTTGAAATTGTTAATAAATGCATAATATTTAGAACATTGTCTGTTTTCTTCTTGACTATGAACTCATTTGCGTGTGTTACCCATATGAATTATATCCCGTTTTCTACGAAATCAAGTGTCAAGAAATGACTAAAATGCTACAAAATGCCATCTGGAAGTCTATTATACTCTCGCAGTATAACTTGTTTCCAGGATTATGAATTTCTGCAGATATTTTTAATTAATTGACCTGTAATTGATTACTTTCAGAAAGAGTTGGCATTCGCATCTATAATTTTCCAACTTTTGACTGAAGTTCACAGGCTTACTCTGGCCATGGCTGCAAATACAGCAACATTATCCTATGTTTGATCGATAGGGTTGCCAGGTCCAAAAATTGAATGTGTAGGACGAGTTTAAAAAAAAAACATACAGATAACCACCATGTTAAAAATGGCCAACTACATGCTGATTGTAGCTAGCTTTATTTTAAGGTTAAAACGTATTCCACCTGTACCCAATACTCTAGGACCCTGAAAGAACGTCTCATAGCAAACCTTAAACTCTCCTTCAAGTTTTTGGGTGGTGTTTTTTATCACAAAAGTAAAAACCTCGTTTGGCACAATGAAATCTATTGAAAGGGGGCTGCAGTTTATTACCTTTACCTCATTTTTTTTTTATGTATGTCCTAGAATTTGTTTGTTGCCTTACTAAATTAATAAATTTTCTAAAGTAGTGGGATTACTATTAGATCGCATATTATATACGAGGCATCATTGTAGGTACTCATTCGAGTATATTAGCGTTCTTTATAAACTTCCAGGACATTAATTGTCCTGCGGACACATTTTTTCATGAGGTGCAATTAAAGCTTGAATCCAGGAAATCCTGGATATCTGGAAACTTTTGACAAACTTGAAAACTAAAGAGTAGCTCTCAGGGTAGCCAACACTTTTCCTTGTAGAGTCTGCAAGTTCTATTGAAAATTTCCCGATATAAAAAAATATTTCCTGTAATATACATACAATAAATTTTTTATAAATAATATTCATAAATTGATGCAATCACAGTATGGGATTTTATGACCTTAAAACACCAAACTGTCATCATTATTGCTGGTATGTATTATAACAGCCATTATGTATGTATCAATAGATATGTGCATATATAATAAATGTATTATTTAAGAGTTCTAAATAAAAAATTAAAATATAGAGAGTTAACA
This sequence comes from Aphodius sticticus, assembly GCA_963966075.1. Lineage (NCBI taxonomy): Eukaryota > Metazoa > Arthropoda > Insecta > Coleoptera > Scarabaeidae > Aphodius > Aphodius sticticus. The sequence continues at coordinate 13,862,338 of OZ014512.1, forward strand.
CGTAAAACAAGAAGTCTATTCTATGGTCTATTCTGGATTAATTTTAGGGACTTGTATATTATAAAATGCATTTTTTCATTTGCATTATTCTTTATTTTTAATTAATATAACTCATATATTTTACTGACTAGATATCTAAGTGCACTTATTGGTTTGGTAAATCATACAAAATATCCTATAATTCAACGTCCCGTAATCTTGGTCCTTTACGAATATCTTTCTTTTTCTTCTTCTTCTTACTTGACCCGGTTGCCTCTACTTTAGCACTATCACTCGGCTGAGCTTTTCTATACGGATTAACGTAATTGGGATCTTTTTCAACATGTCCCAATTCCTGACTGGCCAGATGCAATAATTTCACCGTACTATTGCTCAAAAGGTATCGCACCTGATTGGTAAACGCAATACCCCACTGCAACAATAGATCCCAGTTATTGTTGGTCTTCAATATTGACGATCCGATGTCGGGAAATCGAATTATAATCTCGCAGAACAGAGCGGTATTCTCTAAAATATTCGAAAGTGAATCTCGGATTTTTTCGTCAACTGGGAAGTCCGAAACTCCTGGAATGTAGGCCGATGATTCTATGGATGCTCGACTGTTTTGGATCACAGCAAAAATTTTCTCCGTCATTAGTGATATCATGGAGAATTGTTTTTCGTAAGAGAATGTCCTCAGTGTTTTTATTGCTTCTAGTTGTTCGACACGTTTTCGTTTGAATAATTGAATATCTAGTAATAATTAAGAATAAACAAATGGCTGGAATAGGAAACTTTTTTCTAACACAGTTGACTTAAAATTAGTAATCACTAAGTAAGAAATCAACTCTACTGTGAAATTACCATACTTCTCGTGTGAAATTGCATAAATATTCTGTAAAATTACTGTGATAATGTTGTAGTGCATTAATTTTGACGCGCAGTGTATATTTGCTAGTTTTACCTAAACACCCAGCTGTACAAATACATTTTACGCGTCACTGTATGTACTTTGATGCAATATTTCTCAAAACATTTATTATGCGTATAAAAGGATACATAACTTCTCCGCAACTTCGGAATTTTCTTTTAAATCTACTTGAGCCAGTAAAGGGCATATTATCGAGCTTATTAGCAATATAATCTTCATCAGAATAATTCTAACCTGCAACGTGGAATTAAAAACTGCAATACAAACAATAAATTTGAAATAAGAAATTATAGAGGGCGCTCATGCAGGCTACATTCAAATAAGCATATTTATAATAGAAATCAATAATTAATTGAATACAAATTAATAATTAATTACGAAAACGGTATATCAGAAAAACTTTATAAAATAAATTGGATGTCTGTTGGTAGTTGCATGGAATAAGCGAATAAGCTATGGAATAAGTTGTCATTCTTCTGTCAGTGAACACATCTGTCAATTGCCTAAAAATGGCGACGGGTCCGCAAATTCCAACTGATCCCATACAACTTTTAACCCCAGATCCTGATCGGATCGAGCCTTTTATCAATAAATATTGGGGCGCTGGATTATGTGCAGCGCTCACTTTCGTGAGTGTCTGCTTCGGGCAGTACGCATCTCATAGACCTGTCTTCAGCGGTACGCCATAACCTAACATTCTGGTCTGCATTATGTAATGTTTTTTCTTCGCTAATAGGTATCCAGAAACACATACTGGGGTCGCTAGGTGCTGCCTACATAGGGCATGTACTACAAGGCCATAGAGAGAATTATCTGGCGGAGAGAGATGCTGTCCTGAGGCATTATATTTCTTTGCATCCCGAGGACTTTCCGGTTCCAGGTTTGTTTATTTTGGGACTTACGGAGGGTTTATTTTACATATGCGATGTGTTTTAGAGAGGAAGAAATATTCCGAGGTGTTGGAAAGTTGGGTACCCATTCGATAAATGGATACTTGTTCAGCAGTAGCGGATTTAAATTGTATTAAGAAGCAGTAGTGAGTTTTACGCTGTATACACATCTTTTTTGTTGTGTTTTGTAAATAATAATAAAAGAATTTTAAAAGTTCTTTATTCGTATTTGATTTGGGTTAACGTTCAAGTTATTTCTTGGAAAATGTTGAGGAATAGAGTAGAATGATTTCTTGGTTGTCTTTGGAATAAAATATTCAATTATAACTTGATTTATTCTAAACGGTAAGTTGAATAAAATAACCTTTGTGATGTTTATTTTTGCTTTTAAGTTATTCAGATTGTTTTTTACATGGACCACAAAAAAATTATTTTTTATTTATTCAAGAACAGCTGCTGAATTACGATGGATTCTGGAAAAAGTATTAAAATATGATAAATTATTTTAAATCATGATTGGCTCATGTGTTTGATAGCACTGGCCAACAAAATTTTACCGACTTCCAATTGCCGGACAAATGACAACTGATTCGGATAGAGTTTTTTCTCAGGAATCCGAATCTGAACACAGAAATACTGAATTGGCTCCAGTTTTTTCAAAAAACAGTGTTAAAGGTGCAAAAAATACGCTTTTTGGCTACTTTTGCAGACATGCCAAACAATAACGTAATGTAATAGAAGTTTGTAAGTAGGATCAAATTAAACTTTGAACCTTTTCCTTTAAGACCATATAGCGAGAAATCGGATGACATAAACTTTGAACTTTTCACACCACCTTTTTATAGCAGCGCGCGCCAATTACGGCACCGTATCGTACGGAGCGCACTGCTTGTTTCTTTATTTATAAATTGCTGTGGCCAAATAAAAAGTTGTCGGAAAAATGACAACTAATTCGATAGGATTTTTCCCATGGCATCCGAATCTGAAACCAGAAATAATGAATTGGCTACAGTTTTTTTTTTTTTGAGAGGTAGTGTGAAAAATGCAAAACGCTACAACAATAAGGTAAATTAATTAATATCCCTTGGTTTACAAGTTTCAGAATAAAATACCCCTAACGATTTATAGGGTCAGTGTAATATATAGTAGGTAAATCTTTTTATAGTATATTTTGCCAACAAATACTTAATAACTGATTTATAAAGATAACAGGATAATATATTACCTGGACAAATATAGTTACTACTATTGTCTAGGTTTTATTCACCTATCCCACTAGTAATTGAAAATTAACTGATTTATAAAGATAACAGGATAATATATTACCTGGACAAATATAGTTACTACTATTGTCTAGGTTTTATTCACCTATCCCACTAGTAATTGAAAATTAATGTGAATTTTCTGTTAGTAGCTAATTAAGAACGGATTAAGCAAGTTTTAACATTTTTGCCGAAAACAACCTTTTACTTAACAAAAATAAGCAGCCTTTGGTTGCCCATTTATACATACTTAATAACTACTTATTAAGTAGTTATTTAGCTACTTGTTTGTATATGTTGGCCATATATAACTTACGCTCCTGGAACTCCTAGCATATGCTTCCCAATCCGCTTGGTTTGTGGCAGAAAAACGTGCTTCTACACTTTTGTGTAGTTCAAGTTCTGTTGCCTTAAAGTTTCGCATAAATATGAATTCGTCAAGAGAAGCCTGCGTTAACAATCCAGATGTATTCTGCTTTATTTGTGGGGTATATACTTTGAAAAAGTATAGAAAAAACATTACTGAATTTGTGCAAGAAGCATATCTTGCTTATTTTGGTATTGCAATTAGCAAACAGGATAAGTACTGGGTTCCCCACAAGGTTTGCAAAGTGTGTGTGGAGTCGCTGCGACAATGGACTAAGGGAAACAGGCGACATAGAAACATTGGCTTTCCTATGATGTGGTCAGAACTGAGAAATCACCATGATGATTGTTATTTTTGCGCTGTGGATGTGAAAGGCTTTAATGGAAGCAAGAAACGTACTTGGGAATATCCTATTTTGGAGTCAGCTAAGCGTCCCATGCCCCACAGAGAAGACATGCCAATACCACAAGTACCAATTGTTATGTCACAGCGAGAGTATCCATGGTCAGATGACGAAGTATTCCCTAACGCAGAGAGTACGATTTATTCGGGCAGCGAAAGCGAAGATGAGTCTCCAGAAAAATTTTCTCAGAATGAGTTAAATGATTTGGTGCGAGATCTAAGGCTGTCAAAAGAAGACGCTGAAATTTTAGCATCCAGATTAAAAGTAAAGAAATGTCTACACCGAGAAGTTAAAATAACAGCTTTCAGAACAAGGGAGCTGGCAATTCTACCATATTTTAGTGAAAATGAAGAGTTTGTTTATTGTCATGATGTCGCAGGACTTCTGTTAAACATGGGTGTGCTGGAATATCGACCAGAAGACTGGCGGCTCTTTATTGACAGCTCTACAAGAAGCTTAAAATGTGTTTTATTGCACAATGGAAATCGGTATGCATCCATTCCAATAGGACACTCAACAAAGCTAAAGGAAGAATATGAAAATATAAAAATTGTTTTGGAGAAGATCCGTTATCAAGAGCACCAGTGGCCTGTTTGCGTTGACTTAAAGATGGTGAACTTCTTGCTTGGACAACAAAGTGGATACACCAAGTATCCTTGCTTTATTTGTCTGTGGGATAGTAGAGCAAAGGATCATTGGACAAAAAAGGATTGGCCATTAAGAGAGAGCATGACCGTCGGTGTAGCAAACGTTGTGAAGGAGTCATTGATTGCTAGGGAAAGAATTATTCTTCCACCACTCCACATAAAGTTGGGGTTAATGAAACAATTTGTGAAAGCCTTAAACAAAAATGGTGAATGTTTTAAGTATATTTGCAGATCATTTCCTCGACTGAGCATGGAGAAATTAACGGCAGGAATTTTTAATGGTCCGCAGATTCGGAAACTAATCAAGGATTTAGGCTTCAAAAAATCTATGACTAATATTGAAGCTTCTGCATGGTGCAGTTTTGTCTCAGTTGTAAAGAATTTCTTAGGCAACAACAAAGCAGAAAATTACAAAGACATAGTAGAAACCATGCTCCATAATTTTGATAAAATAGGTGTTCATATGAGCATTAAAATACATTATCTTCATAGCCACCTAGACAGATTTCCAGAAAACCTTGGCGATTTTAGTGAGGAACAAGGGGAACGGTTTCATCAGGATATAAAGGTCATGGAGGAAAGATATCAAGGCAGATGGGATGTGCACATGATGACGGACTATTGTTGGAACCTCCAACGTGACTGTTCTAAAGAACACAGAAGAAGATCTTACAAGCGGAGTTTTTCTAAATCTTAAGTAAATATCATAATAGTGTGTTTGAATTAGGTATTTGTAAATAGAAATAAATTCGTAAAAAAAGTTCTATTCTCTTTTCATGCTTTCTGTCTAAAATTCATGTCTAAAATTAAAGCAAATGTTCTAAAACTGTTATCAAATTCGGAATCAACAACATTAAATCACCCTATATTTAAATCGAATACGAATACTAAACGAAGACAGCAGTGTCCGCCTCTGCCGTTAGGAAAAGTGTGCAACGTTTCAATTGACACGCGCTCCTATTAAAATGCGAGCCAAAACTGCAGTTTACACCACGTGACCAGTTTTACACCAGTTTACATTATCAAAAAGCAGTAGCTTCAAAGTTTTATTTGACCAACACAGAAACTTCTATAACGTCGAATTATTGTTTTGCATGTGTTTAGGAATTTCAAGAAGTAAAAAACACGTTTTTTGCAAATTTAACGCTGTCTTGCGCTAAAACTGGAGCCAACTCACTATTTCTCTTATCAGATTCGGATTCCACAGGTAAAATCCTATCGAAATCAGTTTTCATTTTTGCGGCAACTTTTTATTTGACCAGTGCAATGTATAAATAAAGGAACAATCAGTGTGCTCCGTGCGGTGCTGCAATTGGCGTGCTCCTCATAAAAAAAGTGGTGTAAAATGTTCAAAGTTTATGCCATCCCATTTCGCGCTATATATTCTTAAAGCAGAAGGTTCAAAGTATTATTTGATCCTAATTACAAACTTCTACTACATTACGTTATTGTTTGGCATGTCTGCAAAAGTAGCAAAAAAGCGTCTTTTTTGCACATTTAACACTGTTTTTCGAAAAAACTAGAGCCAATTCAGTATTTCTGCGTTCAGATTCGGATTCCTGAGAAAAAACTCTATCCGAATCAGTTGTCATTTGTCCGGCAATTTTTTTTTCGTTGGCCAGCGTAGTCAGTGGGGTTCGATAATTTTTTATGGCATTATTTATTTATGTGAGTTACTGTAATTTTCTATAACTTCCACTTTTTGTATATATTTTGATAATTTTTATGCGATTTAGCTGGATACAATTCATTATTTTTTTATCAGTAGGTACTGTACATGTAGTTGATACGAGTAACTGACTAAAAAACATTTTCCACACCCAAAATTATAACTATGAACAAGATTTTTCTTCACAATAAAACAATTTAGATATTCTGTTTTAATATTAATTTGAATATTTTTAAATGAGAAAATTATATTTGGAGGTGTTCTAAGAATGAGATATTTCCCAAAAACGGAAAAATGGGTGCCATTGTTATAATCAGCATTGATTCAAAATTCAATAATACAAGCAAGAACATAACCGTTCAATTTTCAAATGTAGAATAAATACAAACAAACAAAAACAAACTCATACATTTTTGATAACATTTTATTAATCAAAGACAGAACAGGTATAAAATCTATTGATATTGCAAGTATAATTCTAAAAACAGTACAGTCTGGTCAATCTCAAGTTCAAGTATATTAATCTTCTTTAAATTATTTTCAATCTTCTCCAGAACCTCACGTTCAGGAGGCGTAAGCATGTCCGAAATCTAAAATCATAAAAAAACATCCGCCACTAAACAAAAACAGTAATCGTCAACTTACATCCGCCAATTGTTCCTCCTCAGCACCTTGCATCTTCATACTAATCAGAATCGTATCTATCCTCTGTTTCTTATCGATTATACGCTTATTTAAAAACCTCGAATGCATGCGCCTCGTCATAACATTAAACAAAGACTTGTAGCACATATCCAAGACAGTTCGAACCAAAGTTTTTAACTGTATGTGAAATAAAACAAACGACTTGCTAGGCCCTGAATTGCTACCAGTTGGAGCTTTTTTCAATTCCTGAATGTGGATGAAGTTCTCTTCTAGTAATTGGTACGATATTAGTTTAGCTTCTTTTGCTGGTATCATGGCAAGTTTTTGGATTTGTTCCTGTTCTATGTGCGGTTTATTTTTTATCAGTCGGAAGATCCGGGCTGCTTTTGAATCGAATTTTTCTAATACGACTTGTTCGCATATTTCCCAGGCAAACACCGTGAAGATGTCTTTTATGCATAATTGGTAGGAGCCGCCGGCAGCTTCTCCAACTTTTAGTATGAAACGGCAATTATCCTGATCTATAACAGGCAAATGTTTAAATTACAGACTTATTTTGGTTGATATACTATATCGACCCCTTTAATGCTATAATTATATAGTTACATAGAATTAAAAAGTTTATAAAGTTTAGCTGATACAAATGCGATATAAAAAAAATTCTTTGATTCTTTTTCGTACAGCTTTACAAAGATTGACAAACAATGCTTTCAAAGCTATAGATAGATTTTTGTACACTGGATTATATTGATGTTTTAAATCATTCTCAAAAATCTCCATCAATAACAACTTTTTTATTGAAAAGTTTACAAGCTATAGTTTCATATAATTTTTTGTCTAAAACTGTATTTTCTGAGATAATTGACTTTTGCACCTTTCTACCATAAAGAAAACGAGTTGCCACACAGATTTAAACTTTTATTTGATCCTAATTAGGGAATTCTATTATAGGTAAAACTAGGAGAGCTGAAGGTGAGTCATCGCCTAAAAACGTAAGAACAGACGCATGAAAAAGCACTCTGTTTCTTTCTAACGCACGGGAATGGTCTGTAACGTATCAGCAAAATAACAGCTGGAATCGATGACTCACCTTCAGCTCTCGTAGTTTTACCTATACCACATATAGCAAAAAAAATGTGCTCAAATATCACGTAAAATACCATAAAAAAATAATAAATGAAGAATTTATGATTTAATTTACCCTACCTAAAGAATTCTATGACGTGACATTACGTAAAACAATTGCACAATTTGTAAAAGAGAAACACGAGACTTGATACTAAGTAATGCTACCTGACATAAATATATAAGTATGTATGTCTTTTCCAGATGCTGGGAAAAAGAGCTTGTCCCACACCACTTTATAGATTCGTCACATGATTTTTCTCTTTATGCCTTCAAACGTTTATGCAAGCGTGCTTAAAGGAATATACAGGATATTTCACCTTTTTTCCCCGCATAATTATTTTTTAGAAAGCAAATGTCAATCTGAGTAAAATATTTTATGTGAACTTATTTCCTTTTTCTATTTCTTATATAAGAAGTTACTGCCATTTGACATATTAACAAAACAAAGAATACAAAACAAAAAAGTAAGACAATACCCATTACAACAATAAAAAGTTCATAATTTTAAGTAAAAATATTTAAAAAATATAATTTGAGTTTGAATAAACAACAAAAACACCAACATAACTTTTTACTGCATTTTTCTCTAGAAAGTAAATGCTCCAAGACAAAACTTTCTGGTGATTATTTCAATTCAAGTTGGAACCATTTAAAATATGATATTGTTAATATTTCAATAGGCGAACTTTAATGATTTGTAAAACTAATAAGTTCATATGAAACTTTTTACTTAGTATGACATTTACCACCTGAAACAGTTTTGTAGCAAAAAGTGGGACATCATGTACATGTTTGCATTATCCTTTCAAAAGCTGTCCAAAATTGGCCAATCACATTATGAATAAAGAATTACATTAAAATATTGAAAGATGTAGACTTGGATTGCATTAAACTGGTCTTATTCACTTCCTTTTTCCTTTTTTTCCTTTCCAGGCACTGGTATTTTACTACTTAATATTACTGATTAAACAAATACAATATTTACCTAATACTGTGAGATATTGGTCAAAAAATGTAACCAATTGCGGAAAAGTATTCATCTTCCGAACTAGATCCCTCACTTCTAGCACTGGTATAGGATTTGACGTTTCTGCCCAAGGTTCAGTTCTGAGGTACATCTGCTGTATAAATAATCGAACCAACTCTCCGAGGTTTGAGTCAAATTTGGTCTCGAATGAAGCCGCAATGAGTTCGTCCCTCATATCTTGATGGAACCTATCAAAATTTACCGTCCAATATTGTACCACGGTAATGTCATCTTTCTTTCCGTCCTGCTTAACCAATTCCGCAGGCGCATATTCCACCAAATATTTAGCAATTTTTAAAGAGCTTATTTTATCGTTTAGTAAAGTTGTACTGATACTCTTGTCAATTTTCTTTAAACGTTCCGATATTGTCTCGGTTAGCATTGTATCGGACATGTAACCCTTTTGTAGAATTTCCTCCATTAGGATTTCAGCTTCAACACCGAATTTTTTCTTCAGTAGTTTTATATACCTAGGATATCGTAACGTCAAGAAAACTTTATTGTTCTGCAATGTATAAATATAGGTTGTATGCAAAAGTTTTGCAGTTACCATGCTGTACTTGAGTAAAATTGCCAAGGATTCTTTGATCTAAAAACAGGCGAAATTAACAAATGCTATAAGAAATCTGTACGGCTTACCTTTGATAATGGAAGCAGCGTATATTTCCTAAGTTGAAATAAAGAAGAGCCTCCATAGTCGAATAAATAATTGCCTACGGTTTGGACAGTATTTCCAAACCGTTCTTGCAGAATTAAAGAGATTACCTGACCGTAATATTGAGACATTTTTGTAATTTAGTGGTGAACGTTTTTGCAAACTGCTGGCAACATAAGAAGTGAGGTTATGTGGGAATGTTATTGCTTATTTGGTTGCGTCTCTATTAGGGGTAATTAGAACACGCCATTATCTATTTACTTTGGGACGTCATTTGTTTACTACCTTCTTGGAGCTTCAAATTTGTCGTATTAATTATATACTGGGACATTATAAATTATTGGAGTCGAAGTAGGTACTGAAATCAAATGTAAAAGTTTACGGGACACCTAAAGTATACTCCAGCCGTAAACAATTTCAAGAAAATTTTAAATAAAAATTTTTTTGCTTAATTTTTTGATATACAGGTATTCATTTTATTCCGGAAATTTGGTAACCTTTCCTTTTTCAAGTAATTTCAAGTAGAACATCCTATATATTATTACATTTTTTTATACTAATATAAATTCTAAGAATGTTTTGTAGAGATCATTTTTTATAAAGTGCATCAGTTTTGAGTTATAAGCAGTTAATCAAAATTAGACAAAATTACCGGAATAGCTAAATAATTCTTCAACTGTAAAAAATTTAAGCAAAACTTATCGTTATATATTTTTAAAGCACGTGTCCATTTTATTCTGGAAATTTGGTAACCTTTTTAGTTTCTGATAGAATACCTGTGTACCTTTAAATTTTTTAATTCTAGAATTTTTTTGTAAAAATAACTTTTTTATAAAAATTTTTTAGTTAGGTCAATACACATTTGTTTTAATTTGGCCGTTTGAACATTTAATTTATTTATTGATTTTTTTATTATTTATGAGTTAATTATCGATTAATTGCATGTAATTTAAAGATGTTGCATTTTATAGACAAATTGATTCCTACAAAAAACTCTTAGAAGTATAAAATATAAAAATATACAGGCTGTTGCATTAGAAAAAGAAAAGTTTACAAAGTTTCCATAATAAAACGAACAGCTGTATATTAAAAATATATTTAGACGATATAGCTTGTTTAAAATCAAAAATCTTTTGTTTGAAATTTATACGGTTGAAGAAATATTTAGGGGGTCAGGTAATTTTGACTAATTTTGATGAACTAAAAAATAATGCTGCCATACTACATAATTATGACAAAGTAAAAAATTATTTCTACAAAAAATTTTAGACTTATTTTATTAATGTTCTATTTGAAAAAGGAAAGGTTGGTTACCAAATTTCCAGAATAAAATGAACACCTGTATACATACTCGTTCCATTTTGGCACTCCTCGCTACGCTCGTCGTGCCCAAAACAACTCGTGCGCCAATTATATTGAAAATATATTTAGACGATAGCTTTTTAAATCAAAAAACGTTTTTAAATATTTTGAAGTTTGAAGAATTATTTGGGTGTTCCGGTAATTTTGATTAACCTGTATAATAATCATGCATAAAACAACTAATGCGTCTACTATAATTTCACCTTCCTTTTGCCAGAATTAAACTTTTTACATCCATAAATAATACAAAAATGTAATTTTTTAATATTATTTATTACAGAATAATTCTACAAATAACATTTTTAATTAAGCGGCCGTACACAGTCATCATCTTAACCAATAATACTCGAGCATCAAACCATGTTTCCAATAGAGGATCAATAGTATAAAAAAGGCGTCAATCTAAAGCTTTAATTTATCGATTTTAATCTTACACAATAGTACGTAAGGTAACTCGCACATATAAGTGCGCACAAATACTAATATTAGTTCTGTGCAATATCACATATAAAATGTAAATATATAATATATTAATTTCATTATTATTCACTTGAATGCAGGTAGGTATATAAATTAATACATAAGAAAAGAGAACAACTCAAATAAATCACAACTGGAAAAATTAATTATCGTAAATTAAAAATTTGACTAAATTAATTAAATTAATTAAATAAGTAGGTTGGGTTTTGTTGGTAGTTGTATTTAAGTAGTTGCGTTGGATAGAGCCGCATCTACAATGTCAAAGTAATAGATACAGAATACGGTGCTGTTATGCGCAACGATGCGCAAGAACTGGCCAGCGATTCCCGTCAGCTCCCTCTGCAATGACGTTAAGCCCGTTGGTACCTTCTGAGGGTCCGCCGTTGAAGATTCGATAATCTGGAAGAAGAATTCTTTCACCCTTTGTCGCACCAGTTGGGTGATCTTTTCTTCCGGGGTGGCAACCGAAAGTATCTGCAGCTTCAGCAGGTTTATCGCGTCCTCGGTTAATTCCGTGCAGCCGTATTTCTCTATGGCTTCTGTGGTGTCCTTGACCACTTGCTCGGCTATGTTCGGTAAACACTCGTACATGTCTCTGTAAAAAAAAATTAAATAAAATGAAGACGTGAAAATATATAATATATACAGGGTGTCTCAACAGTGCGATCTCGGAAGATTGTGCCTCTGTTAATGAAGATTTTTTAAAACTGATTTCACTCATCTATACAGAACGCCGAGGCGCACATTCTAAAATTATTATCGTGTATACAGGATGTTCCATAAGGTAGTACGAACCCAAACTTATGTTTTTTTTTAATGGAACAACGTATATTTCGGCACAATTTTGAATTCCTCGCAAAATTCTACAATGAAAAATAACATTACCTACCCTAAACTTATTACTTTCAGATTTATTGGCATTTTTATGAAAAAACAGCAGTCTAAGAAAAATTGTATATCTCAATGCCTGTTATTAGTTTTATTGCGCACCCTTAGATTATGATAAAGTAAGAAGCGTTCTATTAGTGTGATTACCTACCATATCCAAATTGTGTACAGGATGGTCATAATCTACAACAAAATATAGCAAACAGTTTTTCCTAAGAAAGTCAATTTTTTTAAATGGAACACCATGTATCTAATTATTTTTTTTAATTCTACGCATCGTTCTGCACACGCCAGTGCTAAAATAAACAATTGCAGAGATAACTAGTCTTCTTCATAAAAAAATCGATTTTTCTATCAATTCGAGCTTCTACACCGATATTAACCATTAAACCAGCTAAGTATTTACCTAAATTACTGTTTTCTTGTGATTTCATCTTCTTTTTTAATAAATCAACACATTTGACCACATCTGCAATTTAATATACATAATTTGAAATAAAATTTTACTTATACCCTATAGGCCATGAAAAACTGTGCTAAACAAGTTATTATGATATCTGTCAGTGGTGGTGATATTGTTAGGTTAGATTTGCATAATTTTTGGAAATATGGCGAACTTTTCTCAGGAGGAAGTAATTGACATGGGGTGAGTTCTTGGCGAATGCAACAAAAATGCGTACTGCACAAAAAAGTAGTAGCACACACTAGTGCTAAAATAAACCATTACAGAAATAAATTCTCTTCTTCGTAAAAATTTACATAAAATTACTGTTCTTAATTTCCATTTTTTGCAAAACAAAAGGATTAACTTTACATTCATTAATCATTACGGTAAGTCCGGAAGGGTACGGTATGTCCGTACGAATACATATATCTAGTTATAAAAGTATTATGCCCGTTTGCACCGTATGTATTAAGCTTTACTTAAGTATGGGATCGTACTTAAGGCATCGATTTCATTTGCACCGTCATTAATCCGTCACCTAACTAAGGTTAAGAACGACCTAAGTTAGGCCGACAAAAATCGGCGGCTTAAAGCTGGCTTAATTATAGGCAACGGATTGCGTACTCGTGATTGGCTGAATGGAAGTTGAATTGTAACATCTGTCAAAATAACTTATGACCGCTGTCATTCAATGAACCTGATCAAATGATTTTGGTCGTTTATTAGCACAATTTCCAGGCTTTAAAGTCTATTCTTACGAAAGAAAAGTAAATTTTTATAATTTAACCGTAAAATTTTGTCTACCGCTAACAACTGCAGTACTTGTTGCCATTATCATAAGTAATTCAAATTTACCGCCAAAATATTGTAGTGAAAAAATCTGACTGTAAATTTCACAATTGACAGAATACTACTCAGATTGGTACCAACATCTCTCAATATTCCTAGAATTTTACCTTGTTGCCAAATCATGCATAACTTGAGATAGGAATGTCCTACACATATGCGGTGCAAATGAGCGCCAACTTAAGCTCGACTTAGGTTTAAGTCATTCATAAAATTAGGTCTGACTTAGCAAATACGGTGCAAGCGGGCATAAATCCTTATGGAAAAATAAATGTACAGTGCTTGATAATGAGTTTCGTTATGAATTGCTTTTATTTTAAGATAAGGAAAACAACACCTGCTCTTTAACAACAACTTTAAATCAACTTTATACCTTAATAACTTGTTTAGCACAGTTTTTCATAGCCTACAGGGTATAGGTAAAATTTTATTTCAAATTATAATAAATTGCAGATGTGGTCAAATGCTTTGATTTATTTAAAAAAAAAGATGAAATCATGCGAGAAAACAGTAATGTAGGTAAATACTTAACTGGTTTAATGGTTAATGTCGGTGTAGAAGCTCTAATTGATAGAAAAACCGTCTTTTTATGAAGAAGATTAGTTATCTCTGCAATTGTTTATTTTAGCACTGGTGTGTGCTAGTACTTTTTTATGCAGAACGATGCGTAGAATTCAAAAAAACAATTAGGTACATGGTGTTCCATTTAAAAAAATTAACTTTCTTAGGAAAAACTGTTTGCTATATTTTGTTTCAGATTATGACCACCCTGTACAGTAGACTCTCCTACAACGCGGTTTAATATTACGCGTTTTATGAAAACGCGTTATAGAAATTTGAGGATCGCAATTTTTGACGTATGCGTGTTGTACGAGAATCGCGTTATATGAAGATGTAGTCGCAAAATTTTTAGCGCGTTTGTAGTATTTCGCGTTGTAAGAACCGCGTTATAGGAGAGTCTACTGTACACAATTTGGATATGGTAGGTAATCATGCCAATAGAACGTGTCTTACTTAATCATAATCTAAGCGTGCGCAATAAAATTAAAAACGGGTATTGGGATATGTAATTTTTCTTAGACTGCTGTTTTTTCATAAAAATGCAATAAAGAGGTTACCTACATTGTTTTAATACTAAGTTTTGCAAAATGGATCTACATCTTATTTTCATAAAAATGCAAATAAATCAAAAAGTATAAAGTGTACGGTAGGTAATGTTATTTTTCATTGTGATAAAATTTTGCGAGGAATTCAAAATTGTGCCGAAATATAGGTTGTTCCATTTAAAAAAACATAAGTTTGTGTTGGTACTACCTTGTGGAACACCCTGTATACACGCTAATTATTTTAAAATGTGCGCCTCGGCGTTGTGTATATATGAGTGAAATCAGTTTTAAAATATCTTCATTAACAGAGGCGCAATCTTCCGAGATCGCACTGTTGAGACACCCTGTATAAGTAATAATAATATATAATTTAAGGGATATTCTTCTTTGTTTTCCGACTCAAAAATGTTATAAACTCAATTTCTTAATTATCAAAAATAATCAAAATACGTTGGAAATCAAAGAAATGAATGAACAATGAATGTTTTCTGTCAAGTTATCTGACAGACTGACAGATTTATCGAGTGTGTGCATTCCCTAGAAAACTTGATCACCTCTTGACAGACAAAAATACTGTTGAATAAAATTGTTGTAAAAACTAAATTTTGTAAATTTTACATAAATGTTTTAGTAATGAAAAGTTTTATCAAGAAGGCAGTAACCGTTAATAACTGAGCATTCGCTCTGATGACATCCTTAAATTTGTGGCTATACCATTTGAAACACCTGTAACGTTTATCATTTCCTCATCTTGAAATATGCTTCAAGATGTAGAAATTGACTTAAAGTAAACCTTAATCCTACACTTTTAGCTGAAACCTTAAAAAAAATTCATAGGGTAAATAGTATGTTGGGAAAAGACAGTGTCCAAACCAACAAAAACAAATTAAAAAAAACGTTAAAATAATAAGAATTCTATTGAAAAATGTCAATAACGCCATCAGAAAAAAAAAAACATTGAAGGTAAAAGATAGGAGAGTAATGAAGCAATTGCAGTTCACTCAACAAAGCCTTTTTATTTAAAAAAATACTTACTTCTCCGAATCTGTATTCTGTAAGAGCACTGTTGTGTGATCCTTGACAGACTGCTTGAAGACGGCAATACTTTGTAGGGTATAATTGACGTTGCTAACGGTAATCAGCAGCACAGCACCGGTGATGATCAACTTGGTCATGCGCATCTGCAGATCGTACAGCCTCGTTCGGTCCAACATAAAAGTCTATAATAGGAAAACACAAAAATATATAAAACAAAAACAGAAAAAAAAACAAAAATAAGAAAACAAAAGAAACAAAAGACTACTGCACCTCAGGAAACGGAGTATTCACGTCCCAATCAATCAAATCAATGCAGGCCCTCGTAAAAGTCTTCTTCGTTAAATTCTTGACAAACGCCAATCGATTGTCGCTATCCGGCTGGTCTTCTGGAATCTCAAGGTGCGATAACAACCATTGCCGGGTATACTGGAGACCATCTAGAAGTATTTATTTAGTTAATATTACAGAAAAATTCTTGTTTTAGTCGAAAAACATACCTGGTTGGACTTTGACAAAATCAGCGAATTTCTTTCGTTCCAGCTCTACGCTGTGGGCTATGATTTCCGGTTTTGCCATCTCGATGGTGAAGTTGGCCATGTCGAGTGCCATTAGATCCAGCGTCTGTTGATGTCAAATGTTTTTAATTATTTAATGTTTAATTATTTTAAAAAATTTAATGTTCTAAGTTTTTCAAAATTTAAAATTTACCTCTAAGATTCCCTTGAATACTTCAATAACATCCGTTTTTCCCATGAGAGCCTTAATGTTGTCATCCCTGATAGGTGCGCACAATTTTGACATAACCGCCAAGACGTACTGTGCGTAATGCTAAAAATTACAAGTGGAAATTATAAGCATATGAAAATAACACATTTTAATCTTCCGAGCTAGCAAACTCACACTGAAATCTAGCACGTCTTGTTCAGCCTGCTGTTTTATCAAATCGCTATCCAGTATATCAGAAATTTGTTGCTTTATCTTGGTGTGCTGTGGAAGGAGAACTGCAAATAGACCATTTTTGACGTCTTCCAGGAGAATTAAAGCCTTAAATTTATAAAAAGAATTATGTTATTAGTAGATATTTTTCTTTCACAATACTTTCGGATTACTTACACAAAAAATATTATTTATAACGACAAAAAGAGATAATTGTAAAAAAATGTTTTGTAGCATTTTTTCGTACTAAATAATAATAATAATACCTGGTTGTAAACTGGTGGATCATCGTCCAGTTCTTGTTTCAGGATTTCCCAGAATGCCTTGTGCATATTATCCTTGACCATGCGATGTAGAGAATTTGGCTCCGGCTCATAACGTTCCAATTTGAAGTCCTTATCAACGACAATTTGGTGAACCAGCGCCATGTCTTTCATCCCGTTGGCTGCTTGAATGATCTCCTCCAACGTGACGAAGGTGGGGGGCGACGCAGATGTCATGCCCCCCGCAACCATGAATGTCTGCGAGGTGGTCCTCTGCCTGAAAGACAGATAGGAAACGGATCTTAAAATTAACTATCTGATCCAAGACTTTCAAGATTTTCATAAGTATAATATTGATCTTAATAGTTCTAAGTAATAAATTATTATTATTATATTATTTTATTGTATAGCAGGTAATTTCAAATAACTCATAGTTTACACATACAAACCAATCCAATTTAACCTAGTTCTTAATTTTTTAATTACAATTTTTATTCCTATACTTGCAAAGTGATCATTTATTTCTTTTGCAATATCTTCAGTATTATTTTAACAACTTTTTATCAGGTTATTGCTTGTAGGTATTCGTTTGTGTCTATAATATACAGACTGTCTCTTAATTACAGCATCATACTGAGGGGGTTACAGCTTGCATCACATTAAACAACTTCAGCCAATAAACCCTTATCTGGAAAGGAATCATTTCAGCATTATGGTGAATAAAAAAGAAATAGATCATATTAGTTATGAACTTACTTCAAAACTGCTTCACAGGGTTGGGTGTCGGTAAAAAATAACAAGTTAATAAACTATGCAAGAAAGGTGACAAGACATAAAAACACTTTTAGACAAAACTTATTTGAATATTAATACCATCAGTATGTATATTAGATATACATAGTATATTTGAAAACCAATAGTATTCTACTAAGTTATCTTTCGCTCTCTTCATTGATATTATGTAAATAAAAGAAAGTTTCAAACAAATCATATTTGGCTTTTAAAAGTGCTTCAAAATTTCCAGATCTAGCTGGAAATTAGAGATTTCACCATTGTTATTCCTTCTCAAATTTTGTCATCTTTTGTATAAAATATATTATACTATCATTTATAGAATTAACTTGAATTCATATTTATATTTAATTTGTTTGTGAAGAGTTTAACAGTATGATAACAAATATTTGCACATTGCAATATGGTCAGTGGTACAAAAAAACTACTAAGTAATTGTATATTCTTTGAATATTCCTTGAAATACAAGGAATTTATATGTGAAAGTACGATCAAAATATATATGTTGAATAGTTTTTGAGTTATTTCACCATAAAGACATGTAAAAGTGCTCCTTACTTTTTTTTCGACAGTACTCAACTGTTTAATTAATTATGTAAGATTCACAATGTTTTTACTATAGGTATATAATCAATATTGTACTCAGTAATTGTTGCAATTCAATTGTTGCTGAAAATGTTGTGTACACTGAACAATAATGAACACATGAGAAAAAATTTTCCTTTTATGGTAACTTTGATACGACATTCATTCCAAAATGTGTTTAGATTACTTTAATTTTATAATTTTACCATTTAAAAATTAATCTCTTAAATAAATTTTTGTTTAAAATATTTTATTTAAAATGTTTTTTCTCGTCGGAGGTTTAGAAATGCAAATGAATGAACTTTATTTTTTTATGCAAAAACCGTACGTTAAACAAAAAAAAATCGAGACCAAAAGAGACCAGATTTGGTAAGAAAGGAATGAGTATTTCAAAAATAATTTTAACTTTAAGAAAAAGTAGTGGCGTATCACTTTTCTCTTTGAAATGATTCAGTACAAACCCCGCACGAACGCCACTGGCAAGAATAAAAAATATGTTGTACAGCAGAAAATGCCTTTTGATGCATAGAAGATGCGTACTATATTTCACAAAAATATATAGAGTCATACCAAAGTTATCATAAAAAAAAGAATTTTTTCTTAAAACTTTAGCACCCTGTAGTTCAAAAGTTGAGACCTTTAGGACATAGGTATGTCATATGAATTTTTTTCCTCAAAATGGACCCAAGAATAACCTTCAATATTAGAAAGTTATTAAGAAACACCTGTATAGTAAATAATTCTGCCCATAAAAATACTTAATAATAATAATAATTTTGTATAATTTCAGTTAGTAATTATAATGCATTTATAATAAAAAATCTATTTTTATAACAACATAATTTGTAACTTATACCGGGTCTGACACTAACTTGGACACAAATGAGAAAAATATTTATCAATTTGTCAGAAAGTTTTATTCTTCATAAAAGCTTCTGGATTGACTTAAATCTAAAATGCAAATACTAGAATGTAATTATCCGCTTGCATGTACTGGGTGTTACCAAAACTATGAAAAACTCTTGAGTAAAGTACCTTTATTGCAAATTATGGAAACATTTTTTTTGAAAAAAGTATTAAGAAATATTAGTAGTCATCAAATACGAAATTATAATCACAATTATAATGGTTTTGTCATTTCTATATTTTTTTAAGAATGCATTTGAATAGATTTCTTTGAATGATGGTTATTATTTTCTGACAAATATGTTAAAGAACTTAAATTATTAAATTAAAATTAAATTGGGAATAACCAAATGCAATGATGAACACCGTTTCAAATTTTTCATATAAAAAAATGTATTGTTATTTAAACAAAAAAAAAAACAATAAGTAATATACAGGGTCATATTGTAGGATATTGAGGGGTAGCTAGAGGCGGTAAATATAATATTATTTTCATAATAACCTTTTTAACCATAGATCAATGACAAGAAAGTACATCAGTTTAAAATTCATATAAATTAACATCCACTTTTTGAGACCTCTGATATTTTAAGAAATAATTATTCTCTTTGTTTCTTTGGAAACACCTTTTACATAACTCCTTTACCCAACTGGATAATTTGGAAGAATTTTCCAATAAACACTTATCATTCAAGTATCATTTATTTAAATTTAAAACGTCTCTTACTAGCATACGAAAATGTTTAACGATATACTTTGTCACAGTAATATTATAGGTTAATAATATGGTGACATACAGGTGGGATGTCACCATATATTTTATTATTTTTTAATAATTTTAAATAAATCAAAAATTACAGCCACAACCTGGATTTGAACCAGGGATTAACCTTATTAAACTTTTTTATTATTAACCTTACTAGCATAGTTTGTAATGAATGTTTATTATGTTTAGATCAAAAGTATTATTTATTTACATTAAAAACTTCATTGTAACTTATAACAAATCTTATGACAAAAACATTCTGCTTCTGTTTTTCTTTTGTATTCAATTATTTTCTGAAGACCCTACCAAAATAATTTACAAAACATTGCAAACGATGACACATTACCAATCATTACAATATCTTATTTTGTTATCTTGATCTTTTCATATTTTATCCAAACTTTTAAATACAGTTAACAGTATTTCTGGTTGTTCGCCTCCTTTAATAGTTATTTGAAAACCCTAACAACGTAGCTAGCATAATGTTATAAACAATGACACGAGGAAAATACCGAACATTTCCTAGTTTATTTATACGTAAGCATTTCTACATTTCTTTCTATTAATAAACAAATTTTTAAACAATAAAAATACTGAGAGCAATAATTAAAACAGATTTAATTCAACGTTTTCACTTTCTTTATTATTAAATTAGAAATTCTTGATTAGAAAGTAAATCTTAAAGTAAAAATATGTGATATCATACCTTTTTCCGGGTGACTGATTATTTCCATCCTCACTAGTGGTTGAACATTCGCTATGGTTACGTTCCCTGGGTATGGCCCCTTTCACATCGGTGGGTTCACTAACATTCCGTTCATTTTCGTTGGAGCTCATTCTTCGATAACCCGGAACTTGAAAGTCAACTTCTGTAATTTTTGAGGTCGACCTATAGGTTCGCTGAAATTCTGGATTAAAATAACACGCAAAAGAGGTCAAACCTTGCTATTAAAAGCTCGCTATGCAGAGTGTTTTGCAATCGCGAAACACCAGACTCCAATACTCCAGGAAGACGACAGTGAAGGTTGAAACGCAAAACGCGGAAAGTAAATTGAATGGAGAGAGAATGACGCACGACAAACACGCGCAGGTTCGTTAAATTTTGCAACGAGAATTTTCACTTTTGATGGTAGGATGAGTCGAATGACACTCGCATCAGCTGATATTTTGTTTACCAACAACAGTCAAAACCTGCCACGTTTGGTGCCTTTTGGTCCGCGACGCATTGTTGTCTGGGGACTTCAAGTTTCCTGATATGGCAGGACGGGTTCTTTTTTTCAAATTTTGAATTCTTTGTCCGACCACCTTGCAGGTGATTCACACATGCTTCGACGCAATTTCTTTGTTTCTAGATTAATTTACTACGATGAAAACATAATGATGTCACGTGCGCAGGTGTATTCCGACTCATGCCACTGTATTTTATTACTACTATTTTTTATTGATTTAAACGGAGATATTCTTCTATAAAATTGTCCTACTACTTTACATATTTTGTGAATGTGAATGTGTTTATGTGTTTTGAAAGACTTCTTTGCGCCGAATAGGAATCCGGACTCAAAAGTTCCCCATCACGATTTCAAAACTGTGATAAAAATGTAAAAAAAATATTATTTTGGCATTTTTACAAAATTGTCGCGACGCAATAGAAATTTCAAAAAGGAAACGTAAAATCCTGACATGTTATGAAGCCGTTTTAGAGTCTGGTTTCGTAAAATAAAAATAATAAAAATTACACCTGTTGAATTGCCTGAATTGGTAAAACGTGTTGCGTATCATCAAGACTATCATCAAGAAGAATTTCTTGTGAACGCGAATTCGAAGAAATTTTTATGGAATTCCAAATTGAATTGTTGCCTCGAAGGTGCATATCATATATCGAAAAATTAAATACTACATAATATATCCGCTAACTAAATTATAAAATTTATGAATCAGGGAAAATAATCAAATTCGATTTACGGCAGCGTACAGTTCGTTTTGCTTGGTCGATCGTTTACCCAATAGAAAACAGGAACACTTTTGAATGTTGAGGTTCCGCGTTTTCTATTGGTAAAAAATCTCACGGGTCAAAAACACCGCAGAAGTACCAATGTCTTTACGGGGAAAGTAGAACGCGTGGCGATAACAGATTAGTTAATAAATTGATCAGTTATTCCAAAAGTTCATTAGCACTTGTTGAACCCGGCGTAACCTCTGCAACCGTGACCTTGACTAAACGTCAAACTGCATTAAAAAAATATTCCAGTGCATTATTTCAGTGTCTCCTGCATTAAATTCTTTATGGTCCTGTTATTTTAGATTACAGATAATTGTCGTGTTTTATCTAACGAGGTCATTATTCTCCGATAACGTTCAAAGCTAGATTTTATGGACTATTGCCTGTATTGTCTACAAGACCGGCATATCGAGGCCAACATACTGAGTTCATAAAATTATTCTTTGTTGTAGTCGCGAGTCTGAACTGCAACAATGAGGCTGATTATCCTGGATACTTCTGCAGCTGTTGCTGAATGGTCTGCAAAGTATGTTATGAAACGTATAAATGATTTTAAGCCTGGTCCGGAAAAATACTTTGTTCTGGGTCTCCCTACCGGTAAGTTTTTCTCATTCGCCAAATTACCTTTGTTATAAATTTATTATTTTAGGGAGTACCCCGTTTGGAATGTATCAAAAATTAATCGAGTTTTATAAAAATGGGTTGGTCTCGTTTAAGTATGTCAAAACGTTTAATATGGATGAGTATGTAAAACTGCCAAGGGACCACCCGGAAAGCTACCATTATTACATGTGGAACAACTTTTTTAAACATATCGATATCGAGCCGCAAAACGCTCATATTTTAGATGGAAATGCAGAAGATTTAGTCGAAGAGTGCACTAAATACGAGGAGGAAATTACTAAAGCTGGGGGTATAGAATTATTTATTGGCGGTAAGTGTTTTTTTATTTTTTAACATAGTAAGTAGTTTTTGCACTGCTTTATTGTGAAAAATATATCAGTTTATCAAGTTTAAGTGCTCGTTACTTGTTTATTTTTAGTGATTTCATTTTATTTCAAAACTCTTATGTAAAAACGTTCACGTGTTCTTTTGTAAGAATATTTCGGAAAAAATAAAATAATAAATTAAAGTACAGTTTTGCAGATTATGCAGGCTGCTGGGCCATTCTATTTTTAAATTTTACTAGTTTTGGTGTAGATAGCGCTAATCTCAAGAAAACCAGGTCAACATAATTTTTTTTAATGGAATGGCCTATATTTCTGTATATTTTTTTATTCTTTGCAATAAGTATTGTTTTATTTGTCTAAACAACATCATTACTCTACTAGAAATTTGTTTGAAGTGGTTTATGATGAAATTGTCTAATGTTTTCGATAAAATACTTTTGTGGTTTCTTGGTCATTGGAAATTATGTCAGTAAACTGAATACACATTCAAATTATAGAAACTGGATATTTTGACCCACACCTTTATGTAATTTTCCAAAACAATTACCAAACCTTAGAAAATTTAGACAAAATTCAGTCTAAAAAATCAATCAAATTAAAGGAAATAGAATTTTGAACACATAATTGCAACTAAGTTTACAAAGCAATTTACAATTTTGTACAAAAAAATGTGATATTTACCAAAATTCTGTCAATAATGTGAATAATAAACAAGATTTTTACAAATTTTGTGAATAAACTTAATAATTAAATTATAGTCACAAACCTTGGAAAATTTAAACAAAATTCAGTCAATAAACTAAATAAATAATCAAAATATACGAACTGGAATTTTTGACACAAAATTGTATGTAGTTTTACAACAATTAACAAAATTTGAAAATTTATACGTAATTCTCAATAAACTGAATATACAATCAAATTATAGAAACTGGATATTTTGAAACACATCTTTATGTAATTTTCCAAAACAAACCTTTGTATTAATTTTACAATTAATACAATTTACAATATTGTGTGGTATTTGTACCTACAAATATTTTGTAAATAAAGTGAATAATAAATAATAAAGATTTTTACAAACTTGGTTAATAAATTGAATGTAATTTTATAAAACAATTAACAAAATTGGAAAATTCAGTCAATAAACTGTGTAAATAATCAAATTATAAGAACTGGAATTGTTGACACACAATATTGTATATAGTTTTACAAAACAATTAACAAAATTTGAAAATTTAGACGAAAGTCTGTCAATGAACTGAATAAATAACAAATTGTAGGAACTGGAATTTTTGTTACACAATTGAATATAATTTTAAAAACAATTAACAAAATTGGAAAATTTAGATGAAATTATATCACTAAACTGAATACACAATCAGATTGTACAAATTGGAATATTTAACACACATCTTTATGTAATTTTCCAAAACAATTAACAAACTTTGGAAAATTAATACAAAATTCAGTCAGTAAACTGAATAAATAATTAAATTATAGGAAACGGATTTTTTAACAAGCATTTGCATGTATTTTTTTACAAAACAATTTAGAATTTTGTGATGTTTACTAAAATTCTGTCAAAAACATAAATACAAAACATGGATTTTTTTAGGTATTGGTCCCGATGGTCATATTGCCTTCAATGAACCTGGTTCTTCGCTGGTTTCGAGAACCCGTGTCAAAACCTTAGCTCAAGACACCCTAGAAGCAAACGCACGATTTTTTGGCAACGATATTAGCAAAGTTCCGAAGCAAGCGCTTACAGTCGGTGTCGGAACAGTTATGGATGCAAAAGAGGTTAGCTTTTTCTTCTATATTCTGGACGAGAATATAAGTTTATTCTATTTTTTTTTTGGGATGTCGCCATTTGCACAAAGCCTGTTGACTTGTCTGTGCGGCGGTCGTAGAGACGGAGTATTTTTTAAATTCCCTGCCTAACCTGGGCTTGAACCCTGGGCTTCATAGTGGAAGGCATTCGCCTTATCCACTAGGCCACTTCCGCTCCAAACCATTTTAACCTGTACAGTCCTTGTAGCAAGGACATCAACATAATTAAAATTCCTGAAACATTTAAGGTCGTCGCAATACTTCTTGGAACATGTGACCTAAATTGTTTCAGAATTGCTTAAAATTTTATTTATGACCTTATGATAAAAGAATAAATGTCTTTTTATTGAAGCAATGAAAGCATAAAAACGTAATTTTAATCAATTTTTAATGTGTTTCTGAGCCTTTTATCGAGTGAAAATTTATACGTTTGTGTAAATGAAACTACACTGTTAAATATTGCTTTATTTGCTGGAAATTTTATCAGCGTGATAAGCTGCAATGTGATTGATTTGTTTAAGTTTTATATCAATGTAGGTTGAGTTTATTTTTGTCCACCATGAGAATAATATTTGCTATGAGTTTTTTTTTGTTTTTTTCTTATGCCATAGCTGTTTTAGATTTCTGTTTTCATATTATGTTGTTTAATATTTAAATTTCCAATAAAATACTTAATTAAAAATTGCATCTTTAAAAATTTACTATTGTACCACTTATTTACTGTAGAAACTTAAGAGTTTAAAAGTTTCTTATAAATACGCTTTCACCATTGTCTGATTGTAATAATTTCACAATTCAAATGCATGTCTAGTAACATTGACTATACACTATACAAATTTTTATGATCTCTAAAATTAATCAATCAAAAGAATATAAATATAAAATTTTACGAATACAACACCACCGATTTCTTATATGAATATTTATATTTCTACGTCTAGATATGTCATGTTTGTATTTTTTCTTATATCTTTTACTTACTTAAAATATTATAGGTTATGATTCTTATTACTGGAACCCACAAATCGTTTGCTTTGTACAAAGCGATCGAAGAGGGAGTAAACCACATGTGGACGGTATCAGCATTCCAACAGCATCCGCATACCTTGATGATTTGCGATGAAGACGCAACCCTAGAATTACGAGTGAAAACGGTCAAATATTTTAAGGTATGTGTGATTTTTATCTGCAAAATATTTGTTCTCCTTCTGCTTTGTTTTGCTTTCTTGGTTATTAGGCGCTATTATGTTCAGTATTCTACTTGTATTTGGGCTACTTTTGTGGGGCATATGTTGTAGTGTGAACAAAAAGAAAAAAAAAACAGAAAAAGTTAAAACCAGTACATATCTTTAGAAAACGTATTGTTGGTAACTTTTTGGTGTTATAGATAGGCAGATAAGTAATGCTTTGTAGTTAGGGGATATAATTTTATTAACTCAATTTTATTTATTTAATGTATTTCTTAGTTGAGATGGCTAGCTGCTCTTTACTTTTCATCTCTGTCAAACAAAAATGCATAATATGTGACTAATAAATCAAAATTTTAAGTTGATAAAAAGTAGTCTCTATAAACTCAAAATACGACCAATTAAACAAAATCTTTCCAAGTGGCCTAAATTTTATAACTATCCTCAAAAGATGGATCATATTTTTGGAATGAAGGAAAACGATATCTATAAAAAAATATTATACAGGATCCTACTTTTTTCAGAATTTTTTGTAGCAGGTAAATGTATCAAGTAACCAGCAACATGTCTATAAAGAAACCCAGTTCAATTATATAACATCATTTCTACTGTGAAACTACCATACTTTACCATGATAATCTTTCAATTTCATAGGAATATCTCAATATCACAGGGACATATTGTAAACAGAAAATACTGCAATATATTTGGTGTCAATTAACTAACGATGTTGCAATGAAAAAATAATGCAAATAACTTATTTTACAGCATTTTTGATGACATTTATTTACATATAATTTACTTTACTTTTTACATATTATTTTGCAGTAATACCGTTACTTTTGCAACATTTTTGCTGTGGTTGAATATGTTCATTTACAGACATTTTTTATTATAACTTGTTATTAACAACTTGGTAATAAATTTGTTTTTCAATTCCTTAAAAATTGGTAATATTAAAAGTAAAATGAAGAAACATTCATGCTACGTAAAAAGTTTCAGTTACAGTATTGTTTATATTTCAAACGGCTGTAATTTTTTAAGGCATTAAAAAAGAAATCTATCTGAAACATTTTCCTCTATAAGTTTAGAGAGCGGTTATAGACTACACAAGTCTAAAACAAATAATTTCTGACTTTTCTCTTAAAGTGAGTTAAGATACACAAAAAAATTTAAAAAATTTGTACAATTACATGATAATTTATTAGTCTGATATATAACCAAAATTGAAAAATTCTATTTTTTTGGAAATTTATTGATTTTAGATCTCTTGCAGGAAAGCTAGCTTTTTTCCATACAGATATCTTTTGATCAACTTGAAATTTTGATTTCCCAAAAAAGTTTTGTTTTTGATAGGTACACAAATGCGTATAAATCACTGAGCAACATTTTGTATTTGAGATTACAATTCTGGTAAGAAATAGTCTCGATCACATCACATTTTTGCAAAAAAATTACTCAAAACGTCAAAGAAATATTGCTTTTAGTAATTTTTGTTGTCATAAAAAGACGTAAATGATTGAGGCAACCAGCAGTACCAAATTCACTTATACTTTAATTTTCAATGTTCAAATGGTCACTCAGTTCATGAAACTGTCCAGTTTTTGATACTTTGGTTTAATTTCTTTAGTTTAATTCCTTTTGAGCAAATATCCCTGCTGCTCAGTGATGATTCGCTAGCATGATAAAGTGATCTGTCTGGAAAAAAGTCTGAAAAAAAATGGAAAAATAAAAAAAAAATTTGCTAGCGATCATCAAAATGGACTGTAGTTAGGTATTTGTAGATCATTATAGTTATTGAACTCGGCTAGCTTGTAACATACTTCCATCCGGTAGATCTTATAGATCTTCTTAAGTTAACTTATAGATCGCTTGTACATAGTTTTCCTTTATTTTATAACCCAATTAAATGTTTATTATAGACTGTTGCCTTGTATGGTTGTGATTGGTTAGTATCTGGTAGGCAGAGATAGGTTTTGGGATTTGTAACGTCGTCTTTCGGGTAAAAGAAAAATTCTTGACTACGTCTGGTTACTGGTCTTTTCTGCTTTGGTTTGCTTCTACGATGGAGCTTACTGTCGTCTAAAAATGGTGTGGTGGTCGGTGGAGTAATGTCTGTTTTCAATAACGCTGATTTTCAATACGCAGGCTCTTAGTGCTGTTCACCACAAGCTGATTGCGGATGACCAACCACTTAAACAGTACTGGAGAGTACATTAAATTTTCGGCAATGCAAGTTAGTGTTTTTTATTTATTTTTTGTTGTTTTGATTTCATCTTGGATGTTGCTATTTATACAAAATAATATTGTGGCAGTATTTAATTAGGGTGATCAACTTTTGCAGTTTTGCACACAAAAAAAAGTATGGCTACTTTATACATACAGTGATGTACGGCTAATCCTAACAGAAAGTTGGCAGACCCCGTTCGAATTACCCATATCATATAAAATGTATTTATAATCTGAACGGCGTTCGGTGTATGAATACCTTTTATTTTTTATTATCCAAACTAAGTTCAGATTATCGATACCTCTCAGTTACACTTATTGGTAGTGTGCTAGAAATCAGAACACGTTTCTGTTTATTTCAGTTGAGAAAAATAATACATATAAACTTTTTTATTAATGCTAACATTCACAACATTCAAGATACAAAAAAAAAACTTGTGACCTCGTTTAATCACTCTTAGGTTCTTTGGAACCACTCACAAACGAATCTAACGTGGTTTGTAAAGTATTCGCGCTTTTTCTTCCATTATGGCCACAGAGATTGAGACAACGACGTTCACGCTGCTACAAAAACCGTAAACTACGCTTGGTCTTTCGTCGGGGTACATATCTTAAAATTTGCACTTTTTTTACTTTAATATTCGCGATTGTTATTTCTAACGACAAAAAGATAGCGTGTTGCTAATGAACTATATGACGAGCCCTTGTCTATTAAGTTTATCATTTCCGCTTTTGTGTTAATGTTAGTATAATGTGCTTTCTGGTAAACATCTTTACCAAATCTTTACTAACTAAAGTAATGGTGGTTTAGGTTGAACATACGATAGGGTGCGCAAATGCGTGCGCATTCGAGAATATTTATTGTTTGGATTACGCATACCATGTCGTTCGGATTATGGATACCACTTTACACAATAGGGCCGTTCGGACTACCCAGCAGTTTAGATTAGAGAGGGTTCGGATTAGCCGTACATCACTGTATTTCTGAAATACGTTAAACGGGTAATTTTGAGAGTTTTTTTGAGAACACCCACCCCTTTAACGCAATACATATTTTACTTCTGCAAAAAGTTCGATATTTCTAATATACTTTTTGCTTTTTAAATGGAGGTAATCAGCCCACTTCTGTATCAAAATTGTTCACGCTAGCAACCGTGAAAGTTGCTAAATGCCAAGGTCAGTATGTAAATAAGAACTTTGCGAAAAGTTGCAATTCTGTAGGACCCTTATAGCAACTGAGTGGTTAAAATATTTATCAACTGAGTTGATAAGTAACCACTATGAATCTGACGGTTGTAAAAGTTTGCAACCCGGGCGCGTGATTAATTTTAGCTTACTAATCGCGATTAATTTATGTGGGAAATGAATAACTCTTTAGGTTCTGATTAAAGTTCACCCGCCGGTACATTGGAGAGATTTACCAAGAGATTTTATACTTCATTTGAAGATTTCAGTCAAGACGAATTTTAAGTTAGGATTGTTTAGTTGCATCTTACAAAGCAGACAAACTTAGGCTGGACTGGAAAGCAATAGACGTGTGAATTCCTATAGGCTGGGAAATTCGACGTATCTATACAAAATATGTCACCCAACTTATTTTGCATTATCCACCTATATTGATTCGGCCATAATATTGGCAATAGTAGCGGGTCCATAGTAATTATTGTAGAACAATTATCATAATTTTCATGTTCCTAATACAATTGCAGAAATACACATCGTAAAATACATTTTGTTATGATGATGTACTTAAATAAAGAATACGATAAACTTGATATTTGATTTTCTTTTATTTAATTTTGTATAGACATACATATTTTCAAATTGAAACAATGTACCAATCTGCAAAAAATGATTTTCCAACTATCATTTCCGATTGCGCAGGCAAAAACACTGTAATTTCACATGAATCATCTGCAAAACAACATCCATTATTGTTATTAGTAGAATAAGAACAAATTTTACCTTACCTTGTAAAGATTTCAGTGATAACTCCATTCCAGAGGCGTTATTTTACCTTCATCTCCGTTCATCATAATGATATGTATTTCCGCTCCCGAATGTGGAATATCAATATGATCGTTAATTTTCCTATAATACTACTGTAGCCACTACTATAGCTAATAACCTCCAAATCGACATGGGTGAACCCTCAGAAAGACGTGCAAAACGTAACACGCTCTACTGTTCTGTTGTAATGTATTCTACAGGATTTTCCGTATGCAAATGGTGATATCTTTTGCATTGATACTTCGAATCTCCCAGCCAATACGATTTCACAAGTTTCTTGTTTTCAAGCCTAGAACGAGTGTTTACTTTATAAGATAAAACAATTCCAACCTAAAATTTTTCTTCCCTGAAATGTTAATGAAGTTGAAAATATCACGGAAATCGGTCATACTACCTAATAAATTGCGCATTTAATGTTTAAGGTCGCTTTTAGGTGCCAAACTTGAAGTTCTTGATCATATTACTTCGAAAAACGCATCATACCTGTGACCGTACCCGCATCATACCGTACCTGTGACCGTACTAACTGACGTACACTGACGTATAACTACCGCAACAAATTGGTATCAAGATATCCATAGTTCGGTATTATAGCAACTTTGTTAACAACTCGTGTAGATGTAGAAATTTAGCAACGGTTGAAAAATCTGTTCTTACAGAATTGACAAATTGGAATCAATTGCTAAGAAAGTTGTTAAAACTTAAGCTTTAACAATTTACTTTCGTAGCAACCGAAATAGCAACTGAGTTACAGAATTGGACTGAATAACTGAGAAAGACATGCTTAAAATTTTTAGTCAAACTGATTGAACAGGGAAGATCTCTTTCAAAGAAAAAAACACAGAGCTAGAAATATATATGTATATAGAAATTTGGTCACTCTAATTAAAAGAACTAAGTAAATTTTGAGTTTCTTTATTTTTAGTTGAGCCAATAAAGCTGTCCATGGAACTAGTCATTTGGAAGCCAATATCATCATTTAGGGCAAATTTAAATTTACAAACAAAACTCCAAGGTTTTCAGGGTAGCTACCACGATTAACTACATACAATTTTTATTAACCTATGAATGTTTAGAAACGTTTTTTGTGTGTTATTTTATTAGTACTTTTAAAATATCATAAGTTCATATTTTCATGTACTTCGCAAATTTGCTAATACCAGAACTTTGCAATGTCATTACAGAGTGAGCAGTACAACTTTTTTATGTAAATTAATAAAACAGTTTGTGTTTTTTTAGGGTTTTTCTGTTTCAGTGGGTTTTGAAGTAAAAACCTTTATTGACTCAACTATATTTACAATATTTTGTCTAACATTATAACCAAATCAAATTTGCACATACAACGCCACATCTTTTATTAAATTATAATTTTTTTTCCAGTAAATTTGAAATATTTGTCCGATATACAAGCTATAATTATTCATTTGTTTCAGAATTTATCCGCATTGCATAATCGACTGGTAGAGTGAAAAGTACCGCCATTATAGGAACCTACTATTCTCCTTTTTATCGATTATTTTTATAAGTAATCTAATCGTAACTACTATTATAAAATTGTCCGTAAAAATATGATTTCTACTCTAAATAAAAATTTTATACAAACTTTCCTTGTTTACTTGTTTAAATCTCACCCAATACGCTCTCGTCCAATAAAAAGCGAAGTTATTTAAAAAGCACGGTCGATAAAATTGGTGTCCTAATTAACCAGCAGGCGGTGCAATTCAATTTCTAGCATTTCTAGGTTATGTTTGTTGTCAGTTGTAAAGCATAAATAATAAAACGATGGCTCATATATCTCAACATCGTGTTAAAACCATAATGAAAACCGCGGATGGAGTTAACAATATTGGTCAAGAAGCGGTTTTCTTGTGTACGAAAGCCACTGTAAGTACTGTTGGTGTTTTTTTGTAATGTTTGAGGTTATGTATTATATTTCTCTTGTAGGAGTTATTTATCCGAACGTTAGTGAAGGAGGGTTACGATGATATGAAAGAGAACAACTCAAAGAAACTAAACTACAATAATTTAGTGAATATTATACACAATGCGACACGATACGAATTTTTAGAAATCGTAATTCCGAAGAAAATTACGGTTCGGGAATATAAGGAGCTAATGGCTAAGAAAGGGCAAAAGATTACGACTGATGATTCGTCAAGCGAAGAAGATTCGTATAGTGATAGCGAAAATAGTAGTTGATCTAAATGTTTGACTTAAAGTTGTTTTAATTTTTTTTTTCTGATTAATTAATTGATGGCTATGTATTGTTTTATATACATACCTACTTTATACTTACTTTTTACTTGTAATTAAGATTTGAAGTGAATATTTATTTTAGAATCTTTTATGTTTTTATTGTTTCAGGTAGTTGTTGTACACTGTGAGATTAAAATGATTTTAAAATTATGTCCATTAAAAAAATCTGAATAAAGATTTAAGTAAAAAATCCATGCAATTTTAAGAGGTTCATTTGTGCTTTATAATAATAATTAACATAATAAAACTGATATTGCTATTTTATTGCAAAATGAGCCTTATTTTTAAATTATTTCAATAAGTAGAAATACGAATGAAAGTACTAGTCAAATTAATGTGACAGGTATTTATTTACAAATAAACAAAACAATAAAAATTAAATAATGTGTTCAATTGCCTGTCACAAAATTAATCGCAAGCATAACTTAATCAAAGATCTTTTAATCCGTCTTGCACATCCTGGGACATTTATTTGCTCTCAATTCATTTATGTTATTCATTTGTTGCAAATAGACTTTCTTCATTAACCAACCCCAGTAGAAAAACCTAAATGACTTAAATCCAGAGACCAGGAAGGCCATAAAATTGGACCAATAGAATGTGCTGGACAGGCATCTTGAACACCCAAATAATTGATGGCCTCTTTGAGTTAACTGAAAATCTAAATGGGAAAATTTATTTTTTATTATCTTTTAGCAAATTAACTGCTAAATCTTTTAGAAGATGTGGTAGCGCACAGTCATAGGTCAATGTGGTTTCAAAATTGTTTTCAATAATTGAATTTCTAATTATTGAAATAATTTTAATAAAGTTCTTTTTGCAGTCATCAATTTTTTTTTCAACCATTTTAAAAAGAACACTAAATGGGCAATCTTTTGAAATAATTTTCCAGGTTATCCAGGCATTTTTCATTTATATATGTCTAAAAGTTAATTAAAAAAATAAATCATGTATCTCACAAAAAAAATTCAAGAACGAAGCCTTTTACAAAGGTCATATTTCGATATTCTGGTGTTATAAGTTGGCCTGTCGGCCCTCCACAGCATAACGTTGAGTTTTGGGGCACCTGTATATTAATAACTTAAGTTTACAGAAAAATGAGACAAGAAATTACTTATTACTAGGTTATTTTTTTATTATAAAGCAGATCATTACAGATATTCTTTCTTATAATGTCGAGTAGAATAATTTTATTTAATAATTTACGTTGTGCGCCTTAAACAAGTAAAAAAATGACAAAAATCTACTAACAGCACTTTGGTAGTAAGTATTCCTCTCTAATACTGATCACATAAAAAAATAGCACTCTATAACAATATTGTTTATATTATTACTTCACAATCTACTCTTATTCATATACTTCAATGTTTCTCTTGTAAAAGTTATCACATTTTGATTCCATTTAGCTAAAATTGAACTAGAATGAAGGAAAATATCCCAGCGTTGAGCTATAAATAAAACAACCTAAACTTTATGCTTATTAAGGCCTATTAGGAATTTAAGGTATTTCATCTCGGTGTTCATGCGGTGGATTTTCGTAAACAAAAATATCATCCATTGTGCTGCTGTTTGTCGATGGTCCAATACGTGCCTGCGGAGTACCCGTCGCAGATGCCCCTTCTGGCAGCAGGCATTCACCTTCCGGATTAATACTTAGAGACCTGGCGAGATTTAACATCAACCTGAAAATTGAAATTATTTTTCTTTAAAATTGTTTTGATGTATTGAACTCATATATTGTATCAATGCAAATGATAAGGAATGAAGAACAACTCGAATCAGAATTGGAAAAACTTGTTTATTATATACAACAAACTGCTTGGGAGAACACCCTTGCAAGACAAAGAAGAGTAAAAGGAAACAATTACCCCAAAGAGATAAAAAAATCTGCTGTGTCACAAAAGAAAGATGGTACCGCAAGGTAATGTTTTAGGGCCGATACTTTACCTACTCTACACTAGCAACCTCCCAGCATTAGAAAATAATACTGGGGGTGGCAACTTTTGCAGGAGACACGGCTATCCTAACTGTTGGGAACACCAATGAAAAAATGACAAGAAAAATCCAAACAGCTCTTGGACAAATGGACAAACAAAAAAAGGTTAAACTGAATGAACTCAAGTCAGTACATGTTGATTTCACCTATAATAAAATGTAACACATCCCGGTTGTTATTAAATATCTCGGTATGCCATTAGATGCCAGGCTCCGCTGGAAAGCCCATGTACAAAGGTAAAAAAAGGAACTAAGGAACTAGTAATCTGATACAGAGAGATGTATTGCCTGCTAGGAAGAAACTCCACGCTGTCAGTACATAATAAGTTGCTCTTGTACAAGCAAATTCTAGGTGGACTAGGGTGGTTCAAATTGGCTATTTTTATTTAGAAAGCAACGATCCCCAAATCGTTTCCAAATTAAAAAAAAAGTGGACACGTATTTTTTTTTTCGAAATTTTGATTCTTAATGGTGCCTGTCGAGGCCTCAAATCTACATAAGAAAATGCATAGGAAAAAGACATTTCTTGGTATTTTTCGAATAATTGTTCGGGGTTTGGGAAAACTTAAGACTAAAGCTATAGGACTTGCAGAGGACTTTCCAAGGAAGAATTTGACCTATCATACATATGGATTTGATACCCCCAACCCACCCCCACAGTGCCCTGAAAACTACTCCTAAATTAAAAAATGTAGATTCTTCAGAAAATTGACCCTTCTAATTATTTCAATCTCTTTTTCTCATAGAAATCATTATTATAAGTGTAGTGGGATGTTTATAAACATTTGTCAGTTAATTTCCATTTGTTTAAACAAATTTTATTTGTTTAAATAAGTTGTTTTTCTCGAAAATCCTTCTGAACTCCGTTTTATGAGTTCGCAATGGCAGTTTATTATCTTAGAGTGACATTATTCATTAAAAAAATTCCACCTATTGTTTAAACAATAAATTATTATACATTTTCAACTTTTTTCTAATTATGGTAGAAAATTCAGCTTTTTTGAGAAATTAACCTATAAATTTCATGTTCGAGATATCTTGCCTATATTATCTAATAAACCCACATTTGTTTAAACAAATTCCATTTGTTTAAACAATTCTTTTTTTGCAATTCAACTAAAATTATTTTTACTAGATCGGTCTGGCTAACTGTTATTCTCAAGTGACATCATTTATATTTTTGGATGATTTCCATTGTTTAAATAATAAAATATTATTCGTTTTCAATATTTCATCACATTAGAGTACAGGGAACAGTTTCCCGACAGCAACAAATCAACATTATCTTGCGACACACAGATGGTTAGGAAATAAGAATAAGAAATGCAGAAAGAAATATGATTAATAAAAGTGGTTGACTTAGGAAATCTAACATTTTTAAAAGAAATGTACTCCCCAATTCCCCGAAAAAAGGATTTTATATCATATCAACTTTTTCCAATAAATGATATTGAAAACGAATAATATTTTACTTAATAATGATTTGAACCAGGTCACTGGTTCAAAGCCAGGTTGTGGCTATAATTTTTAATTTATTTTAAAATTTACATATCACCTGTATATCATCATTATGCATTTGAATAATATTTTATTAGTTAAACAATGGAAATTATCCCAAAATATAAATGATGTCACATGACATGATAAACATGTCACACTGTGGGGGTGGGTTGGGGGCGTCAATGCCATATGTATAATAGCTCAAATTCTTCATTGGAAAGTCCTCTACAAGTCCTATAACTTTAATCTTAAGTTTTCCCAAACCCCGAACAATTATTCGAAAAATACCAAGAAATGTCTTTTTCCCATGCATTTTCTTATGTAAATTTGATGCATCGATAGGCACCATTAAAAATCAAAATTTCGAAGAAAAAAAAATACACTTTTTTTGTCCACTTTTTTTGGATTTGGAAACGATTTGGGGGGATCGTAGCTTTCTATCATCACAAAAATTTTTGCAATGCATTTTTGAACCACCCTAGTGTGGACGTATGGTGCTCAACTGGGGTTGCACAAAAAAAGTAACATTAAAATTGTCCAGACCTTCCAAAATAAAGTATTAAAACGCATTGTCATTGTGCCAATGGTACATTAGGAATGATGATCTCCATAAGGACCTCAAAATTGAGGTTGTGTACAATGAAATACAAAAAATTGCTAGAACTAACTGACAGACATCAATGGGTGCCTGTCAGGTTAAGTTATATTAGTAAAATAAGTTACAATTAAGTTACTCATGAGTCAGTTCTGACTATATTGTAATGCACTTATTGATTGAATAATAATAATAATAAAATGTAAACGTGGTAATGAGCACAATAAATTTAAAAAAATGTGATTTTTTACCTGCCCTTCCGTTCCCGGAGGCGTTTCTTCCGAAGTTTTGTGAACTCATCCTCTTCATCTTCATCGTCAGTTTCCGAACCAATGCTGATCGTTTCGGCACCACGGTCGTTTGAATCTCGGTCGTCAGTTGGTGCTGATAACGAGAATAAGTCTCCACTGCCTTCAGGTTCATCATATCTTGAAAAAAATAAAACAAACAAAAAATTTAGATTTTCGCTGCCTCGATAGCTCAATTGGGAGATCTCCCGACCAGAAATTGGGAGGTAATAAAGAAAAGCAAATGTTCAAATAAATCTTAACAATCGAAAATAATTAAAATTTATTTCGCATATTTTGCTTTTTTTAATTGGTGTTATCGGCTTTTGTGTGTAAGAGCAAGCTTTTTCTTATTTAACTAAGCTTAAGACTAAATACAGGAATCATCTGTTAGGGATGAAATAAGGGTGTAAAAATTACAAAGAGAGATTTTTGGGGGAGCGTACAATGTTTTTCCCGTATTTTTTTATAGTGTAAATGTCTTTCAGAGTAAAATCTTTCGTACAACATTTGTTTTGTGAAACAGAATTCAAAACACTTGTTTTCCGTAAGGTGCATGTCATATCACCTCTGAGGAAAATAATAAATTTCGCAGGTAAAATCGTCTAAGAAAAAGTAAAATTTATATCATTCGAAAGACAAAAGTGAGTGTAACAATTAGAGAGGACAGGAAGAAAGCTCAACAATGCAAATAACTAAACATCAACATATAAGGAGAAAACTCACATTCTCACTATTCACATGTGTTAAAACAACTTTTTAACAAAACTAGTCGAACACGCAAATAATTCGTAAATATATACCTTGCCAACAAAATTTTTCCTTTCCGTAATCCACATACAATCCGAGGTCTTCTTGTTAGAGTACTCATTAATGAGTCACCTGGACATGGCCCCATGGTGTGAAGTACTGTGTGGCTTGCTAATCTCCTACAACCTTTATACCTCAACCCTAACACTGGTGCGTTATAAAAAAAATGCTCAAGGCAACAACAAGAACAGACACCGCAAAAAGTCAACAAAAAAAATATTTGAGAGCTACAAATATCTTTGAATTACATCTATAAAAAGCCCAATTAGAAGTAAACAACATTTGACATAAAGCAAAAACGAAAACGCAAAGCTCATTGAGAGAGCAAACAACTTGGAAATGACAGTGGAATAGTTGGAGATGGAAAAAATTTAGAGACACATCACCAAAACAGCACTTGAGCAGCAAGACAAAATTAACACAAATGAGGTAATAGCAAAAACAATAAAAAAATCTCAACATAAAAATATGAAAACAATATTGGGAAATCTTACTGAAAATTTGAAAATAAGTCAATAATAGTTCATATTAATGAACATTTAATTAATGAACAACTCGGTCAATACACCAAGAATCTCCGTTTCAAGGTTTGCAAACTAAGAAATGAAATCTTACTTATTTGCATACTTGACGGAGTGGTGTACATTAGGAAAACAGATAAAAACAAGAAAATTAAAATCAGGAACCTGGAAGACAGAATATATCTACTAATAAAAAAAATAGATACGGCGAGAGTAAAAATAAAGAGAAGAGAAGATTGTGAATGGCTGAAGCATGAACTACTACAAAAGATAAAACAACAACAAAAGCTATATAAAAACAGAAATGTAATCCTACTACCAAAAATTTAAAGAGAACATATTACCAATCAAAGCAAAATATTAACAAGAATATAGAAAAACTACAAATGGCCAATATTACCAAAATAACCTGCTAGCATACAAAGACAATTGCAGATAATGTGGAACACACTCAACAAAATATTAGGAAAAGCCAAAACAGCAGACATTGTCAACACATACTTGAACATTATTGGAAGATCATTAGCTGAGAAATACAAAATTCAAGCTACTACCACGACCACAAAAAATAATGCAACAGAAGCAAAATTTAAACATACAAATGAGAAGGAGATTTACGACGTTATACGCAACATGAATAGCAATATGGCTCCTGGGTTTGACAAGTTTACTACTAATATTGCAAAAGAAAACAGGACAGCTCTGGCACTAATTTTAGTCCACCTGACAAACAAAGTTATAGATGAAGGAGTTTATCCGAATTACATGAAGACTACAATAATAGAGCCAATATATAAATCAGGCAAACCCGAAAACCCAGAAAACTATCGTCCTATTGCTTTCCTTTCCGCTTTAAACAAAATCTTAGAGAACGTCATTCAAATGCGTATAAAACAACACCTAAAAGCGAACAATATAATCAGACAACAGCAATATGCATACCTGACAATCTCTCTGGTACAACTTCAGCAGCGAATGACCTGATCCATTAAATAACAACAAACATGGCCACAGCAAAAAAAGGTGGTTGCTATATTTATTGATCTCAAAATAGCATTTGATACAATATCAAAAGAAAAGCTAGTAGAGAAACTGAAAGCCATACATACATATCTCACTTACTATTTATGAAAAGATGTTGGAATCCGTGATATTCAAAACTAGGAAAGATCTTAACATTGACGTGTGACATGTGAACAACTTAGCTCAACAAAATGCAAGAACAATCGTAAAAATATAGAAATTACGACACATAATACCACCAACCCTAAGAAAACCCATTTACTATTCACTTTTCATGTCAGAAAAAAACATGATTAAATGATTTCTAATAGGGTATTTGACTGTATTAAAAATATGGCATGTATTATAGTCATCCTAATAGATTACAGTTTAAGAAAACTATTTGTTATTACTTTTCAAAAAAAAAAATGCTTTATTTCTATGAAAAACCAAAATTAAAATTGAATTTTATTCACGTCCTATCACGTGATTGAAAACGCTCTGTAATTGGGTCAGTCTCCAGTGATGTCATTCGTTAGTCCGCCTTAGAGCGCGTTCGGTTTGTCAGGGTATGGTATGGGAAGAGCAATGCTCAGATAACTTGGGTCGGCTGTCTCTCTCTTATATGCAGGTAAACGCCGTATGACGTTAGTCCGCCTATTATGCAGCGCCTCACTCTCACCGTAAAATACCGGGTTATCCGAACGCGCTTTTATGCTTCTTCCGTTTGAATTTAATAGCACGAAAGCGTCATGTAAGCATAACTTTGTAGGTTAGGATAGCCCTAACCTTCAGCTGTCAGATCAGATAATACCTTTCGAAAATACGATAGATAACTTATTCTAGTCAGTTTTACTTATGTCGAAGTAATCTTCACAACAGAAAACACATGTATTGGCGGCTATTTATTTCATTTGGATTTCTACGAGCCAACCACTTTCTTCGCAGTTTCAAATCTTGCGGAACAGCAACAAATAGTTTATCCGGAGTTTTTCTTGACGTATCTCTGCATTGTGGATTTATACACCATTTATAACCCATTTTTATGTAGAAATTGTGAGAACAACACATCATACAACACAATTACCAAACGGCGACGATGCCGATGCTGACAGACCATATGGGCCGATTTGACATCTTGACATCACATCATCTTGACATCACTAACCGGTGACGTCATACAACAGAAAGTATCGTTTTGGCGGGACTTTTTGTGATTCAATTTTTAACGCTGATTTTTATGAAATATTGAGGAAATAATTACAAAAAATAATGCATTTACAATGTAGAGTGAAGGAATAAACACATTAAGATGGTTTTCCAAAAATAGTCAAATACCCTATTGTACTAATAAATCGAGTTTATAACCCTTTTTACATCGGTGGATTAACTTGGGTGTATTATAATTAATATTAATTATAAATTATAATACACCCAAGTTAATTCGCCGATGTAAAAAGAGTCGTAAAATGGATTTATTAGAATAATTGGAAATAGAGAAACATAAAAGAAATAACGTCAGTTTACTTAACGATCAATTATCATTTAAGTAATAAACCAATATTTTCTTACACTTTAAGTTTTGAAATTGCCCAAAACGATAGGCGCATGTTGTTATGTATAGCGAATATTAACTTTGTTCATAAGGAATTTTTTAAAAACAATTGATACCTACATTATGTTATGTTTTACTGTATTGTTTGATTTGGGCTGAAGATGTCGTTTTGACAAAACATGTGTACTCATTAAAATAATTCCACAAAATAAAGGAAAAGATAATTAAAGTCAAATGTCCCTCATCTACAAAGGAAAAGATGTTTTTTAATTACACATTTCCATTAAATTTTCACCTTTGTAACAAAAAGGACACATTCAAAATAAATATGAAAAATTTAACTTATTATGTACATTAAATGAACAATAAGCAAATACAGCCGTTTGAAATATTAACAAAACTGTATTTTAAATGGCTGTAACTTCTAAAGGAATTGAAAAAACCAATGGTAAAGTCCATATGAAACTTTTTACCCAGAATGAATGCTTCTTAAGCTTTTTTATTCATTTATTTGTATTATTGTTATTTTCACATTATATTAAGATATTTATTTACATTAAATTAAGATATTTACATTTTATTATTGAATAGACTAATAAAAAATACAGAAATAAATGCTGTAAATGTAGAATTTACTGTTATTGGCGTTTTTTCATGCTGCTAAATTGCTGGTTATTCGATACCAGCTATATTGCTGTATATTTGTAATAATTCGTTCTTGTGACATTGAGATATTTCCGTCAAATTACAGGTAAAGTACAGTAATTTCAGAGTAGAAGGATTTTTTTTCATAATTCAAGTTTCTTATCGGATCGTAAATTGTCTTATAGCTAGTGTCCGACCGAAGGCGATTTTTTGGGCCGAAGCCGAAGCCGATGTTCGGCTTTTCCTATACCTTCGGCCGAAGCTGAAGCCGAAGCTGAAGGAAGTTGATAATGCTAAAGAAGTGGCGAAATTTAAATATAAATTTGTACATACTATATTAGTATGTACAAATTTATCTATACCTACAGTGTATCCCCATATGGATCGTACAATATCTATAATGGAGGTCCTAAAAACGTCGCCATTATTGTTACCATATTGATTTAACGAAAAACAAGAAACTGTTAAATTTGCTCAAAAGTAACCTATCAGTTTTTCACAATTAAATGTGAAACGTCATAGAGAAAAATTGTTTTAAAGTTAGTCTGGTGCTCAGATATAAAATTTGAATATTTTATATGAATTATAACAAGATATGAATATACGGATATACCGTATCATATTGTGATATACATCCCGCCTGTATATCACCATCTATAGATTGATTGTATGAATTAGTTACTTACTAGTTTATTAGTTTTATCTATTATTTTACTTTGTTCTTATGTTTTCATTTTTATCGTTCCCCAATGATAACTTCAGTAAAAAAAATAATATCAGAAAATTCTTATTCTTCACTATTTATCTTTGAGACATATCCTGTTGATTAAAAAAACTTGACAATCATAAACCTATCATGCAAGAAAACTACTGTAGGATTATTTGTTTACGTAATACACATGTATTCTCACATTTAAAATGCTAATTCCAAAATCAGATCTCTATTATTTTAATTAGGCACGTGCCGGTTCAGATTCGCCATGAACTGGGCCGATATCTGAGATTTCAGACATTTTGAATTGAACTGTAAAGCAATTGATGCTTGCGCAAATTTAATCATTTCTAATTTTTCGTCGTTTTTCTTCTATGAAATTGCTGACTAATAGCTATGGATTTTTGAGACTACCCACAACTATTTTTGAAGAATAACGTTGTCTCGAGAAAAGAATGTAGGTCCATTATATGTATAATAAAGTCTATCTGGAGGCGCACAGTATTTGATTTAAAAACAAAAAAACTGATATCAATAATCAATATTAAAATGCTTCAGACCTTCCATCTGCTTTCTCGTCGCAAAACACTTAGTTTTTCTCTCTACTATTGATTCATAGCAATAAAACAGAAACTATTACATTAAATTTAATATAAAAACTGTCTAATTTTCTACTAATTTCGACTAATTTTCAGTCTAATGATGATTTTCTTTATATATGTATTTAATTAATGTGTTAATTTTTATTGGTTCTTGATTATGCGTAGGCAAAATATCGCCAAACAAAAAATTATTACTAGCTTTTGCAAGTTTTAGGAATCAGGCCGAACTTGAAAAATTATTTAATTGTACGTAGAGAAAAAATTTACAAAGATTTTATAACTTTTTTCAGGTCACAACAAAGTTTCTTACATGTATTTTGTCGTTAACGTCAGGCCCGTTGAATTTATTTACTACTAATTCCTTCTAATGCTTCAACTGTTGTTTTAGCGGTTCTTTATCTATTATTATAGGACATAAAAAGTTCATCCACATTTTCGCCAAGCACCAAAGTAAGTAAACTAACTATCAAATATATCACTTTCTTTTCACAATTCTTGCTACGTATGCGCTATGCGCGAACCTTCGGCTTCGGCTAAACCTTCGGCCTAATTTTGGCCGAAGCCGATGTTTTGCCGAAGGTTCAATTTTTGGCCGAAGGTGGCCGAAGCCGAATGTTCGGTCGGACACTACTTATAGCTAATGGTGGACATTTGATATTTTTTTTAGGTATAAAAAAACTGATGTAATCAAAAAAAGCACTTACAGATTTTTTTCTTAGAAAAACACCCAGGACATTTTTTTTGTCGTCAACACAAAAATATATCAGTATTAAATATTACAATTAATAAAATAATCTTCTTAATATATTTATCACTTTATAAAAATTCCTTTATTCACTATATTTATTACGTACTAAGGACATACATATTTGAAGAATTTAAATTTAAAGGAAAGTGATCAAATTTACAACTTGGAAAGATAACGATTCAAATTTTTTCTTGTTTCCAACAATATTTATTTTTTTTTAACTTAGATAGATATGGCACAACAATTAATCCTAATACATATTTTGTTTAAACAAGTATTTTTTATTACTATCTTAAAAATTTCATTAAAGAAAAAATCTGTTAAGTAATACAATAAATATATTTTTTTCCGTATTTACAATAATAATAATTGTAATAAATCATTGTTTAACAACCTTAAGCTTGATAATCTGTTTTTCTTATTTTTAACTAGTATTAAATTAAAAAGATTGTTAAATTGTCATTACATAAATGCTACCAACAATAAAAAGATAAGCATTATAATAAATCATTCCACTGTTTGTATACGAAGAATATAATAATATAACATATAATTTCATGTACCGATTTTTTGTTAGGTTATATCCACATACCTGTTTAGTGATTGCGGCACAGAAATAGGTTGCGACGGTTTTGGTGGACTGAATATATTCATAACGGATGGCCTGGGGTCGTTAACGCCTTTCATCGATGTGATTGTCGACTGTTCATCAACTTCTTCGATCACTTGATCGGCTAACTTTAGACTGCCGGGCTTTAGGAGTGGAGGTGCTAAGGAATTGGGGCTTCCACCGGCTGGTCTTGACGCCTGGAAACCAGAAGTCGGTTGCAATTCTACCGGAGAGTCCTTTGTCGTTTCCGTTCTACTTTCGCTTCGACTATCTTCCCTCGTAAATATCTTTTTCAGCATATTCGTGACTGAATTGACCCTCGATATAGAATCTATAAAAGTAAAAAACAATTGGAGATTTAAAAGTAGGTAAATTATTGGTATATACAGGTGTTAACGCACTGATCTACAATTGTATACACTGTATACAGTTGTAGATCAGTGGCCTGAATACAGGGTTATTTATAATTTATTAATAATAACAAAAGAAAAATATATAACAAACAACTGAAAGGAAACTGTCATAATTTTTCTGCAAACAAAAAGAATTGATTCCAGTTGCAAAACACTCTTGCAAAAACAAAACTTACTAAGTTTTTCTTTTGGAATCAGAAGAAAAAAATACCCTTGAAACTGTCAAAATTAAATATGGCGGCCATAGCAAAAAACGCTGTCACTGCTTCAAATTTACAAAAAGTGAAAGTGATCGTACAAAGTTTGCCAGATAAATCTGGTTAAATAGGTTCTAAATAACATCACCTATCATGTTTTAAAAGAAATATATCAAA
The DNA here is from genome assembly GCA_963966075.1 of Aphodius sticticus. Taxonomy (NCBI): domain Eukaryota; kingdom Metazoa; phylum Arthropoda; class Insecta; order Coleoptera; family Scarabaeidae; genus Aphodius; species Aphodius sticticus. Next base: position 13,907,187 of record OZ014512.1, read on the forward strand.
TTACAAATAAGTGTATACAAATACTGGAACATAAAAACTTCTAAACAACGCTTAATGTCAATATATTCTTTAGTTTCATAGATTGTATATGGTATGTAATACCTTATAATATTAATATAATTTAATTATATTCCCCCAATTTTTGACAATTGTGCAAATCGCAAAAAATTAATATAAATATTAAAAATTCAATATTTAGCCGAAATCGTTAAAAATATGACTATATTGTAATTTAAAAAAAAAGCGTTCATACCTGGAACTGAGGCGCCCATATTCGAAGCTTGAGAAGGGCCCCGTCTCAAGTTTGCGGTACTAGGTTTTGCAGTGAACATTATGGCACTACTCATGTCATTGTAGAAATTAGAATCGTCCACTTTTACGGACGAAGGAGGCTGAACGATTTCTTGTTCGTCGCGAGAAACCGCTATATTTGCTGTTGACGGTTGAGGATGGCTCTCGCGGAATGGTTCTGCGGCTAACGTGTACGGCAGTTCCTCGGGGAACACTTGGTCCCAGTACTGATCTCTCACCAATTCCGGATGTGAGTGGTGCATCTCGTCAACTATCAAGTACGATACCTAAAAAGTTAGGTTATGTTAAAAGCGCCTATTGGGAAACATACAATAATGAAAATAATTATAGCCTATTAAAAATAAAATGAAGATCAAAGTACAACTAGAAAAGGAATAACAGGGAGACCAAGAAAATCAAGATCAAGGATCAACCGAAAACGAAGATAAAAGACCATCTAGAAAAAGAATGTATGTCTATTACAAAACGAAAATGAAGATCAATAACCATCAGAAGAATAAGAAGGTAAAATGGTATCTGAAAGAAGAAGTAAAGGAATACAAAAGCCTCCAACTGAAAAAAAAGAAATTGTATATCAGTATAACTGAAAATAAAGATTGCAATCTGAGAAATGGAGAGGAATGAGTCTAAAACAAAGAAAATGATATTAGGGATCAACTGAAAAACGAAGTTAAAACTAAAAAAACGACAACAAAAGACCATCTGGAAAGAGAGTGGATATCTATTACAAAAAGGTCATGAAGATCAACAGTTGAAAATAAGAAGAACTAAATGGTATTTGGAAGAAGAATTGGAAGAAGAACATAAGCCTCCAATTGGAAAAAGGAAAATTTATAGGTGTAACTGGAAAATGAAGATCAAGAAACTAGAAAATGAAGATTAAGTGCAAACTGAGTTATAAAGAGTAATGAGAATTGGCTATTAAACAAAACATGATTTTAATTTAAAGGTTCTACTAAAAACGGAATGAAAAGGATGAAACAAAGTCAACTGAAAATGAAGATTAAAGCGCCAAATGGAAAAAGAATAAAATGAGAACCAAGATAGAAGTACTTAGAAAAAGAATTTCCAAGTTTATTACAAAAACAAATATAAAATCAAGGAGCAGTTGATAAATCAGAAGAGATGAAAGGTATTGGAAGAAGAAACAAAGAAAGCCAACAGCTTCCACCTAAAAAAAAAAATCTGATGTGGCCAATAATAGTTTAGCTGCGTAAGATTTGATCGAGATCGGTCGTGTCTGCATTGAAATAAAACTAGTTAGTCAGGATTTGACAGATATTTTCATTCTAATGACAGTAGGTAGTGTCAAACGTTGATGTTTTGACAATACCTACTGTCAATAGTATAAAACTCTCGATCAAATCTCATGCAGCTAAACTATTAATTTTACCAAAAAATGTCATAGTAGTTTCTCCGGAATCGTCGCCACAAAAACGGGTACACACACACACAGACACAGACTTTTTTACTTTTTCATACGTAGGATTATAAAGTATTGTAATCGTGCCAAAAAAAAATTGAGATTTTAGCGGAAATATGTCCTTTTGGGTCCCCTGAACATTTTTGACCAAGGTACAAAAAAATTTCTGTGTGTGTATACCCGTTTTTTTTTGGCGACGTTTCCGGAGAAACTACTAAAGGTATCGGGATGAAACTTCATATTTAGAACTTTCATGACTAAACTTAGAGCTGAAAGAAGTTTTGTTCAAAAGGGCCCAAAGGAACTGGAGGTTTACTCCTAGCATTTTTCAAAGATTTTGCAAATGAGCTTTTCGTCATTTCGTCAAAATAGTTAAATAATAATCAATACATTTTTGGGAAAAATTAATAGTTTAGCTGCAAGAGCAAACTTTAACTTTGAAAGAATGCATAGCAGTTGACTCTGTAGGTCGCTCAGCGCTCTGTGCATTATGTATATACAATAAATAGTTTAGTGAAGCGTTAGCAGTTTTTATTCAATTGCCAGGATTTGACAGATATTTTGATTATATTGACAGTATTGTCAGTATTGACAGTATTGTCAGTATTGATACTGCAGTATAGTATGATAGTCATGTGCCTGGCCACATCAGATTTTTATACCTTGGTCAAATATGTTAAGGGGACTCAAAAGGGCATATTTCCATGAAAATCTCAAAATTTCTTTTTGGCACGATTACAATACTATGTTTGATAAAGTAAAAAAAAAAGATGAAAATATAAATCAAGGATTAACTAGAAAAGAAATAATTATCAACTGAAAAATGAAGATAAAAACGCCAACTAGAAAAAGACAAAAAATGACGACTTAGGACCATCTGGAAAAAGATTGGCCAAGACTATTAGGTACAAAAAGAAAACAAAGATTGAGTATCAGTTTGCAAATAAGAAAACCAAGGCAAAAACCTTCAACTGAAAAAAATCAACAAAAATAAAGAACAAGATTGTGAAAACTATAAAAGGACTTATGCAGTACTCCGTAACCAGTTACCTGTAAGTTTCTATCAATCATCCAATTAACTTCAAAATCATCATCATCATCACCGAATGGATTAATTAACGTTTCAGCCACTTTCAACCACCCCATATAAAAGAAGAACTGCAGCGTTGTAAAGACGGGAAAATATAATAAATTGTCCTTCTCGATTTCTTGGTGTCCCATGACCGCTGTTAAAAAGTACGTATATACAGCTAGGGTAACTACCTAAAAAGCAGTCATTAAAAAATTTTCATTTTAAACAGTTCATTTATAAGTTGAATTACTTGGGTATAAACTAAAGGAACGCTGATTGTATCGTAACTCATCAATAAACCGCACATCCCCCTGAATTTATTTAATTCATCGATCATTGTTTTCACAGCAAAATCATCCCTAATTCGGCCCTCCTTTCTCGCACGCGTGATAATACTTGCCGCCCAAACAATTGGCATCCTAAAAACAATAACAAACAAAACAATAATTTTTCAATTCTCAAAATTTGTATAGTAGTCTCAAAATTGAACCATAGATGGCGCCTATGTTGAACGCCATCTATTTGTTGGTAGAATAGACATTTCTTTTACAATAGAATATTTTTCACTCTTACCAGTGCTTTGAGTATTTAGGATGTTTAGTATTCAGATCTGACATAATCTCCTTCTCACTGTCTTGAAGGAGGCCGGCTTCAACAAAGTGCTCTAAAGTTGGAAAACGCTTTTTTACCCTGGGCGAGATGTTGGTGAAAGTCAAGGTCACGCATAGGCAAACGTATCGCATTATCGTTCTTCTCATCATTCGGCCACCTTCATCCTTGAACACTTTTTTATATAACAATAATCAACTGATTCAAAAGTCTAGTATATATCCTTATTGATTGGTAAAACAGTCAGTGTTGGAAAAAATATCTGGACTTTTGAATAACATATAATATACACTCTACAGGGTGAGTCATAACATACAGAGGAGATTGAGATTTATACAGGCTGTTTCTTAATTACATGCTAATATTTAAGGAGGTTATTCTTGGGTCCATTTTGAGGAAACAAAATTCATATGATCATGTCCTAAAGGTCACTTTTGAACTACAGGGTACTAAAGTTTGAAGAAAAAATTCTTTTTTTATGATAACTGTGATACGACATTCATTCCAAAATGTGTTTAACTTCAATTTTCTAATTGTACCATTTAAAAATTATTCTCTTAAATAAATTTTTGTTTAAAGTTGTATTTTAATTAAATTGTTTTTTCTCGTAAGAGGTTTAGAGATGAAAATGAATGAATTTTTTTTTATGCGAAAACCGTATGTTAAATAAAGAAAATCAAGAGACCAGATTTGGTAAGAAAGGAATGAGGATTTAAAAAATAACTTTTACTTTAAGACAAAGCAGTGGCATATCACTTTTCTGTTTGAAATAATTCAGTACAAACCCCGCATGAACGCCACTGGCAAGAATAAAAAAATATGTAGGACAGCAAAAAATGCCTTTTGATGCATAGAAGGTGCGTACTACATTTCACAAAAATAACTAGAGTCGTACCAAAGTTATCATAAAAAAAGAGAAATTTCTTCTTAAAACTTGTGCATCACGTCGCTCAAAAGTTAAGACCTTTTGGATATATATTATGTTCATATGAATTCTTTTCCTCAAAATGGACCCAAGAATAGCCTTAAATATTAGCATGTTATTAAGAAACATCCTGTATAAATCTACATCCACTTTTTCAGAACCTCTGATATTTTCAGAAATAAATAATAATATTCTCATCATTTCCATAGAAACACATCCTATAACCGTTCTAATTTGGAGGAATTATTCCATAAAAAATAATCATGTTCACATATTCCTCATAACTGCAATTAGGCATGTTATCCTAAGATCACGTAACAATACTATCCGTTACTATCAGTAACAGGTACATACTGTCACTTAAAATGTGTAATTTAAAAGTGTCATAAAATTACCAATTCTAATTTTATAAAAATGTCAGTGGTTCTCAACAAGTTAGCTCCTATTATTTCATCATTTTAAAGATAAACAAATAGCTGGAACTATGTTTATAAATTTTTCTTAATTTAAATCGAATATTGTATTCAATAACAACCACATATCTTTAATTTAACTTTAAAAAGTCTGTTACTAGCATAGTCCGTAAATAATGTTCATTAATATATGCAACTTTAACTGCTGTAACTCCTGTAACCTCCTAGTTTATGTATTTAGGTGAAAGTTTACTAAGAAAAGATATTTGATACTGCTTCAATCTTCTCTGTATGCTATGACTCACTTATCTTTTCAGCTAATTTACATATCATAATCCTAACATAAGTAACACAACAATGTTATAAAATTAGAAATTCAGTCATAATGCTATGTAGGTATATGTACAGAGTGAGACATTTTAATCTTAACATTTGATTATCTCAAAAATGTATAAAGAAGGCCACAAAGACATGTTTTCTGGTTTTGTTATAGATAGCAATATACAACTATTTTGCTTACAATGTGTTCATAATATTGGACTACATCTATCAACTGTTTTAATAATATTCTTTTGCATTTTTAAGTCAATTGTGAAAACTTTAAAAAGCTAAAATTAAAATTAAGAATAAATTATCGTTTCTTCAATTAAAAACTCGTATGAAATTGTTTGACCTTGAAAAGTGACATGCAAGACATGTGAAGTTAGGCAGACAGGTTGGTGCTTTTAAAACAAATATTCCTAACCAACTGAAGACAAAATTCACACCAAATTCTCTGTTTATAAAGAAGAAATGTAAACATAACCTAAATTATTATTTAATTTTAAGCTCAGATGGTAAATTGGAATGTAGTCTAACATAGAATAAGAAAACATCTAGAAGGCCAATTAAGCAGCAATATTTTTTCTTTATGGTTTTAAAGATAACGTAAGACGCTAGCCATTACTAAAATAAAACTTCTTTTGGAATTAATTCAAATACCTGTCCATGAATAGAGGCACTAACGAACACTGCAAGAGGGTCAGGAAACGGTATCGTAATATACTGGTTCCACCACCTGGTCATCACAATTGAGACGTAAAAGCCCAAAACGAACGAAATCGGAATCAAATCCAAATATGCCTTGCAATACTGAACAACATCTACAAATTTCCTACAAGGAAAAAATTAAAAATGCTATACAATTATGTCACAAATAATTAAATACTAACTGCTTGGCTGGAGCCTCCAACACATGTCGATACAATATATTCAATAGGTAATAAATAAATAAAAAGACTAGCAAATCGATCCATACTAGCTTGTAGATGCTCCCCTTCCACCTAAAAACAAAAAAAAACAAAACAATTATGTAAACAATTAACTTCGGCAGTTGTTTTCTTTTGTTTCACTGCTTACCTTCTCAATAATTTTAAAAACGCTCCCCAACGACATGTAGCTACTTCGGCAGTATAAGTAACTGTCATTATTTAACTTATTGTCTTTTTCGTAAGGCAGTACTGCAGCTAACAAAGCATACTAATTACTTGACGTAAGAGGTCATCCATTTCTGAGAAAACCAACACAAATGTTGCAAATTTCCATTGAATGCAGAAAATATAGCATTGAGATATTCGAAGTGATTTATCTAGTCGGTTGGTATCTGACCGCGTGAGATATATCATACGAGTACAAACATTATATCGATTGTCTACCCCCTCTATTTCTCACCTTGGAAGGGCTTTATTTATGTAGCTTAAATGCTCATGTAATTAATATAAATATGAGTATTATATGAACATGGATGGATTTTTAAAATAAGTATTAAGGATTTATATGAATTTAAAGTGTAATTTGGTAAAAACTTGGTAATTAGTTCATCCCCTTTCCAGGTGGGTAATCTAATAATCGTATACACTATGGATTTAGTGTTAAAAAAGGGATACATTCATAAACTAACGAAGTAACTGTCATCGTCACATCACAATGTCATTTTGTGTGTACGCTTTGAGGCGACGCTAGGCTGTTGCTGTTGATTATCCACGCAAATATGATATGTAATTAGGCACGATTGAAACAGTCGGATAACAAAATGACCATTATCGTGTTTTTAATTGATACGTCGGCGTCAATGTTTCAGAGGTTCGTTGAACGGTTTTCTCGCTGTGGATTTGTAGGTTATATATGTATAAACATTTTTTTAAGGACGTATGTCGGTGGTCGGACGACCCTCCTCGACGTTGCAAAGTCTGCTGTGGAAACTTTTGTAAAGTACAGACAGCGTAGTCCTGAAAGTCGAATCGATAGATATATGCTTCTTACTTTTGAAGATCCCCCAAATAATATAAAGGCTGGTACGTTTGTTATTAAATGTTATTTTATTCTTTTATATTATGGTGTTTCCCAATTTTAAGGTTGGAAGGAAAATTTGGCTACGTTCATGAACGAACTGAAGAATTTGCAGTGTTTCTCGATGACGACTATGGGAGTTGCCGTCAAACAAGCATTTGATATCTTGAATATAAATCGGATGACATCTGGAATTGATACGTACGGGCAAGGAAGGTGTCCGTTTTTCTTGGAAACGTCCGTTATTGTTCTGATAACGGATGGGGGGAAATTATCTACAGGTTGCTTTGTTTGGTTTTTGTTTATTTCATTATTTGTTTATGGTAATTTATTTTTCAGTAAATGGAGTGCATGAGGAATTTAATTTACCTATGAATTCTCCTTTGCCGGGATATGAACTAACACGAGAACCTTTTAGATGGGATCAGAGGTTATTTGCGTTAGTTTTACGGTTATCAGGTAAATTATTCAAATACATACCATGCAAAAGTTTTTGTATTAGGTATCTGTGTGAAAAGTAATGTTGGGAGCAGTAAAAATGCAGTCTTAATATTCTACTATTTTTTAAAAATAATTTTGTTACAGTTTTTGTTTTTGGATGATCTATTATTCGTATACAGAATACTAAAAATATTTTCATCTTCTCCATTTTTCTGCACCTATGTAATAAACACACATGTACAAACTTGACAACCTTCACAGTTCACGTTTTATTTATAAAAAATTGCCACAATACAATTTTCTAATATCAAAAACTTATTGAGATGAACAGATTTATCTGAAAATGTAATAGGATTTGATAAAAAGTAATGGACTAATACCATGGATTATGTTACAGCTCTGATATGTTTGATTAAAGTTCTTATAGGTCAGTGATTTACAGTGTAATATAACTGTAGAACTGTAACAATTTATTATAGAGGTAGATTTATTGAGGTAGAGCGTTGGCCAATTTTAAAGATTTTGTTTTGCGAAAAAACGTGTCACTTCTATTTATGTAATACATTCTACAAAAAAGGGTAGAAAAATTATAGTTATGACCATTTTTTTTCTATATGAATTAATTAAAGATAAGAATTGACTCAATACAAGGCTCCAGATCTAATCTTTTTCTACATTGTATCCTCACTTCACAATGTTACATCAAAGCGTTACCATAAATTATCAAATAAAGATATACAAGCCTCAAAAGTGGAGTCTTGACCTTGAGAAGTGACATTTAAGATCTCTGCCAAGAGAAGTTAGGTACAAAAGTTGGTGCATAATAAAATAAAAATCCTTAACAAAACTGGTGACATTGCGTCAACATCCACACAAATTCCCTGTTTTTAAAGAAGAAGAAACGTAAACATAACCTAATTGTTTTAAATGTATGAAATTGTTTATTGTTTTTTTTTTGTTTTAAAATATAAGTCAAACGTTTAAATTTAAATTATGTTAACAGTTCTTTTCCTTTAAAAACGGGGAATTTGGTGTGGCCTTTGTCACAATGTCACCGGTTTTATTAGGAACATTTATTTTATTATGTACCAACCTGTGTACCTAACTTCTCCTGGGTAGAGGTCCTACATGTCTGTTTCAAGGTTAAGACTCTGCTATAAAATTGCGATTATAGCATCTAAGTTTTCATGTTTTTAGCCTAAAATAGTCAATACAGAAGGTTACTACTGCCATGCGCTGTATTATTTTATTTTTGTTTTACTGAAGTTGCTGCAAACTTTTGACTCACTATTTTTGCGGTAAAATTTGTATTCTGCGAACCTACGTTATTTAAAAAAAAACATTTTTTTTCTATTTAATAAAAACAAATAATCTAGAATTGAGCATTTCTTTTGCCTCTGTTTTAGGAACACCAGCTGTTGAGCGTGACACTGGGCTCGTTCCAAGTGACAGCAGTCCCATAGATGCGATGTGCGAAGTGACAGGTGGCCGTTCCTACTGCATAACATCTCACAGAATGTTGAATCAGTGCATAGAAAGTTTGGTACAAAAGGTTAGTTCGACAAAATTAAAAAAAAAACTTTTTATTATGTTTATTAACGTCGTAGGTCCAAAACGGGGTTGTGATAAATTTTGAAAAGATCGGGCCTGATCCGCCGCTGTCAGTCGAGAAGACCGAAGACATGATCAAAGATGAACTGAAGGATGGGGAGTATAACCCTGAAATTCAGAGTATTCAAGATCGACCGCAAGTACCGCCCAATCATGTCCAGAATACGTCGTGGTACACCTGCAGGAAAATGATATACGTGCCTAGAACATCCCAGAAAGGATACCCTCTTGGTAAATTTGTTAATGTTGACGTCTTATTTAGGTTTAATTTATTTATTTCCTTTTTTTAAAAACAATTTTGTGCCCTTTGAATTGAAGACTTTTATAGGCCCTTTGGGTGTACAGTTTAGATGGTCATGCCAGTTTTGACAGTTATGACGGTTTTGACAGTTATGACAGGTTTGTCAGTTTTGTTAGGTTTGACAGTTATGGCAGTTTTTACAGGTTTGACAGTTTTGAAGAGTTTGACAGTTTAGCCACTTTTGACATTTGTGACAGGTTTGTCAGTTTTGACAGTTATGGCAGTTTTGACAGGTTTGACAGTTTTCGCGGGTTTGACGGTTATGAAAGTTTTGTTAGGTTTGACAGACAATTTTGACAATTCCCTCATTAATCAACATACTTGACGATACTCGTGAGGTTTCATTTCTTGTTTTTGGTTATAATCTTTTATAGCCTCTATACCAGTGGTACCCAAACTACAGCTTGCGATTGCATATTATAATGCTATCTATAGTATAATATTATTATAATATGTGACATACTTTGTATATATCTATAGATTCTCATAACTATTGGTCTAAATATTCCAAAAAATAACAGATTTTTAAATCAGATAATTGTTAAATACGAAAAGTATCCCGCATCCAATAAACTTACATTGTATGGTTTGTTATTATTTTCAGATCCATAATATTAATAGGAACTTTTTAGCTTATTTTGATGAGATATCCACCGAGTGAAAATATATGAACATTTTTTTTAACACTAGCATATATAAAGTGCACACTTTCTTCAAAAGTGACACAACTAAAAATATGCACAAAAGTGTCAAGTAAAAAAAGTTAAATATGATTAAAATGCATTTCTGAACTGAGTTTTTGTGTATAGCACCAACATAAGGTTAAAATTATAATCTGTTTTCTTATGGTATTACTATGGAGGAAGATGGAGACGCTATACGGTTGTATTTTGCAGCAAAAAAAAAAATCTGATGTGGCCAGGCACATGACTTTATCATACTATATATAAAATTAATAGTTAGCTGCATGACATTCTATTTGATCGAGATCGGCTATGTCTGCATTAAAATAAAACTAGTAGAACTAGACAGATATATCGATTAAAGCTGCGTTCGGATATTGTACTCCGTTGACACCGGGTACACCGTCCAAATGACACTTACGTGTTAGTGGGTGTAAAAAGTGTAACGGTGTTCAATATCCGAACGCAGCCTATATTGACAGTAGTATTTTCAAAACATTAGCGTTTGACACTAGCTACTGTCATTAGAATAAAAAAATCTGACATATCCTGGCTACTAGTTTTAAAGCAGTACGACCGATCTCGATGAAATAGAATTTGCTCATGCAGCTAAACTATAAATTCTACCAAAAAATGTCATATACATAAATTATAGAAAATTTCCTCTCCTTTAATTTATTATTTAACTATTTTGATGATATTACACAAATACAGGCTCATTTACAAAATCTTCGAAAAATGCTAAGAGTAAACCACCAGTTCCTTTGGACCCTCTTCAACAGAAAGCTTTTCAGCTCTAAGTTTGGTTATAAAACTTCTAAATATGAAGTTTTGTCCCGATACCTTTAGTAGTTTCTCCGGAATCGTCGCCACAAAAACGGGTACACACACACACACACACATACATGTTATATTGTGGGCAATATAATTCCCATGGTTCACTGTATGTTATATTGGGAACCCCAATATAGTTGTTAAGTTAAGTAAATAGGAATAGATTATGTCATCCAAGTGTTGGATTACAACCTCCGCTCTCAGCGTGCCAATTCTAAGAAGCAAGATAAGCATTGCACTGCAGGCTGGGAACGGAGAAGAAGTAGATGAGCCAGACGTTGTACGACTCTGTAACAGTAAGCGTTGAAATAACGAATAAAACTCTTTGTTATAATACAACTGCTTTTTATTAGTCTACAGTCTCATATTCAAATTAAACAATTGCCAATAATATCGGCAATAACATAATTGGCGCAGTCGACTGTAGGTCATCTTCACGGATCAAAATCTCCGGTCGATTTCAATCGTTTGGAAGTGATTAAGAACCAACAGAAACAGTTCACTAGTGTTGTGCGATAACAGTTCGGTACTTACGGCAGCATCAAATTCTGCGGCCGTGTTACGTCACTCATCGTCTCCAGCAGTACCAAAATTGTTCGCCGTTGTTGTGCGATCACAGTTCGATACTTACGGCAGCATCAAATTCTGCGGCCGTGTTACATCACTCATCGTCACCAGCAGTACCAAAATTGTTCGCCGTCTCCAGTGCACTTGAAATTTGTGAAGTGAAAGTTCGCCATAGTGTAAGTGCGACAAATATCAGGGTGATTACGGCAGCATAAAACTCTGCGGCCGTGTCACATCACTCCGTATCGAGTCAACTGGACGCCGTCTCCAGAAAAATCAAATTCTCCAAGAATACACAAGCAACACTATGCAATTGTTTATGTTATTATTGTAAGTAACTTTAAGTGTTAATTTTAAAACTATAGAATTTGGATGAATAGAGCTAGATCGCGTTCGCCGATACCAAGGAATAATCCTATTATCAATATTCCTGATAATAATAATATCAATCCAGAAGCAATACCGAACATGGCTATTCCCATTTCAAGCGTAGAAATAGGAATTATCCCTAAATTTTCTGGGGATTTTAGAGAATTGCCGTTGTTTCTCGAAATAGCGCAAAATTTTTTTATAAGAAACGAAAATAATCCAGCGATTCCAAATGGATTTTTGGTGGACTGCATCAAAAGTAGATTGGAGGGTGAACCGTTACGGGTCATTGCTAGTAGGCGGTTAGTCACTAAAGATGAAGTATTACATGCTCTACGTGAGATGTATTCTGACCCGCGGTCCGAAAACACTCTGGAATTGGACATAACCAATTTTATCCCGAAAACGAATAACGTGATTCAGGTTGGGAACGATATAAGAGAATTAATAGCATTTTATGACACTAAGTTAACTATGAATATTATCTATAATGATGCTATGAGAAATGTGAAATCTGGGGTATTTAAACAAATGGCTTTGCAGGCGTTTATAAAATCAATAATGTTAGTACACCCAAAATTAGGTGAGTTCCTTGTAAATAAAAGTCCCTTGGACTTAGATCAGGCCATTACTCTGGCACACAATCATTTAGAATGGTTACATCAATTCGATAAATTTGCTAAACTGAACCGAAATCAGATACCTAGTGGAAATAATATGCAGAGAGTTCCGATAAATATCAAACCTAGTACGTCTCATAGTTTTGTTCCGAGATATGGGCAAACTTCAAGTGCTCCATCAATGCCAAATTATCGCATTCCGCAAAGAGCATCATTCAATCAAGAACCAATACCGACATATAATTTTGTTCCACATCAGAATCAGGCTATAGGATATGACCCTTTACGACAGGGACAATCCTTTCGAAATATTCGAGTTGCACAGGGTGTTCCTTATCAATCACTGTTACCACCTAATTCTCTATCAATTGGTAATCAGGGAAGATCATTTAATAACCCTCAAAACCCGCAACCAATGGACGTCGATCCATCAACTTACAGGACGAGATTGCCTACACAAAGAAATTTTAACGGTGCTAGGCAACCTTTAATGGGCTTTAGCAACGGAAAACGAATTTTCCAACAAGATACGGTCGATTTAAATGAGTTGGAAAGCGATGAGAATCATGAAATTTTAAATGAACAAAATTTGTTGAACGAGGAGGAAAACAATGAATTTCTTACAGAGGAAAATTTTCACTTGGTACCTTATACCGACCAAGTGACATAACTTTTGACACCATACTGGCTGATTGTACAAAGGGGTTTAATTCAGAGATTGGGGTGGAAATTTTTGATTTGGAATTTTTAAGTGGTGATTATAGTTATGATTATTATAACAACATTGAAACTGAAGAATTTTTGTCGAACGACTTCCCCTTGGAAGAAGTTCATTTAAATAACAATGGCCACAGGCAATTGCCGTTTATTATAATAACCGAATTAGACAACGCACGATTTCTCATTGATACTGGTGCGACGGATAGTACGATAGACCCGGATTTGGCTGAATTGTACTTTACTGAATATTTGGCGTACCATCCTTTTTCAATTAAAACTATGCATGGTCTTACCTATCACAAATTCATTGCACAAACTCCGGCCTTACTTAGCTTCAAGTCAAACGAAAGAAATTTTCGTTGGAATGTTGTTAAATTTTCAGAGAAATTTAAGGGGTTAATAGGATCCACAATGTTAAACAAATTGGATGCACAAATAGACTATAAAAATCAAATGCTTCACTTGCCTGGCGTAACAATTCCGCTTCATTATGATGAACCAAAGGCAAATTTACATAACCTGTATGACGCCGGTATTTCGACAATATTGGATAATAATATTCGACAAAAATTGCAGACAAGTCACTTGAATATAGAAGAAAGCACTACCTTGGTTGACTTGATTCATAACTACAAAGACATCTTATATGATGAATCAATTTCCCTTACATTTACTTCTAAAATTCAACATGCTATCAATGTAACAGATGATTTACCGATATACCAGAGACCGTACCGCAAAAGTCCAAAACAAAGAGAAGAAATTAATAAACAAATAAATAAAATGTTACAACAAAATATTATTACACCTAGCGCGAGCCCGTATGCATCTCCTGTATCCCTGGTGTCAAAGAAACCCGATCACTCGGGTATTCCGAAGTTTAGAATGGTAATAGATTATCGAAAACTGAACGAAAAGACCATCGATGATAAATTTCCAATTCCGAATATCACGGACATTTTGGACAAGTTGGGGAGGGCTAATTACTTTAGCACCCTCGATTTAGCTAGTGGCTACCACCAAATTGAAATTGTAGAAAAAGATCGTGATAAAACTGCTTTTTGCACGGAAAGTGGCCAATATGAATTTAGGCGGATGCCATTTGGTCTAAAAAATGCACCGTCAACATTCCAGAGGTGTATGAATTTCATTTTTGCCGATTTACTTGCGGATACTTGTTTGGTGTATCTCGATGATATAATTGTTTATTCAGTTTCCTTACAAGAACACTTTGAAAAATTACGAAAGGTGTTTGATAGATTACGCGAATCAAACTTGAAAATCTCGCTAGATAAGTGCGAATTTTTAAAAAAATCTATTAAATATTTAGGACATATTGTTACGGACAAAGGCGTAATGCCGGATCCAGAGAAAATAACAGCTATAAAAAACTTAAAACTCCCTACTACAACTAAACAAATAAAATCTTTTCTGGGGTTGGTTGGTTATTACAGAAAGTTTATAGAAAATTTTGCTAAACTCACAAAACCACTGACACAGTGCTTAAAAAAGAACGCTAAGATTGATTTGCAAAATAGCGAGTATGTTGACAGTTTTAATACATGCAAAAATGTATTAATTAATCCGCCGCTCTTACAATATCCGGATTTTACGAAGAAATTTCTAATCACTACTGATGCTAGTAATTATGCTATTGGTGCGGTTTTGTCTCAGGGTGAAGTTGGCAGAGATAAACCAATTTGCTATGCTTCGCGAACGCTCAGTGAATCTGAGGTAAAATACAGCACTATCCAGAAAGAATTACTAGCAATAATTTATGCTACCAAAATTTTCCGTCCTTACATCTACGGAAATCAATTTATTCTAATAACCGATCATAAATCACTGGTTTGGCTTCATTCTCTAAAAGAACCTAATGCAAAACTAGAGAGGTGGCGCATAAAGCTAGCCGAATTCGATTATCAGATAAAGTATAAATCCGGAAAACAAAATACTAATGCAGACGCACTCTCCAGATTGGAAATAAACCATAACTCTTGCGGATCAATGGTGGTTAACCAAGATACGGAAAATCAGTCAATTCATTCCAATAAAAATCCTGATAATAGGAATTCTATTCCAATTTCGGAAAGTGCAATTAATACACAAGCAAACCAAATTTTTATAAGCACTCATAGGAGCGAATTGAGCGTTACAAGGGAAGTTAAAAACAAAAAGACAATTTTTACAGTAAAAATAAATGAAAATAATCAATTGCGTGACTTGGTAACGTTTATGAAAACAAATCTACTAGATAGAAAATATTTTATATTTTGTCCTGATGATATTTACAAGTTATTGTGTGGGGTTGTGGTTGAAAATTTCAATAATCGTGTAACTTTCATCAGGTGTATTAAACAAGTAAAAGTGATAGATGATAAAGGAGATCAAGTGGCGATCATTGGAAAGTATCACGAACAAAATAATCATAGAGGGGTAACTGAGGTTTTTAATGAAATCAGAACGTATTACTATTGGCCAAACTATCATAATGATGTCATCAATTACATTAACAAGTGCGATGTTTGTCAAAAAAATAAATATGACCGACATCCGATTCAATCTCAATTACAACTCACGAATAAAGTAACAAAACCAATGGAGCGCATTCATTGCGACGTTTTTAAAATCAAAAAAAAAGTATACCTAACCGTAATAGATGCTTTTAGCAAATTTGCCCAAGTAATTGAAATTTTAAATAAATCGGCAGTAGAGGTCACTAGAGCGTTGATTAAGTTTTTGGCAAATTTCGGTATTCCGGAACAGGTGGTGTTCGACAACGGACAGGAATTTAATGATGCGATAGTGAGGGATTTGCTTAGACTTTATAACATTCAGTGCCATTTCATTACACCTAACAACCCTAAATCAAATGGGGAAATCGAGCGCTTTCATAGTACATTGGTGGAACACGTAAGAGTACTAGGACAAAACGAAGACTTTATGAATCTAAGTACTATTGCTTACAATCATTCTATTAATAATCGAACTAAGAGGAAACCGATTGAGTTGTTTTTTGGTCGTTTTGAGGAAATACTTGGCATTAATGATGAGAATATAACAACAGACCTGATAAATGAATATAAAAATCAGATACAGGAAATAAACACTAAGGTCGCCGAAGTGCAGCAACGAAATAAAGAAAAGTGTATAGCCAAGCTAAATGAAAAGCGAGATAATAAGGAATTGAGGGTGGGTCAAAATGTCTATATCAAGTTCCCAGGCCGTTATTCCAAAACAAATCCCTTGGCTAAGGGTCCATTTCAGATAAAAGAAATTCTTGGTAATAACAAGATAAAAGTAAAAAATAAACAAGGTAAAATTTTTGAATATCACATTGACACTATTAAATCGGTTGTTACAGATTCTGTCCCTTGATAGCTGTATGAGACAAATTTATCATTTGACTGATGTGGAATTTCAGTATATTGAGAGATTGATTTTTATTGTTAGCCCAGTGGATATCAAAATCTAGCAGGATTGTAATAATGTTGTAAAAACAAAACTTATCAAAGGAGTTTATTATCTCGATACCACTGATCACTGAAAATACTTTGTAAAGGATAGAACAATCCAAAATTATATCTTTACTAACCAAATTAATAATTACGATTTTATAGAATATAACATAGAATGTCCAGCATCGCTAACGTAACTCTAAAGGAAATTCACCCGACCTTTGTAAAGAATGAAATGCAAAAAACGAATGATAGACTACAAATGTTAAGCTTTTCTCATTCTCATGTATTTCATTCTACGATCGGTTTGTATATCGTGGTTACTATTGTGGTATTGTTGATTGTACTGTATATTGGAAGGAACGCCTTCTCTTATTGCCGTCGTCAAAAATTGACACCAGCGGCTCAGCCTTTTCAAATTATTACTCCGTAATAACTTGACTAAGGGTGGAAGTGTTATATTGTGGGCAATATAATTCCCATGGTTCACTGTATGTTATATTGGGAACCCCAATATAGTTGTTAAGTTAAGTAAATAGGAATAGATTATGTCATCCAAGTGTTGGATTACAACCTCCGCTCTCAGCGTGCCAATTCTAAGAAGCAAGATAAGCATTGCACTGCAGGCTGGGAACGGAGAAGAAGTAGATGAGCCAGACGTTGTACGACTCTGTAACAGTAAGCGTTGAAATAACGAATAAAACTCTTTGTTATAATACAACTGCTTTTTATTAGTCTACAGTCTCATATTCAAATTAAACAATTGCCAATAATATCGGCAATAACATAATTTACACACACACACACACACACAGACATTTTTTGTACCTTGATCAAAAATGTTCAGGGGACCCAAAAAGACATATTTCCGCTAAAATCTCAAAAAATTTTTTTGGCATGATTACAATACTTTACATACTGCGTATGATAAAGTAAAAAAAAAACGCTGTATGATCACTTTTAAGAATTTATTTAATCAATTTTTTTAACAAATACGTATGGATATGGATATCTTGGAGGGTGGGACGATTCCCACAGCACCTAGGGCTCATTAGGCCCCTTTTGCTAGCCTCCGGGGGTACCTGTAGCTTAGGCTGTGTCTGCTACGAGCCATCCTGTGGCCTTCGTGAAGGCGAGGACGTCGCTCGGCGGTACCCCTTCGCTCGGCGGTACAAATACGTAATAAACATATTTAAAAAAATGTTTGTGTGTACGGCCAGTACAAGCCTGTACATTTTTGACATATATAGTCTATTTTGACTAAATCTAATGCAACACGTCTGGAACAAAATAAAATTCATCAATTGCAGTTATTGTGCAACAGTTTTTCTTTTGAACCGGCCCACTTGACAATTTTTATTTTTCTTTGTGGCCCTCCTCGTAGAAAGTTTAGGGACCCCTGCTCTATACCAATAATTTAGACCAATTTTTCAATAGGTTTTTGGCCAATACCTGAATCGTTTTGGCCAGAATTGACTGGTTCTGTGCTTCCCCCAAGAACTGCCCATCCAAATGTCAAATTTACGTGTACCAGCTCCGATCCGATGGTGATAGAGAATCTGCCCTTCGATAAGTATGAATTGGAACCGTCCCCTCTGACGCAATTTATCCTGGCGAGAAAGCAACCAACGATATGTTGGCAGGTATGGTGCTCGTAATTTACTGAAGTAAAACTTTAATTTTGTTATTGGGTATTTTTTTCTGCAGGTATTTGTTGCGAACAGCTATAAGAACTCCGAAGTCGGTCACCCGTTTGGGTACTTGAAAGCGAGTACGAATTTGACTTGCGTAAACCTGTTTGTGATGCCATACAACTATCCTGTGTTACTGCCGTTACTTGATGATTTGTTTAAGGTAATTATATATTATGGTTATTTTTTCTATAAGTTACAAATTTGATTAGGCTGCTTTATACTTCAAATTTATAAAAGTGTTGCCCTGAAATGGTCGGGTGTTTCCACTTCTGTTGTTTCGATATGTATATCGACTGTAGTTTTATGAACTTGAGATACTAGTGTGGAAATAATTCACAGTCAAAATGATTTTTGGATATACAGGTTCCATAAGATTGTGACAACCCAAATTTTACCTTGTTACCTTTTTTTTCCTAACTTCCATACATTTTTTAATTCCTTATTCCATTTTAAGGATTGGTGGCCGATTAAGCTGACCACACAGAAATCATGTAATATCAATATGTACAAGGAAATAATTGGAAATAAATAATAACAATAAACGGTTAAAAATAGTAAAAATTGTTTTCAAGGTCACCGTCGAGTGTGCAGTTGGTAGTATCAAGTAATATGTTACCAATTTCCAAAAATCATATAATTTATTGGCCACCAACACTTAAAGCAATAAACATAGTCTGAATACTCTCAACAAATTGTATTTTAGCTATTGCTTCTTTTGTCAGAAAACGACAAACATTATTTCTCAACTACTGTTGATTTGTTTGACACGAAAAGTTGTCAGTTTCACAACATAGAACTTTTAGTCAAGCTAATAATGCTCAAAGCTCAAAATGTCAAAAAATCAGGTTTTGGTAGTTTTTATATCCTCAAAAAAGGGATATGTGGCCTTAATGCTATGAATAGAAAGCTTGTATAACAAGTTTATGCAGCACATGTTTTTCTACTGGGTGTGTGCCAATTTTGTGCCCACACTTTGATAAGTAGTGAACTACCTACAGAATTCATTTTCACATTGCATTATTTTTTATGGTATCAGAAAGTGACATAACTTCTGACATTTTGAGCTCATTTTTTCAGTCATAAGTGTGATGTGATGGAATTCTGTAGGTAGACTGAAATGTAATGAATCATGAATATTTAAGCTAAGACAAGAACGAAAAATAAATTAACAAATCTGTGAAGCACAATTTCTTCACTGACAAAAGGTGGTCACTACGGCGGAAAACATGTTCTCACTCCAGAGTTGTCACATAGGTTGTCTATTATTTAGAGTTTTTATGTTGAAAGTTTCATTTCAGCATACTGAGACAATTCAATTATGCCGAGTTAACTTTCTTGAAGAGTGTAAAAAAAATTAAAAAGTAATCTTAAATTGTAATAACTGATTTTATCTAGTGAAATTTTGCAGAAGAACAACAATTATCTTTAACTTGTTTGAAATAATATGTAGAATCAAAAAATGTAACCAAATACAATGTTTTCTATTTAAAAACAAATATTTGTGACCTTTTTTATGTCAAACAAAATTGTGAACACATATATGTTCTATGTTATGAAACATAGAGTTTCTTCGGACACTTGTATGTGAAAATGTACAACTATTTTAAAATAATTTACAAAATTTGTTGTTTTAAATATTGGAAAACATTTTTAAAGTGACATTTCTATCGGATTTCAATATGATTAATTTACATTGGCAATTTTAGATACATAGATGCAAGCCAACAAACGAGTGGCGAAGTCAATTCCAAAATTACCTACGAACACTCCCTGCGTACTACGCTGCCCCACTGAGGCGAGCTCTAACGAGGATGGGTAAGTTTCGTACTTAAATTTTTACTTCCATTCATCAAAACTACTCCTTTTCATTATTATATTATATTTATATTATCAAAAACTTTCAATAGGAACTCCAATGGCTTTAGCGCAATCTTTAATCCCCGAGAATGCGGAAAATTGCTTGAGCTACTCGGTTCTAAACTATCTCAAGAAAATGAAGAATCAAGCGAAAACCGAATACGATAGGTTATGTAACGAAATCACTCAAAGGCTGTGTACGGTAAGTGCTATACAAATAGCGTTTATTATCGGACAATACAATTTATAAAAATTCTGTTGTTGTCAACGTTAAGACATCGTCGAAGATGAACTTCAATACTCCGGAACAGTTCAGGATTGTACCCTGGGTGACTCTGAAGAAGGATCTCATAACACATCCGCTTCTCGCTGACAAATTTTCGAATTTAAAGGATCAACTCTTGGAGCAGAGCAACGTTTTTGTCGGCACCCTGGACAAGGAACGGCAGACAGTTAGCTTTCGAAATGCTTTCGACATACCGCGCAATAAGTTGATGCAGCAGGTAAGACCATCATTCATAATTTGCCTATTCACGTAATTTGGCAATATATATATATAATTATATATAATCAGGGATGTAAAAGCGTAATTTACCGTGTAGATTACCGAATTAATTACCGTAATTAATGGTAATTTACCGATTTTTAATTACCGTAATTTACGGCGTAAATTACCGATGGTAATTTACCGTCAATTTAAATTACCGATTGGTAATTTACCGACAATTTTATAAATTAATTTCAAAGACCTTCCATCAGTAGACGCATGAATGCGCCCGACCCCTCCTAAGCAGTCGACAAGTGCACTGTTTGCGTTTGCCTGGGAAGTACCTAACAATCCGCGAGGTGCATGCAACATGGTCGGACTCGTGCGTGACAATGTTATTCAAGGTGTCATTTAGCCAATGGAAATGGGTCTATGAGTAAAGTTAACACATTCAATGACTGCCCCATTGCCCGTAAACGTTATGTTTTTACTATTCCAAATCATCCGACATTACTTGAGAAAATACTGAACTAATATTTTGTATTTAATGAATAGAGAAGTGGAAAGCTCCTTTGCCAATGGCGACCAATCCAACAAATCCGATAATGCAGCTCTGAAATCAGAAGCCATTTATTATCAGAATTCACTTTTTTAATAAATATGCCAGTGTTAGAAAAATGACAAATGACAAAAAAAACCTCTGAATCGGAGAGTTACTTTGTGAATGTGGACAGAATTAAATTGTTTATTTTGTACTATTATTATTCTGTTTGATTTTCCTGTTTTTGTAGTAGTGCTATAAATAGTATTTCTATGTAGTCTTTGCTTTGGTTTTTGTACTATCAAATCAGGCAAAAGATCAGAGATAGCTAGTTATCCACAAAATAATGATTTAAGGTTTTACCAAACATTAGTAGTAATCATAACTTACAGTGATCTGTTTAATTTAACATTCTGAATTTTTAATTACACAGTAATTTAAATCAGCGTAATTTAATATTTTTCAACAGGCGTAATTTACCATTTTGAATTTTTAATTACCCGGTAATTTATACCAGCGTAATTTACCATTTTGAATTTTTAATTACTCTGTAATTTATGCCATTGTAATTTACCATTTTTAATTACGTGGTAATTTAATATTTGAAATTAATAATTTTAATTTCAACGGTAATTTACGAAAAAAATTAATTACCGTAATTTAACATCCCTGTATATAATATATAATTTCTCTTGGACAAGTTTATAAGAAATAAATTCAAAGACAATTACTTAACCTTAACCCGGAAGCAATTTTTTTTTTTTTAAGTTGTCAATGGGATTATTTGTTTCTCCATTTGTGTATTCCTTTTATTTTTATATTTTTAATTGTTTTACTTACACTAACATTCTACAATTGTAAACATTTTTGCATTGTCTCACATGTATTTTATTTATCTTTGTTTTGTTTATATTTCAAATGGCTTCAAACTTTTTAAGAATTTGAAAAAATAGAATCCTTTTGAAATCAATCTTAATAAAACTCAAAGAGTGTGTATCTGATGTTATTTATTGAACTATTAGGCTACATGTTTCGAAACATTTGTTTCGTCCTCAGGCCTTGCGTCAAACGTGAAATGTTAACTCAGAATAACATTGACTGCAAATAAACATTTTTTTACTAAAGTGGGACAAACGTATATTTTTTAAGATCTGTCTCCATACATAAAATGAATAATATGTACAGTATTCCATTTATTCAGAGACAAAATGCCAATCAATTCTCACAAAAGGCAGTTTTAAAACCGGTTGAAAAGTTCTCAAGAGAAACGTCCATTTAGGACCCATGGCGGCCATCTTGGAATTGGGTTCTGGCCTGTTTAATATCTTTTAAATAGTTTGTGTTAGATAAGGCTGACTTAGTTTTCTTGTAAAAGGTTGCACGGATGAGAAATAACTTCCTACAGTCGGACTACGTGGCGTTAGATCAGGACAGTGCACATTCCCTGCCGATATCGCAGATGGGTAACTATCAGGAGTACCTAAAGAAGCAGACGCCGCAGCTGAGGGAGATCGAATCAACGCCAGTCAGGCAGCACATGTTCGGCAATCCGTTCAAGATTGACAAACGAATGATGGTCAGTTGTTATTACATCTACGTATCTATATTAAGAGAACAGCCTTAAGTCATCAAAGTCTACACATAAACTATAGGAAAACCAGTAATAATCCTTGAAAAAAACATTAAGTTATTCACAAATCACAAAGTTTATAGCCACAACATAACCTCAATATGAAACTTGAAACTTTCTAAATGTGGTCTAAATACATGAGGCATTCTGGCCAAAGGAAGTACACACAGGCATAACCTCAATATCCTGTTGACAAATATTGACGACGTAGGTGTTTTCTTTTGATACGTTGACTATATTTACTTGTATATTTAAACATATGACTTATTTAGGTTGATGAAGCTGATATAGACCTTGTTGGATCGCCTGGAACCAATAAGTCGAATAAGCGTTCGAATGTCGACCCGATTACGAGCATAAGGGCCAGTAAAAGGAAACCGGGCCCCCTCCCCAAGGATTTGGTCCTGCGGCGTCCGAGTACCTCCGATATTACGCCACCTCAGAGCCCAACGGCACCACTCGCACCTTCTCCAGTGCCTTGGTTAGTATTTGTAGTATTTCGTAGTATTTTTACATTTAAATATCACAGTCAACTCATTGTTAAGTTTATATAATTTGTTGATAGTAAAGTTAAGTTACCGCAAAATTGTATGAAAATTTTTTGTGGCGATATAACTCGGAAAGTACCCAACAAATTTTGATCAGACCTTCACAATTTTTTCTGACACCGTACATGTATTTCTACATGCAGCGTTCTGATGTCTCAAGCCACGCCCCTGGCCATGCATAGGTGGTCATTTTTTTACAATAATTGTGATTTGTAGTCTATGGTGCAAAATATTGAGAGTGCTTTGGAACTGAAATTAAAAGTGTTTACAGGAAAATGTTGACCTCTGCTTGCAATTGTTTGAGAGAACAAATCCTATACAAAATATGTTTTCTCCAATACTTAGTAGAGGATTATTATCGGATTAATGTTGTTTGTGTTGCATAAGAAATTTTTTGTGAAAAGAGACAATTGAAAATGTTAGAATATTGATAGCTCTTGCGATAGTGGATTTTGTAAACAAAACATGAACAGACGCTAATTGATAGATTTCTTTGCGTTTACAAATCCGGGTTGAAAAGTTTTCTATCACGTAAGGTTTTAGAAAAAGTTGATGTTTTAATATAAAAAGATGTAATTTTGGCAATTTATATTATCTACTATCTACTACGCTACTACTATATACTAAAAGTCTAACACAGTCCACGCAAGAATTTTAGTAAAATCTGCCAATCGGGGGAAGGGTCTACTCCTCGACGAAGCGAAAATGGGCGCCAGAAACGCAAATTTGGCAACAAGATGCAAAACTACAGTGCTTAGGCTTTGGATTTCGTCCATTTTCGGCCCGGTTCTCGATATTTTTTGCCTCGATTCGGCTAAATTTATGGATTATCGTTTTGGACTGTACTCGTCAGCCCGTCGCCATGACATCGATCGAGGTTGCTAGGCGACGGTCGCGCGCTTGGCGACGCGGTCCCTAGATGACGATACCTCATCGTGTCGCTGTTGAGATTACTCTACGAAGCGATAGATGGCTCCCCGTAACTGCGTCGAACGTAGGAGCATAATCACGTCGCGCGTGTAAGAGCATCTGGGCTTTTTGTCTCTCTCTTAACGGTTCGGCGATCTACCTAGGTCAACCAGCAGGCCTATTAGGCCTGCACATTCTCGTAGTTGTATAAACTATTACTGTTATTACTGTTATTGTATAGTGGTTGAAATTAATGCCTTAAACACACACTTTAATTAAAAATTTAAAAAGTAAAAAGTATTTGTTTACTACAAGACCATTTTGGTTGGTTTAGCCAGTGTAAATTCTCAAACATATGAAACAATTCAAAGCAGAGTTTCTAATTGATTGACTGTACTTCTATGCAATTCTTTCTGGGAATTTCCAATAATAGTAATAATTTCAAGGGAATATGGGTATTACGTAAAATCGTCAGTAATGTGGAATTAACTAAAGAAGCAAATGATAATTAATATGATAATTGATTAATGATAATTAATTATCATTCGCTTCTTTAGTTGAATAGTAATAATGTTTGAAAGAATCCGTGTGATTTGGACCTCAAATGTGTTAGTAATCGTAGTCATTCATATTTATTTCTATAATAAATAATTAAAACTAAATAAAAAGAAATTCCAATTTAACCATTTTTGTATCTCTTTAAATAAACGCAATTCCCATTTAGCATTCTGACGAAACAAAAGAGGGCCTAGTATAAAATAGATTATAGTTCCACACTAATTTTACTTGTCGCTTGCTAGGTTAAATTTGATCGAACCGAGGGAAGTGCCTACTGCCGTCGAAGAAAAACTGATCGTGAACAACGGCACCATAAACGGAATAGAACCGAGCGCGACACCGGAGAGGTCTAGGTCGCCCTCGCCTACGTTAGACGTACCCGCGTTCTACAATTCCAGTGAGCCGTTCAGCCCGGCACGCGGCAACAACCAGCATAGCTATTCGTCGTTCGAGAACAACCACCAGAACGACGTCTACTCGATTAGCTACGATTCGGACATCTCGCAGATACTTAAGGAGGCGAACAACATCAACAACACTTCTAATAATATCGCGCACGAGATTAAAAATCAAACGGTAAGTTGCAGTTGATATTTGAAGTTTTTGAAAAATGTTATTGCAGACTGAGTGCTAAAACTTGAAATTGCTAAAGCCTCGTTTACATCCACTTAACTTAACTTAACATACGAAAAATTATAATTAACGTACGAAATTTAGATGGGTTCCATTTACATTCACTTACGGTGGAGTGTTTGACATGCGCATCTGACAGTGACACAATATGAAATCTATTGCTTTTATCGATACAAATATGTTCACGTACACACAAGTTGAATCAAGTTTCCATCATGCATGTTATAATCAGTGAATTGAGCTAAAAATATTGCAAAACGACACAAAGACAACAAAGTTCAAAACATATGAGTCAATTTTTAGGTTATGTACTATGCGCGCCAAAAAAAGTCGTACACCGTGTAGCTTTGTAAATGGTACTTTTATAACCTATACGCTGTCATTCTGACATTAATCATAGGCATGAAACATCGAGCTTATATGACTAGAGGGAGCGTGACTGGCTTTGTTTGTGGCCAAAGATAATAAGGTCGAAAGTCGTATATTTTCTCGTTCCCAATGTAACGCACCAATGAGCGGTCAGATTAAACTGGCGGCTATATGTCAAATTTGAATTAGGTAGTCGCGTATGGCGTGAAAGGTAACCTCACAAAATAAAAATCCTTTTCTGTTTTTGAATGTACATACATTTGTAGTACCTGTTATAATTGTGACATTTGTTAAAAAAGCAATTAAACCATCCAAGAGCAATTATATATTTATATAGTAACAACAGAATCCATTTTTTTATAGGTTTGGACAAAATGTATTCTTGCGTGTAAGATTTTATTTGTCTGTATAGCTTGACCAGCGAGTAGTTGCATCGAGAGTGTTGCGCAGTACTCGCGTCACGTACTCATTATATTTACGCTCTGCGCACCGCTGTCGAATCAAGTTTAAGTTGGTTGTACTATACACGATTTGTTTATTTTCTTTAATAGGAATATGGGTAATAAACTACAAGCAAAATACAACTTATAATAGGAAAATATTTTATTTGAACATAATTTAACCACTGGTTTTTAAACAAAATGGTCTTGGTGTAAGAACTACGCACTCTTTTTTCTGATTCTAATAACATGGTTCTACACAAATAATATGCTCCATTAATGTTGATAAATTACACTTTTTGTCTTAATCGCATGTTGTAACGAGACAATTGGCGGATTCGAGCAATTTTCTTGCTTATGGTAGTTCTTACTAATGCTAAAACTGCCCGTGCTTGAGGAGACGAAGATAAGTCTGAAGTATGTACGTCACCCATATATCGAGGATTGTAGCTACAATAAAATAACGTTAAAATATACCTAAAACAAAGTTACATATTACATAAATTTTCTCCTTTTTCTTGGCAGTGCTGAAGGATGTTCCGTTGGTGTTGCGCTGTGTGGCACTTTCAAAGCTCGTAGCCGTGGCAGTGATTGTTGACTCTGTGTGTCCACTAGTGTCTGCTACAACTGCATCGCTCATACTATCTGTGTCCGTATTTTCATTTGGTAGATCACTCATAACAAAAATACTTGGCACCGCACTACGGGAGAGTTATGGTCTTCCGTCTCTTCCCAGTTTATAATCGCTATTAGAAAAGTGTCTTGAACACAACACAGTTGTTTTAAAACCCCGACTTTTTATAGGTATAGCTTCAATCCGAGCTTGTTTTGAGTCTTGAACTGTTGGAAATCTACGAGAAGGTATATGTTATAATTTAATATTACTGTATTGCGGTAATAAAGGTCATACCTGTGACACGTTATATTTTTTGATGCTGCCTTTTTACAAAAGCAGCAGTTTCGCCCCATTGTTACCTCTTAACCATCCAAGGTACCATCTACATGCAGTCATGCATCTACATAGGTAAACAAACTCATAACCTCGATGTAAACATATGTTCAAAATAATGGCGGAATCTAGCATCTGTGCGCATGCGCGAACAATGTGCACGAGAATCTACACGAAATTCGACCTTATTGACAAGGTATGTTGGGCCACAACAAGCCAATGCATTGGGATAGGCCGTACTCCGTCTAGTTATAGATGGTCTAAGGCATGAAACGTGCACCAACTGTCAAGTTGACAAGCCCGAATTACATGATGTCAAAATTAGCTGTACGACTTTTTTCTGGCGCGCATAGTACCTGTCACCATCATCCGTATTGTCAAAATTGAAAGCCTGTGATTGGTGCACTTAGCGCACGGATTCTGTTAAGTTAAAGTTGAGTGAACAATTCCGTACGTTACGTTAAGTTTTGCTACGTTAAGTGAATGTACTATCTGCGCCAAAAAAAAGTCGTACAGCTAAGTTTGACATCATGTAATTCTGGCTTGTCAACTTGACAGTAAGTGCATGTTTCATACCTATGATTAATGTCAGAATGACAGCGAATAGGTTATAAAAGTACCATTTACAAAGCTACAAGGTGTACGACTTTATTTTGGCGTGCATAGTACACGAACACATATAATTCAATGGAGTTCAACTTTCACAAATTTTTAAGTTTTCGTATTTTAAGTTAAGTTAAGTGGATGTAAACGATACTTAAGGCTGAAATTAATTAAAGTATTAACTTTTGATTATTCGGTGGGGTGTTTGGTGCAAGTTTTTGAGGTTATGTGAGTTAGCTATCATGATTTAAAACAGTTTGACAGTTACTAAAAAACAATTACCTATTAATTTGCAATAATGTTAGCAACAGTGAGTTTTTTTTTGTCACACCAGCAAAGTCATTTACTCTCCCTAAAGAAGTTTCACGTAAACAATGCTACTGCAGAATACAGTATTTCCCCGGAACGAGATACAAAGAGGAAGAAAATGTTTATTACTGATTTCTAACATAGCTCTGTTTAAATAATGTTTCGAATATGGTCAAACTCATAAATTGTACGAAATGTATACTCTAACTATAAAAGTTAATAAATAATTACCATTCTTATGTACTGGGTTCTTCAAGTTCAAATTAAGTTATGGAACCATAGATGTTTTCCTTCACGCGATGTTAACCGTGAAGGAGAGAATTTATTTTGTACAGTGTTACGGTTATGGTGAATTATATTTTCGTATTGTTGTAGAAAAAATCCAGCAAAAATATCCGTATATACAAATATCTCACAAAATTATAAATAAATTTTTGTTCTTTATACCTTAAGCCGCGGACATACTGTATATTATTGAAATGTTTCTTCATAAATAGTTCCGTAAACTATGTTTTTTTTTGTTCTAGATTCAGAATGATTCAAGGAAAGAAATCGATGAACAGAATATGCAAATTCGTAAGACTTTAAATATGTTGGTCCGTAGGCCAGGAAAAAATTTCAAAGAGCTGTTTGAGAATCTGAAAACATTGAAGGGTGATACTCAAGTGCAGGTGTCTATAGTGAAATTGGTGATACAAGAGTCGCTGCGGTTTAAAAGGAAACATTTGGCGAGTTTATTGGAAGAACATATCCAGAGTATGTTAAGTATGGATATAAAGTAATTTCTAAGGCAGACGTAAAAATATATAAAATGAAGTAAAAAAAAACAGTGAACAGTAAAAAAAAGAGCGAGAGAATGTATAGAGAATATAATTTGTAAATTTTGTACCATCATGAAAAACGATTTGAAAATATAATTAATTTGTAAGTCAACGGTTTTTATCTTTGTAGACGCTGCAACGCAAGCGAACCACTTTGCCGCACCCCACTGACACAATCCCGGGAATCCCACGAAATGCCTTATATTCGAGGTTATGTGTACGAAACTTGTTTAGAATTAGGATTATTTATTTGACATCGTGTTAACATGTTAATAAAGGATTGCTTTAGTTATGTAATTAGAATATGAATCATCAATAAATTAGTATGTATTTGTTGATAATTGATATTTTATCTCAGAAAATGGAAAATATCGCCAGCTGTTGGAGGTTTTACTGCAACATTTACTAAATATTAAACACTGTCATGCAGCAATTACTATGTGAAGTCTATTTTTAGCGGCAAGTGAAGAACTGCTAATGCCTAGTGGTAGAAACGAAACGCTTCGCAATTTTTGATTAACCTTTTATTATTATTGATTTGTTCTAAATTTATAATCATAAGCAGGTAAGGTTAAACCAATTTATTTGCTTACAGCTTCTATTTTGTATTAATCTTTTTTATTAATTACTTTTGTTACTTATGGGAGAATGTCTCACAATGCTTTATAAAAACCGATTTTGTAGAAATTTGGTTCTTCTCGCTGTATTATGTGAAAGATTTAGAAAGATTGGTAATATTGGTAAAAAAAGGAGAATTATCAGACAAATAATACACATAACGATATGTAGAAAAGTGGTGACATAATAGTTATTTATGTACCAAGGGCTTTAAACGGATGTTTATGCCCCGAGGGTGACCGTTTAAAAAGCTCGAGGGGTGATAGGTCTGAGAGCTTTTTAAGTCGGTCCTAGCGTTAATACGTGTTGTAGAGATATGAAATTTATACAGTGGTTTTCTGATGTAGTATTGCATATTGGAAAGTATATAAAAGTAATAAAATATTAAATAATAATTTTTTTTGCTGTACATTATTATTTCATGAAAATGACTTTCCAAAATAGAACATAAAAAGTAGAAAGGTTTTACCTATGAACTTAGTTTGAATTATTTATCGTTTTTACGTGATTTTGAACCCGCGATTTAGAAAAAAATTGGTTTTTCTAAGACACCTTGAGTTTACCGTTTGTTTCATGTGTTTTGTTACCGTCCTATATCACCTGTGGTTAGTATCCATTGCAAATAGTTTTTCTCTAAGCACTAACAAAAATTTTCATTAGGGGTATACTTGGTCCTTAATAAATATTTTGATGTTTATCAAGTGACATGCGTATCTAAGGAGTTGAATAACATTACAAACAATTCAGAGTTAAGTGACAATGCAGACAATTAATTGTCAAACAGAATAACCTTAATCGCCAAATAATTGACATTGACGATTTAAAATTTTAATGTCAAATATTTGATGTATCTGACATATAAACCATGGCAACGCTTAATGCTCGCGCGGGCATAAAGTAGCTGTTTTCGCCCCGGTATCTAAGATGTAAAATGTCACTTTATTAATTTGTAGGACAAATAAAGAGTTATAATTCAATAAGCTATTTATTGTATGTCACCATTTTTCTGTACATTAGTAATTTCTGACAGTATGTCCATGCACAGTCATTTTCAGTTATAAATAACAATATGTTTTTGTTTTATAAAAATGCCAAAAGCATGATTTTTTTATCATTTTTAGGAGATGCAGTAGGTACTGTTTAATCAGTGACTTCTTATAAAAACAATGGCTAAATTTGTTATTTTAAAGAGCCAATATTGTTGGCCTTGTTTAATGTCAGTAATGTATTATTTTAAGCGGTGGTTGCAAAGTGAATTTTGTTAATGTGTAATCCAACACATTATTTTTTGTTGTTAAATTAAACACCTTTCGTTTCCAGATTGTTTTTAATGAGTTTTCTGCATAATAAACATCTTAACAAAGAAAATCCCATAAATTTGTATTGGCATAATATTTTGGCAAGCAAACCTTGCTATGAAAGAACATTAATTATAAATTATTCCTTACATTATGTTGCAAAGTTATAGACAGAGTGGAAAAATTCTAAGAAACTTGGGATGTGTTACAAGTCAGAAAACAACTTTTTCTAACACCATTTTTGCATGGGATTGTTTTCATAAATTTTTCAATCATAGCATATTTTTTGTGTTATACTGGGAAAAATATTTCAAGAAAACAATTACAGAAACGCACTGGAAGTTACAGAGAATTTAAAATGGCTGGAAAATGGTACCATCTTATGAAACAGCCTTGAGAAAATGGTTTACTTTTCCTATGTTATGATAGACGATATAAAAGCATAAAGTGAAATTCCTTGATTACTCCACTGGGTGTGTCAAACTTTTGATTTTCTCCATATAATTAGCTGTAAATTATTTTTGTTTACTTGAAACATTATTTTATTTTCAATATGCTGTAAAATCATCAAAATTCATGATGATTACAATCCGTTATTGAAGTCAAGCTTAGCAATCTTTTAAATTACATATTTTATGGGCAAAATACTATATCAGGAAAAATGTAAGGAAGAATTTTGTTCACCAGTATATAAAATTTCGGATATGAACTACTTGACATATACTCGTACAACTTTAGGATAATGCTAGTTAAAGGTAATAAAAGAAAATAATTTCTTAATAAAGTATATATTTATTATTCACAAAATAACATTTTGAATAATTTGTTCCATACGTTTTGTTTAAATATAATATATACTGCTACGGACGGAGTATAATTCCACATTGTACTTGAACACGGTTTATAGAGCACACAAATACTTAAAGGTATGCAAAAACTGAATACAATAAACGCTGTAAATCAACACAGTTGTTGAAAATAATACTTATAGCATTTTGCAAGACAACTGTCAATCCAATAAGTTTATTTCCTTAAAAATACTAAATACTAAGAATAAACAAAACAATCGTACCATGTCATGTAAATTTACAAACTATTTTACTTATTTACCTAATAAATATACAACTGAAACTGCCGTTCTGAATACAATAACAATCTGACTTAGTACAGCCAATCTTAATTTATAAAAGAAATACTCTGAGAAAATAAAAAAAAGTAAGCTTAGAATCTATGGAAAGATCTAGGTACCCAGGAAATACACGTTACGGGAAGAAGAGATCACAGAATGCTTGTCGGAATGTGAGGTTATGTGCCTCGTGTGCGTGCCTTTCCGTTACATGGCGTTCTCCTGCCACCGTGAGAAGATATTGGGCGTGTGTATTTCCTGGGCCATATCCTAAAATCTATCCCTGCCGCTGAGTCCGTCAACGTCGGTTAAATAGTGCAAATCCTGAAGTTCCTGGAACTTCTCGTGGTCCCTTATGTGAGCGTAATTGGCAGATAGACACATCAAGTAGTGCACCTAACAGAACAGATAACATTTGTTAGACATTTGATAATATTTGCTGGAGATTTAACTTCTTAGTTAATTTAGTTAAAATTACACTATAGTATTAGCATGGCTTCTTTGGCACAAAATTGAACAAAATGAAGAGTAAATCTAAAGAAAAAAAATGTTTTTTTAATCATGTAGTTAAATAACCATTTCAACGTTTAATACAGTTGTACTACAATAAGAAAATGTTTCATACCTTTCCCAATTACAGTAGAGCGTCCATAATCCGAACTAATTGGGGCCGAAGGTGATTCGGATTATCAAATATGACAAGTAAATAGTAGAAAATCAATCTTAATAAAACCAACACCATTCGATTGATTTTACGGTTAGAATTTCAAATTAATTATGTTTAAAAACGAATGTCGAGTTTTAAACGGGTTTGTTTTAAATGATTGAAATGTGCTTTAAACATGTTTTAAACTATTCCAGTTTTAGCCCTGTTTTTTATTGTAATTTCGTTCCATC
This sequence comes from Aphodius sticticus, assembly GCA_963966075.1. Classification (NCBI taxonomy): domain Eukaryota; kingdom Metazoa; phylum Arthropoda; class Insecta; order Coleoptera; family Scarabaeidae; genus Aphodius; species Aphodius sticticus. The sequence continues at coordinate 13,940,160 of OZ014512.1, forward strand.
TAAGCAATGAAAAACACTTTTCCGATGAAAATAGATCAAATGCTTATAAATAAAACCTTTTTTATTTTATTCATGTTTTATTAATTGTTCAAAACAGGTTTTCTTGTGAAATGTTTAGAAATATTTGTATTTTATAACCTGCTTGGAGTTTTAATGTGTACTTTGTCTGTTGACGATGAATGGATTTAATGGATAATTCTGTGAAGTTATATAAGTGGCAGATTCTGTTTGGTATAAATATACTTGAGTGGTTACTATAAATAAATTAAAAAAAAAGTAAAATGGCCATGATATCGAATTCTGCACGCAACAGTTATATTGGTTGCAAATAACCTATTTCAAGTTTGACAGTTGCTGGTGTATTGCATGTGTATTGGGTATAGCGGCAAAATTATTAACATGGGCATGGCCTACTTCGACTACAATCATTTATAATAATCTTGTATAATAATATACTATTATTTGACTATTTTAACCAATTGAATTTATATCACAATACAAATAAATTAGTAAACAAAAAAGTTTTTTTTTGTTTTCAGCTTGGGGATAAAAATTGTATTTTGGAAAACCCGGAAACTATGCCAAATAATTTAAAGTAAAATGAAAATTAACTTACCAAACTTAAAATAATTAAGACACATCCGGCAGTGGCAATAATGAACATAACTTCAGCTTTCTCAACATAGTCTTTACAAAATTGTTTCACTTGTTGTTCGGAACACACTTTCATATCTTGTTGAGGGTGACCAGTAGGGAATAAAAAGTCTAAAAGATAAATAACCGCATAATAAAAAATTATTAATCTATCAAATTTTCTACTTACAAAACTGCGTCAAATCGATACAATCCATATGATTTATCACCCTGACGTTGTCGCACATATACCAGAATATCGTAAATGCGAACGTTACAATAATCAAAAAACAAAACATGATTATCCATGCCAGTTGAAGAATATAAGTGATTGCCATAAACTACAAAAAATTAAACTACCAACTCTTCTTACGACATTATTTTTATACGTACAACCGCACAACTAATCCTGCCTCCAACCCTTGAACGCCAAGCTTTGTAAACCTTATAACGGGTTTGTCCTGTTGCTAAGCAACCGACCATCAATATCATCAAACCTAACGCTCCCATACAGGCTCCGATTATAACAAAAGTCATCTGGACCACTTCAATCCTAAAAATCATGATTAATAAAATATTTTACACTATTACTTGGTTTAAATTTTTATACGTACCAAAATAACCTCATTCGGAATACGTGATCGAACATCAAGAAGGTCAGTGTTGCCCCACGGTACATTGTCGTGCAGAAAATGACAACACCCAGTATGCACATGATCGTTGCGATCAAGGTGGCGTATGGTATTCGAGCAAGACAGGCATCGCACTTCCCTAAAACAAATGCAATCGTGAAACAAACGCAATTGTGAAACAATCGAATGAAGGTTAAAATCACAACTGACTATACCTTCTTTCTTTTCTTGTATTGAGTATACAATTGAGACAGCATCGTCATCATTTGTTAGGTATGATGTTTGGCGTAAAGGAATAGTCTGTGCCATGATAATAGAATAAATAATGAATCAATGAAATAAACTTGTGATAGGTGGCATTGAAAAGAGAAATAATAATGATTCATAATTCGCAAAATTGAGAGTATAGTACTCTCAGATTAGATAAAGTTATTGATAAATAATGTAAACATACCCATTGTTGATGTGTTTTTGGTACAATTCAGCCCATATACTCGAGAAGCGATATAAAAACTGTAGCACGGGTTAACGACTTTCACCTTCAACCAGCGTAAATACCGTTCTTCGCTGCTTTTCTCAAGACATCGTGAATAATGCAGTCGGGAGACTCCTTATTACAAGGAGACATAACGGCGAGTTTCGCAAATCGGGATATTGCATTCATTCTCAAGAAAATTAATTACTGACAATACCACTCGTATTGCTACCGCAAAGGCGTTGATGAGTTTAATTATTGCAAGTGTACCACGAAATTTAAATAATTTTACTTATTATTTTGTTAAAATTTTGGTATACAGAGCGTTTCATTAACTCACAGCCAACGTACAGGTGCTTATTTCTAGTGTATAGTTTCTACGGTCAGTTTTGGCATTTACGTCATCAGTTTGCCTTTATTTCTTTGCTAACGTATTTTTTTAGTTGAGATGGAAGGTATGTTCGATTGCTGGCCGCGATCTTTTTCAACTGAGCGCGTTCTGTTCTTTTTGATCGCAAATTTGAAATACTTGCTTCCTATTGGTGGAATCAGTTTGGCTCAGACGTCAAACGAGCAATCGAACTGCACTTCAGACAACTGAGCGCTAATCAGATTGAACAGAACTAAGCGCGGCCAGCAATCGAACACTACTGGAGTGAACTTCAGTTTGAGATTATTTCGAAAATTTATGACGCACATGCCAATGCTCCCTGAAAAGACAGTGTTTTCAACTTATCAACTTATTAATTTGCTATTTATTTATTTTTATTATTTGTAATTTCGTTACTTATTAATTTAGATTTCATAAAGATAATATTCGATAATATTCGATTTAGCCCATCACTATGTTATGTATAAGTTTGAAACCGTCGTTTGAACCATGTTTGAACCTTTTATTAGAATTGTTTATTTGCAAATCTTCAATAACGTGACCAAACAAATAATGCACTAGGAGCACAATAGAGAGCATCAGCTAAATATGTATAAAAAACATATACATATATTAAATTTGGGAAGTGGGAAGAATCACAAAAGTTGAGTGTGGCAGCAATGTTTTGTTTGTAACATGACTTTGTCACATCCTGTATATAGAACGCAGAAATTTATGTTGAGTCGGTGGTCAGGTTAGGTCAGGTTAGTGACCGATAACATTTATGTAAAATTGATAACTTACAGCTGTGTAAATAATATAAAGAGTTGTTGCTTACAATAACCATAATGGATCTAGACGTAAAATTAGAATCTGGTGATCTTAAGTACAACGAACAATCAGAATCTGACGTGGAATTTGAAGAAGATGAAGAAAATCCAGAAGCACCTGGACCGTCGCCTTATTCTATCCACAGTTTTTTAGAACTCTCAACACACGATGAAGAAGACAACAAACAAGTTGAAGCAATGTACGGCTTACAAGCGGCACCATGTTGTAACACCAAGTGTAATACAAAAATCCCAAAAGAACTTGCCCAACAGTATCGCTCCGAATTTATCGAAATGTCAAAATACGACCAAGATTTAGTTGTGTTGAGTCACTTGGAGGCAAATAAACAAGACATACGTTTAATGGCAGCGTATCCAAAACGTCGTAATCGTACCGAAAAATCTAAAACTCGTTGCGATACGAAGTACGTGTTCCGCGGCCTACCAATTTGTAAAAATATGTATCTCTTTATACATAATATAGGCCGAGCACGTTTTAAAAATCTAAGCAAACATATTGACCAAGCAGGTTTTACGCCACGTAAACATGGCCTCGCCGGAAAGAAACCAAACAGAAACAACATCATTAGTGAAGAAGTGAAGCAGCGGGTAGTTACGTTTATAAAGAATTATGCTGAGGCAAATGCCACTTCAGAACCGGGCAGTTTTCGTAATTTTGAATTGCCCTCGTCTATTACGAAGTCATCAGTTTACAACTTGTATCTAGAAAGTGTTGACGATGCTTATAAAATTGGAGACCGATCATTTCAAAATTTATGGCTGACCCATGTACCATATATAACCACAATGAAGCCCCCCAGCAATATCTGCAACCACTGTGGCAACAATAATGTGTCTGTTAATAAACGCAAGAAGAGAAAATCAAGAGCCAAAATAGCCATTTAAGCGATGCCAAATAACAGTGAATTTACTATCAAACATGGTGTGTTAGGTGTAAAGACAAAGGTAGTTATAAAATCATAGAAATAATGTCAATTTAAGCCATATATTTTAGTATAAATTATTTTTTTTACAGGAGATTGCTGTGTTCAATCTTTTGATTTTGCACAGAGTGTGCATTATCCTGCAAGCAGACAGCTATACATTAAAGTAGCTTGTCAGACAAAGTATTGTATAGATGAGCCCATGTGAAGCATGTGTCAATACAAATTTTGATGAAAATTGTATATAGATGTTGCTAATAAAAGTTCCAACAAACATTTCTTTAAGTTAATATACAGGGTCATCAAAATGGAGCGTCTATGAAAACAATACTGTTTTCCGCTAACCGCATACCAAAACTTCGTCCATTTGCTATCCGAACGGAGCGACTCGTCTCTAGGGGTACTGAAGCAAAAGTGTGTAGTATATGCAGCCGAATGTACATACGCGTAAATATAGTTCCCTATACAAAAGTAAAATTATTCCCATAAAGTTCCGAAATGAATAAAATGAAAACGCATGTTCAAAAGAAAATACACTATTACTGATCAATAAATTTATTAACAAGATATAACCAATATAACAAAAAATAATGAAATTGACGTAACCGCTGAAAGGAAACCACGCTTCATCGGAAAAAAAGGAGCAGTTAAGAACATCATCTTCCAGGGTGTCCCTAGCCCAATTGCAAAAATGCGCTCTTCGACCAAAATCAAGGGGATACAGTTCCTGGACAACCGATATTTTGTACGGATGCATCTTCAGCTTTTTTCGCACTGCTGTATGCATCGTTCCATTAAGATATTCCTACAAAACAACATTAATTATTAAACATTAGTAAAAACCTCATGGTGATATTAACCAACAAAAACTGAAGACTGCCGTCCATTGTTTCCGGTGCTATACAACGCTGTGCTATGCTATGCCAGCATGCATGTTAAAATTTATGTTTCAATAAGCATCTACTTATGCCATACTGTGTTTACAACAAAAGGAGTCCCACAGCGTAGCATAGCATCGCAACCAGTGGGTGCTGGGCGTTAGCCAGAAAATGTGCTATACAATTATCGTTATTATAATTTAACCAGCAATAAATGTGTGCCTACCCGCTTGTTGCGCTCTCCTATGCACTTGTTCTCCTATGCTCTCCTATGCATTTGTTAGGGCTGCGTACAACATCAGCTCTAATATTTTGTAGCACTTCTTCGGTTAATTTTTGTGGTTGTCATCTGCCTGGCCTCCTATCTATAGACCCTGTCAATCAAAATTTGTTTACAAGACGATTTATATGTCGTCGTAACGAAGAAACATTGAACTGACCCGGAAACTTTTGAATAAGCTCTTCGGCGCACAACGTAACCGAAAAGGACCATTCCCCATTCTCCATTTTCCATTTTCTGGCAATTTCGGAAGTAGGCCTCCACAATAAACGTGCCTTGTTCATTTGTGTAGGGCATCCTGAAGAACAATCATTCACAAACACATAGCACAATGAACTGCAACGAACTAAAATAACAGCCCCTTAAATCAGCTGACTTGCACGCATGATACGCCAATGGCGTGTTGCTAGTAGGAAGAGGAGAAGCAGACAGCCAATCAGATCGCTCCTAGCATATGAATTTGTTTCGCGCCCCAAGTGGAATTAAATTTTGACATGCCCTTAGCGGAAAAAAGGTTCTTTTCCATAGACGCTCCATTTTGATGACCCTGTATACTCAATCTTTACTCAACATTATTAGAAAACATCACGTTAATTAATTTTAATTAGGATTAAAAAGTTTCAACAGAAAAGCTGCCAACAGTGTTCTCCAAGTACAGTGTGTACTGTGTAGGTACAAAAAGAAAGATGTCAATATCTTATTCTCTAAAAAGTTAAGAAAAAAATCAATAAGTTTTGTATACACCCTGTACATAGTTTACAGTTTCTGATACTCTCTTAAATTACAAATTGAACAGTAAAAACTGCATGTTCTAAGTTTATTAGGTCAATAAACGTTACAGGCTGAAAAGTTTTTGAAAAATGTTTTAAAGCAGTGTATGCAACGTGTCAATAAGTCTTCTTTGTTCGAGTAAAAATTCAAACAAAACTTTTGGGAAATAAATAACAGTAATAACAAAATAACATAAAAAAGAATAAATTCATAACATAAATACAAAATAAACATGGTGATTTGTTTGTAAGGAGCAGATTAGGGCATTTTTTATATGGATCACCCTGTACATTTTATCTGTTTTTGATACTCCAGTCAAAAAAGATACAAAAAAAACTTTATATTAATAAATACAACATTTTTATTATTAAAAAGAAACTGGTGAATATAAAATATCATGTTTATTATTTAATGAAAAACTAGTCTGATAACCAATAATATTAGTATCAAAACCAAAAAATATACAGGGTAGGGCACATTCAAAAGTATTTTGTATTTGAACATCTCATTTTAATTATCTCCATTTCTTGATGATTTTGTTTCAAATATTTAATTATAAATTGAAGTATGTAATAACTGCATAAAATAGGTACTGAGCACAATCCATGCTCTCCTAAACCGAGGCATGTGGCGCCATCCTGTGATGCAAATTGTCACTAGGATTTTGTTTGGCATTTACAGTTTAGAAAGGTTTTGTGTGTTGTAATTTGTAATCCTTGTTCCTTTTTGTTTTGAAACAACAATAAACGGTTAAAAATAGTAAAAATCGTTTCATGGTCACCAACTTCTAATAAATATGTTTTTTCGTCACCAACTCTTATGTCATTAGTAAAAAATAAAATGTACTGGTTATGATAACGAACTCGGAAGGAGAAAATGAACTTTTAAATTTATGGCCATATAACAGCAGTATATTAAAAATCCAACAAAAAATATTTTAGTCATTAGTGCCTGTGTAGTTTCTAACATAAATAATCAAAAGATCCTGGAAAAGCCGATTTGTGAAGAGTGGGAAACAAATGTCCAAATGCCAAAATGTTGGGTCATGTTGTTCGATCTCACAACTGTCAAAGTGACAGCAATGTCCAATGTCCTTGATTTGATTGAAATAGCGGTCACGATACTCACGATTTTAAATCATCGGCGACGATACTTGCGCTATTTGCATTGGCTGCGTTGATCGAGAGCGCACTGTATATTTGGCAAAAGTAAATCAGGTCTGTTGCTAACTTCATTCTATTTTGGCCGTGCAAATGAATTATGAAGATAGTCGCATGCAAATTACCAAAACAAAAGTGAAGGGCGAAACCCGGTAAAGGATGATGTAGGTTATTTTTTACGTCGTGATTGTTGTTTTGCTGTCGCATCTCCCAAGTGAACTCTATCAGAATTCGTCACGATGGACCCATCACTAAAAGCCGAAGATATTTTAATGCAAATTAGAGATAAGTTACAAAAAGAAGGAGTTAAATTGTGGCTGCTGCCATACTTTGACACTAATAAAGGTCAAGTTGAAGAAGATCTTCAGGTAAATAAGGCCTCTTTTATCGTTACGGTGTTAATTGAGGATTTTGTAGAATTTGGCAAACGATTATTCAGCGTCTCTGAATATATCGCAGGAACAGTGCTTTGCTGCGCTAACCGAATTACAGACGTCTGCGTTGGAAAAACTGAAACAGAGGAATCGCTTCAAGGAATGTGGTCTCGCCTCTTTGAAAGTTAAAGTTCTACGACAAAACGGAAGCCCAAGGATCATTACGAAGGAGGTTATGCTTACGATGACTGGATTAGAGTTTAAGCAAAGTTTATTGGATCAAATTCAAGTTCCTTTGGAGAGGTGAGCTATTTTTAACCGTAAGAAATGACTTGCATGTTTTCAGTGTTTTTATGAGAAAATATTGCGTCCGGATGTTAGTGACATGATTAAATTTTATAAATAGGAGTTTTGAGAATCAATTTTGGAAAATGTTGATCCAAACGCATGGCAATGGTCAGGACAGCAAACAAAAATAATAATTTTACCTCTTTTATTCATATGTGCAGATTGTCTCAGAACTCTCAGACAACTCTCAAACTTATAACATTTGTTAAAATTTCGTACACTAGCAACCAAATGTACTGAATATAAATGTTTCAGCTTTGTAAATGGTGCTTTTTACGTATGCTGTCGTATGGTGCATGTGATAAAATGTAGTAACCAGATAGTGGAGATTCATAATTTGTTGAGTTCGGCCAAGAATTTAAGCTGAAGTTTACTATAAAACAGAAAAATCAAAATGCTTAGAATCCGCTGTCTAGCCATCCTTTTGAATGTGTTGATTGTATCCAATAGTTACCAGACAACCACAGACTCAGACAACCCACAAAATAAATACAAAATGCCTGAATTACATAATGTAAAAATTAGCTCTACAACTTTTTTTTTGGCACGCGTATTACAATATTTTGACGATTTTGAAAAATATCATCTGTTTATATTTGAATTCAGTCAACATCACTAAATTTGGATGCTGATGTTTTGTTATTAAGTTCCAGGAGACTATTATGATAGTTTACAAAGCTTTGCTAGAATCAGCAATGAACAGGGGTACATAATTGATTGCTAGTGCTCAATTTTTGTTTGTTTAAATTTTTGTTTCTTTGGTGTATCCTGTATTTTTGACAATTATATCTTGTACTGCCCACGAACTCATCAACTGGAAAATACTTTCCTTTTCCAATTTAAAGTTACCTTTTTGCAAACTATCCTGTTTAGACCAAATATAATCCATTTTTCACATTATTAGGTAGTATACAGTATACAGTGAGCGCGTAAAGTATGGAAACATGACAAAATCTTAAGAACGGTTTGCTATTTTAAAAAATCCTTGAACACGTCGATTTATGATTATCAAATTAATTTGTATACCTTCAATTGTTTTTAACAGATGACGTCAACGACATTTGTTTTAAATGACAACCCTATATTTTTTAAATGAATTTGACAGATCTCTTAATTGTCTTAATGGTTGCATAATATTTTTATAGCCTTACATCAGAAAATTTTTGAGAAAAAGACGATTGAAGGTTTTGAAATAAAAGTGACAAAATCTCCGAAACGGCTTGACTGTATTTAAGAAAATTTTTGAATTTAGTATTTTGCAACCATGTGAACTCACTGGCGTTATTATCGTTTATGCAACGTTTACAGTTTCTGAGACATAACCTCAAACTTTTGATTTTGAAATAGAACACCCTGTATATTTTGACATTTTTGTTATAGCCTTCCATTGCCTATTCAATGTTACTACGCTTGTTACTGTATTATATCAAAAACATCTAAAAATTAACAAAAACCTTTATTACTAGGCGGAGTGGCCTAGTGGGAAGGTGTTTGCCTTGCACTCCACAGGTCCTGGGGTCGAATCCCAGGGTAGACATACGGATTTTTCACTCCGCCGCCGTGCTTCGGAAGGCACGTTAAGCCGGTGGTCCCGTAACCAGTCTCGACCTCTGGTTTCGATAACATTGTATTGGATGGAGTCACGTGATAGCGTGCCTCACAGAGACAGGCCTCGGCTTGGGAGGGATGTGCTCCCACGGGAAGCCACCCTCTCTGTTCAAGGGGCATTGGCTATACTAGCCAGCCGTGTTCAGCCAGACTGTTCTGGTAAGAGGCGCGCTGCGCATTTGTGACATCCATCGGGGAAGCAAAAGGGGCCAACTGTGGCCTAGGTGCGCAGCTACTATAATAGCTATACCCCACATATTCCATATTCCATATTCCATACTAAGGCCTAACAATTAACAAAGAAAACAAAAATAACAATAACAAAAAAATAAACCGGTTAAATTTACAACAATGTGTTCTTGTCAATTGTTAAGAATCCTCTTAAACCAACTAGAGTAGTCGCAGTAGAAAATGTAATAATGTTTTGTTCTCAACTTTTTCTTTGTTAATTTTTAGACCTAAGTAATAAAGGTTTTTGTAAATTTCTAGATGTTTTTGATATAAAAATTGACTGTAAAAGAAAATGTCAAAATATACAGTGTGTTCTATTTCAAATTCAAAAGTTTGAGGTTATATCTCAGAAACTGTAAACGTTGCATCAACGATAACAACGCCAGTGACTTCACATGGTTGCAAAAGACTTAATTCCAAAATTTTCGGTAGAGCCGTTCCGGAGATTTTGTCACTTTTATTTCATAACCTTCAATTGTCTTTTTCTCGAAAATTTTCTTATGTAAGGCTATAAAAATATTACACTACCATTAAGACAATCAAAAGATCTGTCAAATTCATTAAAAAATATATAGGGTTGTCATTTAAAAAAAAATGTCGATGACGTCATCTGTTAAAAACTGTTGAAGATAAAGAAAATAATTTGATATCATAAGGTGTATTTTGATAATTATAAATCGACGTGTTCGAGGATTTTTTAAAATAGCAAACCGTTCTTGAGATTTTGTCATGTTTCTATACTTTACGTGCTCACTGTATAACTATACATATAGGTAATAAAGCTAAATTTGAATTTCTGCCAAAAATGTTATTTCTTATAAAGAAGTACTATAAAAAGTCTATAGTCACGGTTAACATTTTGATTAACAAAAAGGGTGGTCAAAAAACAAGAAATTGTCAAATTTGCTACATTTAAATTAAAAATGTCTTAGCGAATAGTGGTTTTAGATGTAAGTGATTTTATGTTCCAATATCTGTCAAATTTTGTCAAGTCAAATCTCAGATATCAGTCCAGTTTAGGGTAAATTTATGAAGCGTCACGTCAATTAAAAATAATAGAGTTAAAAAATGTTCGAATTGTGAATTAGAATCAAAATAATACAAAACTATGTCCTTGAAATTATTTTTTTATTTTTAATTCTGTATGTAAATATATAATAGACAATACATTTACTTCTTCTTAAAAGGTTCTTTCTATCGATTTTAATTATTTTTATGTATGTGCTCAAAAATCGCCAAAGAAATACCATATTATTCGGTTAATGTTTTTTCAAAAACTAGAGCCAGTTCACTATTTTAAGGATTCAATATTGATAAAATTATAAAGTTATGTAATTTATAATTGTATTTGACACATGTTGGAAATATTTTCAGGTGTAAGTTAATCAGTGGAGGAATAGTTATTAAGGATGCGTTGCATCTGTCCTCTCAGGGCATTAGAAATGGTAGCCAGATATTAGTGATAATGCTCACCGATAGCGTCACAAATATCAAGGAAGACGAAAATAGGGTACGAGAACTTGAACTGACCAGAGCCGATACGAGTCTGTTGGCGACCGATGATGGATACATGCAGGTAAATCTTTTTCTTTTCTCTTAAGGATTGGCAGCCTATTAAGCTGACTGGTAAGGTTATTGATTATTGATGAACCTGGTTATTGATAACTTGGTAAGGTTATTGATGAACATCTCATTTAAATTATCTCTATTTATTGATGATTTATAACTATAAAATAACTGCATAAAATAGAACAATGTGTCTTGTACATTAGTCACTTAAATAATATAGTGTTGTTTGTTTTTGTTTCATTACGTGAATGCTAAAGATTTGGAAATAAACAATTACAATGAACAGTTGAAAGTAGTAAAAATCGTCTCAAGGTCAACGTTGATTGTGCAGTTGGTAGTATCATCTAGGATGTTCCAACTTCTAAAAAACACATTTTTTTCAGTTTCTGCCGACCCTTAATTACAATTATCTAAAAAATATTGAAAACACACGATAACATTTTAATAAAACTTCTCTAAAAGCATTATTTAAGTATTAAAAAAGAACATATTGAACAAAAAAGATACTTAATAAGAAACGCTCTATGCGTCTAATATGTTTATAATAAACAATTTTGTGTTCTTATGAGTTATTGTTTGTAACAACTACCTACCAAAACAATAGATATAACTAAATAACATATACTTTAGTTGGAAGACCAGCATGGAAATGTGGTCAACATTCCTGCCAAAGAGAAAAAATCATTAATGGTAGCTATGGCTCTACACGAAAGGGGTAGATCAGCCCTCAAAAGGGAGGATTACGCTAAAGCTCTTGTGTTTTTCTTGGATGCCGATACGGAATATAGGTAAATATTGTGGAGGCAAAATCTATGTTTGGTTTTAATAAAAGAGAAATAAAAAAAGACGTCCACAATTTATGATAACCTAGAAATTGTTGAGGAAAATATCGAAATTTTTATGACCTATAATTTTTTTTGCAGCGAATGCACTTCGGACCTTTTGAAAAGCGTCGATAACTACGCCCTGCTGGATCTAGATATCGCGTGGTGTTACTTATGCTTGCAGAGCTTTGTTCATTTGCCAGAAGCTTACGAACGGTTGAAACGTTGCGAAAATAGGCTTATACAAACGTATGGACCAAATATGGAACGTGTTGTTGCAGTGAAAGGAACAGCAAGTAAGACTTATGTATATTCCTTTCATTTTATAATTTTATAAATTCCTTAACTATCGGTTAATATTGTTAAATTTCAGGTAATGAAGCGTGTTTGTTGATGCGACTGCACCTCCTTCAAGCGATTGTCCTATACCATCAAAACAAGCGGCCTGAGGCTAAAATACTGCTGAAGAAGGCTGAAAGGGAATTGCTTGCACTTAAAGTGGACGAACATAGTTTGCTGATGTTAGTCGATCTAGGTTAGTATCATAGTTTCTTTTTGGGTATTTTTGTATCTGATAGCGTCACATGAAGAAGTCAGAAACTTTAGTATTTCCAAATCATTAAGTGGATTAAAAAATATAAAATCTGCAGAAGCTGACTTTTTCTCTGGTGACAGCTTAATATCCTGTCATGATAAGCATAGAGGTTATATCAATGTTTGTGAAAAGTTGATTGTGAAATGTTGAGTTTAAGAATATCTTGTGCTGTTGTAAAATGTTTAGTAATATATTGTGCTGTTTCTTTCCAGATAGAAGTGTTCTAATTGGCTCTTTTTAATTATTTGTTATGTTCTTGTACCCTTTAGCTTTAATACATCAAGAAAAAGTTGATGATTTTATCGGAAAAAGGAATACATACCTACACAAATTTGCAGATACGACCTCTATGCCTCCCTGTGTTCTCTTTTCTCTACATTTTGTGACTTTTTTCTAAATGTGATAGTTTCAAAGCTATGGAGAAGAGAAAACTAGGAGACCCTGTGAAGTGAAATGTTTGCTGACAAAAGCAGAACCAAATTTAAAAAAAATGTAATGTCGCATAGCATTCCAAGGTTCAAGATTCACCTAAGCCTACTTAGAGAATTCTATCACAGGGTTATTTTTTATTTTTTATGCTCGGGTAGGGATACCATATGGTATCCAAATGGAGGACATGTCCTCCTTTTTTAGTTAAAATATAGTGTCCTCCATTTCCCTAAAAATGTCCTCCTTTTTAAAAAGAATCCCAGGCGCCAAGAAAAGTTTGCTAAGCGTCTGGGATTTCACATCAGACCGCTCTCAAAGAATATTTTTTATCACAAAATCAGCCGCCTTACGCGTTGAAGGTGTATTTTTAAAATCCGTATTCGGAAGCTTATTTATGTTTTACACACTCGTTGATGGCAGTTTTCCAGTCAAACTTAGAAATTGTGGAGCGGGAAGACAATTCAGTGGTGGAAGTTACCAACATCTTGGAAACAATCTTGTCTATGCTAAGAAATCGAATTAAAGACAAATTTGTTCCCTTAAAAGTTACACAACTTCATCGTGAAGCAAATGTTTCAAACAAAGAAACACAAATTATTTGCAACGATTTTCAACAGGTCTACAAAGCATCTTTGCAGTACTTAGAAAAATGGATACGTCAGTTAGAAGAACTAAAATGTTTTGCATGGATGAATCTTAAAGATTACAAAAAGTACACTATGAAGATTTATTTCCATGCATTGAATACTTAAAGAAAAGAGGCATCATTATTGATGATGCAAAAGTATACGACCAATTTCAGAACCTAATCTCTTTCCTCAAATCCATCTGGTAACCCTATGCTCGGGAAGCAAATATTGCCAAAATTCAGATTTTTCAACGCTTTTTTTTGTGTGACTTTTGCATACTATTGGTTATTAGATTTGTAGTCTATTAAAATGACCTGTCATTCATTTTGAGATACAAGTAGCTTCGAAAACCAAAATGCTAGCAGGTTTTCTGTTTTTCAAAAGTTGACAACCACTAAAGGTGGTGCATTCAAAATCACAATATAAAATAATATTAATAATAAAAGCTTAATTATCTCACTCCTGACTTAATTGTTAAACAATTGAATGCATACCATTTCAATTTTTATGAAAAAGATATTTGATAAGAAAATATTGGTCGCTACTAAAATTTGAATCAGAAGAAAAAATACCTATGAAAATACATATGCCCATAAGATGATGTTGGTCATAATTTCTCTGTCATGGATTAACTTGCAAAAATGCGTATAGAATGTATTTGCCACAACTCCATTGGTTTTCGAGAAAAAAATTCAAAATGAAAATTAGTTTTTTGTCAATTTTTTCATAAAATAATATACCATATTTTTTTAAAAACAAAAAACGTTAGTTCATTTTCCAAGCACCACCTACATTTTAAAATAAAAAAAACATGGGCTGTCCGTTATCTTCAAATTTATTTCAAAATAAAGAACAATGGTATTCTCATTGAAAAGTGTCTGATGTCAAGCTCCATTGATTTTTGAGTAGGTACAATTTTTTTTTCAGTTTAGTGTGGGTATCTTGAAAATTAAACTGGTTTGGTTACGCTTCTATTTTCTCAGTCGGGTCATTGATTTGACTTAAGTTTAATAAGGTAAAGAATTGTTCCTAAAATACCACCATGTGGTAGTTCTGCTTGTATTTCTTTAAGGTCAGTGTTTAAGTAACCCTGAAGTATATGGGATATTTCAATATTTCTGCATACTTTTTGATGAAAATATTTCTTAATTTGTGGTTTAATCCCTCATGCCAAACTTTATCAAAAGCATCTCTGCCACATTTAGTTAAAAGATTGCTGAAGAAACCCTTTTTTTCTGGTAATGCTTTTTTAATGATGTTTTTGCCATAACTAAGTAAATCTGAATGGATGGCCTGAAACAAGCTCTCCGCTATCAGCTTGAACATCTGGTGTAATTATGACTCAAAGATTTTAGTTATGATTGTCTGAAAAGAGATAGGTCTATAAGAAGTTGTTTCATGTAAGTAGCGTTTTTCTAAGCATCATCATTATGACTTTTGTTTAATCATGGTTTAGTTTGAAGGCAGTAATGGTTTAATGGAAGGCAGCATTGATGAGGTTACAATAGCCTTTATTCTTTAGTTCTTCTTATCTTTATTACCAGGTTATCTTGTTATAACCTGGTACTTGGTGTGGTCAAAGATAAGAGAATTATAAGATACGTCACTAGACAAGAAAACGCGGTTTGAGAGTGAGATAGATTTGGTCAACGAAAAGATGGCTACCAACAGCTGATTGTGTTTGTATACTAGCGGGTGACATCGGGTGACATAACCTTAGTTTGGTGTTTACGTTCCTTGGATTGTGCAAGATTGTGTATGTAGTGTTTTAATAAGCATTTTAATGAGTGGTCAGTTTTTAATTAAAATGTTAATTGTTAATGTGGTTTCGTACTGTTTAGTTTAGAGGTACCTTTATTAATAGTAGGTAGTAGAGACAGTGAAAATGGACACAAAAAGGTGGAAATCGATGTGCGTACAAAACAAAATAGAATAAAATATATAAAACATATTGGTTGCCAGCAACAAGTCATAATAATAATGTGAGTTTGAATATCGATCGATGGCCTAGGCAAACAATCACACAGTTATTTGCTTAATTATTAATTATACTTTCAAAAAGTCACCAAACCGCTGTTATTTGTTATATTATAATCCACTATTTTTGTTAATATTCCATTTAGGTGACTATCGGATACGTTTTATTTTATTTATATATGTGAATATTGATTTGTTTTCTTTTGCATTACATAACCTCTAATGTCGGTAACGTTGCCGCCCATTGTGCATTGTATTCGTTAGTTTAAAATTCCCGCCAATTCCCGTCTTGTTTGGTCAACGGTTTAAAGCTCACATGCGTTCAAGGTCAGCAAATGTGGACCCCACTAAATTAACGGAGGCGATCCGAAGCGTCGCATCTTTATATTTTTTTATCTTTGGTGTGGTATTATATTTGCTTTATTTTTGTTGTTATTCTCCTGAATATTAATTTCTTCATTTTGTCCACGATGAGGTTGAAATACGTGTTTGAAATGGTCATCAAATCATGTGCTTCTTGTTCATGTTTCCTGGCCTACCTGCCATCAGTTTTTATGTTCTTTAAACGTAAATTGTTGGAATCTACCTTTTGGTTGTCTTCCATAATGATTAATTCAGATCCATATTTCCCCCACAGGTTTCTCTCCTGCGGAAGCAAGGTTAGGGCTACGGGCTGCACAGGGTGACGTCAATGGCGCTGCGGAATTTGTAAATACCAATCGAGCGAAGCGTCTGGAGAGTCGGAAGCATGCGATGGCCGAGAGAATTTTGCAAAAGTGGGTATGACTTGGGAAAGAGTTACGCATACCTTATTTTTACTAAAATGTTGAAGAGCTGTGAGTAGCATTTTGATATTCGTAGGGAACGTAAGAAATTGGGCTTGTGCGCCGATGGCAAGCAGTATGTGGAGCCAAAGTACGTAAAAATGTTGGTAAATATGGGATATGGACGTGAGGTTGCACGTATAGCTTTACAGAAGTCGAATAATATCATATCGGACAGTATTCAGTATATACAAGAGAATCCAGCTCCAGGTCCCAGCAATACGAAAAGTCAGGAGTTTTTGTCGTTACTGGAAGATTTGATACCTGAGGTATATTTAGTGGGAGACTCAGTTTCAATAATAATAACAATCGTACAGGGTGTCCCACGCTAGAAACAAAGTACATTTGTGACCTTAATAAATCGAAATACATGTTTAATATAGATTTGCTAGAACATGGTGATATAGGATGTCCTAGAACATGTTACCAACACAAATTTGGTGTTTTTTTTAAATTTTAGCAGTAGATACATTATTGCAGTTTTTGGTTCAGTTTTTATTCTAATTATTATAACATCAACTTGTCTGGGCTATTATCAACTGTTCCAAAAATTTTATGAAACTAATTCCAAAAACAAAAATTATTTGTGTTCTAAGAATATCACATTTTTCCATAGTTATTATGCATTAGAGATTAAAGTATGATTTATATTAGCAAACCTCCATTTATTCTGGATAAATCATACTTGAATCTCTAAAGTATGATTTATCCAGAATAAATGGAGGTTAGCTATATGTGAAATAACTTAGAATTTTAAATGAAAATACTTTAAAAGATCAGCAAACCAGCTTTCTGAAAATGCCTAACTTGGTAGGTCTATTGTCAACAGCTACAATGTTCTTCTTAATGATTCTTCTGTTCATACAGCAACTTTTAGTCATTCCAAACTGCTACTATAAAATATACAAACGAATAATTTATGATCATAATTTTTGTTATTTATTTATGTAATGTTCTAAATTATTTAAAGAATAATAATGAGTCCTTGGGTTGGTTGTAGTGGGGATGTTCCAATTACTACAGAAAAAAACAAGTAGTGCTTTGGTACAAATGTGGTGTTCTGTAGAAATCTTAACATTTCTGTACATTTAACATGGTATCAGTAATATTTTCATTAGAATAAATAATTAAATAAATGAATAATTGTAAACTGAATAAATAATAATTATTTCAGCATCATTGTCAAGAGCGCACATATCAGCTGTCTCAGATCAATGAATTTATATCTAACTTCCAATTCTTGGTGGGAATATTACATTTTCCATAGTTTTTACAAAAATATTTTGTATATAAATTACTAATTCTTCGAAATTAAATATCAGAAATTATTTGTTTGTGTACAAAATTGCAGAATGCTATTACAAAATACTGCTGCATAAAAAAGTACTATTACATTTGTGAGGTTGTTGAATTTTGTCGAACCATCTGGATATTTAATATTCATTTATTAATTATTGTGCATAAATTACAAATGTCTAATTAGATGCTTAATATTTTTTTAGCTGTTGACAATAGACTGATTTATTGATCTTTTGAAGTATGTCAAGATATAAAGGATGTTTCATTTAAAATTCTTAACTTACTTGACATTTTGCGTATCTCCAGTTATTCGGAATAAGTCATATTAGAATCGCAGATCAATAATAAATGTCGAAAAGTGCGATACTATCCACATGAGTTCTTTTGTTTCTTTATTCTTGTTAACTACCTCGGAATGATTTTTTGAAAAATGCACGTTTTTGACCAGTGTTCCATTTAAAAAACCATAAGTTTGTGGTGGTACGTTATTGTGGGACATCCTGCAAGCCTGAAAATATTTTCTGGCTGTAGAGCAAATATTTATCGACAGCTTTTATACATGGAAGAAAAGTGTATTGTGATTTCTTAAGCCCATTAATGTACTTTCTTTCTAGCTTGGGACACCTGTGTAATAATAGTATCTATATTTTTTATTAGTTAGTTGCTGCAGGATTCACATATGAATATGCTAAAATGGCACTGCAAAAGCACGGAGGTGATATTTTTAAGGCAGCTGAGGAACTTCTGACTGGAGATGGAATGTTAGATGACGGTGATGATCGTAAGTTGGATTTATCTTGATTTCCTATATTTTCTCACGTTTTTTATGTAATTAGTGGACGAAAGTGATCAAAAATCCAAAGATGAGAAGGCCGAGCAAGAACATAAGATGAAGCAGGATGCCTTCAATAGGTTAAGCGAAGATATATCGATGGTGGACGATGACCACTTGGACCTAACACTGCTGAGGGAGGAGGCGTTTCTGCATCAGTATCTGTCGTTACTGCAGGACGAATAATCCAAATAACAATTACTTAATAAATAATATAACCGAATTTATTGAATGTGATTATTCATGTGTATTTTTCTATGTTATCTTGTCTATGAATTTTACGCAATAAAGTTTTCTGTAAAACAATATGTAGAATTGATAATCTTTCCTTGTTGTCCTTTTGCAAATGTGTGCTGAGTATAGAAAGAGACCAGCTCTCTGGAATTGAGTTATTAGTATTTTTAGGCGGCAGTGTAAAGTATATGATAATTATAAATATTTTATCTTGTACGACTCACATACAACAAGTTCATTCTATACGTATTCAGGAGTATATAATCTCTATCATGACACATACCGATGATTATGATAATAGTAAAAATTAGAGTACTGCCAAAGTATAATAATAACAGTTCTCTAAATCATAGTATAATAGAGCAGTAGGCGAGCGTATAAACAAGCGAGCGACATTCGGGTAACCTTGAACGAGCATTATGCCCAAATAACGTATGGTCAAACTTAACGCATTCTTAAGAAAACTAATAAAGAAAAGTGGAGTCCGGCCCTGTCCAGCGCAAGAAAATCGTCAACACCTTAGCGCAGTTATGCTGCAACTGGTGACGAAATTATGCCGCCCACGCCGCAGTGTTGGGTGGTACTCCTCCTAGTGAAAGACATATATCCTTTTTTTGTTAAGAAATCCCTTATACCGACCTAGATATTGCTGATAATAGAGTACTGACATAATTCGAAAAGCATATACCTATTATCCGTTTTGAATTGATTTAAAATTTTCTGGTACCCATCACAAATTTATAAGGCGCGCCTATGGATTTTCACCGCGAGCCAATATTAGTAGAGGGGTGACAGAGATAGTGACATTTCGTATTTTGCAGCAATTTACGTCGATAGGGTGCGCGCAACAAGTTTTTGCTGGTGAAAACTAAGTTGCATATAGTTTAAGGCTGGTTGTCCTAGGAGCAGGTTTTTTACGCAGCGTACAACGTAAAAGGTTTAGCGCAACACGCCGTCATATCACCGATAGGGAAGCAGTGTGAGTGTTTTCCTACAGAGCGCAAAACGTAATGTCAAAATACAAAATGTCAAAAGTGACATGAGCTAGTTAAAGGCGATTTCGCGTGGAACGGTTCGGTTGCGGTTCGACTACCGATTTGAACCAACCATTTTCACATGGCGATTGATGACGTAGCGGTTGCAGTTGGTTCGATTCGGTCCGTCAAAATCTTGAACCTGCCTGGCAAGACGGTTTGAAATATCGGTTCGTTTGGGTTGTCATTTTTAGGTTATAAGTTGTAAAATACTGGTAAAATGGATACGTATGTCGTTGTCGGAATGCGCGGTAGACCACTGCGTATGTCATTACTGTCATATTTAACAGTAAGTGAGGCACCTAACCTATGAATCGAACCGGATCATTTTCCGTCGAGCGGTTACTAACGTTTTAAAATTGATGACGATTTAGAACCGCTCTGTCAACCACATCCAACCGCCAACCGGAACCAAATCGAACCGTTTAGCCACGCGAAATCGCTTCTTGTCTTTTGAAGGAATTATCTGGAAATATAATGATGGCATTAAATAGCAATTTAAGACGCATACTTTGGCCGCATTGCTGGTTGCTTTAATTGCATTTTGTTACTTTGTTTTTAATTTACCTTAAGTTGGTAATGAAAGCATGGGACATTTAAATAGCTATATTCTGACACGTCTACTTAAGTTGGCCCGACTATATAAATATAACCCTATTCCAAACCGCTCAAACTGAAACGCGTAGTTCAGTGACGACCTACATTATTTGTAGTCCGTAGTCGGCTGTTCGTTGGCTAATCTATAACAGGAATCTTTTAGATTGTGAAATCTTAATGTGCGTGTGTTTGTGTAGTGATTTGTGTAGTACCAAAGACGGACGGATGGTAGTTGGTATGCCACGGATGGCTCGTCTTCGAAGAAGTTATGATCGACCGAGACGCGGAGATGCGGCTTCAAGGCGCTTTGTTTTGTCCGACGGGAAGCACTTGGAATCACTGGATTAGGTACGTGTACCAATCTTCCTAATTGTTAAATTGGTAAATGTTCGTACGTAAGTGCGAACATTTACCAGGCAGTTGTGGTCCATTTCGCTTATTTATGTGTTGTTAGAAAAAACGTAATGTGAGCACTATTCGGTAACCAGTAGAGACAGAGACTTTTCCTATGTAAATTTGTAGTAAGCGTACTCATTTTACTATAGGATAGCAAAGGTTTCATGTTGAGCCGGGTCCTAGTTTTTGAGATACGTGTGCGTCTTGAAAATTATAGTTTAAAATATGTGATTTTTTTCCAAATTTTAGCCAGTCGGCGAACACCCAACTGCCTTCAATCAAATTAGGGTTGCGTGGTTCTTGATACAATTTTTGACGCAGATTACGCCGGTATAATTAGATCTTTCGTATTTGAAACGTCATAAATAAAAAAAAAACTAAATTGTATAATACAAGTAAATACAAGTCTCACGGTGATGCTACAGTCTACACATATAACTGCAGCGTACGTTTGGTTGTCTACCTATCGAAACAATCTACGCTCTACGTCCAAATCTTTGCAGAGCGAAATTGCACCATAGTTCTTTGGGGCTATCCTGCAAATAGTATTGCTATCTTTAAGGTGATATCTCCCACGATTTTTATTAAGAGGAGCGATGGAAGAAAAGTTCGATTTCATCGAATACGATTATATTTATTGATGTATACTATCTCGTCTACAAATTTGACGCCATAAAGCTCTATTTAAAAAGTTATGTAGAACAGATAGTCCATTCCTGTTCCATAGACTTGTTCCAGGATCACTCGCAATACTTCCTCCATTTCTTTGCGCTGACTGCTTGTAATACTCATGCACCTTCTGACTAACGAATCTCTATCGATGGCTGTGGCGCTGTTTACTATTTTTTCGATGATTCTTGTAATCGACGACTCTTCTAGGATGAACTGCAGAGGTACTTGTTCCACCAGATCTTTAAGCATGTACGATATTTCTTCGGTCGCTTCTATAGTCAGCATCGTGTTGTCTATTATTTCGTCCACCGCCAGTCTGGCACACCTATCAACACTAGCTTCGCTGGGCTAAAAAAAAGAGTCATTAACATTAACAACTTGGGAATGCATACAGGGTCTTTGACGACGAGCTACCATTAATGTATATGGGGAAGCAAATGAAATGATGTATTACAAATTTGTGGTCTTATATTGTTACGATCTTTTCAACAAAAATATTTTGAGTTTTTGGTCACTTCCGGTTACACCGGAGATGGTGTCAACTTTCATATTTCAAATTAAACACCCTGTATTTTATAGCAGTTTTGAAATCTTCGTTAAATTTTAGGGCATGTTCATACCCTGTATACCTAACATGTGTCATTTTTGAGATAACAAATTTGCGACACTTGCAAATAAGTTATGTTTGTGTCTAGATATATTTAATATTAATTTATGAATGTGCAAAGTTATAAATGCCAAATTAAATGCTTAATAACTTTTTTGCTGTTGACGATAGAGCTACCGACTTAGGCATTTTAAGAAAGCGGATTTATCGATCTTTATTTTATCTTTATCGATTAAAGTATGGCAAGATATGCAGGTGTTCTATTTATTTTTTTAAAGTTACTTTACATTTAGCAAGCCTCTATTTATTCCGGATAAATCATACTAGAATTACAAATCAATAATAACTATCTAAAAGTATGATATTTTTGCTGTCAAAAAATGTGTTCTCTTGTTTCATTATCCTCATTAGTTATCATAGAATAATTTTTGAAAAGTGCACGGTTTTGGCATTAATCTCACAATATTTCAGAAACAGCTGATAATAGGCTATTACAAATTGTTACAAAACGATTAGGATACAAATCTTAATAAAAACCAGTACGAAAATTATCTTCAGCCATTCTGAAGTTAAGATACCCACACCGTAAAATATTTAAAAAAGTAAACCAATTTTGCCCATCGTAAAATATTAAAAAAAAGGTAAACCGATTTTGCCCATTCACGAACTTGTCGTCCTTACTTTTTAATAGATAAGCTTGTATACCAAATTTCAGATCAATAATTTCAAAATTACGGCAGTTATTTGTGGCAAACTCAATATACCCCTCACCACAGTAAATTTAGGGGGTATAAAAACTGTAACAATATACCTAGTGTTTTTTTAGAAAATTTAAGATTGCGTTGGTACGTCGTGATGGAACATCGTGTATGCATAAAAATATTTTCTGTCTGTAGAGCGAATGATTATCTATTACTATTCTATACGGAAGAATTTTGATTTATTAAGGCCATTAATCTCCTTTGCATCTAGCGTGGGACTAGACACTCTGTACAAATAAAAAACGTTTGAATCCGCTGCAATAAATAAACAAGCACAAATATTTTTTAGCATCTTGTAGAAGCAATAACACTTGAGAAAATCTTTAAAATTTAAGTAAGCTAAATTATAGAATCAACTCTATATACTTTCATTATGATTTTTGACAGTATTCCATTAAAACATTTGAAACAAACAAATGGTTGTGAGGTAAGTTAGATTATCTACCAATAATCCTCAAAGCAATAAATTTGAACATGATATTAAGCCTGCCGTAAGGTTTGTATTGCGATCTGGCGTTGATATTTCCTTTACAATCAAACACGCTCATAGAAATATACGTGTATCAAACAGTTTGAGTTATCAAAATGCAAGAATACTAAATCTAGAAAGGATTGCTCAATAGGGTATTCCGGTCATGTCAAAATTTAAGCAGATATTCGGTTTAACCTATTGTAGAATTTATGAGGATTCATATAGTTAAGCTATGAGCTTTTTGATTTAGTTTTTCTATAAGATAATTGCAATTAAAAGTGCATTTCGTTTGAATTCACCGACCACCCTCGGAAATACACGATGATTACCGATCCCTAGTAGCGTTGGCAACAGCGGACAGCCCTCGAACAGCTGATCGGCCAAGTTGACGGTTGGCGACCCTGTTGTTTGATACCGAATAAAGGTACCTTTTTTGAGAGATGATTTGATCATTGAAACTTGAAGCCAAACATCTCTCATCTCGCTAGTCGGCAATGTAAAGAAAATCTTATCAGAAGTTACTGCTGTTATAGCCCGGCACAGAACAATGTCAACGTTGGAGTTTATACATTTTGAACAAGTGTTTGATATAACCTCAATAACCAAAGCAGGTGTCAACAAACGAGCGATTCTAAACGTTGACACAACAGAAGACAAAAATTTACTACGTGCACCCTAGATATAGCAACGTTGTCAAGTCGCTCACTTTGAGCGATCTTTGTGACGTCACAAAGACCAATCCTAATTCAAACTTCAAACAACGATTTCTCTTAATTTAAAACAATGTTTGATATTTTACTTGTGAAGTAGCAAACAGTAGCACATATACTTTATAAAAAATGACAATTTCAAAAACACCGGAATACCCCATTGCCGTTCTTAAATTTTTGACAATGAACGCATTTCACGTTATCATCACTTGGTTACCGCAATACAAACATTTCTAGCTTCAAATGTCAAATGTGTATCTTCAAGGTCTGGTTTTGACGTTTCAGATAAACACAATTACAACGTGGCTTATTACGCTATGATTGGTCTGTTTGAAATCCCCGCATTTTTACGTGCCAAGTGTGTCTGCTTTTGACGTTTCAAACAAACATAACCACAACCTTGATTATTGCGCTACAGGGGATCGTTCAGGAACACAGAGCGTATTGGAGAGTTTAGTCCGGAGCGTTTGTCCAATTTTTGCTGTCAGAGCGCGCTCTGACATTTCTGTTTCCTGAACGTTTTGGGAGCGTAAAAATCCTGACAATCCTGACTTAGCTGTCATCTTCAAAACATTAATCAGTCATCTATCCCATACCCACGGAATTAATATGGAGCGCCTTGGAAGTATAGCTATATATGTTTTGCATTTGGATGAACGTAAGATGGCGCCACCACAATTTTACAACGTCAGAAATAACCTTGGTAACGCACTAAAATGTGCGATTGTCAATACAAACAATGCAAACTGTCAAATTAGCACGTGTAATTATTGATATCCGTTATTTCTCAAGTGGCATTCAAATTTCTAATTGGTAAGTTTAATTTTAAATATTTTTATAATAACGTTAATAATTTAAAAAATAAATTAATTATATAATTTAATAGTATCATGATGCGCTTTAATAGTTCTTATGGTTGTGCAGGATTACGGAGGATATGAGATCTTCTAATAGCCATACAATGATGTTAATTGAAAGTGCTTGTAAACGTACAACTACACAGTACACATGTTTATATTCTCTTACAAAAATGGTTAGCTACAACCAGAAGATATGCCCGAAATCGAAATGCACAATTACTTTCTGGATGATGTTAGCAACATGTATCGGAAGAACATTTCCTTACTACATAAGGTAAACTTTGCACATTTTTTAATGATTTTAATGGTATGTTTTATTGTTTTTATTCTAGACACTGATGAGATGTTTCTTCAAAGGTTTTAATTGAAATACAATATAAGAAAGGGAAGACGTCAGCAAGGAACCAAAATTTATGACCGGACAGCACCTCAAATAATGGACTGAAGAACATAAGACTCTCTGAAGAAGATAACGATAATTTTCTATGAAGGTACACCAAAATTCATGACTGGATAACTCCACGCCAAATAGAGCAGTGTCTAGAACTGTAATCATAAATCGATAGAAATTGTTCAAGTTCCTCCAGGAAATCTAGAAACTACAAACTAGGAATCTAACTGTAATGTCGCACCATTGCCAGTTTCCAGTTTGTGAAACTTCTGGATGGACCTAAATGATAGGACTTATGGTTTTCATGAGAGATTGTACGACTGCCTGTTTACATTCAACTTTTTCTATATTATTGTGAATTTATGATGGTATCTCCGTAAATTTTGAAAATAGTCTGTAAATCAGCAATGTTTGAAATACATTACTAATAGTAAAATAGTAATTTGACAATAGTAATTTACTATGTATATCAGTGATTACTTTTTCGAAAGTTTACAATGAACCAAAGCCTAGAAATATTTCTGTGGTTTAGAACAATTTTCCCCTACCTAAAATGAATGATAATAAATTAAAAATAGGTATACATAGTGTTAGCGGACATCGATAGATGAAAGATAGGGTCCAAATTGTTTCTCTGTGCCGTTGCCCAGAGTAATCTAAAAAATAGCTGTTAGGTACTAATAGTTATATGTATATAGTATATGTATCGAAGAAACGTTTTTTCGAAATTCAAAATTTCAAGTTCATTAAAATTTGTCCCTATGGACCCACATATACCACAAAACAAATTGGTACAATTGAAAAATATTTAGGTCTCCCGCAGAAGGCCTAAAGTTTATAATTTAGTTTAAGAATTAGAATGTTTTTTCAATAAAAGATTAAGTGATTTTTGTTTTTCAAATACAAAAAGATTAACAATAAATCACGCCTTTCGTTTTATATTACCATATAGGAAAATATATTACTCTAATGCAACATTTAGATCGCCTGCTTTATTTAGATTCGTTACAATTTTTAGCAAAATGACCATTTTCGTATAATTAAAAAAATGTGTTTAAATATTGGTAAAAGTTTCTTTGTCATCAAATTTTTTATTATGTGCGTACGTGTGGGCTTTGAAAAACTAATATCACTTCATATTTCATTACAAAAATATGAAAAAATTTGAATTTTTAAAGAAAATTATAAATTTTAGGCCTCCTGCGGGAGACCTAAATATTTTTCAATTGGGCCAATTTCTTTTGTGGTGTATGAGGGTCCACAGAGGCAACTTTTTATCAACTTGAAATTTGAAATTTCGATACACCCTAATGTATATGCATATGTGTATGGTAAAACCAAAACTTTCGACTGTGTATATATTCTACCTAGATCTTTGTAGGCCCATTTCAACTATTATCTAATGATTATTATTTTCTTTTAGCAAACCTAAGAGAATGTATAAGAACAGCAATTTTTCTTTTTAATAATGCTAATATAATATAATAATCTGATATGTATATATATAAAATCTCTTCAACTTTTCAATATTCTGATTCAATTATTCGATTATATATTATGTAGATTACATTTTGTTAAATAAGCATTATAAAGCTGCACAAATTAATGAAAAATGTTTTATATATCAAAATCCCTGATACCCGAAGGTGTTGAAAAATATTTTACAAATGAGAAATGAATAAAAAATAAGTATAACTAAATTATGTACTGTGTATATAAGTATATAATATATATGTATATGTGCTTGTGTTTGATAAAAGGAGCCAACTGTAGTCTTCACACTTTGTCCATGTTATCAAGCAGATCAAGCATATAATTATAATACTAATGGTTGTGAATATTTTATATATTATGTATTTTTATAATATCACAGTCTCATGTAAATTTACTGAATTAGTTTACAAATGTTTATAATATGTATGTAATGTATTTGTGTACTGGCGTGTAAAAATAAATTTATTCCATTAAAATGGGTTATTTTTGTAGATTTGCTATAATATAATACATAATATGCATATACATTAAATCTGTTGGGAACGAACAATGGGTTGCATAAGTTACAGGTTAAATATACCGATAATTCTGCAGAATAAGTTGCATAACTACGGGCGTATAGAAAACTTCGTTGGTTGTCCGTAAGATGGCGCGCGTGTGTATTACCAAGATCTTAGCACGCTTGTTTCCTTTCTACGAAGTATTTTCTATGATCTATCCGTCAAGAAGTAAACATATGAATAAAGAACCTACGGCTGGGGCCTTAACATTAAATTACGTGAATTCTTTATTGGCAAATATTGAAAATTCTAGTTCCGAAAGTGATTTTAGCGAAAATGGAGACTTGGCGATTGTCTTAAAACCACTAAACGAAAACAAAAATTTTCAAAAGAAAAAGGTCACAAGAATAGTTTTATATGTGGAAACGACTGTGCGAAATTATACAGATACGCAGTTTCAGTAGCATTTCAGATTAACAAGGGAATCGTATAATGCATTGCTGAGAGCAGTTGGACCAGCAATTCGAAGAAAGTGTGCAACAGGCAGAAATACTATAGATGCTGACAAACAAATTCTTGCTACTCTTTGGCTTCTTACTACTCCTGACTCATATAAGCAAAGTCTTGCTTTTTATTTCTACTATTTCTAGTCTATACTGGGCATTTGTAAAGGCAATTTCTATATTTCAGGGACAAGTTGTTGAATATAAAATGTGCCTACCTTTTTACTTACGATATATTGTACGCAATTGAATAGTAAAATATTTTCGTAATTTTAGAAGAATAGGCGACCTACACAACATAATTTTAATGATATGATATATCATTTAAGGCAGTTTCCTTAAACCTGAAATGTTTCTATTATGTTTATAGCTGCATCTCAAAAAATTGTTTTTTTTTATATTTATTTTTTGGTAGGTTCCAATTACTGAATTTGTCAAAAATACAAAAATTGACTACTCTATCCAACAACAAATGTTATAATGCGATAAGCAAAAAACTGCTATCGGTAAACAGACAGTTCTGTGAGATCGAAACTTGGTTCGAAACTATCTTACATCTTCCACATTCGCTAACAATAGGGATATATACTTAGGGAGAAAATCAAAGGTTCTTCACTGTTCAAGTAGTATGTTGGGCAATTAGTTAACAACCGTTATTTTAATAGGGTTATAGTCAGGCTTATTTGCTACTATATAAAAGTGACTAAACCCACCTTCACAATTCGACCAAAATTGACTTCGCGATAGACCGGTCGATCGCGATCGACTTGTTGGCCACCCTTGACCTAGATGACACCTGCCCTAAATCCTGTCTAACGCCATAAATCATAACCTATTAAATCACTTTCCGTCCATTTATACCAAGTCCGAACATGGTATAATCGAGCGCGCTCCGAGCGTTTACTCCTTTCGTTTCTAAACGACAGGGAGTAACTGCTCTGTTTGAAGTTTTGGCGTTTCTGAACGGAAGTGGAGCAACTAGAGCGCGCTCCATCTACTCCGAGTGTTGTTCCTGAACGCAGTCCTGTTGGTCTGTTTGAAATACCCGCGTTCTTACGTGTCAATTGCACTGAACTCAATAATTTAATTTAAGTTCAGTGGTCAATTGTGACAATTTAAACAAATCTGGGTAGGCAACCCGGTACGCCCACTCGGCGATATTGCGCGATATAGTCCGATCATTCCTTCGTGTCTCGACAATTTGGCAATAAACGCGCGTGACGTCATTCCGCTGGTAGCATTGGAAGATAGGGATCCAGCAATCCTTGAAAGATGAGGATTCAGGGATCGTTGAAAGATAAGGATTGAGCAATCCTTGTAAGATTTTAGTATCCTTGATGAAAATGAGCATTTTTATTTCAAATTCAATTTACTAAGTACAATGGTTTTATATTTATGATAAAACGGATGTTTTTTTTAGTGGTAACCCATTTTTGTATTGATTTTCACACTTCCTTTAATTGTCTAAGGGCCGTTTTTACAATAGTGGTATATATACCTGGAATAACACTATTCCAAGAATAAGGATGACTGATGATACTTACTACTGGTTTAAGGCCGTACAGCTGCTCCGCTGTGACTTCTAAAATGCCCTCCTCATGATCTGTCAATCCACGCGGAATGAACGAAAGCAGCGTGTCTATCAAGCTCGTGATGCTAACTTGGTTCAAGATGTGCTCTATGGCCTCTTCGGCACTCTGCCTGGCGTTCACGTCAAGGTCAATCTCGTCGAAAAATTCAGCCAAAATTTCTTTCGCCACTATGACACTCTCTGGAATTCTAAAATTGTTAAAAGAATAGTATTAGTTTCTTAAATTCACCTATATAATATCACACAGTGGCAATAGGGTATTACGGTCATGTGGAAAATTGACTAAAATCAATAAACAAGAGATTCTACACAATGATATATATCATCTTGAAAAGCTTTTATCTCTGCGCGTTGGTTTGTTTATGATAAAATTGCAATTAAAGATGGTAAACTTAAAAATTCGTAGACCACCGTCGGAAATACCCAAAGTATAGCAGACATTTTATTGATAAAACCGGTATCAGAAACGTATATTCTTTCCAAAAATATGTTATTTAAAAAAACGCCGTAATACCCTATTGCAGAGGGTGGTCCAAAATCTATGTATTGTTGCTATTGTAATGGTTTAGCAAGGTAAGTATTTTGCATTTCTTAAATAATAATTCCACGAGTGCTACTCATCTATTTATACTGTTATTTTCCGCATACGTTACAGATCATTCCTATAAAATAACGTTAGTTGGATTTTATATCTCTGCTGTACAAATTAAATGCGCCCAGCGAAAAAGTATGTCTTTTCTTAGAATGACATTTCTAATCTCTAATACTGAACAATACTGAACGTAAATGTTGAACGTGACGGTTATTTCTCAAACATGTTTTCGTTGAAAGGTACGCCGCTTAATAAAAAATCTATGCCGATGGTGATGAACGTTGCCATACATGTTAATTAATTAGTACAGATAATAGCTATATTAATTTAATTCCGATAATATCCATTTCGGTAGGCAACGCAATTTACTGTGGTGTATGTTCGGTTGCCGATCGACTATACCAGCTGCGCGTTACGTCCAAATATTGGTACGTCGACTTTTAAGCGATGAGTAATTTGCAGCACTCGTGAAATCTACTGTAATCGCTAATTACTCTTTTATTATGGAGAAGTGAGGAACGTGGATCTTCTTCAAGTTGAAGTCCACTTCTATGATATCGTCGGTTTCGTCAAGTTCCATCAATTCAATTTCTTCCTCCTCGAGATCTTCATCATACATCTTTCGCGGTTGCGGCTTCGGACGTTGCAGACCTTTGGTCTTCAGCATTTGTATCTCATCACACAATATCTGTAAGCAAATTTGACAAATTTTGGAGATGGATCCAAAATAACGCTTGGCGAAAATGTCTTACTTGCAGTTCTCGTCGCTGGGCACTGACGATGTCGGCGAGCTTAAACAGGTCAGCCTTACTATCTAATTTCATCACGGACAATGTGTCGAGATGGATACGTCTCTCCTCTTGCATCCGCAAGATGTTCATCAGTTCGGTCTTTTCGGCGTTCAGGAGAGCCAAAATCTCCAATTTCGAGGTGTTTTCTTGTATTTTTGCTGACAGTTCCTTTTGCTTTTGGGCGATCTTGTCCTACAAAATGTGGGGATATACGTGAGCACGTAAAGTATGGAAACACCACAAAATCTCTGAAACGGTTTGTTATTTGGAAAAATCCTCGGACACGTCGATTTTTAATTATCAAAATATACACATTTACGTCAAATTTAATATCCGACCTTCAATTGTTTCCGACTTATGACGTCATCGACACTTTTTTTAAATGGCAAACCCGTATTTTTACTTGTATGTATGATAAAGTATTGTAACCGTGCCGAAAAAAAAATTGAGAATTATGTCTTATTGGGTCCCCTGAACATTTTGGACCAAGGTACAAAAAATGTCTGTGTGTATGTATGGGTATGTGTGTGTGTGTATATATGTGTACCCATTTTTGTGGTGACGATTCCGGAGAAACTACTAGGTATCAGGACGAAACTTCATATTTTGAAGTTTCATGAGCTTGGAGCTGAAAATGTTTTTGTTCAAAAGAGTTCAAAGGAACTGGATATTTACTTTAAGCATTTTTCAAGGATTTTGAAAATGCGCCGCAATTTCTGTAATTTCGTCAAAATAATTAAATAATAAATTAAAGCAGAAATTTTTTTTTCTAGTTTGTCTGACATTTTTTGGTAAAGTAAATACTTTAGCTGCATGAGCAAATTGTATTTGATTGCGATCGGTCGTGTCAACGTAATATAAAACTAGTTAGCCAGAATTTGACAGATACTTTCATTCTAATGACAGTTGGTGTGTCAAACGCTGATGTTTTGACAATACCTACTGTCAATAGAATCGATATATCTGTCAAATCCTGGATAACTAGTTTTATTTTAATGCAGACTCGATCGATCTCGATCAAATACAACCTCATGCAGCTAAACTACCGTGATATCAAAAATTATCTTGGGTTGCCATGGAATGTAAAACGGTTGTCTTAGCTTAAATCATCCTTTTGTAATAATTCTGTCATTGTCAAGCTACACCGACATCATCAATGACTTACAAATGTGTTCAGCACAATTTACTTGACAGATTTTGACACTAAAAAAACTATTGACATAAATGTACGATGGGGGCTGCGGCAATCATTCTAAAATCCATGACCACCATTGACCAAGGTAATTTTTGCTATCACGGTATTAACTTTATATATAGTATGATAAAGTCATGTGCCTGGCCATTATCGAATAACTTAGAACTATGGAATTTTGATGTCTCATAATGAAGTTATAGATGTGGCAATATCTTCAAAACTAACAATTTTGTTTCTAAGGCCATAGTTCGATATTCTGGTCAGTCATGGTCAGCCATCCAAGCCACTACGTTGAGTTTTGGCACACCAAAAGAAATATCTAAAGCCTTGCGATCAACATACATAGAAGTCAAACTTACCCTCCAATGTCTCATTTCTTCTTCGTACAAGTTTCGAATGTCCAGCATGGACATCCTCAAGTCGAACACCATCCGTTTCAAGGACATCTCTTGTATCTCGTCTATATCAACACTCTTTCCAAACTTCTGCCTCATGAGTTCACTCACGTCTTCGTACAGTTGCAAGATCTGCCTTTCCATATACTTGCAATCAGTTTTCATACGGCCCAAATGTCTTACATTCGTCCTGAGCAACAAACACAATAAATATCAATTCAACAAAGCGAGTGACGATGGCAAAAAAAGAACATCCAAGAACCGAATGTCACCAATGATGGCTCATCATCAAGTGTGGGCAAAACTACTTGAAATTTGTGCTGGGGAGATTCTAGACTCCTTCTTGAAAGTATATTGAATTTGGCAAAGAATCCAACCCGTTCTTAGTGTTATTATTTGTTATCATCCTGTATAATAAAGAGCAATAATGTTCACGTACGCATGCTTTGCTTTCTGCTGCAAAGTTTCGTTTTGTAGTTGCCCAACTCTTCTATACAAATTCATTAGAACTTGTTTCGAGAAGACCAGGGTATCTTTGATGTTGTTGATCTGATTGTCGGGTGTGAGATGTTGCAATTGGTTAAATTTCAGTATCACGGTACAGATTATCTGATTAAGTTTCTGTTGCTTTTCTCTCTAAAACAAGTAAATAGTTTATTATAAACTAGTTTTTTCTCTTCCTTTGTAGTTATATATTTACTTGATATGCTTCTAATTCATCCTGAACTTTGTTCAGTTCGGCCTCGGTCAACTTATATTTCTTGTTCACGTGCTCAATATCTTTTTTAATCCCCTCTATGCCTGCGTTATGATCTTTTATTGCTTGTTCGTCGGCATGTCTAAAATAATCTGCAGCGTTAGGAGTTTTTTGTTTATAGGATTGTTTATTTATTCTTACCGTTCGTTTCTGAGGGCGAAAGTTAAATCGTATAGGCCTTGGTCGCATCCTTTAGGGCAAACACTCTCGTCCAGTCTAATTGGGCCGACATCCCTGGAATCTATGCTTCCGGCTTCCTCGTCATCGTCATCGTCGCTTGATGAACTTGACGAGCTTTCAGAGTCGGAATCATCATCTTGAAGTAAAAAGAAGCATTACTTACGTTGAGTGTAGATCAAACGCCTGCTACGACAGTGGCATCAGGGTTACTTTTGGAGCATGTTAAACTATGAGATAATGTGGAGACATGAGCAAACATAATTTCGAGAAATCGTCGCATAAGAATTCTTGACATATCCGGAGCTAATTTTTTTGGAGACACACGTGGGTGAGAAATACCAGGAAACCTACCGAAAGATACGATAGATGATAGATTGGGCAAAATTTCCATCAGCGGTGATTTTGTAGTATCCCCGAAAGACAAACTTGACGTTTATTCAGTGAGCGCGTAGTATGGTAAAGTATGGTAAAACATGAGAAACTATCCTGACACGGTTTGTTACTTTAAAATATCGTCGAACACGTTGTTATTTAATTATTAATATACACATTTTTGTGAAGTTCAATTTCCGATTGAGTAATTACTGAATTATGACGTCATCAACACTATTTTTTTTTAATGGCAACCTCATTTTTTTCTGACTGTGTTTGGTAGATCATTCGCGTAAAAACTACCCCTAACGTTATGCGCTTTTTTGCATTTGAACGCAAAACGGCCACGATTCCGATTTTTTTAGCTTCTGTTCAAAATTAATTCTTGTAAAATTCTGCACAAAAAAGTATATTCCACTTTTTCTTAAATACAGCAGTTCTCAAACTACGAGCACCCCAATATATGGATATATTATGTACAGGCTGGCCCCCTTTTTTCCTGCAAAAATTATTTTTAGAAAGTAAAAGTCGTTCTGCGTAAAACTTTTCATATGAACCTAATTGTTTTTTTAAGAAGTTGCAGCCGCTTGAAATGATTACAAAATAAAGAAAAATAAACAAATAAACACATATCAAACAATGCGAAAACGAAAAAAGACCGCAATCAATACCCATAACAATAAAAGTAAATAAATTTAAGTGAATGCAAAATATCAAAAATAAATTAAATAATCAAATGAAGGAAGATACAAAATGCATATGAAACTTTTTAGACATTTGTTTCTTGACAAGTAAATGCCATTCTGAGTAAAAAGTTTCATGTCGACTTATTAGGATTCTCAATTCCTACATTCCTACGTTTAAAATACAGTTTTGCTATTATTTCAAACGGCTCTAACTTTTTAAGGAATACAGATAACAAATAAGTTAATATGAAACACAGGCACATGACTTTATCATACTATATATTAAATTAATAGTTTAGCTGCATCAGATTCTATTTGATCGAGATCGGTCGTGTCTGCATTAAAATGAAACTAGTTAGCTAGGATTTAACAGATATTTTGATACTATTAACAGTAGGTATTGTCAAAACATAAGCGTTTGACACTACCTACTTTCATTAGAATGGAGGTATCTGTCAAATCCTGACTAAATAGTTTTATATTAATGCATACACGACCGATCTCAATCAAATACAATTTGCTCACGCAGCTAAACTATTAACAGTAGGTATTGTCAAAACATAAGCGTTTGACACTACCTACTCTCATTAGAATGGAGATATCTGTCAAATCCTGACTAAATAGTTTTATATTAATGCATACACGACCGATCTCAATCAAATACAATTTGCTCACGCAGCTAAACTATTAATTTGACCAAAAAATGTCATAGACATAAATTATACCTACAAAATTTCCTCTACTTTCATTTATTATTTAACTGTTTAGACGAAATTACAGAAATGGCGGCAGAATCCTTGAAAAATGCGAGTAAACATGCAGTTCCTTTGGACCCTTTTGAACAAAAAGCTTTTGAGCTCTAAGTTTGGTCTTGAAACTTCTAAATATGAAATTTCGTCCCGATGCCTTTAGTAGTTTCTCCGGAATCGTCGCCACAAAAAAGCACACATACACACACACAGACATTTTTGTACCTTGGTCACAAATGTCAAAAAAGGACATATTTCTGCTAAAATCTCATTCTTTTTTTGGCACGATTACAATTCTTTGTCATACTACGTATGATAAAGTAAAAAAAAAGTATGGATGATGTCATAAGTCGAAAACAATTAAAGGTCGGACATTAAATTTCATGTAAATATGTGTAAATACAATATGAAAATTGCCACAAAATTCACTATGCATCGCAATACTGGTAATATGTAGTTGGTTAGTTTCCAAATAATGAATATTTATACTAATAAAGAAAAATAATAATATAAAAGAATTTTGTGCGGCGTTTTGTTACACGTTTTTCATTTGAAATGATGTTTATCAAACCTTAGTTGTTACGTTTCATGCTAGTTAAATCAACAACCATATTTAAAAAAAAAATAGCTAAAACTTAGAGGAAAACCTAAAATAATGGTCAAACATGGTCAAAAATTGCCAAACGACGAACATTGGCTCCTCCATATTACGAGCTATATCTACATAAAACTGCGTCTGGTTAGACGAAATGGCAAACTATAGTAAGAAAAGAGGTTTATGATGGCAACAAAGAAGATACAAAGTAAGGACCCAAGGATTAGACATGGTCTCATACACAAAACATCCATCACCAATAACAGATTTATGGTTAAAGAACCATCTCTCCTTACCATCCGCATCCTTCTTCTTTGGCGGCTTGTACTTCTTCTTGAATATCCTCCTGAGGAAGTCATAAAACTTGCTATCCATGGCAACATCAAGAAACCGTCTCTGGATGACTCTCATGTGCTCCTCCAAGGCTTCGATCTCGTGTTTGTGCAACTCGATTTTGTTGTTCATCTCTCTAAGGACGTCCTTTATGTCCAATGTTTCCTCCAGA
Source organism: Aphodius sticticus (assembly GCA_963966075.1). NCBI lineage: Eukaryota > Metazoa > Arthropoda > Insecta > Coleoptera > Scarabaeidae > Aphodius > Aphodius sticticus. Next base: position 13,976,311 of record OZ014512.1, read on the forward strand.
TGGACCCTGATCTCGTCCGAGAGCTTATTCTCGCCGGCCTCGAACTTCTTGAGGATCAGCAGCTCTTGGTTCAACGTCAGAATGTACTGGTCGAGGAATTTCGCGTCGACGATTACCTGCAATCGTTCGTTAAACGCCTCCTCCTCCGCTTTATCGAACTCAACTATTGCCTTATCCATGCAGGTTACAATATGCTTCTGTTGGAATAATTTCCTAGAATTTTATCGAACATCTAATTGACAAAATATATAAAGAATTGATATTGCAATATGGAGTATAATAAATAATAGTATACTATATTTGACGAGCATATAATGAAGGATATAAATCGCTAGCATGAAGTTTAGAATAGAATAGAATGTTTATTACTGTAAGCTTCACAAGAGTTACATACGTCAAAACAACGAGCTGTAGGCGAGTGTATAAAACACACGAGCGATTTATATCCGTTATGTACAAGTCAAATACGACTATCAAATTCCGATTTATGGTATATTCAAATGAGACGAAAAATGGGAAATGAAGGGCTGAAACAGTCCAATACGGTTGACCTTTTCGGGTTGGGTTACAATTAGGTTTCCGCTGCCAGTAAATACCGTTTACCGGTAAACGTTAACGAAATTTACCGGAATTTTTAAAAATAAATATTTCTATTGGTTTATTTTTTCTTTCTCTTCATGCTATTTCTATTTTTATTTTATTTGCTCCGAAATGAGGAAAGAATATTGTTTCGATTTGTTTTCAATAAATTTATAATATGAATTTATAAAATAAGTTCTGATGAATAAGCTGATTTTCTTGAAGCAAAGTAGGTACAGTACTGCATGCAGTACTTAGTCCAGTCAAATGATGTTTTGGCCAGGAAAAAAATATAGAAGTTTTTTTCTTTCATTCTATATGTTTTTTGGGGTGCTGAATCCGAATTTCAACTTTGCTACTTCCCACGGATATGGCTTCACAACGAAAATCGCAAAAAACCTTCAAATTTTCGACTTTTCTTCAGTTTTTTGCCAAAAATTCATAAAACTGCACTTTTCGACGTAGACCACTCTATACAAAAATAAAGTACACTAAATTTCCTATAAAAGCCACCCTCAAGTGTATTTTTTGGTTGAATGGTTTGGCCGCTAGAGCGCGCTGAAAGAAGGCCAAATTTTCCTACTTTAACAAAAACTATATAAACTATACTAAATACATACTCAGTATTCAGTTGGCTAGCAACATCGTTCGCGAAACGTCAGCATTTACGAATCTTGACACACGGCATAATCCGGAAGCAATTTATTTTCTAAATGATTCTGGCCGTGAACGCCTGCGTACCTAATTTTTTAAAAAAATACCTACCCATTGTTTCAAAATATAAATCTAAATTAAAAAAAGCAACCTTCTAAAAATGCTTTTCTTCTAAGTCAAACCGCCTTACGACTTTTCAGTGTCTTTTATAAATCTTGCATCTCAGAATATAGTTTTTTAGTTACCACTGCAGCTAGTTTCAAAAATTCCTAAGGCAATTTTAACATACGCAACCGAAAGATCCGCTCTTATTATGTTATACTCACATACGCTATTTTTTGAAGAACAAAGTTAACGATTAACGGTTAACGTTAATTTTATAACAAATTAACGGACTATCGGTTAACGAAGTAAACTTTTTCGTTAACGGATTAAGAAGTTAACTTTCTGATTAACTTTGCCCAGATTTGATAATTTCATATTTAATGCCTTCTAATATTTTGAAATAGTTTTTTAAATAATGTTTGCATAGCTTTGAAGATGAAGGTACTTTACTCTTTTGTCATTTTTATATTTTTGGCAACACGAGGTATATGCAACGGAAAAGGTAATTATAATTTCGTATTTAAAGACCTCAAATATTTCTAAATACTTTTCAAATAAGATTTTTGCGTAGCTTTGAACATAAAACCATTTTACTCATAAGAGTGTTTCATAGTTTTGGTAATACTGGGTACATGCATTCAGATAATTATATTCTAATATTTGCATTTTAGGTTTAAGAAAATCCAGAAGTTTTTATGATGAATGGACATTTTCGATTTGGATTTGGTCTCTTCTTTTTGCTAATATGAAACTACTAAATTAAAAATTGATGTATGTGACGATATTTTTAATTTTTACTACTCGATAACAGCAAGTTATTATTACAAGATGTAATGAATTGAAAATTGATGTATTTGGCTGGTGATACGTGCAAGGGCCATTAATTAAAAAAAATCAAAAAGTTACCCCTCGTTAGTTATTCCAGAAATACAACTGAGCAATTAAAATTAATTAATATGGTCGAATATTATCTTTAACCTTCTTCAATGACGTTAAATTAAATAATGTGCCAAGCGAAACTTCGTCGGTTTTAAAGGAGCTAACCAATGATGCCTCACACAACCGATTCTTTCCATGATGTTCCTAAAGTTGGTACATTTATCAATTATCATCAACTTTCGGTTCTATTTAACTCCCTTCAGTAATATATTAAAATGGACATCATCGAGAAAAAAATGTACCGGTCAAACGGGGTGATACTGGACAAGCGGGGTGATTCTGGACAAACTAGTTTGGAGCTAAATTTTCCGGTTTTGTGTCGATACATGATGGAGGATTTTAAATTCAACTTTGAAAACCTATTCACAGATATCGGCTCTAGTGAATATTTGTATTTTGTCCGTGCTTGTCGGAGATGTTTGCATGAAATATTTTATAGAATATTTTATCAAAATTTGCCTGTTTTTGATTGGCTAGATAGTTCCTGTTGGACCAAAAGCAGGACATTTTTGTATAGGTAGATATATATTTTTTCTTAAATCACTGATGCGTCTACGTGGAGG